>OZ014533.1:40589024-41277357 GCA_963966105.1 Volucella zonaria | reverse complement strand
CAGCATCTAAAAAGTTTAGAAATAATGTTTGCCCCTTACAATCTTCCAATTTTTAACACGACTGTGAGGCGCACAAAGTGAATGGTAGCACACCTGCCAATACAGTTGAAAAACTTATTAAAGTTTAACAGAAGTTATATGACTCCAGGGAAAATTTATGACCTCATAGCTACTTCGGTAAACCACAAAAAAAAAGATTCAATTCAAATAGAAAAAAGGAAAAAGCCAAAGGGAGGAAGTAGAATTAAATAAGAAAAAACTCAGAAAAGTAATTGTTAGATAAACTTTTTGTTCAGTTTCACAGAGATTCCACTTATACATGCCTTTCCACAGTTTATTCTATCTAAAGCGCTACGAACAAAACAATTCCCACTTACAATATTCGAAGCTTTCTGACACACCCTTAATAACAAAAATTTATTTTCTTTTTTCTATTGTGCTTTGCAATCCCTTCTTTGAATTCCTGGTCACAAACTGAGAAACTGTGTTATCGCCTTTTATTACTTTCTTGCACTGGAGTTTCTTTTACGAATGTGTTCGCATACAAGAAGCCAATTTGAATTGACGCCAAAAATACTGGTATCAAAAAAGATGAATAGTTATCTTTCTGACAGGTTCGTATACTGTAGTATACATGACTATAATACAAATCTAAACATTTTTGCTATATGATATTTTGTTCATAAAACAAGCTTAATAATCTGTTACTTATTGCCGTATAACTAGAAGTTGTTGATCTGACGTTGAATAATATTTAAGCCAAGTTGGCCATGAAAGAAATGAGAAAAAAATTACACTAATAATAAATGCAATCAATTGGGACTGCAAACAGCCACAACCAATATTCATCTGATTTTCTAAACCAAAAATTATTATCTTACAGAAATACCAATGTTCTCTTCTCAACGAATGTATGTATGTACATAAAGGGTGAGTGGATGTTGGGTGTCAATTACTGTTATTTACTGAATTCAATGTGGTTGATGTTTTTGACAGATATTATACCATCTTGGGCAATTTTAGTCATGGAGTCGTTTACCACGCAACAACGTATTTTTGATATTTAATCTTATTACGGAAATGGGCGATCTCTAAAAGTAACATTTCATAAAATTCATGAATTTTTCGGTCAATGTAATCACCCTATTCCAGAATTCGTGCAATGGCGAAGCGTTTTGAATAAACTGGTTCGGTATAGGGTCAAACTCCATATCAGCATGCTCGGCCAGCACGTTCACGCCAAAACATAACCACTGTGAGCGAAAGTGTTCCAAACCAGACAGGCACCTCAATTCCTCGCCGAAGCCAACAATTGGGCTCACTCATGGCACTTTATGGCAATTTTTTTTTCTGAATTGAATGAATTGGGTCTGAACAATCTCTGGTTTCAACAGTATGGTGCTACCGCCCACACAAGCCATCAATCAATAAATTTATTGCGTACGAAATTTGAAGATCACGTTATTAGGTTAGAGGAGAAGTTGATTGGCCTTCAAGATCATGCGATTTGATACCTGTAGACTTCTTCCTGTAGGATTATTTGAACAGTAAGCGACAATTCAGGATCCCAAACATAACATCCCAACTGAAATTGCTGTCAATTATTCTTCAAAAAGTCATCGATAATTCTGGCTTTCAGTTGATCGCCTACAACAGAAGCCATAGTGGTTATATGAACGATGTTGTGGTCTATTCATAATTTCCATAGACCGATCTTTATGAGGTAAGAAAACTCTATATCAATTTCATAATAAATGTCTATTTAATTTAATGAAAACTTCCACACAAGCTATTGGTCAACCCTTTATAATGGTGGTCGGGTGAGGGTTTGTTTCCGACAAACGAAGACTCATTTCCCGCACGGGGTGACCGCCGGGCAACGGTGCTTGTTTCACTACTTAGAAATTCCCTTTGATATTGCAGACTGCGTATGCTCTGTGCACTCGCAAACTTGTAGTATTGAAGGGTTTCCTGTCAGTGCACGCCTCATAACACCGGCAAAAATGAGCGAACTCTATTAGAAATCTCAAACTCAAAGGTGGAACAGTAAACGCCGTGGTATATATATATGAGGGGCTTAATCTCTAGTTTACGAAATTAGAATAACGGACTACCTCCGATTTCATTATTCAGCCTTTCTCTCAGCAAAGACGGCTCTGCTGTTAGATGACCTACATATCTCGATTGCTCGAGGGAATCAAAATTGATCTAACAGAAGTTTCACTGATGCCTCTTTAAAAGCATATGCTTCTAGCAACGCACTTGCGCTCGCTGAAGCAGAAACTGACGACCAAATGTCTGATGCCAACTCTGATACTAAAATGAGAAGCGAGGAAGGGAGTTCGTCCCTTCTGATCGACTCAGATTCAGACACTTTGTGTGAAGACACGATGAGCACGCTACCGGATGAGTTATGTGTACCATCCATTACCACGAAAGTAGAACTAAGTTCTGTGAACATGTCTGGTGCAAAGTTCAAACAAGCCTACACTAACGGAAACAAAGAGAGTCCGAACAGGAAATACTACAGTCGACAAGGTCCCATATAGTATAACAATATACTGGGCCGTGTCAGGCTAGGTGTAATCTCGGAAGTCATCAACCTCAACCCCCTAAGTGTTCAATTAATGGCTGAAGTACAGGACGGAGTTATTGATGTTTCGATTGAGCTTCGTGGCGAAGAGGTGAAACCGTCTATCTAACTACTATTATGGCTGGCTAGGTCGTGTTTGTTTGATCTGAGGAGTAATTTCTCTAAAACCCAGTAGAAATTCTGTCTGAACCTGATGCAAGCGGACAAGGATTCATTTCCGAAAGCACACATCATAAGTTTGTTCTTTCCGCAAAACATCGGCATAGCTAACGAGAAGATTCTCACTTCCTTGGATGCACAAAACTTATATCTTAACTCTAGGAAAATTCTGCAAGGAGTGGAAGAGAAAAATCTAGTCCTCGATTTTATGCTATAAATGACAGTGTGATGAAACGGTTAAACGACCTAAAAGGTCATGTCCCGTACCGTTTCGGTAAGCTGAGGCTCATTATAAATAGCCCTGACAAAATTTCAGCTACCTCCAACATAACTAAGACCAGTAGCCTGTCAATGAGACTACTAAACTACACCTTTAATACGGCTGCAGTTGACGATGAGAGAGCACATAAGCTCTCCTCAAAGAATCGATTAACACAAGAACCAACTGCTGTGAATAGACCCAAAAGTAGAGTCCTTGTCCCTCTACTGAGGAGTCAAGCGGCAAGGTTCAAATACGGCGGAGAGCCGATTACAAGCCGAATCGCATACGGAAGGGCTACACTAAAGCTTTCGCAAGTAAACTTGCACCATGCTAAAGCTGCCAAGTACACTTTTAACCATCGAGAAAACATCTAATTCAAGAACATTGGGCTATTGAGGGTAAGGTATTTGGCCTCAACAATAATGAGGAGAAAATAGAATCTGCCCGAGGAGATTTTAGAGCGCAACACCAGAGATTTAGTAGCAGCGACCATCCAACAACCTCAGGGGAATACAATGCAAGAGTTGTGCGTGCACCTCAGCTTACTTCCTCGGACACATATATGCGATTCCTTCTGCTCTGGTAGAGGAACTGATCGAACTGTGCCACCATCGCAATTGGCATCTAGTTCTCTGATGTAATGCCAACGCCCACAACAATATCTGGTGTATCAGCGACAACAACAAAAGAGGTGAGTTACTGTCAAATTGTATTTTTAGGAAAAGTCTGGTTCTTTATTTTTTTAAATTTTTTTCGGAAAAACTTGTTCGCCTTATGATTCATACCACTTCAATGAGTAATACTACCAATTTTGAGCCAAATCCGAGGTGAGTCATTCAGAACGTCGGGCCATCTTTCGTGGAATGACGCAAAAGAAATCAGAGTCTTATCCACATCTCACTTAGCGGTACATTAATTGTATACTTCATGAAGTAAAATAGAATGTTCTCAATAAAAAACTAAATTGGAAATCACGTATCACAAAAGGGACTAACGCCATGCGGACTTGCCGTCGTATGTATGGTAAAACCTGGGGATTAACCCCAAAGGTCGCCCATTGGATATATACGATGACCATATGATGATACAAAATAGGTGTTATTCAGGAAACTGAATGTCGTTTTCTTCTGGAGATTTGGGTCGAATATCCTGGCTCTAACACCAGACTACATTTTTGGACCAATTCCTATACTACATCAGATATTTAGCGTTTAAGAGGTGATACCCAGTTTTCCAGTCAACATAATTTGAGATCTTTATTACTATAACATCCCTTTAACAGTTCTATAGTATTAACTTCTTAATAGGAAATATTTTGCATTCACCTTGAACATCGAAAATTAAAATTGGGTGATATGTTTACGATGTTTTTAGACAGTTTATAAGAAAATATATGTGTGTGCATGTATTTGTACTTGTACTTAATAATAACTCGCGAACGAACTGTGCTATCGATGATCGTCAGATCATTCGAAATTCTTGCAATACAACATCTATTAACATAGAACATATCTATCGAAAATTCGAAAAAAATCGGGTCAACATTTTCTAAATTATTCAAGGAATAGCAATAATTTTAGAACCGTCAATGCAGTACTAACTACGATATGGTTACAGTGTGCCTCACATCCGAACTGTCAAACTTTTATGGGTGATATTTCAAATAGGATATGAAATATCAAAAACCATTGCGGAATATTACAAGTTCTCTTTATCAGAAAGTTTTTGGCGTGTCCCATCGGTCGCACCCATTTCGGCTAGTTTTACCTTGAAGTACCGAGCCTCAAGAAACAATTTGAACTCATTTTTGTTAATAGTACTCGTATGATTAATTTCTAATATTTTGTTTTCAAAATAAATCACTAATGCATCTGTGGTGTTTGTGTGTTGAAACAAACCACTTATAATATACATGGATATGTAAGTTTTGGTGAAATATCCCTCATACGCGATTATTTAAGTATATAAAACCCTTCAAACACCAATCATTCTTAACTGGTCAGATCTGAAGTACTCTGAATTTGTTAATAAAATTAGAAAACAACGTTCCAAGCCCACCGAAACAGGTTAGATTTTGATTGCATTTTTCTCGAATATTAGCTATTACTATTTTTTTTAAAAAACTTAACATTCAAGAATACTCAGAAATTGGCAGGGAGCAGAAAGAAAGAAAGAGAAATATGTTACGGATTAGCGGTTATTTCACTCCACGGTTTACACAGATGCTAGTTGATGAGAAAATATGAATATTTGAACGCCCAGCTGAAGCCAATACCCGTATACTATGTACTACTAGACTATTCAAAATTAAACTTACGTGACGTATTTAAAAGAATTTATTACGAAAGTTTTTTCTGTAGTTTTCGATAGGTTGTATTATAATAATTTTAAGAATTTTTCATTAGTAAGGCAACTTATACCATATCTCCGTAAATTGCGCAATAGTTTTCAAACGTGTTACTGATAATGAAAAATATAATACTTTATATTTATTGTAATCCAATTTTTATAACTTGAGATTCCTAATTATTATCTCTTGGTAAATTTTAGCTGCAGTTGTTCTGTATTAACTTTTATTCTTTTTTTAAAAACAGTTATTTTACTTACACACATTGTGAGATTTCAAAATTAATCGTTACACACTGAATGGCTGTCTTGCTTCTCACTGATTGACGCCAAAAAATTCTCACAATTTTCTTCCTGTATCCACAATTGGATAATTATTTAGATGAAATGTGTAAATAACTTAAACACATTGTTAAGGCGCTAGATGACCCACAATAAATTGTTACTTATAACTCCATATATTAACCTACAAATGACAGTTATAAAAAAAATGGCTGCCAAACAAAATCGATCTAAACTATAAAACACACCATGTTTAATCCATATTTCATTACAAGAAATAATTTTTCATAGATGTTACATTTATTTCAAATTTCTTTATTCCAGTTCACCAATCGGTTCTTTGCGTTACCAGTATAGTAACTCATACTCGTCATATTTTTTTTTAAAAAAATACAATTTCTCACTTGATGTAGCACATTATGTCCTTGACGCATATAAAATCATTCCGATTCAGTGACTTCGTAAAATCCACAAAAACCGTTGACGCTCGATTTATTACAAAACATGATTGCACAAATATTCGTGCCGATATGAGAACTGCTAAATTCTTTCGTATTCATGTGAAGATGCAAACTTTAATAATAGAAAAGAAAAAGTGGCAATATTCGATTTTGTTTATATCTGCAAACTGAAAGTTGGGAATAAGTATTGTAAATAATACGCGTATAGATGGATACAACCCCCTGATTCTTCAAATTAATAGGAGCGAAAATATCTTATTATTTCGGAATAAAGCAGATAATAAAGTTGAAATGAGTTGACACCACACATCTGTATACAATAATGAAAAGAATAGACGTAGAATATTTTAAATCGCTACGCAATACCTCCAATTTGTAAAAACCTTCTAAAACTATACTGGGATAAAATGCCGAACTATCAAAATGGTGCAGTTGCTTTCTGACTATATATATATTTTGAATTGAATTCGTACAATTTTCTTAACATAGCGGGGTTATGAATATAATACTATGGAAGCGAGACAAAGAAATGTGTAATTATTTAAAAATCATTACTTACACTGGTCAACAATAGTTGACAATATTATAGTTGATCCTGACTTTTAAATAAATTTCTCGTCAATTAACATCAAGATATCTCAAGTATGCGTTTTGAATTTGACAATTTGACAAAACAACACGCAGAAATTTAAGAATCTCTATTGAAGGGCTGGAGTTTGATGCAATCAAAACCAAAAATAGTATGTTGCTTTCGGCATCGTCAGGAAGAGCTAAACATTTTTTTCCCACAGGAGATAATGACATTTATGCCGTAACGAAAACATTGAGTATTGAATACAATTCGGAATATTGGTGTTTATTTGTTGGCTCTTCAAAAATTAATTTGAAGGCTGTACTTTGGTTTGGCGTAAATAAGCTTTTCTTATACAAATATTCCATGCTGCCAATATGAAAAAGTCCTATGAAAACATAAGATTTATTTTGGAAAAGATTGAATATGATAAATATAATTGGAAAATTTGTGGAGATTCAAAAGCTATTACTTTCCTCTTAGAATAATAACTTGGGTACACAAAATACCGCTATTTTATTTTTTATCAAATAAAAAGTATTAAGGTAAAAAAGATTAGCTCAAACAAGAATTCCTTGCTCCAAGGCAGAAAAATGTCAAAATTGCTCCCTTGTTGAAACCTAAGGATGTATTCTTACCACCTACACCTATCAAACATTGACTGTAAAGTTTTTGTAAAAGCAGTGAATCGGGACGGTAGTGGATTTGTATACCATACTTAAAAGAGAAACTTCAGAAAATCAGTGACGCTAAGATCCAAGAGGAGATACATGTTTGTACCTCCTCAAGTAAGGCAATTAATGAGAGACGAAATATTTAATGTCAAACTAAGCTGTCTTGAACAACCCACATGTAAATTTTTCAAAATGTTACCTTACAGTACCAGTATTGTTTATAAAGCATTGGGATGTAAGATGGCCTTAGAAACATATGTCCTATATCCCCACTTAGATTTTCGTTTCACAAAATTCGGGAGTCGTAGCGTTAAGCGTGAAGAAAAACTTCACAAGAAAAGAACTGGAAAATGATACCAATGGAAGAGAAATACAAATACGCCAGCGAATTATTGATGAACACTAAATGGAGACATTCTTGCGCCGAAATGTCTTGAAAATGTAACAAATAAAACTATTCGACATATAACCATACGTACGTTCAGAGTATTGAAGCTTATCTCCCACATAATGGAAAACAACAATAAATTAACTAAACAAAGAAAGTGACCTGCTAATATTTGCCGACGCCGAGCAAAGGGAGAGTCAGAATTTATTTTATAGGCCGAACATGTTATTTCCAGAAGTTTTCCATAGCATGCCAAATGGCTGGTGACGCCAGAATAACAATTTTCCTTGAGCTCAGTATTGGCCTGGATTCGAACCGTGATTCTTCATCAACGAACATAACCACTGCACCATGCCAATATCATTACTTTTATTTGTGTTATTTAATGAACTGATCAGTGGAGGTAAAGCTTTCTCATGTCACAGCATTTGCGGCATTAGCCTAAAAACTGCAGCAATTATCGATCATTGAAGCTAATATCACATACAATAAAAATATTTGAGAGAGTTTGACAGCGCATATAAACAAATAATATTAAGACAGTTATATGCAACTCACGTCTTTAATGTGACAAGCTTTTCTCTAGATATGTACATACATGTCCGCATTCACTTTGTTTAAAATTTATCGATTCCATCATATTCACGCCGGTCGAGACCGACTCCTATCCGTACCCATCCAATGGACAATAACAGCTTAGTTGAAATACCTGGCCTGTCAGGTATTTCACATCTGTCAACTTGTGTGTAACGACCACCTAGTATCCATGTGTATCCATATAAAAACGTACAACTGTGTACATATACAGGGTGTCCCGGTTCCGTCTAGCCGGAAACGGGTGATAGGTCAAGTGGTGTCGGTTATCACAAAATTATAAAAAAAAATCTAAGTCACGAATTTTTAAAATTATTGGCACTCAAAAAAAATCGAGAAAACTGACACCCTGTGACGATCTTTCAAGTACTGTGTCCGCAAATATTTACTTTTCTTCGATTTTTTTATTGCCACGTAACCCTGAGAAACGGTAACTGTAAATTACGGTCCAAAATTGAAACATAACTATATCGGTTTTAACTAAAATATTGCTTTTTTGTCCATCCATGTATCTGAAAATCATTGTTCACCTAATTTGAACTGCACAAAAAAGCAATACTTTAGTTAAAACCGATATAGTTATGTTTCAATTTTGGACCGTAATTAACAGAACAGTTACTGAGGGTTACGTGACAACAAAAAAAACTAAGAAAACTAAAGATTTGCGGTCACAGTACTGGAAAGATCATCACATGGTGTCAGATTTCTCGATTTTTGTTTGAGTGCCAATAATTTTAAAAGTACATGACTTAGTTTTTTTTATAATTTTATGAGAACCGACACCACTTAACCTATCACCCGTTTCCGGCTTGACGTTGATTTTTTGGACACCCTGTATATGTATTGTATGTATTTTTATTTTTTTCAATTAGTGTTCAAAGTTACAACAACAATTTTGCGAAAGGGAAAAAATACGATGTAATATTGATCTTGGATTACGATTTAGTAATGAATATCTCGGTTTAAATCCATTTATAATATGTATTCCAGGCGAAGTTTCTTGACATACCCTTAGCTCCTTGGTTCATATCTACGATATTTAAACTGTTACCATAAAAAACAAAAACCTTTATAACATGTTTACAAAGTTCTCAGGGTAGAGCGCCTGCAATACGAAAATCACTAGAAAAAACACTGCTGGGGAATAAAACGAAATTATTTCGGCGTGGAACGAGGCATCAAGCGAAGACTGTATGAAGACTAATAGTCGGTTATGAAGTTGGTTCAATGGAGTCTAAAAGTACAGACTCAAGAAAATAGTCAAAATTGAAAAGCAAAGAAAAGAACAAAAATTCATGCGTGAAAGCATTGTGTCTGAAGAAGGCTTTGTGAAAGAAAAGACATAATGCAGTTGGAAAGCAGATCAAAACAACAAAAAAATAGAAACTAAAATCAAACAAGTGAACTTATGCTATACTAAATATCAAGCTAAAGGTTTAATTATGGTGCAAAATCCTTATCGAACCGGCAAAATAAATTAATAATTAATACCAACTCTATTTTAAAGCATACGAATAATACCAACCAAGCCGTAAGCGATAGAAGAAATATAAAAACAAACTCTAGACGGCATCGTTTGCGCGAAACCCGGAATCTGTAAAACCGCATCTCAGTTCCAATAACAATTATGAAATAGCAGCATTGCAAAAAGGAAAAGTTTTCTCCGCTAGCAACAAATGCATTAAATCCCTGTGAGGGAGGTCATTCTTGGTTAAGACCAGAAAATAAAACAAAAAAATAACGCGTGTCAAGGCTCAGGACAAGCAGTCCCTTTCAAATGGCTTAACTCAGGTCAACACTCATCACATCGTATCCTCGAAAATTTCATCAAAAGGGCCAACTTTTGCCATCAGCCACAAGCCGGCCATTTACATATAGGATATTGTATTCCATACATAACCTCTATGTCTACCCTGTTTATTCAAATAAAATTATCAGAACTTTTCATATAAACACTGATTTTTTTTTTTCAAAGCTCAAAATAGACGGTCTGAATGGGACACCCTACATTTCCCTTGCCATGCTCATACAAATAGTTAGGTTCGGCTTGCGTCTAAATGCTCCGACTAAAAATTGTTTCCATAATGAACTATACATTGACGAAAGAAAATTTCCAGCTGAAAGTAATTTTTATAATAAAGTGTGCATAATGACAATTATAAATGTCTAGATTACAAAAAATATTTAAAATTACATGGCAATAATAAAGGCTGGCTCAGCAGAAATATGTTAAATTGTCACAGAGTACGAGTAGTTTTTTACATCTTTTTCTTCAAACTGCTTTATATTATTTTGCGCATTTTTAAATTTTCGGTTTTTGCTTCCTTGGTAATCTGTATATCTTACTCCGATTATTAATATACCATAATAGGCCCCATTGCATTATAAAAGCAAAAATAAGAATGCTTTTAATGGTTTACTGCATTGAAAACGAAATATGTAAATCGTTTTTCAATGTACTCGTATGTACGGATGACATAAGAGTTGCAAAGATTTCGAATGCGATGCAATAGAGCATAACGGATAGTGTCATAAGAGTTGCTAAGATTTCGAATGCGATGCAATAGAGGATAACGGATAGTGTCAGCCGGTTACTAGATATATCAAAATAATCATACTGACTATCAGTGACTCTTCTTCTATCGGTTGAATTCACAATAATTATATAGATATAATGGCAATTTGAAGTCGCCTCTATCTCTAAGTTGGTACGACTGAGCAAGAGTTGTAGCTTTTGTCGACGGAATTCAACTAAAACTAATAACAATAGCGACTACAGTTCAGGTGAACGACAGTCGTTCACATATCTCCGTGGAGAACAGACGTGTTTCGGCTTGCGAGTGCATATTAATAACAAAATAACAAAGTGACATTTGAAGTAATTTCTATAGGCTCCAATTAGCAGAGCGTTAGCGTGCTCGGCCGGCATAGTACAGGTCGTGGGTACGAATCCCCGTGTGTACTCTTCACATTTTTTTTTTTTTTTTTTTTTTTTTTTTTTTTCTTCATTTGAAATAAATTCAAAACAAGTTAAAGTGGTACTAGTGTTGTCCATCACGTGATGGATTGTGGAGAGCGGTCCGCTATGTTAACAGCGGGATCTGCTGATGTATCAGGTGAGGCTTCGAGTGGTTCGAGCCAAACGCCAAAACCAAAGAGAAGGAGGAAGCTTAGTCCACCTTCTAACTTAGAAAAACGTCCCACCCTACCAACGGCCACTGTAAAGGTGATTGGCGGGGTAAGGGAAGGGAACAACTTCGCTTCATTGGCAGCGAGCGAATCCGATGATGAAGAGGAAGAAATGGAGGCTATTAGTAGCAGCATCAAAATGCTACAAGAAAGAGTGCTGGCCATAAAAGAAAAACAAATGGCAAGAAGGAAGAGGGAAGAGCAAGGCCAATCCCAACAACAGCAGCTTACTCAAAAGCAAACAGAACAACAAAAGCCTAAGAAACAGCAGCAGCAACAACAAGAGCAGTCACAACAACGGCCACAGCTAAAACAGCAGCAGCCACAAAAACGGCAACAGCAAAAACAGCAGCAGCAGCAGCAACAACAACAACAACAACAACAACAACAACAACAACAACAACAACAACAACAACAACAACAACAACAACAACAACAACAACAACAACAACAACAACAACAGCAGCAGCAGCAGCAACAGCAGCAGCAGCAGCAGAAGAAGAAGGAGAAGGTGCCGCCTATCAACACCTATAAATTGGAGGTAAATGCTACCAAGGACCTGTGTAAGTTGGTCATTGGTAATAATTTTAATATTAAGAGATTGGGGAACGATCGCCATGCCATCCACTGTAATACAGTGGAGGGCTACGCGAAAGTGAAAGAGCTCCTAAAGGAAACGACGACGGAGCACTACTCTTTCACACCGAAGTGTGAAAAGCGGCAATCGATGTTGCTGAAGGGGTTGGAACCGTCTTCTGGTCCTGAGGAGATCTTGGCACTGCTCAAAGAGAAAGAGTGCGAAGGACTCAAGTTCGTGGGGGTAAAGCCATTTACCACAGCTAGAGCCAGGCGGGAGAAACGGAGTCTGCCGTTCTTCCTGGTGCAGCTCAGTCCCGAAAGCCGTCTGGATAGTCTAAGGAGTATTACTGTCCTAGACTACCAGGTGGTTCACTGGGAAAAATTAAAAAGGAGCGAAGGCGTTATACAATGCGTTCGCTGCCAGAGGTTCGGACACGCCGCTTCGAACTGCCATATGCAGCCTCGATGCGTGAAGTGCGCAAAGAACCACAGTTCCGAGGAGTGTACTCTGGGTAGGGACGGAGCATCCGATAGGACGCAGCTCTCGTGCGTGTTATGTGGGAACGTGGGACACACCGCAAACTATCGGGGTTGTCCTAAGTTCGCTGATATTACAAAATCAAAACTGGCTCAGCAGCAGAAGGTGGAGGTCAAGCGTTCACCTGCTAGGTTTCAAACACCAGGCGTCACGTCCCAAATTTCCTACGCCCAAATGGCGGCAGGTAGGGGGGCTACGGTACAGCAAGCGACTGTTGCTTCTCCGGCGCCAATGCCGAGAACAATGGAAGCTGCACCTAACATGCTGGCCATCTTGCTCGCAATCCAAGGGCAGATGGCTCAGCTGCAAAAGCAGGTTCAAGAGCAGGCCAAGCGGGTGGACCAGATCTACGCGCTTCTGCCGGGCCTAACGCAGCACATGTCGTAATGGGTACGCGCATGGTGGAGCAAACTTTGAAGGTCCTTGCGGTGAATGTTAATTCACTGATTAGGATCGAACGAAGAGTCGCGATGTTTAAATTGCTACAAGACCAAACTCCTGACGTACTTTTCGCTAGCGAAACCAAGCTAACCGATAAGCACAAACTGGAGTACAACAATTATATTGTTAGAAGAAGAAACCGGCCCAGATCCAAATGTGGACGCGGGGTCGCAATCTTCATTAAACAAGGTATAAAATTTCACAGAGTGTACAAGGGAGTGTTGCGCAGGTTTCGGGTGTTGGAGGCAGTCGTCATTTACATCCCGCTCCGCAGTGGAAAGCGGCTGTACTTGGCCTCGGTTTATGCACCTGAAACTTCACAATCCACTTTATTTATCACAGAGCTCGACACGCTTTTTCGACTTCTGAGGCTGGAATCGGGGGAGAATTATTTTATAATCGGTGGGGATTTCAACGCTAAACACAGAGATTGGGGAAATAATGTGCCAAATACTAGAGGGAACCTACTACTCGATTGGTGGGGTCAGCACGATGTAATGTACAGACTCGGTGTCAAAGCGACGGATAACCCGTCGTTTCCCAGAGGCGGGTCTTTTTTGGATCTACTGCTGTACGACGAACGTATACGACTATCAGGTACGAATTTACAAACGCTAAACTGTCTGCGCACATTCGTGTATGACAGTGACCATTGCGGTTTTAGCACCAAAATTACAGTTCCCAACGAAATTGCGGAATTGGAGGAGTTTGTCCAAAAATATTCTTACAACTACAGTAAGACTCGATGGACACGCTTCTCCGCAACCATGACAAGTGCGCTCTCCTCGAATACGCTCCACCCACCGTCCAATAGGAATTTGTCAAACGAGGAGATCGACAATTACCTAAAACAAATGGACGAGACAATTAAACAAACTATGGACGCTACAATACCGCGATATCGACATACGACTAACGAAGACCTGTTCCGCAATCCTACTATTGACGCACTGCACCGACAGAAAAGTAGACTTCTGTCAAGACTCAAAAACTTGTACAGACAGTTTACTGACAGACAAGACCCGGAGATTAGGACACTGAAGGCGTCGATTAAAAATATTCAAACGTTAATAAAAGAGAATTACAGAATTTCTGTAAGTTCGTATTGGAACAACAGGGTTCGGGCTGTAAACACCAGCAACCCGAATATGTTCCCGCAAATAAATAAACTATTTCGGAGAAAAAATCAAAACGACCTTCAGTGTCTTAAAATACCCCGGACAACAGACAACGAACGGTTACTGACAATAGCAGGTATTGATCCAAATGAGGCCGCTGATGATGACGACTTCTTTGTGATCGAGGATCCACAGGAGAAGGTTGAGGCCATAGGGGCGACTTTCCAGGAAATATACAAGGCCACTGATACCATTGGCCGTAATTATGACCTGGACAATCGCGTCTTGGTGCACGACTTCTACATTCGAAATGAAATAGAGAACTGGCGATCCGAGGGCTCTGGTTTCACCCGGTTCAGCGACGAAAATATGGCAAATAATGTCATTACCAGAGAGGGTGACCTACCCCCGTTCATTTCGAAGGAAGAGCTCCATGAGATCATCGACACAATCAGGGCTAAGAAATCAGTGGGGACAGATGGTATTCCGAACATCGTGCTTCGACATCTTCCTCTAGATGCGGTGGACATTTACACCACCCTGTTTAATAATGCAATGAATAATGCACATTATCCAGCGCATTGGAAAACGGCGGTGGTGCAACCTATCCCCAAAAAGGGAAAGGATATATCCAATCCGGCGAATCTTCGGTCGATAAGTCTCCTTCCGAATATCAGTAAGGTGTTTGAAAAAGTAATCAATAGAGCTCTGTCTAGGTGGGTTGAGGACAAACATATAGTTCCGGATAATCAATTCGGTTTTAAGGCGGGACATGATATCTCACATGCCGCGTCTAAACTGGTGTCCGATATCCAATGGAATAAAGGCAAAAACCAATGTACTGGTGCCTGCCTTGTTGACTTGGAGAAGGCCTTCGACACCGTATGGTTAGAGGGTCTTTTCTATAAGCTGACTAGGCTGGGGATCAGTAAACCACTCTTGTACATTCTTTATAATATGCTAACCAACAGACAGTTCATCGTGAAAAATGGCGATGTGACTTCTGTTGGAATATTTCAAATTAAAAATGGTCTTCAGCAAGGCGCGGTCAATTCGCCGATCCTATTCAACATTTATACAAGCGACTTGATAGGTTCACTTCCCCATACTATTGCGTACGCAGACGATTTGATAGCGTACAGAACAGGTCCAAGAATCGAGGTCATTAATACTCTCTTGCAGCGTGACTTCGATAAGATAAGACGATTTTGCGATGACTGGAAGTTGAAAATCAACTTTCAGAAGTCGGAAACCATTCTCTTTAGGACGCCGTTGTCTGGAGCCTCTAGGGATACCAGAAAAAATTGGCGAAAGTTCTCGATCATTGGACAACACGGACAGCCTCTTGCCTGTCGAAATGTAGTCAGATACCTTGGGATCTGGCTAGATCAGTTTCTGTATTTTGACAAAAATGTAGATGCTGCTCTGGCCAGAGCCAAAGGCGCTTTTGCCCTTACAAAGAGACTGTTTTATAGCAGCCAACTCGATGAGAGAGTAAAGGTAATCTGCTACATGGCCCTTATCAGGCCATGCTGGTATTCGGGTGTCCCGTGTGGTTCAATGTGCGAGCAAGCTTAATGGAAAAGATTCGGGTGTTTGAGAGGGCTTGCCTTAGGGCTTGCCTTCGCTTGTACAGAACACCAGAGTCGGAGTACAAAAAATTTTATCGTAATGAGGTCCTTTACAACAGAGCAAACCTAATACGAGTGGACAACTTCGTAATTAAGCTGACTCGAAGGCACATTGCAAGAGCAATGACCTCGACGAATAACCTGATATCTGGGGCCTACTATCCCAATTATCTTTACCACGAGAATGCGCGCTCTGACGGCTTCGTTCCACCGGAAGCATTCCTCTACCTAGATCAGATAGGGTTGATCCAGGATAGATCAGCGGTCCCGTTAATCTTCCATGTCGCTCGGAGAGCTGGGGACAGGCGACTCAACTACGACAGAGACGTCGCACACGGCAGTGTGGATCGTCTCAGGTTCAGTAGGGCGGTGGGGAATCGCGATAAGAGGGATGTCGTTCGGCAGCATCAGCATTTCTGGTGGTTGAGTGATGGAGAAGATGTTTCGTCGTCGTTTCCGTCAATTACGGACCAGCCTCACTAATGAGGCAGAGCTGACCAATCTATTTGCTCTGTAAATAGCGATGGCCAGCTTGCATAGGTTTAGGTTAGCATTTAAGGAATATATATATATATATATTAGTATATATAAAGGTATATACTAGTATATGTATGTCATTGTGCATAGTGTCTGTGTATGTATGTGTGTATTGTGTATGTAGGTTAGTTAGACTAAGATTTATTTTAAGTTAGATATTAAGTTTTTATAGAAAAAATAAAAAATCTGGATCATATGCTAAGTTTTTTGTTAACAATTTCTTTTCTTAGCCTTAAGTATACAAAATATATTTTTCAATAAAATGTAAATAAAGTCGAAAGACATAGATATAAGAATTTAGAGTAGCTTAGAGTGCCTGTGTGGGGCCAGTAAGTTAATATAAGTTTGTTAAGTAATTTTAAGCTAGCATTTAAGCATTTTTTGTTAGTATGTAAGAGTTTAATGATTAATATATTGTAATAAAATGCATTTAAAACTAAAAAAACTAAAAACTAACTCAGGTGAACGAAAACTTCGTTACTTTTCTTAGGAAATTGCAAAATGTTAAAAGAGACAAAATCAAATGAGTTGCTATATTTTCCTCTACATACCGAATTAGAAAAACTAGAAATGAGAAATGCAGCCTGGATAACGCAGATTGCAGCTTAAAAGGTGTCACTACCTATTTCCAGCAATGCTAAATATATATGTGTTTTGCCAATAGCAAATGTATTTGGCTTAGAAACTACCATCAAACGGGTCTGTTATCCACGGTGGAAAGTTTTTTGGATCTACACGGCTATGGAAAACTAACTCTATTCCATATGGCAGTGGTAAGGTGGAGTAAACTCTTACGCTAATATATCAGTGCTGCTTTCACCGGACTTTAAACAATAATTTATCTCTGTTGCCTAAGAACTTTCTTTAACTGGGATGCACAGATCAGTCTACATTCCCTGCATGCGAAAACGGGTGGCCGTGGTGTAGTGGTACTAGCAATCGCTTCTCACTCGGAGGGTCAAGGTTCGAATCCTAGCCACGACAAGCTTTCATTTGTGTAATTGGAACTCAGTCAGAAAAATCTGCGTGTGAAGGCATAACACTGACATGTACATTTGGCTGTTGTAGGGGTTTCAAACACAAAAACAACCGTTAAAATTCACAACCTCACCAATTCCGAGTGAAGAAAATCTCTCCGTCCTATTCGGACTCCCACCCCCGGAGAGTCAATATCGAAACCAAACGCACCTGAGTTTAAAACCACTACATCACAAACTTTCCTTTCTCCTCCTTCTACCTTTCCGCCCGCGCCCAGGCAACAGTGTAAGGGTATTCATAACCCCTTAGGCGCGCGTAAATTATAAAAAAAAAAAAAAAAAAAAGGGAAGTACTTCAGTCTGTAGATCTGTTTTGAATCCCTGAATACTTTTTTGTGTGTTAATATTGCCTTTAATTAATTTTACTTCTCAAATGCAAAATATTTTACAGAAATTTCAACGTAACGACATGTATTTATACTTCCATTTGTATTTACATATTCACTAAGTATGTACGATAATAGTTAGCAAATGCTGAAAATAAACTTTTGCGCTTACCGCTTATCACTTAACTAGAAAACTTTCATTAACCACAATTTAGTGGGTCAGCACCAAAGATTCCATTCCTGACATTAAAAAGTTTCGAATACGAATACGCAATTGAAGCGAACAATATTATAGATTTAAATGTATAAGCGTGTATGCGATATCATTTATTCGTTTTAACGATGCAAGGATTCTGGCCATTTAAACTCCATTTCTTTCAGATAAGGCATAGGGCACATTCGCAAATGTATTTATACCTAATTTAAATTTCTAGGGTATCGGACTTGGATGCACTTTATCTTAGTTCCTTTAATGTACAAATAACGAGCGTTGATTCATAACTTAGTTGCCGCTTTTTCTACAGTGGTCTCTGTGGATTCTATGCTTGAAATATACGAATAGTAGCGAAAGTTTTCAGTGGGTATGCAGAAATTGGAACATTTATTGTGGAGTCGTGCATTACATAAGCAAGGAGAAAGTGTCTGCCTGATTTGCATATTTGATAGCTCATAAGGGATGGTAATGTCCGAAAGGCTTTTATATCGGGCTCTAAAAATAATTATATAAAATCTATGCTTTTAGGCCATCTATATCACATGCTCAACTGAATAGTTTTACCAAAGCTGGCATTTCTAGTATTTTTAATACAAATTTTAGGATCACAATAAGAGGTACAAGAAAAGAGCTGAAAAAACTCTTTTTTTTACCAAATAGCCCCATTTTGATTTAACCATAAAGTACAAATTGGCCAAATGCGTATGGAGCAACACATTTGGTAAATGCCTACTTCTGTTTTTTGGCATAAACATGGCCAGATTTCAGTGACACAACATTTTATGGCGTCTCTAAACTAAATTATCTTCCTCTTGCCTTCTTTGTTATATTTTTTTTTATCCTCTGAGAAACTTCCTTCCACTTCAACTTTCCTAGTTTTATTCTCGATAAAAATGTCACTGTTGACTAAGCTGTGGAAATCTTCTATGGAAAGATGCTACTTCGTATTCCCTTCTTTGCACTTCGCAACAAGGGTTAGCTATGGCACGAACACATAAATGGTTCTACAAACTCATTATATCACAGGAGCTTTTTCCTCGCCCTTGGAAAAGCGCTTACATAATCCCAGTTCATAAAAAAGGACACTAGCTATCCATCTCTTCCTTGCATGCGCACGATCTTTGAAAGTGACGCTTATGATGTAAAGTTTGTTGCGAAGAGGAGGAAAGGAAGTATCGAAGATGGGATATGATCCCTTCGTTTGTGCAGCAGTCGGCGTGCTTTCATTTATGTACGAGTATGTATGTTGCGTTTAAATTACAGTAGGAAAATAAAAAAAATCAATCTGTGTAGGCATATGCAGATATAAATTAAAATTAAATTTACTTTTTTTTATTATAAAAAAATTATTATTTTTTTAGGCAGAGATCACCTTTACACTTGAATACAAACTTCGAACTAAAAACTGACAAAATTTGCATAAGCTTAAATACGAATGGTGCAGTTGATAAAGTTCTTGCATCAGCGGATTCCTTCATGTACGTTCAGCGACACAGTGTATTTGGAGCACTTGATGTTAGTGGGAGTGGAATGCGTTGCTCATTGTGAAAATTTGATGTTCCTTTGACGTAGAAATGCACTTGTAGTCTGGGGGTTTGTTGTTGTTGTTAAGTGCAGGTGAAATGGACTTGCAGTTTGGAGATTTGCTGTTGTTGTTTGATGGAGATGAATGTTATTCACGTTAACTTCTCCCCTCTTAAATCAAAACGTCCTCGTTGTATTATTTTCTATTAAAAAATTGGAATTTGACTGATCGTAGTTATTCTTGGGGATATTTGTGGAGTTTCTTGCTTTTCTGTATTGGTCGATAATTCTGGTGCTTCTGATTATATGTCTTCTGTTCCACGGTTGATGATTTTATTGGACGTTACCCTTGGTAGGAGAGGTTTGTTTTTCCACAAAGGTTTGATAATGCATGTAGTGAATATGATATTGACAATTACTGTTATGCCATATCCTTCAATATATTTATTGTTGTTTTTCGACTCAAGCAACTGAATAAAATTTGTTGTATTTGTATGAATCTCCTTTATCATTTTCAGTGAGAGGGTTTCTTCGTATTCGAACTTGTTATAATAGGGTTGCAACACCGCTGGGAATGGTTTGACGCCCACTTTCTGCATGGATGGGCATTTCTTCCTCTCTGCCGTTATCATTATATTTTGGAACCGTATGACATAAGTTCCAAGTAGATACATCTTTTCGTCATTTACGCTGATTATACGACTATATTGATTAAAAAAAAGAATACAGCTTCCGATTTTTTCCACTGCTGCTAAGTGTTGATTGTTTCTCTGCACGATGAAGGTTGACTTATAAGTAGTAGTGATACATAGAGAGTTACTAATATCTATTACGTAAAAATTGACAACTTATTGAACGACTTACATTTTTTTATAATTCCAAAAATGTTATTCTAACATTTAACTATTTCTATATAATCTATTTTGTTTATAAGTATTCCTCTTTTTATTGGCCTTAATAAAATTTTAACACATTCTTCGTAATGTGTAAGTGTAACATTTATAACGTATATAATTGTTGTTTTACTCAACGATATCCTTACTTCACTAAATTCTAACATTTCTTCTATACTTAATATATAATCTTTTTCTATCACATCTTTTATAGTTTCAATCATTGTTTCAGATAAAATAAAGGAGTTTATAACGTTTGTTTTTTCCCATCGACTGGCGTTTACATTGTTAATTTCTTCGTTTACAATATTTATTTTATTTCTTATTAATGATTTCACTTTTCTTAGGTGTTTTACTGATTTTATTGGTGGATTCTACTATTTGATTTGTTTTATTGTATTTATTATATTTTTTTTATTACTAACTATTTATTATTATTTTTAAGAGGTTGTTAATTTTATATGAAATAATTTTAAAGTCACCGTGGTCAGGTAAACCGACGACCCAATTCCAAGCACTTCCAATGAAGTTCAATTTTTTTTTTTTGTAATTGGCGTGCGCTCAAGGGGTTTTTGTACCCTTAAAATATTCGTACATAGCGCGGGCCAAGGAAATTTAGGGAGGAAGAAAAGACAGGTGCCGATGTACATTGTTTTTAAATGTTTCCAAGTTATAACGACCAGGAAACACAGAGGCCGGCAGGGCATTCCATAAGCGAGTTGTACGGCTTAGGAAAGAATCACAATATTTTAGAGTACGTCCGAAAATGGGCTTGAGGGTAAACTGATGAGCATTCATAGCGAGACGGGTGTTACGGTTGAAAATTTGAATGAACGGAATGCTACTGGCGATTTCAATAGAGCACTGGTGGTCCACCGCGATAAAACAAAGTGAGACAGGAGACATTACGTCGGTGTTCGAGGGTGTCAATTGATTGACTGATATTAGTATCACCAATGAGTTTAATCGCACGGTTTTGGATCCTATCTAGCAAGTGCAGAGATGTTTTAGGAGCACCTGACCAGATGTGGGCATTGTACTCCAATTTTGGACGAATGAAAGCCTTATATATTGTGGCCAGATCAGAAGGGGTAAAATATTTCTTACATCGCTTAAAGAAACCTAGACATTTCGCAGCATTTTTGGCGACATCGAATATGTGGTCATTCAAACGTAAGTTGTCACTGACACACATACCGAGAATGGAAAGTTTATCGGTTTCGTCGATGCAAGTGCCATTCATGGATAATGGCTGGGTATTTGAATTTCGCTTTAATGACAGCAGATAGCATTGAGTTTTGAAAGCATTAAATTCCACTCGGTTGATAGTTCCCCAATTGGTTATGCTGTTAATGTCGGAATTTAATGAGCTTAGCATACGCTGCCGTTCCCGTTCTACAGCCGAAGAGCGGGGACGTGAGTCCGGGAACGAATATGAGAAGCAGAGTCTGCTGTCATCAGCAAAGGAATAAATTGGATTAGAAGTAGCGGACAAGAGATCTTTAATGAAGATTAAAAAGAGTGTCGGAGACAGAACGGAGCCCTGGGGCACACCAGCATTTATTTTGTGAATGTCAGACTTGAAACCGTGCAAGACAACTTGAATTGAACGTTCCGAAAGGTAATTTCTAATCCGTAGAAGAAGAGAGTCATCGATCCCAAGAGGACGCATTTTCGACAAAAGAGCCTGATGCCAAACTCTGTCAAATGCCTTAGAAATATCAGATGCAACCATCTTGCTTTCGCTAGATTGATGTACGCTTTGGTTCCACTTTTCGGTGAGACATGCCATCAAATCACCAGTGGACCTGTTGCTACGAAAACCATATTGCTGGTCATTGAGAAGTTTTCGTGTTTCGAGATATTTCATGAGCTGACGGTTTATCAGCGTTTCCATGACCTTGGAAAGAAGGGACGTAAGTCCAATGAGTCTGTAGGAGGAGAGAGAAGAAGATTCGCCTTTTTTAAGGACGGGCTCGACAAATGCTGTTTTCCATCTGCTCGGAAAGAGTCCTAAAGAGTAGGATTGATGAAAAAGCTTACGCAGTGGTTTTGCCAGCGTGGAAGAACACCTCTTCAGAAGAAGGGGAGATATACCATCTGGACCAGCGGATGTATGCATGTTGAGATCTTTAAGTACTCTTGCTTCACAGTCGTGTAGTGAAAGTGGATTCGCCTCATTGTAGATTCGACGCGCTCCAGTGTAGGCGGGGACAAAGCACAATCTGGGAGTGTTGAGCTAGCCGCAAAGTGTGCAGCAAGCAGATTGGCCTTGTCCAAAGACCTGACCGCTGACTGTCATTGTAAATGAGCGTTGGGACGTAGGATGAGGCAGAATTTCTAATGTTTTTCACGAGCGACCAACAATTTTTACTGCCTTTGGGACATTGTAGTATTTTTTGCCTCAGGTTTTGGTCGTATTGGAATTTCACACACTTGAGAAAGACGTTGCAGTCATTTCTGGCTCGCTTAAACTTTTTTCGGTTTTCCTCTGTCGGGTTGATCTTGTAGGACCGAAAAAACAATTCTCTAACCTTGACAGCCTCTTTACAGCTCGAGTCGTATCATGCCTTTTCTTTTGGTTTGATACTCTTCATCCGATGGGGGATAAATCATCTCATTCCAGAGAGCATAGTTTCTGTGATCATGTCAGTAGCGCCATCCACGTCATTATCGAGGAAACATAACGACCAGTTAAAATTCCTAAAGAAGTTGTTAAGTCCGCTCCAGTTGGCTTTCTCGTATTGCCATACGGTTCTTTTAGGAATCTTTTCTCTAACTGTGTGGTGGGTGTACTAGAATTTAGCTGATATGACACAATGGTCCGACGAGCCTAGAGGGGAGAGCACATCAATGCAGTACTTGTCAGGGTGAGAAGTTAGAAACCAGTCCAGGGTGTTGGCGGTATGACTATCAACGTCTGGTATGCGTGTGGGCTCATTTACAAGCTGGGTTAAGTTATTTTCCGCAGCGAAGATCTCAACACACCGTCCTTCGGGTGTTGTCTGTCCAGAATGTCGAAGCCACCCAGAATTGTGTATATTAAAATCGCCCGTAATCACGATTTCAGTATGAGGACACAGGGATACAATTCTTTAAATGGAGTCAGACAGCGCATCAAACTCGTAGAAGGTCGAGTTGCTGTCCAGTTTGGGGCTTCTGTAAATAAAGCAGTAGTGGATAATTTGCTTACGGAGATGGAATTTTAACCACATGAAATTGTATTCCGGATTGGAACAGGGACTACATTGTGGTGGAATTTGGTAAGCTACATCACTACGCACATAAATGGCGAGACCGCGGTGAGAAAAGAATAGTGGCACTAGTTCGTAGCCAGGTAGCTTCAGATCAGAGTGATCTGAGAGGTGTGGGCGGGGATCTACCTGTGTTTCACTAAGTGCCAAAACAGCTGGTCGGTACTTACAGACGTGGACGTACGCAGAAAAGTGATTACTTTTTAGCCCGCGTATATTGGCTACGTCCACCCTAAATTCCCTAGTCATAATTAAAAAACAAACACAGTAAAGACAAACACCGACGATACTAAGCAAGGCTGCGTAATGAAAATTCTGACGATGGTTTACCGAATCAAATTGCTGTAGGTGTTATGCCCTTACAACAATACTCGTATGAAACAATGCACCAACAAAATCTTCACACACAACCCGCTATCCATCAGTTGTTACATACACTCAGTCACTGCCCGTACCGTATGATAAATACAGTAACGTCAGTGACCGAGCGCAAGCAACAGTACTATGACCAGGAGCGGGAGAGGTGGAAGATTCCCACACTGTGATTCCAATGATCGCTTTTTTCTTTGAGGTGTGAGTCTATTGACATTGCCTTGAATCTGATCTAAATCATGGATTAGGAAGTGATATAATTGGTCTTGGGGTTATGGGGTTTTGCTAAGTACGAACGCGTTTCGTTTACAAAATTTTGATAAACGTCCAAGTCTATTACGTGTATTATCTTAAATTTTCCGTCTTATAGTCTAGGTGTTCCAGTCTCCATCGCCAGCAGCATAGGCTGTGACAAGGAATCTGAAAACGAATGGTTTTAATTTTTAGTTCATGCACAGTTTTGCCGGATTGGGTTAAGGACTACTATTTCGTTTTTGTATCTCGAAGTTAGCTTTAAGCTTACCCGCTTATTCTGTTTAACGTAAATAATCAAACCAGGAAAATATTCTTTAATTGGATGTCTCCTTTGTTATGAAATTGGAGGTCGGCTTGTTGTTCAGACTGAATTTTTTGAATGGTTTCCTTCTGTGCCTTTCCAAGCAAGTTTGGATATGAAGTAACTCTTCGTTTGAAAAACTCTTCTATCGGCTTTTTCCAATAGTCGTTTACGGTTATATTCGTAAACGGCTCACTCTATTAGTTCCGTGAAGGGATACTCTGCCCTTCTGCTTTCAAGCATCTCATTATTTTAGTGAGAGTTGAATGGAAAGTTAAAGTTGTCCTTTACATGGACAACAAAAAAAAACGCGTACGTCAGCCAAGGGGCTGACCCAACTGTTCGACTTACAATCAAAAAACCGTTTTTGATACTCGTTATAATTTTATTGGAAATTCCGAATTCGATTAGTTTACACGCAATGCAGTCCAG
Source organism: Volucella zonaria (assembly GCA_963966105.1). Lineage (NCBI taxonomy): Eukaryota > Metazoa > Arthropoda > Insecta > Diptera > Syrphidae > Volucella > Volucella zonaria. The sequence goes on along the minus strand of OZ014533.1, from coordinate 41,252,386 downwards.
ACCAGAACTGATTTCACAATCCTCATCAGCTTAACTCCAAAGCTCCGTTAGCTATGCAAAGGTTCCCATGCATTCCTCCTGACTGTGCACTTTACCCAATTCGCGTGCACTTGATCCGGTGTCGAATAGCCTGCTCGTGCATTCGTTTCCGTGGGAAACTCAACAGACCAATTATTTGCAGAATCAGCTGGAAACCTGTTTGCACCTGTTGGAATAAGTTATTGGGCGTCGCATATCGGATTGTGATAACTCCTCCCCCTTCGAAAATCTACGCCTCGTAGATCCTTTGATGACCTTGAGGTCAGGCCATTGGTTGTGGTAGTTAGGGGATGAGATTGTTGGGACACTGGGCTTTGCATGTATCTTTCGCCAGATGGTAAGTACGACGAATGCCACAACAATGAGGATTGAAACTTCTGTAAAAATAGAGATTTTAAATTGTTGGGATAAGTTACCTATGCGTTCTATGTTCTGAACGCTGAGTTCATGGACGTATCCCAAGTCGAAAATATGGCTGCGGTTTGTGATGTTCATCAACGCCGGAGGAAGGGCTTGTAGTGTTGTAGCCGTAGAACTTGAAAAGGTCCTTCCATTCAGTTCGATCGTCTCGTTATGTATCTGGATTATATATGTACCTGTAAGAGGCCTTGAAATATTGTTAGAAATTAAATCGCCTTTAAAACTGGTGACAAAAATGGTGTCGTCTTTAAGGAGTTCCAGGACCTCCTCGGTACTTGTTTGGTAAGTGCAGGTCGTGGGTCCACCTTTCAACAGTCTAGCAACGCAGCTTTAATCAGGAATTACTTCTAAGGCCTTATCCTCGCATATTGTCGAGTTATTTATTGAGAGGCAACTATCCTTTATGCCATACGTGACCCTGTGGTTGATCAGAACTTTCCTGAATTTCAGATCGATCCGCTTTCCTTCTATAACTGATGATCGTGTTATCAACAAGTTATACTCTTCCATTCCTACCTTTGGCATTGTAATAACGTACAACAGCATTGAGCCATTGGTAAAAATTGAGGGTGTGCCGTACTCAATTGCTTCTATTTCATTAGCGTACGGTAGAGTTTCTAGTTCATTGATGACCGTGTTGACCTCTTCCGTATCAAGGAGATTGGTATTAATCAGGCCACTTTTAGCCATTCGGCAAGCCCAAACGATTTCATTCACTTCTTCTTTGATGAGCAGAATCTCGTCCATAATGTCCTGCTCAAATCTTCCAGAAATCACGTCCTTAATACCGTTTTCATAGCTCTCAATCACCAGATTGATTTTCTGTGTAATTTCACGCGTGATACCAAAGAGCTTCTCATTAATTTTATATTGGTGGTTACTATTCTCGATTATGGATTCCTCACTTCGAAGGATTTCGCTCCAGTCTGAAGCATCGGGGCTACCAGCCATCCATTTCCAAGCAGATCCCAACCAATTGATTGATCTTGCTTACCTTTGAGTGAATGAAGACGGCGCTTTACCTGTGACAAATGCAATTCTATCATGTGCCTTCTGTCTTCATCCTTAATTTTGCCGCTGGTGGCATTGGACACCCCATCCAACAGATGTTCGAATTGTTCTAGGTTAATGGCATGCACCAGCTTGAAACTGCCGTCAACGATCCAACCCTTGCCCTCCTTAAGAGAGACTATAGGTGCCTTATAATTGAAGATCTGGAATCCCCAGGTTGCCGCCAAAGAAGTTAATCTGTGGGATATGCAAATGTTTTTCGTTCGATACATGTGGTTATCTAAGCATGTTTGTAGCGACCTTACTACAAAAGTGGAAGTTAAAAATGTTTCTGCAACATTTTTTACTTGTATTACACTTTTATTTAAAATTTATATTAAAAATATAAGGCTAATCTTAATCCTGTAATTGGATTGATATCTCTTAAAATAAATTTAACTTTTGATTATTACTGCATTACTACAATATATAAGGAATGGTTACAGGTGCATTGTGCGTATATCGTGTGTGTGTGTGCATACACCCCCTCTTTGTTCATTTTTTTCATATATTAAATATATAACGTATATATTTTAAATGTTCTTAATATGGGCCACTTGCCGTGAGGACTGTCACTTTATTATTTTTTGATACAAATTCTTTTTGGTATATTGGTTTATTCTTACCTTTAATTTTCTTACAGGCTGTATAGATTATTTCACCTTTTCTATATTTCTTTGGTGAATGTCTCTTTACATTGTGACGCCTGTTATTAGTTTTTTGCTTCCTTTCTATTTCCGCGCGCAACTCGTGGTTTACCTTGGCGCGAAAGTTCACTAAGCCCTGGTGGTTAACTCTGGAAGTTCTGTTGAAGACTGGGAGAAAATGGTTTTCTCCCAGTCACGGAATGTATGGTATTGTTGTATCTGTCGACAGCTATATTAATGAGTTCCCTCGTTTTCAAATCTTTGTATTCCGCCTTTAGACATCGGTATATTTCCAGGATTGTCGAATGTAATCGCTCTACTTGGCCATTGACTTCACTGCGTTGAACAGGAGTTTTATAGAGTTCTATGCCCAACATTTTGATGAAGTTCAAAATCATTGGACTCAGAACACTACGTTCATTGTCCGTTACCAGTATCTTAGGAACTGTGAAATAATGTATGATTTTCGTTATTTCGTTTCTTAGGTATAGTGAGGATTTATTTTTGATATGAAACAGCTTGGCGAACTTGGAAAACTTGTCAATACAACTGATGTATTTCTCGTTTTGTAACTCCATTATGTCCATGTGAAGTATCTCACAAGGATACGATGGTACAGGAATTGCACGAAGTTCCGGATTTGTTGGATGCCTGTCGTATTTGTTCGCAAGGCAAATCTCACATGTCTTAGTATATTTGACGATGAGACTGTTCATTTTTGGAAAATAGTATCGCTCAAGCAGCTGTTCCTTTTTCTCTCTCATATTTCTATGAGCTCTTCTGTGCTCCTCAGTAATAAGATGTAGAACTCTTTCATCATTTGCTACATCTTCTACCACCCTCTGGGTTATGCGAACTTTGTAATTACTGAAGTTTTCTAGATATGTTTCTTGTAACACGCCTAAGTATGCCTCTGGAATTTTAATACCATTGATTTCGGCCTAAGCTTTTTCTTCAAAATTTCGGTGAGCTTACCTTTATCCAGGTTTTCCATGGAAATGTAGTGGCGGGAAAAGCTTGGGTGTGGTTCCTCATAAATCTCTAAGCCTTTAGAAGCCCTGATTATTATTTGATTTCGGAATACATTCAGAGGGGCCTCGACATGAGGTATGACATCTGAGCCATCTTGCGCTGCGCTGTGGACAGTCTCGGTGGCGGTGTCTGTCGAACCTTCGCTTTTGCTAGCTGTTTCCGTCATGGCATCGGGTCCCGCTGTACCACTAGCAGTGTTAGTCGATGAGTTGTTACTTGCTTTGTCAGTACTTGAACCTTTATACGCCCTTCTTGAGTTTCGTGCCGTCCCAGATAGTGTTGAACCGGACAAATGATTTACCCCCGTCTTTAATCTGGAGAGAGCGTCGGCTACTATGTTTGATTTACCTGGTTTGTAAACCAACTCATAGTTGTACTCCTCTATGCGGGCTTTCCACCTCTTTAATTTGGCATTAAAGTTCCTGTTACCTAGAGCAAAAGTAAGTGGCTGATGGTCGGTAAAGATTCTTATCTTTTTCGCTCCGTATACGTACGATCGCAGATTGTCCAGAGCCCAAACTATGGCCAACATCTCTTTTTCATTCGTAGCGTAATTCTCCTCGGTTTTATTGAGGGATCTTGAGATGTACGCAATTGCCTTATCCTGTCCCGATATATCTTGCGACAAAACAGCACCAATTGCGTAATTGGAAGCGTCCGTGGTCAGGTTAAATGCCCTTTCGAAGTCAGGGAAAGCGAGGATCTCTGATGATGTTAGTAAAGCCTTGAGCTCGTTAAAAGCTTGCAACGCATCTGCATTCAATTCAATTTGGACTCGTTTTGATTGGCTTGCTTTAATTTGGGCATTTTCGCCTCTCGTAAGGTTCGTAAGAGGTTTTGCCACCTTCGCGTAGTCCCGAATAAATTTTCCTTAAGAGTCTTTTCCAGATTTACCTTTAAGTTTACCTCGTGTAATCGAGAAAGGATAGTTTCTATGTTCCTTAGCATATCGTCCATGTCACTCCCAAAGATGACAATATCGTCGATATACACGTAGCATATTCTCCCAATGAACTCCTTAAGCACGTCGTCGATCATTCTCTGAAAGATTGCTGCCGCATTTTTTAGGCCAAAAGGCAACCTGAGCCATTCGTACTTTCCGTTCATAGTCGAAAATGCGGTTTTAGGTATATCGGCCTCCTTCATGGGTATCTGGTGAAATCCAGAGATGAGATCAAGGGTGGTGAAGTATTTCGCCTTACCTAGACTGGCAAGCGTTGAGGTAATGTCCGGGATTGGGTATGCGTCGGATACGGTGACGAGGTTTAAGCGTTTAAAGTCTACTACCATCCGGTACTGAAGTTCCCCTGTGGGTTTGGGTTTTTTCGGAACAACCCAAATCGGAGAAATGTAAGGACTCTTGGAAGGACGGATGATTCCCTCCGTTAAGAGTTCCCTAATCTCTTTATCCACTTCCTTCCTCATGCACGGTGGGTAAGGGTAACTCTTGGTGTAAATGGGTTCATCGGTGGTAGTTCTTATCTCCGCCCTCACGGATGTTCTTATCATTTCATTAGAATTAAGTGGTCCAAAAATGCCGCCGTACTTTTCTATTAATTTAGAGAGTCTATGTCGAATGTTGTTCGGAATTCTTTTGTCGAGTACTGCATTAACTTCTGAGGATAGCTTGTTTTTAAGGGGAATTTGCTTTCCATTCATCAGGGTAAGAATATTCTCCTTATGATCAATGGTGGCTCCTAGCTCTTTCAAGGTGTCGTCACCGATAATGCCATCGAACGATTTTAGGCCTGGGAGCACATAGAAGGTTAATTGCAAGTCGATTCCGACCCCCTCCAAGAATTTACCAGTTATTTTGTCAGTGATCTTAAGGCTGCCGGCTGCCTAATTTACAGTAAAATGTCGGGCTAGGAGCGTGGCACCCTGTGATATGTGTGGACCGATAAAATTCTTGTTAGCCCCCGTGTCCACAAGGAAGCTTAACATTGTACCATTCTTAAGGATGTAATCTATGTATGGAACGCTGGATAAGCGTCCTTCATAAAATTTACCTCATCTTCATAGTTTGCCTCAGTTACTTCGTGGTAGGTTTCGGGCAATGGCTCTTGGTGTCCCTCACGGTCCCCTTCAAGCGCTTCGTCACGGTTCTCTGATGACACTCCTTGATCCGTCTGCAGGATGAACAACTTCTGTTGCTTTTGAGACGAGTCCCGTGAGCGCGAAAAGTTCTCGGAGTGTGCCTTCCTTTTGAAGGGGTTGTTTTGAGGTCTATTCGAATTCGTTCACCTGTTTAGTCTGAATCGAGTGATCAACTTCCATCTTCTGATGAGGTTTTGGACCAGTCGGCCTAGGGGGTGCGTCAGAATTTGGAACAGAGTTAGGACGGTTGGGGAAGTTAGAATTATGCGGTTTTGGGTGGTTTCTAAATTGTGGAGGAGAAGGCCTATTATCCCGTCTGAAAGACTGAAAGGCTGAAAGGCTGTTATTGTGTTCGATGCGTTGCTGACATGAATCGAATGGTTTCGGAAATTGAGATTTTGAATCTCCAGACACGAAGCGTATGCTTCGGGAAGGGTTTTGGGTTTCTGTACGATGAGCATCCTAGACAGGTCGCCGTTAAGGCCTCTTATGAAAACATCCAGCGCACGGTTCCGGTAAGTCTCCACCAGTGCACCGACAGTCTCCTGTGAATAGGATTCTGTTTTAATCTTGTTAATTATTAGGGAGAACTGGTGGTTCACCGTGGCGTAAAACTCGTCCAATCTCGACCCCTTCTGTGAAAGCTGGTTGAGTTGATTCTCTAAGGTTCTGATGTCACGTTTGTCGGCGTAATGCAACGAAAGTATTCTTTTAATTTCCTCCCAATCATCGTCAAAGATGTTGTAGGAAATAAGGGCTGAATCAGCTTTTCCCCTGATTTTTTGCCGGATGTGCTGTAATATTGCACGATACAGTGGCTGGCTCCTGATTATACTGAAGTCCTTCAGTGTACCCTCTACATTATGTACCCAGGACACGTATTGCGTGGGGTTTCCGTCGAAGGTCTGCAATTCCTTGATGCAGTCGGGGAGCCGACTTATTTCCTTCAAGTCAGCATCTGTCCTTGGTCCGCAGAGCGGTATGTTCCCGCGACTGGTCTCAAGCTATGAATGGGTACCTCGCTCAAGTGACTTTAAGCGCTCATCCATTTCCCTGAGCTGGTTTAAAATAGCATTGACAGCTCCGGTCAACTCCGTTACAGATTTGGCAACTGCGTCCATTTTTATTAAAAAAATACAAACCTTAGTACCAATTTACAATTTATATCAATTTATCAAATGTGACTGCCTTCGATTTCGGCACAGATTCAATCAATTTTTTAGTTATTATATTTATATAGTATTTTTTTTTATATATATATAATATTATTTAATAGTATGCGGGGTGTACACTTATAAAATTTTTTTTTTAATTTTTACACGATCTTTTCAATATAAAACAATGCACCTTACCTTTTCCTTTTGACAATTCTTCGCTCCTCTTCTTCTCTTCTATTTTTTATAAATTAGTTGGTTTTACACTTTTAACTTTGAACAAGTTTTCACAAATAAGATTCTTTTCTCACAATTCTTTTTTTGCTTTATTTTTTATGAATTAATCGGTTTTGTACTTTCAACTTTTAACAACTTTTTTCCTATTCTTTTCCTTTTTTTCTTTTGTAATATCAATTTCAATTTTTATTTATTTATTTATTTTTTTTTTGTTAGATTTCTCTATTTTACACCTTTAACCCTCTTGAATTTAACAAAATGATGTGATTTTAATTTATTGTTAATTGCAAAATTTGCAAGCACTTGCTTTTATTCCAATCGGAATTCCTTATATTTTTTTCCTTTTCCACTCAAGCTTTTACTTATCTTATCACTTCACTGGAATGCCTTCACTTACAAGATCGTGAATAACATTTCCGCTTTCAGTAACCGTTAGTAAAGAAGGTCCGCCGGTGATCTAAAACAAAAGGATACTTAAATACAATTTATTCCTTTTCTTTGCGATTTTTTGGTTTGAGACGTGGGGTTCCCGTTTAGTTGCTATCGTTAATACTTGAAAACAACCTACTAATGGCACGATTTCACTTCACTTGTATATCCCTTAGTCCTTTTCGCAATCTCCGCTGTGTTCCCATGGTTACAGCAGAATGTGGTTATAGGCTTAAAAAAATTTTTTAATATATATTTGCACCAGAAAGGCGGTTGTGTTCCCATGGTTACAACGCCACACACTCCAAACGGGGTGGTCTGATCTATGCCCATTTAAGGAAAATATATTTTATATTTTTTTAAATATCTTTGCCACTATTGTTAGGACGAAAAGGATATACACTTTCTAAGCCTGTCCCTGCTCGGGCGCCAGTTAAAGTTGTCCTTTACATGGACAACAAAAAAAACGCGAACGTCAGCCAAGGGGCTGACCCAACTGTTCGACTTACAATCAAAAAACCGTTTTTGATACTCGTTATAATTTTATTGGAAATTCCGAATTCGATTAGTTTACACGCAATGCAGTCCAGACTAGAACTGATTTCACAATCTTCATCAGCTTAACTCCAAAGCTCCGTTAGCTATGCAAAGGTTCCCATGCATTCCTCCTGACTGTGCACTTTACCCAATTCGCGTGCACTTGATCCGGTGTCGAATAGCCTGCTCGTGCATTCGTTTCCGTGGGAAACTCAACAGACCAATTATTTGCTGAATCAGCTGGAAACCTGTTTGCACCTGTTGGAATAAGTTATTGGGCGTCGCATATCGGATTGTGATAACTGGAAACATTCTACCAGACCGTTTACCGTACTGGAGTATGGGGAAGTAGTAAATATTTTTATTTTAAGCTCTTCTTCAATCTTCAACTGGTTGCCACTGAGTTAAAAGAGTTCTCATTATCTATTACCACCATTTCAGGAAGGCCAAATGAAAAAAGAATATCCCTTAAAGGTTGTCTTATGTCCTCTACCGCCTTAGATCTTATGGTCTTTGCTTGTGCGTATTTGGAGAATGTATCTACAGAAGTAAGCACAAGTTTACCTTCTGTTGAGAGAATGTCCAAGTGAACAATTTGTCCTGGGTATTGCGGTATTGGTGTTGTCTGTATAATAAATTTTTTTGGGTGTCTGTCGCATTTGTTTTCTTGACACACTGTGCATTGCTTAATAATTTTTTTAATTTTTTTGGACATTGAAGGAAAGTAAAAGTTTTGTAGGATTTGAGGCCTATGCTCACACTTATGAGTCTTTATATCTATTTCGTCTTATTCTGTGTCGTTCATAATGTTCTGTACTTGTATTTTGGTAACTTTTGCAACGTGACTTCGACAAAATTAAGCAATATTGCGATGACTGGAAGTTGAAAATCAACTTTCAGAAGTCGGAAACCATTCTGTTTAGGACGCCTTTGTCTGGGGCCTCTAGGGATACCAGAAAGAATTGGCGAAAGTTCTCTATCGTCGGACAACATGGACAGCCACTTGCTTGTCGAAATGTAGTCAGATACCTTGGGATCTGGCTAGATCAATATCTATATTTTAACAAACATATAGATGTTGCTCTGGCCAGAGCCAGAGGTGCTTTTGCCCTTACAAGGAGACTGTTTTACAACAGCCAACTCGATGCGAGGGTGAAGGTGATCTGCTACATGGCCCTTATCCGGCCTATGCTTGTGTTTGGATGTCCCGTGTGGTTCAACGTGAGAGCAAGTTTATTGGAAAAGATTCGGGTGTTTGAGAGGGCTTGCCTTAGGGCTTGTCTTCGGTTATACAGAACACCAGAGTCTGAGTACATAAAATTCTATCGTAATGAGGTCTTGTACAATAGGGCGAACCTAATAAGAGTGGACAATTTTGTTATTAAGTTGACTCGAAGGCACATTGCAAGAGCAATGACCTCATCGAACAACCTGATCTCCGGGGCTTACTACCCTAATTATATGTATCACGAGAGAGTTCGCTTAGACGGCTATGTTCCTCCAGAAGCGTTTCTCTACCTTGATAGCAAAGGTCTGATCCAGGACAGATTGGCTGTGCCGCTAATCTTCCACGTTGCTCGAACAGCTGCGGACAGGCGACTCAACTACGACAGAGACGTCGCACACGGCAGTGCGGAGCGTCTCCGGTTCAGTAGAGCGGTAGGGAGTCGCGATATGAGGGATGTTGCTCGGCAGCACCAACAATTTTGGTGGCTTTTAGAAGGAGGGGATGCTTCGTCGTCGAATTCCTCCAATTCTTAGTAGCTTCATGTGAAGCAAAGTGGGTCGCCTAATTTTTTTTTAGCCATGGCCGACTTACATAGTTTTAAGTAGGAGTAAGTTAGATTTAAGAAAAAAAAATATATAAAAACCAAAAAAAAAATTAATAAAAATAAAAAATTCAAAAAAAAACATACATCTATATATATATACATATATTTATATATTAAGTATATATATATTATGTATATATATATATATATGTATGTACTAGATGTAAGTAGTTTAAGTAGATTAAGACTTATTTTTAGGTAGTTTTTAGGATTTTAGTTTTAAGTTTTATAATAAAATAGAAAAAAATGTCATGTTACTAAGTTTTTTTTGTAAAAAATGTTTTCTTAGTTTTAATTATAATGAATAGAAATAGTATAGTATAGTAGTAAGGTACGTCGAAAGACATAATTTAAGTGTTAGGTTTAACTTAGAGTGCCCGCATGGGGCCAGTAAGTTAGAATAAGATAATTTTAAGTTAATTAAGCTAATTTTTAAGCATTTTTTGTCTAGCAAGTAAGAGTAAATTAAGTAATACAATAAAAATGCATATAAACTGAAAAAAAAACTGAACTGAACTTGTATTTTGGTAAATCGAATCTTGTACGAGGGCGGGTCAATAAGTCAATAAGTTTTTGAATTTCTGATCTCTTTACTGAAACAGCAACACTGCTCCTGTCACCAGGCATATGTCAGTTGACTCCTGTCAAAATTTAAACTTGCTGCGTCAGTTAGTTTGTGTTTGACAGCTATTTTTATCAGACTACTCACTAATTTGAGGAGAAAATGGAAAAAAGTGAATTTCGTGTGCTTATTAAGCATTATTTCTTGCGAAAAAAAACCATTACCGAGACCAAGGCTAAGCTTGATAAATACTATGGGGACTCTGCACCATCGATTTCAATGGTAAAAAAGTGGTTTACTGAATTTCGTTGTGGCCGTACAAGCACTGAAGATGCCGAACGTCCTGGACGCCCTGTTGAGGTCTCTACACCCGAAACAATCGAAAAAATTCACGATATGGTGTTGGCCGACCGAAGATTGAAAGTGCGAGAGATTGTGGAAGCCGTAGGGATCTCGATGGCTCAGTGGTTTCAATTTTGAATGATCACTTGGGCATGAGAAAGCTTTCCGCAAGATGGGTGCCGCGTTTGCTCACAGTCGACCACAAACGCAATCGTGTAACAACTTCACAGGAAGGTTTGGCGTTGTTTAATCGCAATATGGAAGAGTTTTTGCGCCGTTTTGTAACCGTGGACGAAACATGGATCCATCACAACACACCAGAGAACAAACAACAGTCAAAACAGTGGGTTTCTAAGGGTGAATCGGCGCCAAAGAAGGCCAAGGTGGGTTTGTCAGCCAATAAAGTTATGGCGACTGTTTTTTGGGATGCACGCGGGATAATCCACATTGACTACCTTCACAAGGGAAGAACAATCAATGGGGAATATTATGCCAACTTATTGGACCGATTCAATGACGATTTGAAAAAAAAACGACCTCATTTGGCCAAGAAAAAAGTTCTTTTCCACCAAGACAATGCAAGGGTGCACACATGTGCAGTTGCCATGGCAAAAATCCATGAATTGGGCTATGAATTGCTCCCTCATCCACCCTATTCTCCAGATTTGGCTCCGAGCGACTACTTCTTGTTCCCAAACCTGAAGAAATGGCTTGGTGGAAAAAGATTTGACTCCAATGATGAAGTCATCTCGCAAACAAAGGCCTATTTTGAGGACCTCGACAAATCATTTTTTTTGGAAGGGATAAAAAAATTGGAGAAGCGTTGGACAAAGTGTATAGAGCTCAAGGGAGACTACGTTGAAAAATAAAATTATTTTTTTACCAAAAGTCACGGACTTATTGATCCTCCCTCGTAGTTTGGAAAATGTAAAGGGTAAATTTTTTGAATTATGCCCATTATGTGTTCTTCTGTTTTAATACCATTTATAACTGAGGGACTGAAGAACTTTTTTAGAATTCGGGTTAAATTTTCTTCATTATCCTATTTCTTTTACTGTGTGTCTGTGGAATGTGGGAAAAATGATTTTGAAGGCTTGTGACGGATTCCTATCAGTATAGAGAAAAATTTGGTTCTTAAAACCTTTATTGGGGTTTCTATAATTGGAATTAAATTTTGTGACGATCTTTCGTCGCTATGTTTAGTTGTTGTAAGAGTGCTTATGTCTGTGTTTATGATTATGGATATTTGGAAAGCGCATCCGCAACCACGTTTGTTCATCCGGGTTTATAATTTAACACTTAAAATGCCTCAGCATGTGTTAAGTTTTTTTCGAAAATGGGATAGAGAGAGAAAGAAAGATGTTTGGGCTCAGTAGTTATTTCGCTCCATGGGTGGTAACCAACATTTAATGGGCAGACTAAATTCTTTGTGAGTTGATTTCTAGTCAGCTTACTCATCTTACTTGACTTTTATTAACTGAAAAAATTAATATAAAAAATGAATATGGTAGGCTGGGAACCTTCCGATTTGGAAGCCAGTACACTACCACTTGAGCCACTGCTACCCATTGTACTCTTGTTGTTTTTGTTACTTAACGCAAAGGTAAGGGGTTGATGACCGGTGTAAATTCGAACTCTAATACCATTCGATGCATAATTTTCTTCTGTTTTACTCAGTGTACGAGAGATAAAAGTTATCGATTTGTTTTCCTATTCTAGAACGGCACCCAGTGCATAATTAGATGCATCTGTGGTGAAGCAAATGATTTACTAAAATCGGGATAAGCCAGAATTATACGAGTATCTTTAGGTACGAGTGAATTTTTTATTTTATTAAACAATTTGAAGATTTCTGAGTTGAGTTCTATTATTATTCTGGGAGACATGGTCTTAGAAATTCGACCTTTATCTCATCTTAATAGAGAGAGTTAAAGGTTAAGCCAGTTTAGCATAATCCTTATCTGTAATATTCGGAATGCGGAATGACCTTAATTCCTTATTTGTTTTGGAGACTGGGAAATTTAGAATTGGCGGGATGAGTACTAACGCCTTCCGACAAAATGAGGAAGCCAAAAAATTCAACTTGAGAGCTGAAGTATTTACACTTGTCTAACTGACCTTCATATTTGCGTTAATTAATGTATTGAAAACTTGGTCTATGTGAATAGCGTGGCTGAAGGTGACAATGTCATCAATATAGACATACTACGATTTCCCTACATATTTACGAAGGATATCATCAAGGGGTTCATTGGGAGATTGATGGTACGTTCTTCAACCCAAATAGCAATCATGCGAATTCGTATTTTCCATGATCAATGGGAAAAGCGGTTTTTTCTATATCTGCTTCCTTTAAGGGGATTTGGTGAAAGCCACTCTTTATATCCAAGGCTGTGAAAAATTTGTTTTTTCCCAATCACCAATATCAGGAATGGGATAACGATCGGCTCTGGTAACTGAATTTAATTTTCGATAATCAAGTACCATCCCGTTTCTTTGCAAAACTATATATTATTTTTGATTCGTAGAATCGTATTTTTATTTAGTGGAATACCTCTAGTATTTTTGGTTCGTAAAACCGTTTGCAAAATGGAAAATAACGCTAGAGCGGAAAAATAAAACGCACAGTTTTGAATTCTAAAACGTTATAAAATCTTTATTTCGGTTTACTATATTGCAATTTATATATTATTGGTTATTTTTTTGTTCGTTTGTTGTTGTACTGTTTGACGTTTGAAGTGTTGAGTTTTGTGGATTTTCTTTCGGCTATGTTTGTTCAATATTATCTGTTTTCTGTGTAATGTGCTATTTGATGTAATCTGTTTTAATGTTTCAACATTCTCCCACGGCAGTGAACTACGTTCGCAATTAACTGGTTCGATCCTAATTGGCCACCCTATTATGTAATAATGTAAAGGTTGCCAATTTTATGATCTACCTTGCCGATGCTCATATAATGAGAAAGAAAATTATTATTATTATAATTAAAACACATAACAAAGAAAAAGACAACGATCACTCAATCATTACAACGATAAAACACATACGTAATATGGCTATATCTATCTTCCTTACTCCAAGTGGCCTATATGCATGCACGAAATGCAGTTCATATAGTATAAAATTGCCATTGATAATTTGATAGTTGTTTACTATGTTAAAACAACGGCCGGTGCAATTTTTTTTTGTTTTTTGGTGTAGTTTTGTGGTTGAATTTGGTTTTTTTAAATGTAAAACCAAATAGGTAACTAGAAGTAAAGGTGTTGAAGCAGCAAACTGGATGATACAGGAAACTTCGAAGTAATTTAGGTGAGTAGATTTTGTTTAAATGAAATTTAATTATTTATTTATTTATTTTTATATCGGATGATTGGATTGATCTTTTGAGTGTCGATCCAAGTTAAGTTTAGTTATAAGTTTAGTTAAGTTTAGCTCTCAGTGTTTTAAGTTTCATTGTTTAATTAAAATTTTTATGTGATATTACTTTATGAGTAGATAGTTTTATTATTTAAGTTTTGTTATTCAAGTTGACTTCGGAGTTCGGAATTCGATATTCGGAACTCTGGTTCGTAACCCTGAACTTAACTTGTAGATTATGGAGGGTGTCCTTGCTAAATATAGGTGTATGGATGCGCTACGCAAAATATCGAATTTTGTGTCTAACCTAGATGATCGGCTCAGCTAAATTTTTATTATTTTTAGAATTATTATTGAGTTTTTTGCACTATGGTTTGAATTATACGTTTAATGTTAAGTATTATATGTGTGTTGTAAGTATTATAATTTGAAATATATTAGAATTATTGATTTATGTGTTTTTATTTAAATAATAATTTGTTCTTCGCTGGTGTTGTTGGAAGGCAGATAACAGATTTTTGTTATAGGTCGTTTCATCATTCCGTTTTTAGTTTTTAATGGAGGAAGGCGCTCGTCTTTTACGAGTACCAAATCTCCAACTTTCGGCGTTGCACTGGTTTGTGCCCGCTTTGGACTTTGTTGTAGCCAAGTTGGGTATTCGGTACTCCATTTTCGCCAGAATACATCAGCTAGCACCTGCAATCGTTTCCATCGCTCGAGATATCCGACCGGCTTTATTGAGCTGTCACCTTTTGGTATAGGCTCCAAAGCTTCCCCGACTAAAAAATGTCTTGGCGTGATGGCGTGATGGCGCTCTGATCTTCTAGGTCTTCCGTGTAGAGGGCAAAGAGGCCTTGAGTTCAAGTACGCTTCTATTTGTGCAAGAAGTGTTGTGAGCTCTTCGAAGGTTAACCTCTCGTTCCCCACAATTCTTTTCAAATGGTGTTTAACCGATTTCACCCCGGCTTCCCATAGCCAACCAAAATGGGGCGTAGCGGGGGGAATGAAATGCCATTTAATACCTTTATTTGCTAAGCGACCAGCGACGTCTTTCCAGTCATGTTGTGCGTTCTTGAACATTCGATCTAATTCGGCACTGGCTGTAACAAGGTTTGTCCCACAATCGCTATACTACATATGTGGGCGCAGATTCCTCGTCGAGCGATAAATCTTTGGAACGAGGCTAGAAAAGGTTGTGTCGTCAGATCCGAAACCAGCTCAATATGAATGGCTTTTGTCGCCATGCATATAAATAAGGCGAAATATCCCTTGTAGGTTTTACCTCCGCGACCTTCCCAAGACTTTATCTCTATAGGTCCCCCGTAACCCACTCCGGTATTGTTAAACGGTCGGTCTACTTGTACTCGCACCGCTGGAAGATTTCCCATAAGTTCCCGCATTTTGTGCAACGGTGGATGTGGTATCGCACGTTGCGGATGATTTGACCGATCCAGTACGTCCTGCGAATATATGCGATCGTCTGTTGAATGCCGCCATGTAAGGTGTTGTCGTGAGCGTCTCGAACTATCAATTCTAAGAAAGAAAGGAACGGCAAAACAACTAACCGCACTAAACGCGTTTATCGACGCTAATAATGTTCTACGAGTAGGAAGCCGTTTACAAAATGCGGCTCTTACTTACAACGAACAAAATCCTATCCTACTAAGACACCAACACCACCTGACAAAACTGAAACCTCGTTCGAGATGAGTGAACCTTCGCACTGAGCATTCTCTACTTCTGCCCATCTTTGGATGCCTTTGATCTTTGAAAGGTAGCTGCACTTCGTACCACCCATTAGGAAGCCGCCTGGTATGCGTAGCAAAGTGTTTCTCACAGACAACTTCCCCTTCAGTCTTTGGCCTTTGAAATGGCGTCTCTTCGATTTCCCAGAATTTCTGCAATTGATGGCTTAGGTCGATGAACTGTATGAAGCTACGTATGCGTTTTGGACTCTGAGCTGGAACATCCATCCTAATACCGTCATCTGTGTCAAGGGTGTATTGGGCTGCCTGCTTCTCACAATATCCGGAATTTGAATTTCGGCGAAAACGTCAGTTCCGAACAGAAGATCGATCTGCGCTGGTACGCCAAATTGAGGGTCTGCCAATCGTAGTCCTTCCAAGTGATGCCATTTGTCTGGTACCATTCGTTGGGCCGAAAGAAGCCCAGTCAGCGACTTGAAAACCAACGCCTTAACAGCGCTCTCAAATGTCAAAGGACCCGAACTGTAGTTCGACAGAGCTGTCTGCAGTGCCGCTGCTGACCAACCCCAACCCTGATACCTCGACAAAGGTACGCTTCATTTTTGAATTGCAGTAATTGTGCAGCCGCTTCAGAAATAAATGTAGCCTCTGACCCTGGATCGATTAAGGCTCGTAGCTGGTGTAATCTACCATCTGATCCTTTGATTTTTACCACGGCTGTGGCAAGCAAAATTTGGGTTTCACGTTTTTCCGCGCGTGAAAGCTGTTGAGCGTCGCACTAGTTGTCGGCAGTACCTCCCCTGATGGCTGAAACTCAGGCGCATTTGGATTGACGGTTACCTGGTAAGCATGGGAACTACTGGACCTCACTGGATATTGCCGCTGTGATGATTCGTTTGCGTGTATTTTGTCGACCAATGGATTTTTATGAAGCAGCGAATGATGACGCTGTTGGCAGAAGAAGCAATATTTTGAGCTGGAATAGTCCCTCACCAGGTGATTCGATCCAAGGAAATTCGCGCAATGTCCTATCTTTTAACTATTTGTTTTCTTTCTAGGTGGTCCATGTTGAGGAATTGTGTGCATCTTCTCAACGCATGCTGGCTTCCTTGACACACCTTGCAAGTTACGAATCTAGACGTCTGGTTTGCGATGAATACCTTGGACTGGTTCGCATGTGGTGACCGCTGATTGACCTGATCGTCCTGGATTCGAAGAACCTCCTTTTTGCTGCTCCACATGGATGCATTCCTGCGAGGTATCTAACAGCTCCTTCAGGCCATCTGCAGATTCCTTCACCAACGTTGGCTGACCGAAAAGCAACTTCAGCTATGCATTCACTAACACACGCTTGTGGTCATAACGTGACGTCAGCAGCTCCCACGCCTTTTCGTAATTATCGGAGTCCAGCTGAAGATGTTGGAGCAAACGTTCAGCTTCACCTCTCAATGTCTTCATTGAGAAATAGTACAGCTTCTCGATGTTGCTTAAGGCTTTGTTGTTATGCACCAATGATTTAAATAGATCATGGAATGATCTCCAAGTAGTATATGAGCCAGCAAACTTCGGTTTGTCGATCTTCGGAAGCCGCAATTCATTGGCTGCGCTGTTTGTCGTTGTACCTAACGTACCTGTATACGGTGCTGCAGTTGTGGATGATTTCGTGCATTGATCCAATGCATCCATCAACTCCGCTTTGTATTCTAGATCACTAGTAACTCTTCTTGTTTCAGAGTAGCTTCAAGGCTCCCCCTCCAATGATCGCCTGATGATAGACTCTTGCTACCTTGATGTCATCCTCCAGCATAGAGAGTCGGCTGGTAAGATAAGCCTGACCCCGGCGCTCTTTTGGAGCCTTTTTGAAATTAGTGAAGTTTCTTACGATCTGACTGAGAAGATCCTTCTGCAGTTCACCGCATTGAACGGAAGAACTTATTTTTTGTTCAGCCATATTATTCTATTTTAATTGAATAGGTAAGTACAACACTGGACGAGTTTTAAATATATGTAAGTGTACTTGTTTCGTTTTTCTGCTTCCAGATGAATTGGGGATTTGCAAATTGCTGTGATGCCGGCTGCTAATTTCTCCAGATGCTGAGATGGTTACTGTTGCAGGTTGTTCCAGATGCAATTACAGGTGTTTTCTTGTATTATGTATATATAATATATATATATATATGCATAATTTCGCAGCACGAGAAATTTACTATAATATGTACATGCAGCGCAGGCTCTTTTTATTTGAAGAACACTGGATATATAATGTATATGTATACATATATATTACATACAAGAGCTTATTGTTAAGATCTTAGAAAGCCTTCACTTTGTATATTCGTAGAATAGTAAAATTATTTCACACAGAGGTTTGATTGGACCAAATTTATCAGATATTGTTCATTCGTAAAAATGCCACTTTGTTTCAAAAATGTAATTTAAATGACCGATTCAAATACACAGGCTCGATAGGACCAAATGTTTCTTTGCAAAACTGTATATTATTTTTGATTCGTAGAATCGTACGAGTATTTTTATTTAGTGGACTGTATAGAGGTATTTTTACTTGGTTCGTAAAACCATTTGGAAAAGGGAAAATAACGCTAGAGCGGAAAAATAAAACGCACAGTTTTGAATTCTAAAACGTTATAAAATCTTTATTTCGGTTTACTATATTGCAATTTATATATTATTGGTTATGTGTTTGTTTGTTTGTTGTTGTACTGTTTGACGTTTGAAGTGTAGAGTTTTGTGGATTTTGTTTCGGCTATATTTGTTCGATATTATCAGTTTTCTGTTTAATGTGCTATTTGATGTCATCTGTTTTAATGTTTCAACAATCCTGTATTGCTTGGCTGTAGTCAAGCCTGATTTTTTTGGTACAATCTACATCGGTGAGTTTTACGGAGAATGTGATGGTCTTATGATACCATCTTCAAGCAGTTTTTGTAACTGATTTAAGGGATGTTGGGAAAGGGTAATAGCGTGTGTACACGAGATCATCAGTGGAGCTTTTAATTTCTGCTACGACTTTTGTGGTGTAAGTCAATTTGTCTTCGGGCTTAGAAAATAGCTTTTGGTAACTACCTATTACTGAATTTGGATTTTTTTTTTTGATTTCGTGTAAGGTGATCGGTTTCTAATGCTATTGAATTACCGTATTGTGACTTTAGCTGTTTTGACATTTATTTGGAAATTGTTTTATATGGTCATGTAACTATCTTTAGCATGAACGACATTGCCTAGAATTCCATCGTAGCGTAGGTAAGATAAAACATTTCAAAATTTGTATTTTTAAGGCCAAAACGATTTATTATCGTGTGGTGGCTGATTTCAATATCACCAGCTATGGATGTGGCATAAAACGTTTGTTTATTAGGAATTTTTTTTGCACAAATTCAATTTAAACATAATTTTTGCTAGAACCAGTGTCTTTCAAAAATTTAAAAGTTTCTCCGCTTTTCTTCTTGCAGTTAAAGTAGGGTAGGGCAGAATCCTCTAACCTAAAAACTTAGTGTCACTATGTTCCAGTAACTGATCGGTTGGTTGTTCACATACTGCATCATTCGATTGACATTCGCCTGGATATTGATAATTGCGTTCCGTAAAGTTCTGAATTTGTTCTTCATAAAATTGCGCATATTATTGTTCATTCATTTGCTCGGTTACGGGGAGTTAATCAGAGGCTGCGGTTTTGTTTGTTTCCGCATTATGGAAACTAGGCTACCTCGTTCTCTGAGAAAATTGTTGATTAAATGGTTTTGGTTTCATCATTTCACTTGGTTTGAACTGGTGGCTGTGTCCTTGGGTCATAGCTTCTGTTTTCATAGGAGATTGGTTAGGGAAGTGGTTTCTAGGTTGGGAATTTGGATGGTAGGTGGGATTATAATTTTGAGAAAGCTTAGTATTATGATTCGGTTATTTGACCGAATGATTGAAACTGTTGCGATTGAGAATAGTTCGAGTAAGTACCGCCTTGCGGTAGTTTGTAGGCTACGCGATGCATCGGCGACTGAGGACGTTGGCTATGCGAGTGTTGAAGCCGTTGTGCATGCTGTTTATAATGTGGATTTTGATAATGATGAGGTTGTTGAAAATACTGCGGAAACTGTGTTGGAAGAGGCTTCTTAAATCCTCCTTGATTTGAACTCTGTAACTTTGGTTTTCATATTTCAAGCACAAGTGCAGAACTCCCGGCAGATCTACTGGTTCTCTCATGTCTAGCAAGTCTAACAAGTTACGAATCCAATGCTTTATCCCCATATGTCTGCGTCAGTAATTGCAGCACTTCAGGTCCCACATCCATACAGGAAATTCTATTTATAATTAGAGTAAGCTGTGCACAGACTCTCTGCTAAAATAGTTTGATGCTGTTATTGTCTTGGACGAGGTTTGACAACTGGTACTCCAGTGTGGTAACGTCTCATTTATTTGCGTAATGCAGAGTGAGGCCGTTTATAAAGCTATCCCATTTCAGCGGAGTATTATACGATTCGAGTGCAGTATCAGCCGGACCTATTATTTTATTACGCACTACATTCAGGATTCCATAATATTTGGGAGGCACTTTGATGTGCTCATAAATTTTAAGAACGCGCTCGACGCTTTTTTTCCATGACGAGAATTCGCTAGCGTGGCCTAAGAAATTTCTAAGGCATCGAATGATGTCCGAAATTCTATCTAAATCTTCAAGTTGGTTTCGATGCTTTGGGGCAATTATCTGATCAGTTGGGTTGGTAGTTGTGGTACAGTAGTAGGGGCCATGATTGGTAATACACCGGGGATAAGGATATCGTCATTACCTCTGGATCTTTTCCATTTTGATTTCGATTTAGACTTTATATAGAGAAAGGATAAAGAGACAGAAATACAAGGTATTTTCGCACGGTGTCCTAACAAACTTTTTAAAATAGTGCACACGAATTTACACAAATATTGACAAAGAATTAAATGGGTTACTCTTAAAAACGTTGGTTTTACTCTTATTAATATTCTTACAACTAAATTTAAAAAAAAAAAAAAAGAACACGTGAAAAATAAATTTGTTATTAATTCACTACTTAAATTATACCCCTAGGTTGTAACTTTTTTTAATTTCTAATATATTTTTTTATTTACTATTAATAACTACGTCTTTTTTAAATATTATTATTGTAAATGAAATTTTGTTTATATTTTTTTTTTTTATTATTTATTTTTAATTCTTTGAAAAATAGTATCACTTTTTTTTCATTACTCTATCTTAATGCTAACTTGCAGAGTAAGTATCGATAACATCACTCGCTGGTGCTCCAGATGACTTCCTTTTTTCCATCGTTGTCCGGTGACTCAGGATCCGAGTGAAACACCTTAATTTTTACGAGTTTCTCAGAGGCGTCTCTACGGCCTTTTAGCAGGATTACACTTTTTAGGTTCACTGGACCTGAAATTTGCACTAAATTATTTTCTTTTTTTCAAACGGATTTTATATTTTTCACTGACCTAACAGAACGCACTATATCATACTATGACACTTCGGGTCTTTGCTCAGGCGCTAATTAAAATTACATTGACTTTTTTTTATTAAAAAAAAACTTTATTATTTTTTTGGGCAGGGATCACCCTAACACTTGAATACAACCTTATAGGTTGGATGGGACTTCCTATCCGCTTTCTTTTGCATCAGTATGGCTGCGAATCCTATGGAGCTCGCATTGCAATGAAACTCCATCTCATCCCGCGGACTATATATTGCCAAAATAGGTGTCCACATTAATTTTCCGTTAAGCTCGTCGAAGCACCGCATCTCTTTACAGCCAAATTTAAAGATGGTATCCTTCCTACTAATTCTAGAAAACTATGCAAAACCTTTAAATTCTGTGGTACATTAAAATTATGTTTTCGATTCAATGTCTTTTTCGTTTGGCTGTATACCATCCTCGGACACTATATAGCGTAAGTACCATATTTTAGCTTCCATAAATGAACACTTGTCTAAACGTAATTCTAACTTCTTCCTCAACAACGGCCAAAAACTTTATTTAATATCACTAGGTGCTCTTCCACATTCTAAGTTGCTACTCGCATCATTATCTCACCTCTACAAATTGTGACTTTTTCTTTTATAAGGTCATCAAAAACCTTTGAAATATAACGGTGGAATTCTGATGGGGCATGCTTTAGTTCGAATGGTATCCTGAGCCACTAGACTGTCCTATCGATGTTACAAACGATGTGAATTTTATTGATTCCCCACACCATACTATGTATATACCATATACGTGTAAATGCATTACCAGAACTGATTACCCCTTCCCGTAAAAGCTCGTCAATGATAGCTTGCACCTGTTATTTTTCGGGATGTGAGAGCTTCTTACGATAATAACAAAACGGCTCTGTATCACTCATTTCGTATTTTAACTCGGGGTCCTTGGGACGTTTACAGTACAAATAATTCTTATTAAACATTCGTTTCAACTTTTCTTTGTCTCCCAGTTTAGCTTACAATTTTTAGTAACTCTTCTTCCAATTCGACATCTATTTTTAATAACTCCTGAAAGTGTTCTCTGCTTACCTCTCCTGTTTGTCTCTCTTTTACAACACAGATTAATTTTAGTTTAACTAGAATCAGAGCATACGATATCGTGCAATCCGATACCACTAGCAGATATATGTAATTCAATCGTTTTTTTCTTTCAATAAAAATTGGCAATACACTTTACCCAGTATTTTTAATGGGCTTTTATTAATCCCCTGAAACTTAGTAATTTCATCGTAATTATTTAAGACTGTTATTGGAACGTATCCCTGCATGACTATGCTGATAGAGCTGCCGGTATCTAGTAATGCATCGAGTGATGTTTTATAATGTAAATTTCTGTTTATAAATACACAATCAAATAACCCTACAGATTTATCTGCACCATCACCTTGTTGAACATTATACGTCTTCTTCACCCTCGGTTTCTTTGGCTCTGAACAGTCTGCCGCAAGATGCCCCATTTTGGCACAAACATAGCATGCGCCCTTTTCAGTAATTTCTTTGAATGGTTGCAGTAAGTGCGCTTTGGATGGCTGCCCGGAGACATAGCGACTCATCCGTTTTGCTTTCAAATATATATTCGACCAGCTCGGCAATTGGAAACGATAATCCTGTCGTTGAAATATCCTGTATAACGCTCATCTATATTCCATTTCCGCTTTTCAAATCTTTATCGCAGTATCAACTTGTTCTCTTTTGTGCTAAACACAGTCCCTTCATTGCCGTGATCCGTGAGTGCGGCCACTCTTGTGATTTGCCCTTGATATTCGTAAACATTAGTGTGCGCAACATGTTCTCACCTGGTTTACATACGCTCTCGACACTTCTTAGTGCGCTAGCCACGCAGGTCAGGTCTGCCGTTGTATTTAGGCAGGGACATCCCTACACATGCTCATTTGCTACTGTTTCTTTGTGCTCATTTGTGTCTTTTTGCTTATTTGTGTCTCATCAGTTGTTAATAACTTGTTCGTTTGTGTGCTCTCTTTTGTCTTACTCGCATTTGGTTGTGTCCGTTCATTTACCCGCGCTCCTTCAGGAACATATATTTCGTTGCTTGCCACTCCTGTTCCTCTTAATAGCCCCTTCCTATGTAACCACTCATCCTCTTTGATAAGTAATTTTTTCTTCCTTCGTAATTCGATTTTTTTCCGCATAACACCCTGTCTTTTGCCATACACCCGTAATTCACACCAACAGCCGATCGTACGGTACTCCTGTTTCTTCATTGCTGTTGTTCCATTACACATCCGTTATCGTGAAAAACAAAGAGCTCGTCGTCCTCTATTTGGCATACATTTTCGGTGTTTCCGTGTCTCCATTTCCCCGCTTTGGTTACCTCTGTGACGTCATTGCTTCTTCAGGTCTTTTTTTTTTATGGTGTCACGCCTCGTTGATCTCGAACGGCACATAATTTAAATACATCACTAATATTTATTATTATTGCTATTTTCAAAGGAACGATACAAATTAATTTGTAAAGTCCGGGACTTAATGCCGGGTTACTATGCTCATGTGGCGTTTTTTGTCAACAGCACGTGATACGAGTTACCATGTCGTCATCAATCAAGGTACTTACAGCGCCCAACACAGCTTGATTTTGGTGATCTAGTGGGAATCACTAATATACCATATTCTTCGTGACTGTTGTGGACAGCCCTAGTCGCTGCAACCATTCGGACAACTCGGCGCAGGAATAATCCACAATGTACTGCAATAGTACTGCAATGGTACTGTTTTAGTACTACCCATGTAATATAATAAAGATCTTAACGAGTACTACATCCTGTGCTGACCGACTTAAACTGCTTGGCATACGTCATCTCTTTATTCAACAACTCTTAACGGGCAACATCAGCTGTCCCACGCTGCTGCCTTTTATTGAATATTAACCCAACGTCTGCTTCTCTTCTTCGAACCAATGGCTACCGAACAGCATATGTTTGTGTCCTCAGAAACTTCCTTAAAAAACATCTCTGCCGACCTTGAACTTCCTCCTCATTAAGTTTTTGGTTTTAGTTTTAGTTTAAGATTAGTAAAAATTCCACCACAATGTAATCCCTGTTCCAATCCGGAATTCAATTTCATGTGGTAAAAATTCCATATCCGTTAGCAAATTATCCACTACTGCTTTATTTACAGAAGCCCCAAACTGGACAGCAACTCGACCTTCTACGAGTTTGATGCGCTGTCTGACTCCATTCAAAGAATTGTATCCCTGTATCCTCATACTAAAATTGTTATTACAGGCGATTTCAATATGCACAATTCTGGGTGGCTTCGACATTCTGGACAGACAACACCTGAAGGACGGCGTGTTGAGATATTCGCTGCGGAAAACAACTTAAAGCAGCTTGCAAATGAGCCCACGCGAATACAAGACGTTGATAGTCATACTGCTAACACCCTGGACTTGTTTTCAATTTCTCACCCTGATAAGTACTCCGTTGATGTGCTCTCCCCTCTAGGCTCGTCGGACCATTGTGTCATATCAGCTAAATTCTCGTACACCCACCACACAGTTAGAGAAAAGATTCCTAAAAGAACCGTATGGCAATACGAGAAAGCCAACTGGAGCGGACTTAACAACTCCTTTAGGAATTTTAACTGGTCGTTATGTTTCCTCGATAACGACGTGGATGCCGCTACTGACATGATCACAGAAACTATTCTCTCTGGAATGAGATGATTTATGCCCCATCGGATGGAGAGTATCAAACCAAAAGAAAAGGCATGGTACGGCTCGAGCTATAAAGAGGCTGTCAGGGTTAGAGAATAGTTTTTTCGGTCCTACAAGATCAACCCGACAGAGGAAAACCGAAAAAAGTTTAAACGAGCCAGAAACGACTGCAACGTCTTTCTCAAGAGTGTGAAATTCCAATACGACCAAAAACTGAGGCAAAAAATACTGCAATGTTCCAAAGGCGGTAAAAATTGCTATATTTAATTCCCGGCACCGGTGCGGCGATGCACCGAATTAAACGGTAACACTTTCTGTTTCTGGGATCTAACTATCCCCGCGGTGGGTTCCCACCAGATAGCGCTTGGATGGCAGCTAAACTTGGGCGAGAGGGCGCCACGTGATTTTTCGCCGGAATCACGAAGCCTTTTCCCAAAACCCGAAGGAAAATCTTCCCCGAAAACAAAAAAGAAACGACATAACCAAAAAAGGAAGAAAATAAAAAAAAACCTTCTATTTTTTCTCTACGTTATAAAACCTCGTTGGGGCGCGACGATTTATTGAAATTTTTTTTTTGTAGCGGTACACTCGTCGATAGAGTGACCCGCTATTTTCACAGTCCCAACGCAAAGAAGAAAGAAAAAAACGTTAAATAACAGGTCGCGTGTCCCGTATGTTCTCGGGAATTCTCGCAAGCGCGGCCTACCGGAGTATCGATTTTCCGAACCAAAAAAAAACGGATTTTTACTTTTTTTTTTTTTTTTTACTACACTGCACTACACTATACTTAGCTTTCGTATCCCATCGGTGCTGTGCCCCTCTCTGGCACAGTTACGCCAGTCCCGATAGTCCAATGCCTCGTCTGCCTTTTCCTCTATCCTTCTCGTTTCCACTTTTCCACTTTTTTTTTTGTTGCCAAAGCACAACTCGCGACTCTACTTTACTTTACTTTTGATATATGTATCAAAACTTGAAAAAAAAGAAAATTGCTTTTTGCAATTTCGCGCAACCAAATTTCGCAAATTTCGCACCACTGACTAACTCACTAACTGACACCTTTTTGGATGACCCTCTCTAATTGCTGGTCGTCACTAAAGTGACTTCCAGGTCTTTTATGTTCCACAATTCCAGCAGACTCACACCCACATTCCCACACACATTCGTACACCCGCTCTCTCATATATTCATTTAGCTCTAGTGGACCTAACAGCGGGGTTTTTAGCTACAATACTAGCAAGCTTTGCTAGTGTGTGCACCCGTGTCCAACTGGGCCTCTCATTCAAACCAATTTTACACATTCGCGCTAAACTCCTCAGTATCGGAGTTTGCTCCCACTTCCAGTAATGACTGGGAACTCCACTGAGAGAGTTTATGGAAGCTTTGGATCGGCGTTCATATTTGGGGGGGGTGGGGGATGGGCTGACCAATAGCGTGTCACTCCTTACAATTATTTATTTATTTTTTTTGTAGTCGGGCCCTTCTGCCCTCTGGCCACTCTGCCAGTTTGTACTTTTTTTTTCTTGTACCATCGTTATTTGTTGTGTGTTTGTTGTTGGTTAGTGTTCTTTGTTGTTGGCTGGTGTTCTTTGTTGTTGGCTGGTGTTCTTTTTTGTTGGTTGTTGTTGTATGTTTGTGTATTGTATGTATGTTTGTCTGTTCCCTCGGTGGAGGCTGTATAAATACTTGGCCGTCCGCCCACACGCCTCTACTGCACCTTCGGTGCTCTATCGGTGGGGTGCTGGCTTAAAAGGCGTCGTCATCCCTTCAGCCATCGAACCTAACTTTTACAGCTGTGTGCTCGATTGTCTTGGCCGTCCACCTGCACACCACTGTTGCTCCCTCGTTGGGGTGTTGCTATAAAAGAGATCGTCGTCTCTTCACCCATCGATCAATTGTCTCGGTGCATCCACATCCATTATTGTGATATGATGCTGGTGCTTATACCCCCCATCAGTAGCGGGATGGGGTGTTCCCTTAGCCTCTTATTGTTTGGCTATCGTTGGGGTGTAGGTTCCAGGGATCGCCTTCCCCCACCCGTCATCATCGTGTTGGGGTGTCTGAATTGCCAGGACCGTCCGTCCCCACCCATTCAGACGTCCTGTCTGATGCTGCCCGTTGCGAGTCTCCCGTCTATCTATGGGCGCCGACAACGGTATTCCCGGTGGACCTCCTGTCGCACCCTGGGGTTCCTGGTTCGCCATGAATCTCCCTACAGTCCTTAGCGCTCGTCCTAAGCTGTCCTCCATCAAGCTGTCAGCTCTTTGGACAAAGCCAATCTGCTTACTGTACACTTTGCGGCCAGCTCAACACAACCAGATTGTGCTTTGTCTCCGCCTACATTTGAGTGCATGGAATCCTCAATGGGACGGATTCACTTTCGCACTCGTGTATTAGCAAGAGTACTTAAAGATCTCAACATACATAAATCTGCTGATCCAGACGGTATATCTGCCCTATTTCTGAAGAGGTGTTCTTCCTCGCTGGCAAAACCACTGCGAAAGCTTTTTCATCAAGCCTACTCTTTAGGAGCCTTTCCGAGCAGATGGAAAATAGCATTTGTCCAGCCCGTCCCTAAAAAAGGCGAATCTTCTTCTCTATCCTCCTACAGACTCATTGCACTTACGTCCCTTCTTTCCAAAGTCATGGAAACGCTGATAAACCGTCAGCTCATGAAATATCTCGAAACACGAGAACTTCTCAATGACAGGCAATATGGTTTTCGCAGCAAGAGGTCCACTGGTGATTTGATGACATGTCTCAACGAAAAGTGGAACCAAAGCGTACATCAACCTGGCGAAAGCAAGAGAGTTGCACTTGATATTTCTAAAGCATTTGACAGAGTTTGGCATCTGGCTATTTTGTCAAAAATGAGCGCATTTGGAACCGATGACTGTCTTCTTCAATGGATTAGAAATTACCCTTCGGAACATCCAATTCAAGTTATCTTGGACGGTTTCAAGTCTGATATTCACAAAATAAATGCTGGTGTACCCCAGGGCTGCGTTCTGTCTCCGGCACTCTTTTTAATTTTCATCAACAACCTCTTGTCTGCTATTTCTAATCCAATATATTCCTTTGCTGACGACAGTACTCTCTGCTTTTCATATTCGTTTCCAGACTCACGTCAATGCTCTTCGGCTGTAGAACGGGAACGGCAGCGTATATTAAGCTCATTAAATTCTGATATCAACAGCGTAACCAATTGGGGAACTATCAACAAAGTGAAATTTAATGCTTCCAAAAAACAATGCTGTCTGCTGTCGTTAAAGCGAAATTTAAATACCCTGCTATTATCCATCAATGGCACTTACATCGTCGAAACCGATTAACTTTCCATTCTCGGTATGTGTGTCAATGATAACTTACGTTGGAATGACCACATATTCGATGTCGCCAAAAATGCTGCGAAATGTCTAGGCTTTCTCAAACGATGTAAGAAATATTTCACACCCTCGGATCTGACCTCAATTTATCCGCCTAAAATTGGATTAAAATACTCACATCTGGTCGGGTACGCCTAAAACATCTCTGCATCTGCTAGACCGGATTCAAAACCGTGCGATAAAACTTATAACTGATACCAATATCATTTAGGCAATGGACACCCTCGAAGACTGACGAAATGTCTCGTGTCTCACTTTGTTCTATCGCTATTTCCACCACCAATGCTCCACAGAAGTCGCCAGTAGCATTCCGCCCCTTCAAACCTTTAACACATGTTGTCTTTTGACAACATTCACCAACTCTCCAGCATCCCAACCTACCCAGAAGAGACATGATATATATCTTAATGTGAATCAATTACTTGAATCTCAAAATCTTATAACCTTAAGAACCTAAAGAAATTTAAGAAGAAACAGAAAAAGCAATACATTTTTGTGAACATATTTTAAGTTGTAGTAATTCTTAGTAAGTCAATTACTTGAATCTCAAAATCTTATAACCTTAAATTTATTAGATTTATTAAAGAAACGGAAAAAGCTTATATTTTTTTGAACATATTTCAAATTGTAGTAATTTTTATAAAATCGAATTTTTATAAAACTGCAAGAATTCAATTCAATAGCTATTATTGATATAATAATATAGTTTCGGGTACATAGCATACTGTCACACAAACAAAATTATACTCTAAATTTCTCTCATACCTAACGAACTTTATTTCATAACTACAAAAACATAAACAATTATTATTTCGCAAAATGGAAGAACTTCAAAGAGCTGTTGTCCTTCTCACTGGTGCAGTGAATGCGGAAAGTGAAAAAATTAGGAAAATAGAACAAAAGCTTAGGTCAGTAAAACTCGGTAATGCATCATCTAACCCAAACTCAACAACACCTGCAATTCCAAGAAGTGAACAAGATCTGAAAGAGATCAGTAGATTACCCGATGGAGTCAAGGACCTCCAGATATTCGATGGCAATCCAGTCCAATATATGTCCTGTATCCACAACGTGGAAAACATATTAAAGGACTAAAAGAAAAACCCCTCTATAGAGCCATACTGCAGAATATCAGGCAAAAAATTAGAGGTGGGGCTGACGCCGCCCTAATTTCATACAATGTATTCGATGACGATTGGGCTTAGATCAAGAAATGTCTATCCATGCACTATGCGGATAAAAGGGACATCCGCACCCTTGAAGTTCAACTCAACACCTTATCCCAGGGCAATTTAAATATTGATGAATTTTACGCTTCGGTAAATCATCAATTTTCATTGATCATAAATAAAATAAAAACGGAGGATTACAGTCCTGAAACCATTCAAGCTCTTGTAGATAATTACAGGAATCGAGCTCTTGATGTGTTCATCAGAGGATTAAATGGGGAACTATCGAAAATGCTATTTAGAAATCCAGAACGTAAACTATAGGAGTATGGCAATATACCCAAAAATCAGTAATAACGCCATAACCACTCCGGTAAACAAGATCCTATCCCGAACCAGAAATGGACAATCCAAACCAGCATACCATCCCCCACCTCCTCAGGGAACATTAACGCCACAACAAAGGAACATGGCCTATAACATCCATCACAACCAACATCGTACGAACCAACCCCAACAACCGAGGCCGCAAAGGACCGATATTCCTCCTCCAAGACCGACTCAGCCTAGACCCCCAGTTCCTATGGAAACTTCTGTCCAGACTCGACAAGCTAACTATATGAACAAACCTGCTATACCGGCACAGCTCGGTCATTATCAACAGATGCATAACGAACAATCCCGAAACAACTCAGATATTTACCATCCTCAGAAAAAGCAAAGGTTGTTTAATATTCAAACTCAGGATGAAGAAGAATATCTCGAAAACCTAGAGCAAGAGCTTACCTAGGAAGATCACCATGAACCTCAACCAGAGGAACCAGAGACGAAGCCTACTGAATTAAATTTTATGATAGACGCCTGTCTAGCATACCATACGTAAGGTATGTCACTAAAGCCGGCCGCACCCTAAAGTTTCTGGTAGATACGGGCGCAAATAAAAACTTTGTGAAACCAGAACTAGCGACCAATGCACGTTTAGCTCAAACACGCTTTACCATCCAATCAGCCGGAGGTGAAATTCGTATCGACAAAAAAATAAGCGGGAAGTTTTTTGAAAGTGTCGGAGATAAAACTGTCATAGACTTTTTCGTTCTTCCAGGACTTAGAACATTCGACGGTATCATTGCTGATGACACCCTCAAGCAATGGAAGCTATCATAGACAGAAAGAACAACGTCTTAATAATAAAACCAGGAATAAAGATACCGCTGGAGGAGAAAAAGTCAGCCCAGGTAAACAATATAGGGTTAAAACATAATCATCTTGCCATGGAAATAAAGCAACATCTTCAGGCCATTATTAACAGACACCAGGGAGTCTTCAGACCAATAAGCGACGAACAATTAATCGACACCAACATTAGAGCAGAGATAAGAACTACAACGAAGAACCTATATATACTAAATCGTATCCCTACCCGGTACATCTAAGGCGGGAAGTCGACACCGAGACACAGAAGCTTTTAGAGGACGGAATTATACGACCCTCGAATAGTCCATATAATTCCCCACTGTGGATAGTCCCGAAAAAATCGGATGGCACAAGGGAAAAAAAATATCGACTTGTAATAGACTTCAAAAGACTTAACCCGATATCAACAATACAATAGCCAGCCTAGGAAAATCTCAATTCTTCACAACCTTGGATCTTACTTCAGTATTCCATCAAATTAAAATGAAGGAGACAGATATTCCCAAAACGGCGTTCTCGACAATGAACGGAAAATTCGAATATACAAGGCTTCCCTTCGGGCTGAAGAACGCCCCGTCCATTTTCCAGAGGACAATAGATGATGTATTAAAGGCATATATAGGGAAAATATGCTACGTATATATTGATGACATCATCATATTCGGTAGAAGCGAAAAAGAACATCTAGAAAACATAGAAACTATCTTAACCGCATTGGAGAGGGCGAATCTTAAGGTGAATCTCAACAAGACACAGTTTTTGAAACAGGAAACGGAATTTTTAGGGTATCTCATTACAACAAAGGGTATAAGACCACACCTAAAGAAGGTAGAGGCGATTCGGAAAATAAAGCCACCTGAAAACCTAAAGGAACTCAAGGGATTCTTGGGCCTCACCTCGTATTATAGACGGTTTATAAAAGACTTTGCGAGAATAGCAAAGCCTTTAACAAACCTTACGAGAGGGGAAGGAGCTCAAGTCAAGGCCAGTAAATCGAGGAAAATCAAAATCAAATTAGAATCAGCAGAATTAAAGGCATTTAATAACCTAAAAGAACGCCTGATGTCATCAGAAATCTTAACATTTCCAGACTTCGAAAAGCCCTTCATCCTTACCACGGATGCGTCGAACATAGCCATTGGAGCCGTTCTCTCACAGGGAGAGCTGGGTAAAGATAGGCCGATAACGTACATTTCTCGATCGCTAAGTAAGACAGAAGAGAACTATGCCACCAATGAGAGAGAAATGCTGGCGATTGTTCGGGCACTCGACAATCTAAGGAATTATTTATACGGTGCCAGTAAAATAAAAATTCTGACAGATCACCAACCGCTTATCTTCACCTTAAGCAACCGCAATAACAACGCCAACTAAAACGATGGAAGGCCAGGATTGAAGAGTACAACTATGAACTCAGATATAGGCCTGGAAAATCAAATTTGGTGGCAGATGCCTTATCCCGACTAAAAACAGAATCCAACACCTTAACGTCAGATTCACAAACCATACACAGTGCTGAAGAAGACAGCACAGACTTGATTAATCACCGCGATGTGCCGTTAAATGTTTTTAGGAACCAGTTAGTCATCTCTCAAGGACGAGAGTTATTTGCCCATGAAGAACCGCATCCGACTTTCCATAGATGCTACATTCGGCTCCAGAATATCACGAAAGAAAATTTGGCAAGGACTCTCAAAGAGAAGTTCAATCCTAATATAATCAATGGCATTAAAATACCAGAACTCTATATCCCCCTCCTTAATGAAATATATAAGGAAAACTTCAGAAAATTCAAAATCCGTATAACCCAGAGAATAGTAGAAGACCTACGTAATAAAGAGAATAAAATGAAGATCATTCAAGTAGTACATAACAGGGCGCATCGCAAGAGCGGAAAAACAAGGAACAAATCCTGGAAAAATATTATTTCCCAAAAATGAATAAGTTCGTGAAACAGGTCGCAAGGGCCTGCGAGATATGCAAAACTAGTAAGTATGATAGACATCCTTTGAAACCTGAGCTCCAGGAAACTTCCAATCCCACCTTTCCCACGGAGATTCTAGATATGGATATCTTCGAGCTTGACCGGGAAAAGTTTATAACCTGCATAAGTTCTCGAAGTTCACAAAATTCTTCCACATAAAAGAGAAATCGGCTCTTTACTTAAGGAAAAAAATAATTAAAATTCTGCACTATTTTTCCGTGCCCCAAGTTATTGTAACAGACAACGAAGGCAGCTTTTTAAGCCCAATAATTTCAAATTATATAGAATCCATTCTACAATTCTGGAAATACCAAGGTGTCTGCGGAAAGAGTATCCTGATCTTACGATGAGAGAAATCATAGAAATTGGAGTGGATCGCTATAATAACACTATTCACTCAGTGATACAAAAGAAGCCCAGTGATATTTTCTTCGGAAGGAGCCAATGGATCAACTATCAAAACCTTGTTGATTTCCAAGCAAAGGTTAACGAAAATCTTGCCGAACTTATTAAAAGAAATCAAAGAAGGAAAAATAGCAGAGAGAACCGTAAAAGACACATTCCAAAAAAGTACGAACCAGGAGTAACTATTTATGCAGCAGTTAAACGCCGCGATGGTAAACAAAAGCCCTTGTACACAAAAGAAAAGGTGCTTAAAGACAACAAGGTTACGGTAGTAACCAAATCAGGAAAAAAAATCCACAAATCCCAAATTAAAAATACTTCTCAATAAAGACTCTGTTTAATTTCAGGATGATGCAACGTTTGGTGCTCGGAACAGTCAACATATACGAATACAACACACCTATAGTGACATTAAAGTTGGGAAATGGCAAGATAACCAGTAGAACTTTCAGAATGGTGCACATCATTAATCTGACAACCTACGAAGATATAGTCAGCAACCTCACTCCCATGATAACGAATCAAATCGATAAGGCCAGTATTTTACGTCCACAACTGATCCATCAGCTCGAATACATTGACCAATTATTAGTCAGGCTACATTATAAGAACACTAGAAACCGAAGATCCATTAATTGGATTGGTTCGGCCTGGAAATGGATAGCCTGCACCCCCGATGCGACAGATTAGGATGAATTATTAAAAAACCAAAATGCCATAATAGATAACAACAACAACCAGTTCAAGATTAATGAACGCTTAACATCGATTACTAGAGAGATATTGGATGGCTACAACATGATTGCTAAAAGACTAGGCAATTCCAGCATTGATAAGTACGAGCAGATGCTTTTTAACAAGCTCGGGCTAATAAAAGAAGAACTCAGTGAAGTCATCTCGCCAATGCACTCGCAAAGAAAGGGATCATTAACACCAACCTTCTAAATAAAGGGGAAATTCTGGATGTGCTTTCGCAGATAGAAACTCTCCCGTATGACAATGAGATAGAGGCTATAGAATACGCGAAAACCTATAATGCTGCAAAAAGGATCACTTTTACTGTACGTCATGTCTTTACCCAAAACTGGGCCAAGGGAATTTAATCATGTGCTGATCCGATCTACTGTCAGAAACAACAAGAGAATACACCTGGATGTCAACGAACTATTTGTCTCGCATGATGAAATATATAAGGGGTTGTGCTCAAAAATTAAGAGCGGTATAATCTGTAACGAAAACCAGCTTCAGGCACTTTCCTCAGATCACTGTGTTAGTCGAGTCATGAGAGGAAAAAACGCGGACTGCGACAACCAGATCTATAAGAAACCTGTTATTGAACTCCTAACCGGAAACACTGTTTTTCTAACAAACTTCAATGGAACCCTCCGACACCATGACGAAACCAAGCTACTAAGCGGAACATTCCTAGTACAGTTTAACAACGAGACTGTTGGTTCCCAACACAACATAAAACATTTAAACATTTCAAATTTTACATCTAAGTAGACAAAACTAAAACACCACCGAACACCACGGATAAAAATACGAAATCGAATGTTAACAAATGTCAACATTCTCGCAACAGATGGTCTCCCTCTGGTACACGTATGTAAAACGAGGTCAGCAGTTATCTCACCGTCACCAAATTGATCATGGCTGACCTCAAGACAAGGAGAAAGGATGCATTTTTTGAGGCGATTACTTCCTACATACATGTTGAATAGGGGGGCTTAATAATTGTAAATGTATAACACTTATGAAACACACACACATAAAAGTAAAGTCTTAACATATTAATGTATAAAATATAATACATGTAAACATACACATACATAAAAGTAAAATCTTAACATATTAATGTATTGAAAGAAATTTAAGTCTTAAAGAAAACATCGTAAATGACCTTAAAAATAAAGACTTTAAGATAATCGACGCAGTTAATATACTTGCGCAAAAACAGCACAATGTTGAAAGCGAGAAGACGACCCCAAGACGTGGTCTTCCCCTCTTTAGGCTAACTTTCGACAAAACCGAAAGCCTAGAAAGAATTTATGCCATAACTTCAATTTTGGGACTTGTTGTCAAGCAAGTCATAGGGTGGCTGCGGTTAAATCTGAAAATAATTACAACAACAATTGTACACAAAGTTCAGTGGCTTCGTTTGTGTTTCAGTGGTAATATGCTATTGGGTCCACCTACAGGCACCATTGTCAGAAAAAAAGCATTCCCATAAGCCCTGTACTGACATGTTTTGTTGGACAAGGTATAGTAGGGATTTTTTCATTTAGAAAAATATAGATTCAAGTAGGTTAATGTTCTTATACCTTGTCCAACAAAACATGTCAGTACAGGGCTTTTATATTTTTACATTATACTTTACTATATTTATTATGAATTATATTTTTGTTTACTATATTTATCATGAATAAATGAAAATACATATATTTTGTAGTTCTTTTTCCTATTTTCAGAAACAATTTTTTTTTTAAACAAAAAGGGATTAGGCCTACTGGGGACACCCTTAAAAAAACGCGCCACCGCTTGGTGGTGAGGAAAAAGATAAATGAAATTTATATCGTTCAGCAATATTTTTATTTGTTTATTTTAAATGGGGAGATGGCAACCCTAAGCGAAATGTTTTTTCTGTTTGTGGTGATTCATCATATACACCATGGCAACCCTATGAGAGCTTTAAAGAGGGACACATTTATGCAAGTTATTGCAACCAGACTAAGAGGCAAATGTCCTATCTTCCCTGTACTGACATTTATTCTTGCTAAACTATAGTAGTATCATAAGATTTAAAATAAACCTAAAACTAAATGTACGAGTAAGTTCCTAAGCTAAAATAAATTAAATGTGTAATAATAAAAAGAATATCCTTTACAGGTAAATTAAAGAGCGAGTTTGAAGCAGCTCTTGAATTTCAGAAAGTCGGGTTTTTCTCTTATTTTCAATTAGTATATATATGTTAGGATTTAATTCAACACGTATACAGGGTGTCCCAAAAATCAACCTCAAGCCGGAAAAGGGTGATAAGTGGTGTCGGTTATCACAAAATTATAAAAAAAAATGTAAGTCATGTACTTTTAAAATTATTGGCATTCAAAAAAAATCCAGAAATCTGACACCCTGTGACGATCTTTCAAATACTGTGACCGCAAATCTTTACTTTTCTTCCATTTTTTTGTTATCATGTAACCCCGAGTAACTGTTCTGTAAATTTCGGTCCAAAATTGAAACATAATTACTAGTATATCGGTTTTAACCATTCATAGTTAATTCTTTTTAATAAGATAAAATGTGTACCAAGTATGAGCGATACATACAGTGACGCTATGATTGAGACGGATAAACACGCCATTTCGACTAGTGTGAGTGAAACAGATAGAGATGCCATCCTTGGCATTTCATTTCATTTTTTTCCCGTCACAAAGCACACAGAACACTACGTTCTCTTGGTGTATACTCTCCGGATCGCTATCTACCGATCTTATATCTTACAACAAATGTTCAAAATGTTTGCTTTCAGCGGCAATGCAAGCTCTGCATCTTCTTACAAATGATCCGGTAATAAGACGGGTATATCTTCTGGAGTTGATGTCTTCAAGGGCTTCTGAAAGTTTTTGTCACAGCTCGCTTAAATCTTCTATTGGCTTAGAATAAACTTCTTCTTTTACTGCTCCCCAGTAAAAAAAATCCAGTGGATTTAAATCAGGTGAACGGACTGGCCACGAAATTGTACCAGACCGCCCTATCCACTTATTGGAGTACTCCCGATCGAGGAACTCTCGTAAAACACAAAATTTTTGCAAAATTCAACTTTATTTATCAATATATTGTAGTTGCCTTCGATTGAAACGATTTCGATACCAGTTTTGTAGTACGATTTCGGTTTAGCCTCAAAATAGGCCTCTGTTTCGGCAATTACTTCTTCATCTCTTTCCGGCGATCATTCTTTTGAGGTGTGCGAACAGGAAATAGTCGCTGGGGGCCAAATCTGGAGAATACGGTGGGTGGGGATGCAATTCGTAGCCGAATTTATTCAATTTTGCCATCGTTTTCATCGACTTGTAACACAATGCATTGTCTTGATGAAACAGCACTTTCTTTTTCTTCAAATGCGGCCGTTTTTCTGCGATTTCGTCCTTCAAACGCTCCAACAACGCAATGGAATATTCGCTGTTGATAGTCTGCCCCTTTTGCAGACTCTGGTGTGAAGTGATGGAGCCAAGTTTCATCCAAGTCACATACCAACGAAAAAATTCGGCATTATTGCGGTTGAACAGCTTTAAACACTCCTCTGAATCATCAACACGTTGTTGTTTTTGGTCGACTGTGAGCAAACGCGGCACCCACTTTGAACAGAGCTTTCGCATGTCCAAATATTCGTGTATGATATATCCAACACGCTCTTTTGATATCTTCAGAGCCTCAGCTATCTCGATCAACTTCACTTTACGGTCATTCGTAATCATTTTGTGGACTTTTTTGATGTTTTCATCTGAAACAGCCTCTTTTGGACATCCACTGCGTGCATCATCTTCGGTGCTTGTATAACCACTTTTAAATTTTTCAATCCACTTGCGAATGGTTCGTTCGGCTGGTGCAGAGTCCGGGTAACACTTATCAAGCCATTTCTTTGCATCGGCTGCATTTTTTCCCATCAAAAAGCAATAATAAATCAACGCACGAAATTGCTTTGAATCCATTTTTTTTCACAATAACAAAAGTTGCTTCACTCACAACCCTATATCCCGGGAACTAATCGTCCGACAGCTGTCAAATTTGTACAAGTATCTTTTGAACGTTGGTACTGGTATGGATTTAATTAAAGTGGTGCCCTCTCTTAGAAACGGCACGGACTTTTCAGCCCATGTGTTACATGGTACGGATTGAGCTGGTTTTTCTTTAGAATTCGGTGTGCTGTTCTTTTGGGCTGGCACCAGGGTCTTGTGCGACTGCCTGCAAGATTTCGTCCTCGTAAGGCATGACGGGTATTCCCTCACTAACCATTAGATTTGGAAATCGAGCCTCTGAGAATAACCGGTGCACATTTACAAACACTCGATGGTCCGGATGACGCTGAGCATGATAAAGTCTGGCTGCAGCACTCGCATTACACCTGCATTCCCCATAAATAAGATGCATGTTAGTATATTCCTGAGCAGTGTATCGAGATGGCATGATGGCATTCACATTACACAATGACGGGATCAACGATCAATAATAGCCCAGAAAAAATCCAGGTTCGACAGAAACGGTCAGATACTAAATCAAAGTCGCAATGCAATGAAGTCCAATAAAGAAAGCCAAAGTTGTAAGCACGAAATCAACACGAATACAGAATAATGCGCTGTAAGCGAAGGAGCGTAATGTACTGCAGTATTGCATGATGTGCCTATGCGTCACTGCTTGACAAGGGTGGCATCTCTATCTGTTTCACTCAAACTAGTCGAAATTTCGTGTTTATCCATCTCAATTACGCCGTCACTGTCTGTCTCGCACACACTTGGTACTCATTTTAACTGATTAAAAAGAATTAACTATGAATCCGGTTTCTTTAACAAAATATTTATTTTGTCCTCAATTAAGCGTTAGTCAAGCAAGTGTCATACCATTTTGGAATCCAGACTAAATACGCAATCTTTTAAAGTTACTTGCTAAAATGGCACAGTACATTTTTTTGTCAGTACAGTCATTCAGATTCAGAATTCATGAATCGAAATGCGCTTAGCTTGGATCGTCTGTATATTGCATGACTATATTTCTTTTCATTTCTATGTGTTATTTCCAAATGAGTGCCTCATGGTTTTAGGGGGTCACAGGCATAATTTTATATGTCATATTATTTTTTACAAGCCAACTCGTTTTAACAATTTAGTCTCCCAATTAAATGATGGATGCCATCCATTGAATCCAAATGGGTGCTTTATTTCGGCCAATGCTTCTATAGCACTCACTTTTAAAATAAGTTTGCAATATTTCCCAACGTTCTAAAAGCATAAAGCGATTCATGGTTTTGCGGACGTACGATACTGACTGACGCTCAAGATTTCGAGCGGAAAAGAGTTGTCAATCTCAAAATAACATATGATTCAAAAAGAAATTTTGGACCACCAGATATAGAGGTTAATATTGTTGTAAAAAGAGAATTTTATAATTTACTATGAAAGTCTGTTTAGGAAACTCGTTTTCGAAAAAAGGCTTGTGTATTCCAATAGATGTATGTAAATACATAAAAACCATTTTGATGAACTTAAATCGGAAAAAAGAATATTGGCGAATTTTTACCATTGCAGCTGCGTGGATAAAATTTTTGTTTGTGCTGACAGTCACATGCTAATGAGTGTTTTGTTGTACTTACTACAATGTGTAGTCATAAATACCATATTTAAATGCAAGTAGATGTAAGTTCAATCGTATCTTTTAAAAGTAAAATGTATACTTGATACAGGAAATCCATACATTTAATTAATCATTCGTTCTGTATATATGGGGTGTTTCGGATAATATGCTGAAAACTTTAAAGGGAGATTCATTGAGACATATTAGAACAAGGAGGGTCGGAAATGCATCCCCTCTGCGATACAGAAGTTTTAAGCAAAACCTTTTCGACTCCTATTTAAAATAACATCTTTCAAATTTATGCGTGTATGATAGCACATCGTTGAACTCATAATAATAAACGCATCAAAAGTTATTGAAAATCAAAAGTGATTTTCTTTTTTGTTAAGACTTGATTTAAAATTCTGATTTCGCCTTCAAATTACGTTATTCCATCTCAAGTCAGTAGTTTCTATGATACGACCGATTTGTTCAAATTATAGAACTAAAAATGCGGCATTGTTTTACAACAGCCATATAAAATTAACTATTGTACGAGTAGTTAACAGCTGCTTTAGAATTTTTGTTCTGTAAAATAAGTTTATTATTACACAATGTAAATTCAATTTACTTTTTTTTAAAGGTTCATTTTATGATCCCTACCCCTACCACCTCGGGTGGGCTTTTTCATACAAGTATACGCAGACACGATTTATGTGTACGATTGGAGATGGCAATATCTGAGCCATTATCCTAATAGGTTTTGCAAATAACAAAGCCTTTATTAGAACATTTTCCAAGTTGAAAGAGAAAGGAACAACGCGGAAATCGCCTTACATTCTGCTTTAGCAGCTACGAAGACGTTTTTTATTACGTCAAAAACCATCCAAATACCAGTGTTAGGTAACTCAGTAGATATTTTAAGCAGGACCATCCCGAGAATTCTTCATTCAGAGGGCATGCGTGCAT
Organism: Volucella zonaria; assembly: GCA_963966105.1. Lineage (NCBI taxonomy): Eukaryota > Metazoa > Arthropoda > Insecta > Diptera > Syrphidae > Volucella > Volucella zonaria. Next base: position 41,212,320 of record OZ014533.1, on the reverse strand, counting down.
TCCATCACATACGAGTACAGCAGCTACAACCCCGGGACTCGGAGAAGCGTTTGGAATTCAGCAATTACATTCTGGAAATACACTCTGCGGAAGGTAAGCCCACTCCATGAAACACAGAGCTTTTTAGCATGAGTTCAACGTCAATAACGTCAACGTGAGTAACAAGCTGATCGGACGATATTCGCATCTCTACCTGGAATTTTTGCAAAACGAATAAGCGGAAGTATTATATGATATACCACTGCAACAAAGAACAGCAATTGTGTACCAGTAGAATGGCGCCCCCGCAAATTACACCCATGCAGTTAGAGAGCGGTTAGATAAGGTGTTTGAAAATTTGTGGATAGGGCCTGACGGACACATTCTGTGGCGTCTAAGGTCTCCTGACTTGACCGGAGTGGAGTTTTATTTATGCAGACCGATGACGGATATTATTTAGTCCTCAGATTTAACAACATTGAATGGTTCGAAGCATAGGATTGATTAAGTAGCTGCGAAACTACGAGAAGGATTCGAAAGACAAGGTCTGGCGTGGTTGCAAGGCATTGGTTTGCACTTTTAACAATTAATGTGATACAAGGTTTGACATAAAAAAAATAGAAATTTGTAATTTTTTCCCCAATATTTTTAACAATTTTTAATTCCCGTCCATGAAAGCTTCTGCAAAAGCCGTTTGTAAAAATGCCAAGCCTTCTTGCAAACTTGCCTATAAGACAGTGTCCAATGATACCACCTATGATAACGCTGAGATGTTTCCTATTTTAAAAGATCAAACTCGTAGATCTATTCAGATCAAGTCTAGGCCAAATTTGTTTGGTCGCTAGGCCAGAGCCAGAAGTGGACAAGAGCCCACTTAAGGTTCGATCATTTAACAGCGTCCAGCTTTAGTACTAGTTTGAACGTATGTATACCGATGATACCTTTTTCAGGTAGGAAAGGTAGAGTGGTTCCAATTTTGGAGTGTTCGTCGTCCCTACAAAACATCTCTGTACCTGCTAGATAGGAATTCAAAACCATGTGATAAAACTCATAGGTGATGCTACTATAACTCAGAGAATGGACACACCTGAACACCTACATAATGTCTCGTGTTAGCTCTATCGCTAGCTCTACGACCAGTGCTCCATAGAAATCTCCAGTGGCAGTGCACCCCTTCAAACTTTTAACAGCAACACCCGTCTCGCTATGAATGCTCATCAGTATACACTCAAGCAAACTTTCGGACGTACTCTAAAATATCGTGATTCATAAATTCGTTTCGAAGCCAGATAGCTCGCTAATGGAACGACCTGCCGAGCTCTGTATTTCCTAGTCGTTGTAACTTGCAAACATTTAAGACCCCTGTATATCGGTACCTCTCTTTTCTTCCTCCCTAAGTTCCCTTCACAACTTTTTAAGGGTTTAACAAAAATCTGCAGTACAGTTCAAAATACTACAAATTGCCACTGGTTTACATTGAAATTGTTGTTGTATCTCCTCTAACAAGCCGAAACGCCCCAATGCAGACTGGTCGCATTCGTCTCGTATTCGGAGACAGAATCATCAATTGCATGTACATCAGCAATTAATGTCCTCTGGATTTTCTAACGCGACCAGAGTTACCAGTATTAATTTTAACAAAGCGATATTGTTTTTTCCTTGTATTTTCACAGGCTCTTTTGATTATTGTTGTTTCTAAAAGCTGTTACGGGGCTTAACTAATCGAAAGAGCCGTATGTGTTGCCATATGTGAATGTACCATACATTTATTTGGTTAAATTTAATTATATGGATGTTAAAATGCGTGGTATAGAAATCATTATACGAGTACTCGTATACATGTAGGATAAGAAAAGACAACGAATCTACAAACACATCAATGGGATGTAATTTACTTAACAAACCACGACATAACACTGTACAATGAACATCTGCACCGACAAGTCAATTTGCACCATATATTATACATACGCGACCGAAATCAGCGACACACCACTGACGAACCAACTGTACATATGTGCATATGTACGATTCGCATAGTGCAATGCATAATGTGCTAAAATGATCACACAACACAAACAAATAGGTACTACCGACGAGTCAATTTTCCGTAACCCGTAAATGTAAAACAGTGAAAGTAGGATCATCAGTTGTAGATTATCCACGGAGCCGAGCAGGCAAATTGATTTATCGTAGAAGGTCATCAAGCCCTTATAAGCAATCATTCTCCAATACTTAAAGTGAATTTTGTAATTGATTAAAAGGAATCGTGTTTTATTTCTACATACATATTAACAAGAAAATATGAATCTTGTGATTGATTATACGACCATTCTACAAAACCAATTTTCATAAGGTATATAATTTTTCTATATAGTAGATGTATGCAATGGTTAGAACCTTTAGAAGAGGTAAGTTACAAAGGAAGTAGATGCTTAAAACTAAACAAACATAAGAGGGTTGTTGAAAAGTTTCCGACCGCAACGTAAAGATAGTGCCACTCGTCAATAAAAGCTAGTGAATGCTAGTTTTGCATCTTTTGACAGTTACTTACCGAAGTTTCAGTCATTTTGGATGCGCAGTTTTTAATTGACAGTCGTTTGAGTGAGTCGATGTGAGTGTTTTTTGTGAAAATGGAAAAAATTGAGTATCGAGCTGTTAATAAATTCTTGTTTTTGAAAGGCAATACGCCTACGCCAATCAAAAATGAGTTGGACTCTGTGTATGGGGACTCTGCAATATCACTTACCACAGTGAAATTTTGGGCAGCTGAATTTAAACGTGGCCGTAAGAGTTTGGGAGATGATGAACGTTCGGGACGTCCAAAAACTGCAACCACTGACGATAACATTGCTAAAGTTCACCAAATGGTGTTAGACGACCGCCGAATTAAAGTGAGAGAGATAGTAGAGGCTATGAAAATGTCCAAAGAACGTGTTTGTTACATATTAAATCTAGATTTAGGCATGAGAAAGCTGTCCGCGCGTTGGGTGCCGCATTTGCTTACGTTAGTCCAAAAACGTGTTCGAATGAACATTTCCAACGCTCTGTTGGCGCAGTTTATGCGCAATAAATCCGAGTTTTGGCGCCGATTAATTACTGTAGATGAAACTTGGATACACCATTATACGCCCGAAACAAAAATTCAGTCAAAACAGTGGACTGCAAAGGGCGAGCCGGCTCCAAAAAAAGCTAAAACTGTTTTTTTGACTGGGAAAGTGATGGCGACTGTTTTTTGGGATAGTAAAGGAGTTGTCGAAATCGATTATCTTCAGAAAGGAAATGACGAAAATCCATGAATTACGGTTTGAACTGCTTGACCATCCGCCTTATTCACCAGATCTAGCCCCAAGCAACTTCTTTTTGTTCCCTCATCTAAAAACTGCGCTCGGAGGACAGAAATTTTCGTCAAATCACCTTCGTGAACAATTATTTTGCAGAGAAAAACGTCAAGTACTATTTGGACGGGTTAGAAAAATTAGAGCATCGCTATGAGAAGTGTGTAGAGTTACACGGAGACTATGTAGAAAAACAAAAAAAAAATTGAGAAAAAATGTTTTGTATCATTGTTCGGTCGGAAACGTTTCAGCCAACCCTCGTATGTACACCCTGAATGACTCGAACTGCAACCAACTTCAGACTGCTATAACTTCCAAACCGTTCTTGACAGTGAGCTCAAATTGATAATTTTATTATTTACAAGTCTTTTAAACGATTTGCGTCTCAGTTGTATTGAAAAATTTTTATCCGCGACGGAATTCAAACTTTGTCTTATCTCTATTTCCACCACCAGTGCTCCATTGAAATCGCTAGTAGCATTCCGCCCATTCAAACTTTCAACCGTAACACCCGCCTCGCTATGAATGCTCATCAGTATACCCTCAAGCCCATTTTCGGACGTACTCTAAAATATAGTAATTCTTTCCTAGGCCGTACAACTCGCTTATGGAATGCCCTGCCGGCCTCTGTGTTTCCTGGTCGTTATAACTTGCAAACATTTAAAAACAATGTACATCAGTACCTGTCTTTTCTTCCTGGTCATAGAAAAACAGCAACATCGGCAGAAATGGTTCGGAAAGTGAAGGCTCGAATTGAGAGAAATCCGCGTCGAAGTGGAAGAAAAAAAAATGGCTCGTGAGCTCAACATAACGTTGGAACGGATGCAACACATACAGAAAAATGAGCTTGGTCTCAAGCCATAGACCTTCCAAAAAGCACACGATCTTTTTTTTTTTTTTTGTTCAGATCTTTAGTTCATAACAAAACAAAACTTAGACTAAATTACAGCGTGTATTATAATTGCATACATTTTGAATGAAATAGTTAGGTACAATCTGTTGCCTTTTCATCACAAGAGGTGAGTGTACCTCGAGTCGAAAGAGCTAAGGAGTTGCTACGCTTGCACAAAAGTGGTGAGTTGCCGAATTTGTTTTTTTCCGATGAGTCGCCATTTGTTATCGAGCAATTTGTCAACAAACAAAATGACCGAATTTACTTGCCAGAGAGGTCTTTCGAAAACTGACACCTTCGGACGGCCTCCAGAAAGCAGGCAGCACCGATGGTGATGGTTTGGGCCGCCATAACCGCCCATGGTCACTCTCCTCTCGTATTTTTGGACCGTGGCGCAAAAATTAATGCGATCGTATACCGTGAAACTGTCTTAGAGGCAGTACTGAAGCCTTGTGCAAACAATCTTTTCGGTCAGAGATCGTGGACATTTCAACAAGACTCGGCACCGTCTCACAAAGCGCGCGTCAACCAAGATTGGTTAAAAAACAATGTTCCACAGTTCATTTCTTCGACGGATGCAAATTCGTTGGATTTCTCTGTCTGAAGTATATCACCTCAAACAAGCACTTCGCCGGGAATGGGCCAAAATACCGCAGAGCCACTTGAGTGCAGCGTGCGATGGTTTCTACGGCCGTCTCAATGCTATTATTCGCGCCAAAGGTGGACATATTGAAAACTACTGATACAATTTGAAAATCGATGTATTTTCCAACATTTTTTTTTTGGCACAATAAAATTTATCAAAAAATAAAAAAAATTTTACCATTTTAAAAAGTTATAGTTCGAGTAAATCACCCTGTATGTTGAGATGTAAGCAATTAGGCTCGAAACCAAATTCAAGGTGTATTACTAGCTTCTTGGCCTGAGGCTAATAAAAGTAGCCTAAAAGGCACGATTCTACATACATACATAGTTTGCTGCTAGTTTTAGAACAATAAAGTCTGATTAATGACGACACTTGTATGATGTTATACTGGTAGTAGGTAGTTATAATAAAAATTTTATGATCATCTAATTAAAGAAGGTATTTTGTTTTCATTCATATAATTTAACGACACTTTTGTGAAACATCCAACCAAAGCTTTTCCACGCACACGCTTCTTCAATTTGCACACGTTTTCCGTTCTGCAAAATCAGCACCAACGCAAACAAACAAAAGTGCAGTATTGCACCTGACATCCGTTACCCGAGGAGCATTAATCGATGCAATGGCTTTGAGCATAGGTTAGATCTTAAATTCATTGGTAATAATTTAGTTTTAATTCAGTCTCACTGGAATAAAGTGGATTTTTTTTACAAAAATAAATTAAAAATATTTTAACTGGGGCCCGAGCAGGGACCCAGAGGAGTAAAGTAAAAATAACGATACGGTAAAGACCTTAAGTAGTTCTGAGTTTCGCGAAGAAGTCTCGTCAAAAGTCCTCAAGTAGCACGGATGAATCGTTTACGCGTGTGATTCTCGCCGCTTAACAGATTGTTAAAATACCAGGAAAAAAAAACTCCTGTGGTGTTCGTCGTGTGTGTGGTGAAAGGTAAACTTAACAAAGAATCATCAAGGGCCCCTCAGTAGCCGGCATCAGCTAATCCCTCGTCTGCCGGAGGAAAAGGAAGAGTTGTACGCTAGCCGCACAACGCTTTCGAAAAAATCGGGACCAGTGTATCGCCTGCATGTAGTTTTGTATCGTAAGTCTAGATACTAAGTATATTTAAGAAGAAATATTAAATCTATATTAAAATAAAAGTGAAAGTCAGAAAATAGGATATAGGTATGTCGCAAACTAATAATTTGCAAACCAAATTAAAGTGAAATTGAATAAAATAAGAGTAGCATATGAAGTAATTAATTAATTTAAACTATATTACATCACCATATTACAAAACTAAATTACATACAATACATACATCTTTCGTATGTGCTAGAATACGAGTAAGTAATCAAATTCATGACACCCCTCAACTCTCGTAATTCTATGTTCCCATTTGTTTTGAAATTAACGTGGCAACAATATTATTAGATCCCCTATCTTAAATGTTCCTGAACCGAATCCCCAAGCAGTAAGAACACATCCACCCAATATTGGTGAAGGCTTTAGAAGCTTTAATTACAGGCGGAGTAACTCGCGTTCTTCAGAATGAAGGACGACAAATTATTCAATCACTCATTAACCCCTATTACGACCATTCGTTATAGATTGTAGACCAATCGATAAATCCAGAATTTCAGCAAGATATCGGTGAGCTGGACAAAATACCCGATGTGGTTCGCTGTCTGAAGGATTTGACTGGGCAACCAGGAGAATTTTGCTCCTGGAAGAAAAGTGTTGACCGAATCCTACAACTATACGAAAGCAAAAAAGCAACATCCAAGTATTATGGGATCCTTAATGTCATTGGGAATAAAATAGTTGGCCAGGCCGATGTGGTACTAGAGTCGTATAATACCCTGCTGTACAGGAAGTGCATAGCTCGTTGTCTAACGATGCATTATGCTGATAAGTGCGACTTATACACCCTTGAATACCAGATGAAATTGTTGGTTCAAGGAAACCTTACATTCCAAGAGTTCTATCATGCGGTATCAGCACACTTATTATTGATTCTAAACAAAATCGGTTGTATGAAGATCGGTAACGAGTCACTGAATATCCTTAAACAAACATACAGAGACAAGACTTTTATCAGCGGTCTGAGAGGCGATCAGCCAAGACTCCTTTGCATAAATGACCCAACCGATTTACCTCAAGCACTACATCTGTGTTTAAAGCTTGAGAACCAAAGTTACAGGACTCAATATGCCATTTCACATTCTTGTCCACGTCGTGGATCTCATAACCAAGTTATCCCTCCACCTCCTCCACGCAAAAACATCATACACAAAGGTCTTCCTGGAAATAATCCAGTTTTCTTTCCTCAGCTAGCTTACGTTCCACAATTTAATCAACGACATTCCATATACAAACAAGCCCATCCGAATTATCCAAATAATCAGGCCCAACAGCCTATGCCACCACGTCCCATGGCACCCAATCCTTAACAAAAACCAGTTCCAATGGACATCAGAGTCCAAACGAGAGCTGTAGATTATATGAATAGGCCTCAACAAGCCCGTAACATAACGGTAAAAAGCTTCGCTCCACCTACACAACAGGCGCAAGTGCCAAATAATCACCATAAGAATTTCCACATAGAACCGCAGAAAACTCAGGCAAACCACCAAGGAAAACAAACTGAAGACCAGGACCAGCAAATACAATATCAAGAGGAACAAGAAAATTTTGATGTTGAACCACAAGGTAACGATGTAGCTAATTACCAACATATTCTAGATTGTGAAGAAAACAAATACGACCAGTCACTTTCACAATCCAAATGACATACAACAACAACCCATCGATTTCACCGATATTCATTTTTTAGCCTAAACCGCTCTTCACTGCCCTATTCTGAGCGCAGAACGAAGAGTGGACAAATGTTACAAATTCTCGTAGACACTGGTTCAAACAAGAACTACATTCATTAAAATCAGTCACATTAAAATCAGTCACCATACTGTCGTTAATTTGTTCGGTCTCAAAGACACGAATATCAAATTCTTTCTCTTACCTACTCTAAAATCCTTTCATGCTATCCTAGGGAACGATAGTTTGAAAGAACTTTGCGCAATAATTCACACTAATCGTGAATACATGATCATAGAAAACAAAGTGAAGATCAAAACAAAGCAGCACGACTATACCGCAGTTAACAAAATGGATTCAAAAACAGACCACATTAATATTCAGCAAAAAAACCAAATTAATCAGTTAGTTCAAGAATTTCCAAGCTACCACCGTGAAAGATGAAATTCGTACGCCCTCGGAAACACCAGTATACTAAAAGTTGTATTCATATCCCATGGCCCTGAGAGATGAAGTAGGAAAACAAATTAGCCAACTACAAAGAGACGGTATTATAAGACCTTCACGGTCCCCCTACAATTCTCCGATATGAATAGTGCCGAAGAAACTTGACTCATCCGGAGAAAAAAAATATATAATTTTCGTCGATTATCGGAAATTGAACATCATCACAATTTCAGATAAATACGCGATACTCCAGATAAACAGAGTTCTAGCACAACTAGGCCAGAGTACGTTATTCTCAGTAATTTAACTTAAAAGGGGCATCAAATACCGCTGAAGGAGTCGTACATCGAGGAAACAGCTTTCTCAGTGAACAACGGCAAATATGAGTTCACATCACTTCCTTTTGGTCTGAAAAATGCACCGGCCATCTTTCAAAGAGCACTATCTACTACACAACCACAGATAAGTTCCCCAAATATGTGCAAGCAAAAGTGCTAAAATCGCAGCCGGTTGAGGACATTAAAGAACCGCTGCGAGAACTACTTTCCCCAAAATTATAGTGATAGATAACGAAAAATCCCTTAATTCTTGCTCAATTAATTTTATTGTCAATGACCAACTCAATATCTAAATCTTCATAACTCCGCATTACTCTAGTTCAGTTAACGGGCAGGTGGAACGTATCCACTTCACCCTAACAGAAATAATTCGTTGCCTTAAGGCAAATGACATTCATAGAACTCTTCCCGAAATTCTGGACAGAACAGTCTATGAGCATAATTTTTCAATACCTTCGACTACGGGTAATTTTTGGTCGAAACGTCAGCGTAAATCCCAAAACATTTGTTTTTTTTTTTTTTTTTCGTGGGAAGGTGAGAAATTTGCATAGACAATATAGGCCCAGAGCCTATAGTAGTGTGAGATTCTTACTCACTAAAAAACACCTCAAACCACGACTGAGTTCACACTCAACAAGCAGTTCTTCTATCGCATTTTATTTAGTTTTTTTTTTTTAAATATCCTATAGACGATTTTCCATTGAAAATTCCTGTGTACTTTAGAAAAATTACACGCTTCTAATCACCGCCCTAGATCGAAAGGCTTAGTCCTTTTCAGACGGATTGAGATAGTAGTGATTTAATATGAGAAATTTCATTGGGTTCCACATTTGAATCAAGAACAAATATAGATTTTAACAATGTTATGCAACAAAATGAAATTGATTTGGTCTTTTTAGAATCTCCGGGAGGTACTGGCAAGCCTTTTCTTTTAAATTTGATCTTAGCCCAAACCCGGAAAGATAAAGGAGTTGCTGTTGCAGTAGCCTCCTCTGGAGTGGGTGCCAGCATGGCCGAATAGTTCATTCAGTACTTAAGCTGCCATTGACTTAGCCCATGGAGGAACACCTATTTGTAACATCAGTACATATAGCGATCGTGGACGGATGTTGCAACAATGTATATTATGTCCCACAAAAGAGCGATCGAAGCAATAAATCGTACCCTGAAAGATATTAAAAGAAACAAGAGTATTGTGCGGAGAATGGTCATATTATTGGCTGACGATTTTAGACAGACTCTCCCAGTAATTACTTACGACTATATGCGACACAGAATGAGGCTGATGCTCTTCGAAAAATGGGGGGTGGCCGTGATGTAGTGGTACTAGCAATCGCTTCTCACTCGGAGGGTCAAGGTTCGAATCCTAGTCACGACAAAGTTTTCATTTGTGTAATTGGAACTCAGTCAGAAAAATCTGCGTGTGAAGGCATAACAATGACATGTAGATTTGGCTGTTGTAGGGTTTTCAAGCACAAATCAACCGTTAAAATTCACAACCTGAATCATTCCGAGTGAAGAAAATCTCTCCGTCCTATTCGGACTCCCACCCCTGGAGAGTCAATATCGAAACCAAACACACCTGAGTTTCAAATCACTACATCACAACAATTCTTTCCTTTCTCCTCCTTCTATCTTTCCGCCCGCGCACAGGCAACAGTAAAAGGGTATCATAACCCCTTAGGCGCGAGTAAATTATAAAAAAAAAAAAAAAGGCGGCGAACGTCGTATTGCTACGATTATACAAGAGTTGAACTATGAATTCTATAGTATTGTTCCAAATACTGAGGAATTAGTGAACAAAATTTATCCTGAACCACTCAAAAACGAGCCTTAGATTGCTTGACCTATACGGTAACCTATGTTCACTTAAAACAGAACAACGTTTAAGAAATAAATGCTTAGAATTTGAGAGTTTAACAACATACTTTGGAGGTACTCGTACTTTGAACAATTTTCCCTGCAAATTGAACAAAGAATTGGGTTAAGTACAGTTGGCTTTGCAAATTCTGTTGCCTTCTCTCTGAATTCGGCTTTATTTCACAAACACAAGCAATGGTTGGCGTTATTTCACTTTGTCATTATTTCATGGCACCAATAAAGAAATATTTTTCATCTCTGGGGTTAAACGGGTACTTCGTGGAATCGAACTACAATATGAATATCAAAACTGGCTTGGAGGAAACGGCTGCAGAAAATGAAACTCAGCAGGAACAGATATGTATATTAAGCTCACGCAAATTACAAGGTTTTACTATATTTCATATAAATAAAAACTAAATAACGGCAGCACTTGATTGCATACTGCGGCGGAGCACATCGAAAATAGATATGTTAGGTTATCAAATATGCGAGAATAATTGTTGATGTCAGAATTATTTACAAATAAACCAGGGAACAACAAACATGTGAAAGCAGTGCAAAAACTCTGCGCAGTGTGTCAAAATCCCGTCTTCTTATAAATAAAGAAACGGTGGGACGAAGATGGCGATACGGACACTTCATGCGTGGATTAAATTCAGCGGTAATAACGAAACCGATAATGTAGATCTTCGGTTAGACTATGAACGTTGCAAAACCGAGCCAAAAAAAATATCGGGAATTTGACGAGGTACCCTCGCAACCCGTAAGCAGGCAACAGCCAATTGAAGAGATGCAACGTCGAATCACGGACCAATGAGCTTTTATTTTAAAGATTAGATCAAAAGAAGGTTTAATTCAAAAAAACATACTGAAGAAGGATACCTCCTAACGGGCAAAAATGGAGTTTTTAGTTGATTATTATATGCATTACTTATCGACAAATTTTCGCGCAGTACCATTCTTTCCTTCAAAGAATAGGCGACAATCTTGGATTTAAATGGCTCGCCATATTTTAATATAATAATTGGAGGCAGGCTTGTTCTTTCCTCCATTTGAAAAAGTTAAAAAAAAATAGGGTCGTTAGCTTTCTCAATAAAATGTATTTCGTCAGCTCATTTCAATTTGGGTTTTAAAAAGGTAAAGTTTGGCAGATGCACTATTAAATTTCAGTTCACAAATCCCCAAGAGCTTAGATGACCGAAAATTAGACCGCAGGTCTATTCGCCGGTATTACCAAAGGATTTGGCATGGTAAATCAGGAAGTATTGCTGCGGAGTTGAATAAAAGTTATAAATCCAGGGGTACCTCTAGAATATATTTTGGGACCGGCTCACTTTCTGGTCTATATTATAGTGTTGCAAAAATATATTATAAGAAAAATCTTCCTGTCCGTTGACTGTATTACTTCAACGTTTCAAAAGCATTTATTTATGTAATAATTACGTTAATTTGCAAAATAGAATTCTTGAAAATTATAGTATACACACCGCGACAAAAAGATAGCACATTCATATTATTTTCCAAAAATACACTTAGGAATGAGTTTGAGCGCTTCTCTCTTTCTTTAGTTTTGATTAATTGTTGAATTTATTTCCTTGAGCTTATAGGGATGCAAATACTAATAGAGGTTTTATCCTGAAAAAGAAATTAATATATGGGTGCGACAAAATGATAGCACAGCACAATGAATTTGCTGTTTACTCGTACCTTTCTATTATTACGATTCTTGGCACAAAAAGATTTATTCACCACTAACTCTTTAATTCCCAGTGTCACCTGTAGGTGACAGAGGTTTTAAATTTTTTTTTTAGTTCAATGGTAAATGAATTTTTGCATTTTATCACTAGAAAACTAATAAGTGCCTTTCTATTATTTTTTTTTCTGACTGCACGCGTAGCTGCGTGCATTAATTTTTTTTCTTATTGGTGTTATTCGTGCAATACAAACTAGGATAATTATGTTGAAATCGTAAGTATTGTCTTTTTTATAATTGCATGTGGTAAATGAATCCATTAGCTATAAAACAATTCTGTTTTACCATAAAAATAACACTTAACATGGTTACAATAACATTCAAAATGTGAAGTGTCACCTGTATGTGACACTGGGCGGTATTGTAACAAAATTATTGCAGCGTTTTGCCGATGAATGGTGATGGGATCTTAGAACTTACTTACGTTTTACAGGTTGACATTAGCTGAAATCATCGAGGAATTAGAGACCGGGGAGGTCCCTGGTGACATTATTTTGTTTTCTCCTGACGATGGCATGATTACTGACGAAGATAGTGTAGATGTTCTGTGTTTAGACATTAAGAATTCCTTTCTACTTTGTGAAATTGTACTATTGATATTTAGAAAGTGTTGAGATTTCAAACGTTATAAAAGTTCGGTTTTTATTTTCTGTATTTTTTACTGTATTGTGTATAGTCTGTATTTCAGCTAAGTTACATATTGCTAAACATTTTAAATTTCATTTGGCATTTGGTTGAGTTATGTTTGTGCAAACAAAAGGTGCAAGCTGCTATAATCACATTATAGTAAAAGCAATAAATAAATAGAATATGTATTTAGTATTTAACGTGATCGATCTTTCCTTCAACAGTAGATGAAAACGAAGCTAATTTGCTCCTAGCATACCTAGCCGTATGTTTCGTTCTCAAGTAGAGCTGCAAAATGGGCCATCTTTTTCAGTATACATTTATAAAGATGACCAGAAGGAAGATGAAGAAGAAGCTAATGTTTCTGCACCGAAGAAAAAGAAGAGAAAAGAGAATACCATGGTGCTACAACACTTCTTTCACTGCTTGTGATAAAGGGGACTCTGATGAAGTTGTTTTTAATTATCTGGAGGAGCTGATGGCAATTGAATGTTTTGAATTGCTACACAGTGAAGATATAGTGCAATCCATAACAGATATGAGTAACTTATAGGCTTTGCAGCAAAATCACACTCTAAATGTAAGTGCTGATGAAATCAGAGTGTTTATAACAATATTGTTGTTCACAGCTTACTTGACACCTTAGTACATGCAAATGTTCTGGGAAGTAAAGACACTCACAATGAACTGGTAGCTTCTAGCATGAGACGAAATAAAATTTTCGAGATTCAGCAATATTTACATCTTTGCGATAATACTTCATTATCGCCCAACTACAAATTTGCTAAAGTTCACCAGTATTTTACAAAACTTAATGAACATTTTACATCAAATTTCAATAAAACGGGGTCCTTACATGTTTCTATAGATGAAACTATAGTTCCATTCTTCGGTAGACATGGTACCAAACAAACATCCATGGAAAACGCATTAGGTTTGGTTACAAGCTTTTGTCATGGCAGCTACCCGCCATGGATACTTGGTAACCTCTGATTTGTATCAAGGCACCTCTGGTCCAACCCTCAAAATGCAACCACAATATGGCTTAGGAGCCGCAGTTATTTTGGCGCTACATTCTAGATTACCACAGGAATTAGGACCGTACAATTTGTATTTTGACAACTTTTTCACTGGTTTACCTCTGCTAAAATATTTGCAAGAACGGGAACTATCCGGGAAAACCGTCTGGAAAATTGTGAGCTGCTGAATTCCAAAGACGTGAACAAGAGGCGTAGAGGTGAGCTGTATCATCAAATGTCTAGCGAAATTATTGTAGCTAAGTGGCACGATAATAGTATTGTTACAGTTGCATCAAACTGCCATGGATTAACTCCTATTTCAAAAGTGGATCGGATTGGTGTCACAAATAAAAAACAAGTTTATGGGTGGAGTTGACCGTTTTGATAAAAATATTGACTCCATGAGGGTAAGTCTTCAGGTAAAAAGTGGTGGTACCCTTTGTTTGCTTTTGGTCTAGATGCTGCTTCTCAAAACGTTTGGCTTATAAAAAAACAATCAGCAAATAACTGGACCTATTTCGATTTTCGCAGAAATGTTTTAACCACATATCTTCAAAAATATGGAAAACCTGATGTGTCCTGCGGAGTTCCAGTTCAGATTAGGGTCTCAAGAGAAGTAAGGTCTGCATTTAGCGCCGATGATCACATCGAAGCAGATTGTTCTCAACGGCGGTGCGGATGTTGCCACCAAAGCACACGTAAATGTAATGTTGGCTTGCATTTGAAATGTTGGTATATGTTCCACAATAAATAAATCCACAATACTTACTTTTATATCAAAATAAATACTATCCCTTTTTAAAATAAAAGCAAATACTTTCTGAAAAAAAAAATAGTTGTTTTACTTATGGTAGAGGGCGGATGAATAAGTCCGTGACTTTTGGATTAAAACACAGATTTTTTGATAAAAAAATAATTTTATTTTTCAACGTAGTCTCCCTTGAGCTCTATAAACTTTGTCCAACGCTTCTCCAATTTTTTTATCCCTTCCAAAAAAAATGATTTGTCGAGGTCCTCAAAATAGGCCTTTGTTTGCGAGATGACTTCATCATTGGAGTCCAATCTTTTTCCACCAAGCCATTTCTTCAGGTTTGGGAACAAGAAGTAGTCGCTCGGAGCCAAATCTGGAGAATAGGGTGGATGAGGGAGCAATTCATAGCCCAATTCATGGATTTTTGCCATGGCAACTGCACATGTGTGCACCCTTGCATTGTCTTGGTGGAAAAGAACTTTTTTCTTGGCCAAATGAGGTCGTTTTTTTTTCAAATCGTCATTGAATCGGTCCAATAAGTTGGCATAATATTCCCCATTGATTGTTCTTCCCTTGTGAAGGTAGTCAATGTGGATTATCCCGCGTGCATCCCAAAAAACAGTCGCCATAACTTTATTGGCTGACAAACCCACCTTGGCCTTCTTTGGCGCCGATTCACCCTTAGAAACCCACTGTTTTGACTGTTGTTTGTTCTCTGGTGTGTTGTGATGGATCCATGTTTCGTCCACGGTTACAAAACGGCGCAAAAACTCCTCCATATTGCGATTAAACAACGCCAAACCTTCCTGTGAAGTTGTTACACGATTGCGTTTGTGGTCGACTGTGAGCAAACGCGGCACCCATCTTGCGGAAAGCTTTCTCATGCCCAAGTGATCATTCAAAATTGAAACCACTGAGCCATGCGAGATCCCTACGCCTTCCACAATCTCTCGCACTTTCAATCTTCGGTCGGCCAACACCATATCGTGAATTTTTTCGATTGTTTCAGGTGTAGAGACTTCAACTGGGCGTCCAGGACGTTCGGCATCTTCAGTGCTTGTACGGCCACAACGAAATTCAGTAAACCACTTTTTTACCATTGAAATCGATGGTGCAGAGTCCCCATAGTATTTATCAAGCTTAGCCTTGGTCTCGGTAATGGTTTTTTTTCGCAAGAAATAATGCTTAATAAGCACACGAAATTCACTTTTTTCCATTTTCTCCTCAAATTAGTGAGTAGTCTGATAAAAATAGCTGTCAAACACAAACTAACTGACGCAGCAAATTTAAATTTTGACAGGAGTCAACTGACAGATGCCTGTTAACAGGAGCAGTGTTGCTGTTTCAGTAAAGAGGTCAGAAATTCAAAAAGTCACTGACTTATTGATCCGCCCTCGTATATAGAGACTAATGAGTACAAGAGAAGTACAAATAATGCCCAGTTTGAAAAAAGTGCGGCCCGGATTTTTTTTAATTTCGGTTTTTTTGTCAACTCTAAACATAAACATTACATCAAGTGAAAGAACTAACAATATTTTTTATTAATAGAGGTATGGAAATTGAAGGGTTAAAAACACTGGCTTCAAGTTAGATGTCGTACGGCAACTCTTGATATTTTGGTGTCTTTTTCTCTTTTTTAACTTATTGCAATCTCAAATTTCCAATAATCTGATCTGTAACATTTTTCTTAGTGCTCGATTAATTCTTTAGAAAAATGTGAGTCTAAACTTAGCTTACGCAGACATCTGACCCATTTTATTTTGTTACATTTTTTTAACTTCTCAAGTGGCTTTTAATTTCTGTTAATGAAATATCAAATGCCACTCAATTTTCACCAGGTAAACTTTGTAATCTTTGAATTTAACCTAGCATAAGTTGAATTATTCTATTTTTTACTAGTGAAAAAAAAGAAAGGCTTTGTGATTTATTCTGTCCGGACAATACATTTAAAACCAAATTAAAATAGCTTCACCATTAGCTTGTGGAATATTACTATTTGTTGGAATAATATAAGTATCATATAAGGGAAATTGCTTTCAAGTTACGAGTACTTAAGTAGAGAAGCTACTAAAGCAACAACAACGGGTAGTCTTTCAATATCAGTATATACATATTGTATGCCTCATAATACAGGCATAACTCTGCGTACGAGGAAATAGAACAAAAGCTGTGCAATGCATGTATTCGCGAACTCCACCACTACGCAATTTCTGTATCTTTCTATACCAAAGACACCACCCTGAAAGAGAAAAAAAACCCAAACAATCCAGAATTGACTGCAAGGTATTTAATAAACGTATGAAGTTTATTAGTGCTACCTATAATTGGGGCAGGAAACATTACAGTGCCCCAAAGATAGTAGAAATATTTGGTCGTTCTTCTAAAACATTATAAATCCTTCTTCGTCTTTTATACTAATATTTATTTTTAATAATATTCTAACTATCAGCACTATGTATAGATAAGGTGGATATACTTCCTATGAGTTTCGCACATTTCCAGATGACATCATTTCTCCGCCTACACAAGAGCGCATTATTATCTTTAGTGGAGCGAACGCATTTTTTGCATTCCTGTGGTAGGAAGAGCTTTCAAAGATCTTAATAGGCACAAATCCGCCGTGCAGATGTTATAAATCCCCTTATTCTGAAGGGGTGTTCTCTCATACTGGCGAAACAGCTGCATTAGCATTTCCATCAAACCTATTCTATTCTTTTACCATATATGGTAAACATCATTTGTCTCCTTAAAAAAGGTAAATCTTCTTCTCCCTTCTCCAAAGGACCTACTGCACTTAAGTCACGGAAACGCTGATTAACCATTAGCTCATGAAAGCCCTTCCAATAACAGGGAATCCAATGTTTGGCCTCAGCCTTTTTGTCAAAAACGGGTGCATATGGGATAAATCCTATTCAATTGATTAAATATGACCCATCGAACATTGGATAAATAAATGCTAGACCTCCCCATACCGCCGTTGTATTTTCCTTTTCATTAAGTATCTCTTGTCTGCTACTTCTAATCCAGTATATTCGTTCGCTTAGGACAGCCTTTCATATTCGTTCACAAACTCACCTTCCTGTTCTTCGGGTATAGAATGGTAACGAAAGTGTTTGTTAAACTTATTTAATTCCGATATTAACATCATAAATAATCGGGAAACCATCTACGAAGGCGAAATGAATGCTTCTTGCCTGCTGTCATTAAAGCGAAATTGAAATACCCACTCATTACAGATGGATACCATTTGAGTCATCGTGCTAATTACAACTAAAAAGCAGTAGTGACGATTTTAGGGATTGCCTTTATAAGATGACTTTGCTGCGTTGTATAGGGTTGGATGTGATGAACATTGAGATCATTTCTATTATGTGTCTAGATTTTTGGCTTAAGGATGGGATTCCTGTAGTAAAACATAACAACGTTATTTGAATACCTTGCTATTCATATTGCTGCCAACTCTTATATGTAAATAAACTTTGTAACTCTTAACAAGTTTCTAAGTGAACTGAGCAGTTATGCATTCGGAGAAAATTCAGTTCAATAAATTCAAATTACTACAACAATAGGAAGAAAGATGGCATATGAAACCTAATATATTAAGTGAATACATAAAACTCAGGCAGTTAGAACTTTTAAATTAAGTTAGTGGAACTTTTACTAAATATAGAACTAACATTTAAGAATACCAAATAGCATTTACAAATTACGTAAACTTAATACACGTTAGCTATAGAAAAAAACTTTAACTTAATTGAATGCATAATACAATACTATACGAAATTCACTAAACGCTCTTTTTTGGAAGTATGTCAACAATTAATTTTGAATTACTATTAAAGTTTATTACTTAAAGGCTGAACTCAAAACCCAAAAAACTTTTATATAATATAATATAAACAAACATTATCTTAAAATATTATTCTTGATTTCATTATGTTAAATATGTAGGAATTATGTGATTGCTATACATATACATATGTATAGGTTTGAATTTAAATTCATACAGGCTCCGCCAAACAGAACGCGTTTCGCGACATTGTAATCTATTAGATCTCATAGGAAATGTTATACAAAGGGGTTTTAACGTCGCACAGTGGTTCAGGACCGGGTAATGAATGTTAAATAAATGGGTATTTTTCGATTCAGTTGTATAAAACGATTGTTGGAGCCTAAACCTCAAAAAAATTTTCCAAAAGTTCTGTTATTTTTAAGGAAAAAAAAATTAGAAAAAACTAGGTGAAAAGATAATCTGCGATTTTTGGCTAAAGACACGTGTTGCGAAGCAACATGGACCATCTTCCCAAAGAACGTGCAAGTTCAAATCGCCGTCGAAAAATGCTGGACATGCGAAATCCACAAAAGCGCAACTTCCGTCGGTAAAAGGAGAAATTTGACATAATTGCAATTTTGCCGACGGGAATCCTGCAGCTCTAAAAGCCAATAATCCGGAGCAAAATTATACTTGAAGAAAAAACAGCTGCACACCAAGCAAATTGTGTGGACCCAACATAACAAAATTGCATTCATAAAAAATGCTATGTTTTTGGTAATTGGCTCCACCCACTGATCTGCATGCTAAGCAGTGAAAATCGATGCGGATGTATTGGAGGAAGATGAGTGCAAAAGAAGGATGCAAGAATCAGCTGTATTTCCAATTGGAACAGCCGGTAGTCTAGGTTCAATGACCAGATAATTGCATCAACCGCAAACAGCTGTTTGAAGGAAAGTTTCGTTTGGGCAAAGAAAACAAACGTTGGTAATTCCCAATTTTCTCACCCACTTGGAGAGTGGTAATAAAGTGATCGTTAAATAAATTTTGAAGAGTTTTTGTTTTTCATTGCGTATAGTTTGGGTATAGTGCATTCTCTCAGGTTTTTTTTGTTAATTTCACAGCGAAACTAAAAATAATAAAAAATATCAGCTGCAAAGAAAAGGCAGATTTTTTTTTTGCTAATTTACTAAGTGTCCTAGCGCACAACACGTAATGATGAAAAGAATATTTTATGTATAAAAACTACATTTTCGGGAAAAAAAATATATACATATATGCCGTTAGTTATAAAATAAACGATTAATTCGTAGCAAAATTTATTCATATCAGTACATATTTCAGTGAGAAACAGCTGGTAAAGGCTGCTACAGGTATTTTTCTTTATCAATAACAAAGAATTCTGTTAGGTGTAAATCTTGATGGATTGAACCCACAGCTCCACAAACAAATAGAAAGTATATTCGGAAACCTGTTGTTCTTTTTTTTCTTTTCTTGGCGTTCAGAAAAGTCGTTTGACGAATTTTGTCATCCAACCAAAAGATATAAGATAATAAGTTTATTCAACAACCGCTCTGAGGAATAAATAACTTTGGCTGCTAACCAAATTGCTAGATGTTTCTTTGTCGAAACATCAGTATGAAGCCATTAGAAAAGCAACTAAGGCGACAGGTTGTAACATTTTTCCAGCATACCATTAACTATTAGAATGTAACATAGAAGGCAGTGCTAGTCATCAGATATCAAGGTTACCGAAAGTTGTGCTAATGTAGATTTTCAAAAATTGTTAGATGACACCACTAAAAAGGATTATGGAATCAAAAACAAGAGAGGAACTTGAACACGTAGAAAATGAGTTAACTCTTGGAGCTGTGATTGTTTCTTTGGTCATAGTGAGTATGTTATAATCAGGCTTTCGGTGAAGATAACATCACAGATGCTAATATATTTTTAACATCTCTCCTCTTAACGTGTTTGAAAGTACCGAGTCGACCAACCGACGAGTGCACACGTCAATTCGTGCACTCATAATTTTCTCGTACGTTGCACAAAGAAAAAGAAAAAAAACAAAACCGCAAAGCGTATGTATAAAAACAAAAACAAAGCAAAACTACCGTGCGCGTGTGCTCGTGTGATAAGCAAAAAAAATAGTGCAGTGTAGTGAAAAATATATAAAAAAAATATAACACAGTGCGGATATCCCACCTCTCCCGCTCCTGGACGAAGTACTCTTGCTTGCACTCGGTCACTGCCGTTACTGTATTTATCAAACGGTACGGGCAGTGACTGAGTGTATGTAATAACCGATATTCACTTCGCATCTGTGCTTAGTATCGTCGGTTGTTTGAGACTCACTCAACAAAACCACACATCAAACAACGAAAAAATAGCAGCCATAAAAAAAAACCTTTATTCAAACATAACATATATATGTACAATACATACATTCAATCTCACTCTTCTTATTGTTTACGTACATACTTACATGAATGCATACATTTTATTTATTTTTCTTAATTGTTTAATGGTAAAGT
Source organism: Volucella zonaria (assembly GCA_963966105.1). Classification (NCBI taxonomy): domain Eukaryota; kingdom Metazoa; phylum Arthropoda; class Insecta; order Diptera; family Syrphidae; genus Volucella; species Volucella zonaria. Next base: position 41,191,549 of record OZ014533.1, on the reverse strand, counting down.
GGTCTGCGATGTGGTGTAGTTAATATCTGTTTTTGTCTCTTCGAACCAACACACCCCGCAATTGAGTGTGCAGGAAATCTGCATGAGTAGGCGAGAGCACACATGCAGGTCCGACGAATCGATCTTACGTGCACTCGTAAGATCACTCTAAGATCACTATTAACTGAAGCTACCTGGCTACGAACTAATGCCATTATTCTTCTCTCACCGTGGTTTCGCCATTCACGTGCGTAATGATGAAGCTTACCAAACTCCAGCACAATGTGATTCATGTTCCAATCCGGAAGTCAACTTCATGTGATTAAAATTCCATCTCCGTAAGCAAATTATCTACTATTGCTTTATTAAAGAGGCCCTAAAATGGATAGCAATTCGACCTGTAACGAGTCTGACTCAATACAAAGAATTGTATCCCTGTATCCTTACACTGAAATCGTGATTACGAGTGATTTCAATATGCCAATACGAGAAAGCCAACTGGAGCGGTCTTAACAGCTTCTTTGGGAATTTTAACTGGTCGTAATGTTTCTTCGATAACAATGCCTCTGCTGATATGATCACAGCAACCATTCGCTTTGGAATGAGATACTTTATCCCTCATCGGATGAAGAGTATCAGACCAAAAGAAAACGCATGGTACGACTCGAGGTGTAAAGGGTTAGAGAAATGGTTTTTCGGTCCTACAAGACCAACCCGACAGCGGAAAACCAAAAAAAGTTGAAACGAGGCAGAAATGACTGCAACGTCTTTCTTAAGTGTGAAATTCCAATACGACCAAACGCTGAGGCTAGAAATACTGCAATGCCCCAAAGGCAGTAAACATTTTTGGTCGTTCGTCATAAACGTTCGGAATTCTGCCTCATCCTCCATCCCAACGCTCATTTACAATGACATTCCAGCTGTCAGCTCTTTGGACAAGGTCAATCTGCTTGCTGAGCACTTTGCGGCCAGCTCAACACTCCCGAATTGTGCTCTGTCTGCGCCTACATTTGAGTATGTCGAATCCTCAATGGAACGGATACACTTTCGCTCTCGTGTAGTAGCAAGAGTACTTAAAGATCTAAACATACATAAATCCGCTGCTCCAGATGGTAGATCTCCCCTTCTCCTAAAAAGGTCTTCTTCCTCGCTGGCAAATCCACTGCGTAAGCATTTTCATCAATCCTTCTCTTTAGGACTCTGTTGAGCGTTAAAATTTTATCCAATTTAATTTTATGAAATGTAAATAGATATTGTCTATAATATTCCTAACAATGTTCCAACAATTAATGTAAGATAATCTTATGTTGTTTTTGTAATTTAATGTCACTTGAGACACAAGACTTTTTTGGCGCAAAACTGAATTTTTTTTTTTTTTTTATAATTTACGCGCGCCTAAGGGGTTATGAATACCCTTACACTATTGCCAGGGCGCGGGCGGAAAGGTAGAAGGAGGAAAAAGGAAAGTTTGTGATGTAGTGGTTTGAAACTCAGGTGTGTTTGGTTTCGATATTGACTCTCCAGGGGTGGGAGTCCGAATAGGACGGAGAGATTTTTCTTCTCTCGGAACGTGAGGTTGTGAATTTTAACGGTTGTTTTGTGCTTGAAAACCCTACAACAGCCAAATCTACATGTCAGTGCTATGCCTTCACACGCAGATTTTTCTGACTCAGCTCCAATTACACAAATGAAAACTTGCTGTGGTTAGGATTCAAACCTTGACCTTCCGAGTGAGAAGCGATAGCTAGTACCACTAGACCACGGCCACCCCCAAATATTCATATATATATATGAATATATATATATAAATTTTATAACGAAAGTGAGAGGACATTTTTTCTTTACCCCCTTTTTTTCAATTTGGAATAGAGTGTGTATAAATACGAAAAGAACATTGGTCCTTTCGAACCGAAGTGTGGAAAAAAAAACAATTAAAATTAAAATAAAAAGAAAAATAAAAATTTATTGAAAACAAAGACATTGCTAATCGGAAATTTCCCGCGCAGCGAAAATACAATTATATACATATATATACATATATATACATATATATACTCGTAATTAATTATAACTCATAATCCAGGTGAGTGAGTAGAGTAGTTGGCTATTCCTAAAATATAAAAAATTAAAATGAGCTACAAGGTTTTAAAGAATTTGTTGGGGCAAATTACCAAAGATGAAGCCAATTTCAAGAAAGCGAACACAGAGGTCAGGGGCAATGGCCATTACCTTGAAAGTTGACTTTCCATTCTTGAATCAAACTTTAAAGCGAGCAGCGAGGCTAACATAAATGGTATCACAAATGCAACCACCGACGCTGAAAGTGAAAGAATTGAAGGTGTTTTTGACCAAATCAAGGAATTGTATTTGATATACCGATCGGCTGTTTTAGACGCCCTTGATAATGGTTCCCGGTTTTTCTGCTCCTTCTAATAGCTCGGGGAAAGGATCTTCTGCAGGCAAAAAACATGAGCTTCGACTTGCCAAAATTAATTTACCCTCTTTTTCCGGTAGTTACGAAAACTGGCGATCATTTCACGATATTTTCCATTCTCTTGTCCATAGCGACCGCACACTATCTGAAATAGAAAAGCTGCATTATTTAAAATCAAGCATATCAGGAGAAGCTGAGCGACTTTTACAGCATCTAAGCTTGGATAATGGGAACTATGAAAAGGCATGGGAAATACTCACCAGTAGGTATGACCACAAACGTGTTTTGGTTAACACGCAACTGAAGCTGTTCTTTGGACAACCTGTCGTCAGTGTTGAAAAGTCCGCCAATCTGAAAAACCTGCTGGACGTCTCTTTGTGTGAACATCGAACATTGGGATGTAGTTGTGATTTATGTTATGCTGAAAAAACTTCCAGCTATTACTCAGCAATTATGGGAGGAAAAATTAGGATCGAAAAAAGAGCTCCCAACGTTTGATGAGTTCGCTGTCTTCTTGGAAGCTAGGTTTAGAACTCAGGAGGCTGTTGACCAGCAGAAGCAGATACCCGTTCCAAAGGTGGAACAAACTCGACAGGTAAAAAACGCGCTCACTACTCGCCAAAAACAAAAACAGCAGTACAGTTGTGGCGTTTGCAATAAGGGGCAACACTCACTGCGAAACTGTAACCGTTTTTTGACCTTTAAAGTGAGGGACCGTGCAAATGCTGTAAGGAGATTAGGTATATGCGAAAACTATTTGGCATATAGCCATCAGACACAACAATGCCCAAGTCGTGTTTGCTGCTGCTTCTGCAATCAAAGACACAAAGGTCACCCTCAGAACTTACCATCCGCCAATATGTCTGCACAATCAACACAACACAATCAAATACAGTCCACTTACACACCCCATAACAGAACCCCACACAACCCACATACACACTCTCAACCACCCGACACATACACACAATCCCATCAGTCTTCCACGCAACCCAACACATACACAAACTCCTATCAACATTCAATAATAAACCCCAACGCACCACCGTATCACCCTGTTATTGAACAACAACCTTCAACAAGCTCAGCGCTCAACAATTTTTATACACAACACAACACCAATCCACAAGTTCTTCTAGCAACCGCAATAGTGAAGGTAAAAGCAGCTTCGGGAGCTTTATCAATCTACGAGCATTAGTTGACCCTGGTTCCGAAGCAACTTTTATTACAGGAGCAGCAGTTCAGCTGCTTAACCTTCGAAACAAAAGGACATTTATTGAAGTATCGGGGCTGGGGAAGGTCAGCAGTGGAGCATGTCACAACTACGGTGACTTATCTTTCGGATCGTTACATTCAGGGTATGAAGGACACACCCGAGCCTTTGTTTTTAAATCCCTGACTGGGCTTCTTCCGGCCCAAAAGATAGACTTCAATAAATGGAGGCATATAAATGGACTCACCTTAGCAGATTCGAGCTACCACTCTCCTGCAGCTGTAGATATTCTTTTGGGTAGCGATGTCTATGCAGAAATACTCTTACCCGAGATCGGTAGAGAGCAAAATTGCATGGCACCGATAGGCCAGAAGACTCAATTTTGATGGATCTTGTTCGGCAAGGCGGCAGTCGAACCCCTAGCAAAGGTACGCAGCTTCGTTCAGATGCGCGATCTTGACACGCAACTTCGGAGATTCTGGGAGATCGAAGAGCAGCCGTTCGAAAAGTACGAGTCTGAAGAAGATAGAGCTTGTGAACAACACTTCACTGCGAACACTAAGCGCTTACCTGATGGCAGATATCAGGTCAGACTGCCGTTCAAAGGCATTGAATATCCAGCCTTAGGTTCAACGTCTCAAGGAGCACTTCGACGATTCTACCAATTGGAAAAGAGGTTCTATCTAAACCCGACACTGCACGAAGGGTACAAAAAATGAATGATGGAATACATCAAGCTGGGTCATGCAACGGAGGTCAACAATACCTGTGAGGTTACGGCAACACCATATCACTATGTCATCCCCCATCATGCGGTCTTCAAGAAATCCAGTTCCACCACAAAGTTGAGAGTCGTCTTGGATGCGGCTTTCAAAACATCTTTTGGCTCTTCCTTGAATGATCATCTGATGGTGGGACCGAAAATACAAAACAATGTCATAGACATAATTTTGCGTTGGAGGAAACACCGTTTCACGTTTACTGCGGATATGGAAAAGATGTACCGCCAAGTCAGGGTCAATCCTAAGGATTCGGACTATCAACTCATCTTCTGGAGAAACGATGCCAAGGAGCAAGTGAGGACATATCGCTTGCAGACCGTCACGTTTGGGACAGCGTCAGCTCCATACCTCGCAATCCGAGTCCTTCAAAAATTGGCTGACGATGAAGAAGATGATTACCCTCTGGCTGCATCTATCCTGCGCAATGACACTGGAGCAAACACGATTGGACAGGCCTTAAGGAAGAGAGATGAGATCAAGAAGGTTCTCGCATCGGCAGGTTTCTGCTTACGAAAGTGGACGAGCAATAGCCAGGAACTCTTAGACGGTATTCCGGCTGCAGATCGTGAAGTAGACTTCTCTTTGCCCTTTGATGAAGCTAACTACGTGAAAACACTCGGGATGAAATGGCTTCCACTAGGCGACTCGTTTACTTATCAAGTAGCTCAATCTGAGGAAAAGGACGTTACGAAAAGAACGGTATTGTCATCAATTGCGAGGTTGTTCGATCCATTAGGTTGGCTCTCTCCATGTATCATCAAAGCGAAGATGTTAATGCAGGATCTATGGACAGAAAAGCTGGAATGGGACACACCCATCCCTGAAGAGTTGCGACGCGAATGGTTTCTGTTTCGGCAAGAGCTTTCTGTTATCGAAAAACTGCGCATTCCGAGATGGATTGGCACTAGTATGGATGACAGCAAGCTAGAAGTACATGGCTTTAGTGACGCTTCGCAAAAGGCCTACGCAGCGACGACCTACCTACGTGTACTCGGAGAAAACTCATCTCAAAGACGAAGGTAGCTCCAGTAAATCCTGTTACTCTTCCACGATTGGAACTATGTGGAGCACTTTTGTTGGCAAAACTGCTGCATGACACAGTTAGAGCTATGAGGTTGGGGAACTGTGCAACCTATGCATGGACAGACTCTGAGATCACGTTATGTTGGATAAAGTCACCGCCATCAAAATGGGAAACCTTCGTGTGCAATCGAGTCGCTGAAATCCAGAGACAAACTAGCAGCGACACTTGGAGGCACATACCATCGGAACACAATCCAGCAGACATGACTTCATGTGGAATTTTCCCATCACGTCTTCTACAAAATGACCATTGGTGGAATGGACCATTTTTACGCGATTCTTAGATATTTACCTCTCCAAAACAACCCGACACGCTGGAAACTGAAGAAGGCAAACGGTCAGTAAATGTACACTGTGCGATGGGCGAGAAGAATTCTGTGGAAAACCTTATTGATAGATGCTCAAACCTAGGCAAATTGCTGAGAACAATTAAGTACTGCAGAAGGTTCGTCAGGAAAGAGAGGGAGAAAGGCCCACTTTCAACGATTGAACTACAAGCAGCTGTACAAACAGCAGTTCGTACTGCACAGCAGAAGATGTTTCCCGCTGAGATGAAGAACAACTTCCACAAAATTAAAGGCTTTAAGTCTCTCAACCCAACCATCGATGAGCAGGGGATTATAAGAGTGGGGGGCAGACTACAGAACTCAGATCTCCACTTCGATCAACAGCATCCTATGCTATTGCACCCAACACCTCAGTTAACAAGGTTAATTATAAAAGACGCTCACGAAAAAACGCTGCATGGAGGAGTTCAGAAGATGGTTTCTTATCTGCGTCAAAGGTTTTGGATCTTCAGCATCAAAAACGCCGTCAAAGGGCATATACACAGCTGCAATATATGCTTCAGGTTCAAACCAAAACCAATGGCGCCACTGATGGGGAATCTACCTGCTCTCGTGTTAGGATTTCGAGACCTTTCAGTCATTCAGGGGTTGATTATGCTGGTCCGATTGATGTTAGGTCTTGGAGAGGACGAAACGCGAAAACACTCAAGGGATACTTCGCAATTTTCGTTTGTATGGCAACCAAGGCGGGACACATCGAAGTCGTAAGCGATTTAACGACCCAGGCGTTTCTCGCGGCATTCCGGAGATTTACAGCGCGAAGAGGTTTATGCGTGGCTATGTATAGCGATTGCGGCACAAATTTTGTAGGTGCGAATAAGGAGCTGCAGAAGCTCTTGAAATCGGCTCATTTTGATTGGAAGACGTGTGCAGAAGCTTTGGCAAGTGAAGGTACGAGGTGGAACTTTAATCCACCCGCTTCCGCTCATTTTGGAGGCCTATGTACCTGGTTGCCACTTAAAAAGAGTCGCTGGCAACCAGGTACTTACCTATAAGGAGCTCAGTACGCTTCTGACACAAATTGAAGCGTGTCTAAACTCGAGACCCTTGTGCCCTACATCGGAAGACATCAACGATCTGCAAGCGTTAACTCCAAGTCACTTTCTAATCGGAGCACCGCTAATAACACCGCCGCAACCGGAATATGAAATTGATAAGCTTTCTTACCGCGACAGATGGATACGAGTGCAAGGTTTAAGCCAATCGTTCTGGAAGCGATGGAGCGCCGAATACCTCACAAGACTTCAACAGCGTCCGAAATGGACCAAACGAGAAACACAAGGGGTCAAAGAAGTGGATCTGGTGCTGCTACGCGACGAAAAACTTCCGCCGGGTAAGTGGAGTCTTGCACGAATCACTCACCTACACTACGGAAACGACAACTTAGTGCGAGTAGTCACAGTCAAAATATCAACAGGATCAAAAACGCGAGAAACAAATACACCGATTACGAAAATTTGTCCGCTTCCTAGCAACGAAATACATGCAAAAGAAACAATAATTTAAACAAAACAACATCGATGGATACTGAACACAATCAAAACATCTATGAACACTCATGGAACTGAAAAGATAATCTACACTTCACAAACAATCAAATGATGATTGAATACACAACACATAACAAAGTTGAATTAAACACTCATAAAATTTACATAAATCACTTATCAAATTCAATTTCCATGATCAATCACTCATATTTACATTTAAAAATATCATGCAATTTCGATTACGTACAAAATACCTACACAAATCTTCTACAAATAATTTGCACGTCACATCTTACATTCCACACATACTAAATGATAGAATTATCGCACGAAACACATGCGAAAAAAGGGGCAAACGTTTACTACACACACAAAACAAAAAATAAAAATCTTCCACTCATGCGCACTCATTCTCGCAAAACTTTATTTCGCGAAACACACACTCAAACGTGCACTTTCTCACAATAAATCAATATATATATATATATATATATATATACATATCTAATGAAAAATGAAAATCAATTAATAAAAATTGAATAAACAATAAAACCTTGATGATAAAAATAACTCACCCAAATCCAAAATCGCGCCAACTCCATTTATTGGGTATTTTTATGTTGATCATTGGATCGATTTAACACTCACTCAACACATTGCATCTCCATTTATTAGCGGAATGGAGTTTATCACACAAATTACAAATGGTCCCGCTTGACCTAAAAGGCACGCACGTAAATATGTATGTATGCGACATACTAATTTTTTTCTCATTTCCTAACGCACGGATCATATGAAAAACGCGAACTAAAGAGAACACCGAACAAAACAACACAATGCAATTTAAAATCTAAAACAACTGAATTCTAATTTTACAACAAACAAAATAAAATCAAATTAAAACAACACTTAATGCGCCACGACACGACCGAAACTCAATACGATGTCGAATTATAAACAACACATGCAACGATCGTGCTGAATTCCTCTTCGGCATGAAAACGATTAAGAAAACAAGAAACAGATAAATAGCCACTACCATCTATTCACTTCACTGTTGTCTTATGTGTTGTCCTGTTTTGTCTCATTGTCTCATTAATCAAAATACTCTTAAGTTGTTTTTCCATAGAAAACACACAATGAGATGATTTGGATGATACATAAAATCGAAGCAGATAAGGCAGTGCAAAAACCCCACATGCGGAGATGGCAAAGAGCATGCAGCAGACAGAAATTCTGAACTTCGTTCATGGCCGGGGAGAATGTTGAGCGTTAAAATTTTATCCAATTTAAATTTATGAAATGTAAATAGATATTGTCTATAATATTCCTAACAATGTTCCAACAATTAATGTAAGATAATCTTATGTTGTTTTTGTAATTTAATGTCACTTGAGATACAAGAGTTTTTTTTCGCAAAACTGAATATATACTCGTATATAAATTTTATAACGAAAGTGAGAAGACATTTTTTCTTTTCCCCTTTTTTTTTCAATTTGGAATAGAGTGTGTATAAATACGAAAAGAACTGACTCTTTCCGAGCAGATGGAAAACAGCATTTGTCCAGCCCGTCCCTAAAAAAGGCGAATCTCTTCCCTCTCCTCCTACAGACCCATTGCACTTACGTCCCCTCTTCCAAGGCCATGGAAACGCTGATAAATCGTCAGTTAATGGAATATCTTGAAACATGAAAACCTCTTAATGACCGGCAGTATGGTGTTCGTAGCAAAAGGTCCACTGGTGATTTGATGGCATGTCTCAGTGGAACCAAATCGTACATCAATCTGGCGAAAGCAAGATAGTTGCACTTGATATTTCTAAAACATTTGACAATGTTTAGCATCAGGCTCTTTTGTCGAAAATACGTGCTTCTGGGATCGGTGACTGTCTTCTTCAATGCATTAGAAATTACCTTTCGGAATGTTTAATTCAAGTTATCTTGGACGGTTTCAAGTCTGATATTCACAAAATAAATGCTGGTGAGCCCCAGGGCTCCGTTCTATCTCAGACACTCTTTTTAATTTTCATCAACGACCTCTTGCCTGCTATTTCTAATCCAATTAAAAGCAGTATCCTCTTCTTTTCCTATTCGTTCCGGGCTGACGCCCCTGCCCTTCGGCTGTAGAACGAGCTCATTCAATTTCAATATTAACACCATATCCAACTGGGGAATTAATGGTATGGAACTTAGTGCTTCCAAATCTCAATGCTGTCTGCTATTATTAAAGCGAAATTTAAATGCCCAGCCATTATCCATCAATGGCACTAACATCGTTGAAACCGAAAAACCTTCCATTCTCGTTATGTGTGTCAATGACAACTTACATTGGAATGGCCACATATTCGATGTAGTCAAAAATGCTGCGAAATGTCTAGGTTTCCTCAGGCGAGGTAAGAAATATCTCACCCCCCTCTGTTCTGGCCTCAATTCGTTCAGGAATTCATATGCCCAAAATTGGAGTACATTGCTCCTAAAACATCTGGTCAGGTGCTCCTGAAACAACTTTTCACCTGTGAGATAGGATTCAAAATCGTGCGAAAAAATTCATAGGTGATACTAATATCAGTCAGTCAATTGACACCCTCGAACACCGACGTAATGTCACCCGTTTTACTTTGTTTTATCGCTATTTCCACCACCAGTGCTCCATAGAAACCGTCAGCAGTATTGCGCCCCTTCAAACCTTCAACCGCAACACCCGTTTCTCTATGAATGCGAGTATACCCTCAATCCTACTTTCGGACATACTCAGAAATATTTCTCAAATCTCTTGAGCGCGCGCTAATTAAAAAAACAAAAAAGAAAGAAATCCATGCAATCATTGCAAGATATTTTGGAGGAACAATTCCTTTTGATTTTTCCCGAGCAAAAAGAACGATTTATATTTTCATATTGAAAATTAAAGAAGAGAACATCTTAGATGATAACTGCACCCCACGACATTCACCCGCTCTTGTTAATCATGCTAGTATTACTGACGGGTTAATCTGATTAGATTTTATACATACTCGTATACATATGTTAATACATACATATGTAATAAATTTTTTCTTAAAAAAACTGTTTAAAATCTAGTTCATCTAAAAAAACCTTTTTTTAAATTGTTGCCTATTTATTGGTTTGTTTGTTCGTTTGTGCGCGCTTCATGTAAAAGCCACTCATTGGACTCAAAAACGAATTACTGAAAGATAAGAATCTTTATCGTGAGTAACATTTAGCGTTTATTTCATCAAAATCAACCAACACAATCAAAAGATATAAATCTTTAAAGTTTAGTTAGAAACCTCATTGCGCCGCGTGCCGTGTTGTTGTGGGGTGGTATGACACGGGATCAAGCATACTGATATAAGTAAGCGATCAGCCCGAGTGCAGACATAGCGCTGCACAAAAATGTTTCTCATAATTTCATAGCATAGCGTGAAAGTAGCGATTTCGAAGATCAATATATTTAATCTGTTTTCGTTTTTTTTTTGTCAAGACTTTCTTGTTTAAACGATTTCCATCAATATTAGTTAATATTTCTTATAGTTGTAGGTGTAAATACAATAGGTTTTAGCGGTAGTTTTGTTTTTGTTTCCGTTCGGCGAGCGAGATTTTCAATATGTTTTGGTTTATTTTGTCTTTACTCTTTGCGACTTACCTAATTGACAGATTTTGTTTAGTTGTGAAGTGTTAGTAAATCACATAATAGCAATTTTTTTTTGTCTCTGGCTCACGTATTTGCAGATTAATCATATAAAATGCCTTTAAGAAAAAGGTCGAATCTTTCACGGTATAGCAAAAATACTAAAAGTATGAGACTAAATAGGTCTCAAGAAATTGAAGAAGACCAAGAAGTAAGACCCGCTGCAGCTAGAGAAAGGCAGGCCAGATCACGCGCATATGAAAATCGTGCTCATCGTTAGTCTCGGCTAAGTACGCAACGTGCTAGCATTGCAACTACTAGATCTTACGAGAGTAACCAGAAACACGAATCGCGTCTGTCCACGGAACATATACGCACTACATTGTTACGAGCATCGGAAACCTTCACATATAGAAAAGCACGCTTGAGCTCCTAAAGACCTCGAACAGCGGCTTCTTGGTCTTTAGAAATTAAGGAGGAACGCAAAACATATTTACTGGCAGACAAATTGCGCCTTACATTGTCGCGTGAATCGGAGACTTTCACAGACGGAGAGGTTCACTAGAGATCTCAAAGGTCTCGAGCAGCGGATTCTCGAGAACTTGAAAATAGTGAAGAACGTGGTGCACGATTAACCAAAGATCGTCAACCTCACAACGATGCTAGGGCTCTCGAAATTTATGTTCAACATCAACAACGATTAGGATGGACTAGGGTTGATTATGAACGCAGGCGCTAAGAGAATGCCAATGTTTTAATAGCAGAAAGGGAAAGGATAGAAAAACTACGACAAGCAAAACCACCAGAACAACGTCAATTACGATTAGACGCTGATCTGATTCGTCAAAATGTTAATAAAATGTCAATTTCATATGACGATTTCAGTGAGCAACAAGAGTATGATGCTGCGGGTCATGATGTTCCTTGGATTAATAAAGTATGTATCCAAGCAACTTCGAATACTATTATTTACGCTTACTTCTACATATAGTTCGAATACTTCCTTCTTTTGCCGAACTGCGAAAGGTTGATGGTATCCTGTATACCACTTACCAAGTTGCCTGTAAAGTGCTTGATGGAGATCAACATTGGGATAAAGCAATGGCCGAAGTATGCATTAGCGACAGTCCGCAAAGCTGGCGGCATTTGTTTGCAATTTTGTTGGTATTTTGTGGATTTTCGGATGCTGCACAATTATGGCAAAAGTATCAAGAAAAATTGTCAGAAAATTTCTTCAGAAATATGTAGCTCAGCAATGATGCTCAACGATGGATTACGTGAGAGTAACTTGAATCGATGCTTGCTGGATATTTAAGACATAGTTATGTCTATGTATGTCGCAGTATGGCAAGCCCACTCCAAGTTTAAATTACGAATGCATTAACAGAGAGTACACAATGGAAATAAATTATAATGTACCGGAACTACATACATTGCAGAGTGATCTCACAAATTTGACGGCGGAACAATGTACACTATTCGAGCGAGTGTGACAAAGCGTAGCTATTGATTTGGGGGAAATTCTGTTTTTAGATGCACCCGGTGGTACGGAAAGCCGTATTGGCCTAAATATGCAATCAATTCAAAATTGATTTCGCTGTTGCCTCTTCGGGCATAGCAGCTACATTGTTACCCGGAAGGAAAATCGCCCTGACAATATTTAAAATATCAATTAACTTGGACAATACGGAAAGCCCAGATTGCCCAAGTTTTACGTGATTGCTGCATAGTAATATGGGATGAGTGCACAATGGCAAACCGTTAAGCAGTTGAAGCGGTGCACACTGGTTGAATTATGTTCGTTAGCTGGACTTTAATATTAAATGAAAGTTTTTTTAATTTTTGTAATGCAGACTTTATTTATTTACGATTCTATTAACATATCTAATGCTTCAGGTGGAAAAGATTTTTTTTTTTTGGATGGTGCATTATATCACTTATAATTAGATCGGACGAAATTAGCAAATTCTGAAGAACATTCTCATTTGTTGCGACCCGTGACATCTTCCTTGAGAAGCTTTCGCGGTACAGCTTGTAGTTTCTTTGGCAGGCTTCTAAAACGTCTTCCGACAGTTGGCCAACAGGAATATCGAAATTCTCAATACCATCAGCACCATGAATAAGTATTTTATGGACGCTCACAGGCATTTTATACCAATTATATTTGCTGACAAATAGTTTGGTTGTGTCTAAGCAGTACTTTCGGAATATGGTTGTATTAATTTTCAATCCAGATGAAAGATTAGCCAGTACTATGACAAAACGTTACACGAGCTCATAATCAATTCCAATTATACCGGCTGTTTTTGCGGGGTCCTTGAAAAACGTACGGACAGTGTTACCCCTTCCTTGTTTCGGAAAATCGACTAATATTCCCAACTCATTCCTGAGCTGATTTTGAAGATTGACTTTTATATTTTGAACCAGATTTTGGGCTCCTCTCCTTGCCTGCCAACATTTGTCGTCAAGTTTGTACGACAAATGCAACAGTGATTCCATGAATCGTATGTGTTCGTGAAGAATTTGTCCGAATGCGTTACTATCGCGGGGTTTGTTTAAACATTTCTCCAAGTAATTCATATCCTTTGGAGATGCTTTGCATATGTAGCAAACTGCACCAACTTTATTTTTGATAATTGCGTTGCAAGTTTTACCGTCAACCATTGTCTTCAACAGCACGTGATATACATATGTTCATAGTTTTTCCGTTTATGGTTGAACTAGTGGGTTGCAGCATATTTAGTTCAGATTCCATTCGATTGAACCCTGTTATAGAGGTATCTGAACGTTCCTTAGCAAATTCGAACCTTACTGACCGGCAGTATCTTGCTGGTGAAGTTCTTGAATTTATCCATAATCCATTTTCAGATTTCTTCTTGATTTCTAAAGGCACAATGCATGTTGATAATATGCCTGAATCACTTGAGGCAGGATTAACTAAAAACTTTTGCTTATAGCGGGAGTGTACCCCACTACCGTCCACTCGCCGCTTCCAAGAATATTCAAAAATATCGCCATTTTCACATCCAAATTCAAATACTTCACGCTGTGCTTCTGAAAGACGCTGCACAGTAAAATCCTGTAAGGACTGTAGCTTGATTTCAGATAAGGTTTCTGTAATCGTAATTGATGTAATAGGTGGATAACATCTTTTTTTTGCTTACAGTGTAGAGTCATAGCTACATAGGGTATAAGTTCGCATTTCTTTCCTTAGTATTTTTTGAAGATTTTTATACTAATGCTTCGTTAATTTTAATTCAGTCATTAGAGCTAAGGCTTCTTCAGGTGTATACGGGATTGCTGATTTCGTTATGTGAAGTACTTTAAGTTTCTTCAGACTTTTAGGTAAGCTGCCAACAGCTTTTTTTACGACCTCGGCCATACCACGTTTACCTTCTTGTCTTAGCTTCGCTTCCGTTGCAACGGACAGTTCTTCTGAAGACTTATTCATGTTTTCTCTGGCCTTCCAAGTTGAGATTTTTGCTTATTTTCTTCTATTTCTATGGGCATTTGAAATTCCTTGAATACCCAACTCTCTTCAGAACTTAAGAACACATGAAGCGTACGTTCTTTTGCAACCCACTTTTGAAAAATTAGTGACACAAATTTTTGGTGTAACTGCAACAATTTTCATGTCGGTCCTCATTTACGTCCAATATGGAAAGCTTTGAATAAATAAACTCTACCACTTCATCCGCACAGCCAGAAACAGACAATTTGAAAACTCCGTTCTAGCGCATAATTAAAAATATTTCATTTCTTGTAAGTGACAGCCTCTCTGTTGGAAGAGCATTGCTATCTTTATAAAGGAAAAAAATATATTTTATGGCGGTTTTTGGCATGTAATGTTTATTGTTAATTAAAGTGAAATATTGGAACTTAATAATAAAATTACTTTTGTGATCAGACTATGTCGGACTTTTTTTTAATCGTTCTTTATACAAAAAAAAATTATTAATTTAGAAATCATTAAATTACAGCATATAGACACCACTTTCACACCTTAATTTTTATAATATATATACGAAATTAATTTTTTCGTGAATTACTTAAAATGAGGATCTTGCGACATGTTTGCTCTTTTGGTTATTTTTCTTTAGTCGATAAAAATTGTACTTACAGTGACAATGTAAATTCTCAACTGGAACACATAATAGCAAACTGATCTCAAACTGCATCATTGTGGGGTCCGTACAGTTGCAAATTTGAGTGCTAGCCTCTTTTGTTCTTTTGAACTAGTTATTTGTATATTGCTCTCTAAATTAAACGGCAAAAAGTTAAAAAAAAATTTGTCCATTTTTGACTTTTGTCCAGCTACTGATGTATGAAATCGGCCACGGTGGACCGAACATCACGTCACAATGCCCTTCTGTAGTCATTTTAGACCCGTCATTTATCCCGCACCGCAAGGATAGTTGTCAAAATAAAATCGCGTAATGATGCTTGGACAATTCTACGAAACGCTTAAAAACTAAAAGGTACTACGAGTAAAATCTACATTCATAAAAATCTCCCGTACAACACGCGCCGTAGAAAAAACAACCTGCTCCGAATTACAAAATTTTTTCGCGATAGGTTCCCCGGCGTAAATACTCAGTTAAGAGACGATAAACTTTTCACTGCAAATAGCCTTTTCACATGGGATCTGGCTTACGGTTTGAAATCTGGTGCAAACAATCCGGTGGTGATACTACGCACAATTTTCGGTAGCGATTGTCTATTGTTTTCTACTCTCGAATATTTCATGAATGAAGTTCAACGAGCCAACAAAAACGTAGGTAAGCGCTCGAGTTTACACGATCGAAGAAATTGAGGTGAACCCGTCTACCAGGAACATATGAAATGTATACAGTTGAAAATATTAGGTTATAATGTCGCAGGACTAAAAAATAAGTTTTTTGAAATTGAGTTTTTTAATTTTGTTAAGAATTTTGAATTATTTTGGGACAATGAATTGAAATAAATACATTTGGAAGAGGTAGCGGGGGAGAACTGTAAGGCTACCGAAAATATCTTGAAGGAGTTGTTATGAATTTTAAGCTAGTTGAAGAAATGGATGTCTTGGAAGTATAAGTCATGGGTTCTGTCCTCTTTATTGTACCAATCTACCTGAACTATAATCATTTGAATAGAGTTTATGACAAGCTTTGCGACACTCTTCAATGGATATATTACTTGTTGGCGATTTTAATGCTAGGATTGGATTGCCGCAAAATAATTTTGAAAGTGGATCTGTTCCAAAAATGATTAATCCAACCCGTGTGATAGGAAAGGTGCTAAAATGTTGGAGGTTGCTGACGTTTTAGATGCAAGGATTCTAAATGGAAACTGTAAAGGGGATCCGTATGGTGAATTTACGTTTATTCGAGGAACGGCGTGCTCTGTCATTGACTACTGCCTTGTGGCCGGGAAATGGAACTCTATTCTGAGTAACTTCAAGATAGCTGCACAAACTTTCTCTGACCATATGCCTTTTGAAATTTCTTGTAAAATTTCGGGAACCGAAGAAACGCTCAATACAAAGCAAATGGGGCTACTGCCGAAGTTGATATGGAGAGATAGATTTCAACCTACAATATATACCAACATAATTTAGATCAAGAACTTGCCAAACGAAGGTCGTTGAATAATCCGCTGCACATGGATGACCTAACTCGAGTAGTGATTGAAGCGGGTCCGTACAGTTGCAAATTTGAGTGCTAGCCTCTTTTGTTCTTTTGAACTAGTTATTTGTATATTGCTCTCTAAATTAAACGGCAAAAAGTTAAAAAAAAATTTGTCCGTTTTTGACTTTTGTCCAGCTACTGATGTATGAAATCGGCCACGGTGGACCGAACATCACGTCACAATGCCCTTCTGTAGTCATTTTAGACCCGTCATTTATCCCGCACCGCAAGGATAGTTGTCAAAATAAAATCGCGTAATGATGCTTGGACAATTCTACGAAACGCTTAAAAACTAAAAGGTACTACGAGTAAAATCTACATTCATAAAAATCTCCCGTACAACACGCGCCGTAGAAAAAACAACCTGCTCCGAATTACAAAATTTTTTCGCGATAGGTTCCCCGGCGTAAATACTCAGTTAAGAGACGATAAACTTTTCACTGCAAATAGCCTTTTCACATGGGATCTGGCTTACGGTTTGAAATCTGGTGCAAACAATCCGGTGGTGATACTACGCACAATTTTCGGTAGCGATTGTCTATTGTTTTCTACTCTCGAATATTTCATGAATGAAGTTCAACGAGCCAACAAAAACGTAGGTAAGCGCTCGAGTTTACACGATCGAAGAAATTGAGGTGAACCCGTCTACCAGGAACATATGAAATGTATACAGTTGAAAATATTAGGTTATAATGTCGCAGGACTAAAAAATAAGTTTTTTGAAATTGAGTTTTTTAATTTTGTTAAGAATTTTGAATTATTTTGGGACAATGAATTGAAATAAATACATTTGGAAGAGGTAGCGGGGGAGAACTGTAAGGCTACCGAAAATATCTTGAAGGAGTTGTTATGAATTTTAAGCTAGTTGAAGAAATGGATGTCTTGGAAGTATAAGTCATGGGTTCTGTCCTCTTTATTGTACCAATCTACCTGAACTATAATCATTTGAATAGAGTTTATGACAAGCTTTGCGACACTCTTCAATGGATATATTACTTGTTGGCGATTTTAATGCTAGGATTGGATTGCCGCAAAATAATTTTGAAAGTGGATCTGTTCCAAAAATGATTAATCCAACCCGTGTGATAGGAAAGGTGCTAAAATGTTGGAGGTTGCTGACGTTTTAGATGCAAGGATTCTAAATGGAAACTGTAAAGGGGATCCGTATGGTGAATTTACGTTTATTCGAGGAACGGCGTGCTCTGTCATTGACTACTGCCTTGTGGCCGGGAAATGGAACTCTATTCTGAGTAACTTCAAGATAGCTGCACAAACTTTCTCTGACCATATGCCTTTTGAAATTTCTTGTAAAATTTCGGGAACAGAAGAAACGCTCAATACAAAGCAAATGGGGCTACTGCCGAAGTTGATATGGAGAGATAGATTTCAACCTACAATATATACCAACATAATTTAGATCAAGAACTTGCCAAACGAAGGTCGTTGAATAATCCGCTGCACATGGATGACCTAACTCGAGTAGTGATTGAAGCTGTTCCAACAAGTACCACCGGCAGGCGTAGGTTTACTCCAAAACAGATCTGGTTTGATGCAGATTGTCATAAAGCCAGAAAAAAATCTTTTTCGCTTCTAAGGCTCTTAAGGACTTGCAAAACTTTCATTTCACTTCATCAGAACTTCGCGACTATTTTAAGAATCTGCTCAACGCTCCTCAATTTTCACCTCCGCCACAGTATGTGGAACCATTTTCTGAAGATGAGTTTTTAGATGCTCCATTTACAGTTTTTGAAGTGCAAAATGTTATCAAAAAATCTAAAGTTGGTAAAGCACCAGGAGACGACCGAGTACCAGCAGAATTCTATAAAAATTGTTCAGTTCAATTTCTGTCCGCATTAACCAACGAATACAATAGAATATTTGGAACAGATAGTGTTCCAGAAAGCTTTAAAAGGATAATAATATTTCCTTTACATAAGAAAGGATCGTACGACAACCCGGAAAATTATCGAGGCATTTCTTTCCTGAATACGTCATTTAAGCTTAGTACCTTAACCTTCAATAAACTTGCGCAGTGCATCGAAAACAAGAAAATACTGAATGAATTTCAAGCTGAATTTAGGAGAAACTATTCGACCTTAGACCAAATATTCACCCTGACAAATATTGCGGAGAGCTTCAAAAGAAGGAACAAAAAGTTATACGCTTTCTTCGTCGACTTTTATGCTGCCTTTGATTCTATTGCACTTTTTTACAAGCTGTATGGAATAGGAATCTGTAGCAAAATTGTTATTTTCTTGAAAGCGATGTACAAAAGCAACGTCGCGTACGTATGGGATGATGTATCTGAGGTCTTTGAAACGCAAATGGAAGTCAAACAAGGTTGTGTTCTGAGCACGCTACTTTTTGTATTATTTATAAATGATATTGTAGAGGCAATTGGAGGAGGAATTCAGTTTGGAAGTTTGCAGATAGCAGGACTAGTTTTCGCCGACGATATAGTTTTTCTTTCGGAGAGTTATTGTGAACTTCGGAATCTATCTGTTAACTTAGAGAAATCCAAAATTAAGACATTCAGAGCTGGTGGCGGTAGATATGCTCGTGTTCTAAATCAAGTTGGACTTAGAAATAAATTGCCCAAGCAATGTTGTCTTGGCTCAAAATAAACTGACTTCAAAAAATATAAAATTGTTCTATATAGACGTTATAACTTGCTCTTTATTGTATTTTTTTTTTAATGCTAGCCGACAAGTGGCTATATAATTTTCATCTAGTTTCCATGAAACCTCGCTTTTAGGTGCTACTGTAAAATTAACATGGGATTATGATTTTACATAAGAAGGGCAATGACCATATAAACTTGAACTTGAATTTCTTTCAATACATTAATATGTTAAGACTTTACGAGGGGAAACAGGAAATAATCACTAGGGGCAAGGTCTGGACTATAGGGTGGGTGTTGGATTTCTTCGAAACCACAATCTCGCGCAGCAGCTTTGGAAACTCGCGCCGTGTGAACAGGAGCGTTGTCATGAAGAAGCAACACACCCGCTGCGAGTTTACCCCGTCTTTTCTTTTTAATTTCCTCCCGCAAATTATGCAAAGTGGAAGCGTAGGATGTGGCGTTGATGATTTCACCTTTTTTTTGTACTCAATGAGCAAGATTCCCTTTGAGTCCCAAAAAACTGTGGCCATGAGCTTCCCGGCAGACGGAGTGTCTTTGAACTTCTTCGGGGGGTCTGTTCCTTTTTTATGCCACTGCATGGACTCTTGTTTGCTTTCAGGGTCATAGTGGTGGACCCATGTTTCGTCCCCAGTAACAATTCGATCCATAACACCGTCCGCGTTCTCACTACACATCTCCAAAAGCTCTCTACAGCATGCGATTCTCCCTTTTTTCTGAGGCGCTGTGAGCATTCGTGGCACCCACCTTGCACTAACCTTTGAAAGGTTAAGATGGTCATGAAGAATGGTGTGAATGGTACCAATTGAAAGCTTGGTGATCTCTGCCATCATTTTCACCTTTATTCGGGCATCCTCAAGAACAATTTTTTCGACTTCTTTGATGCTTTCTCCCGTACAAGCAGTAGCCGGGGCGCCGGAGCGGGGGTCGTCTTCAATGCTCTCTCTGCCTCTCTTGAATTCACTTGACCACTTTTGCACAGTTGATAATGAAGGTGCGGAACCCTGGTAAACAGCCACCATCTCTTCATGAATAGTTTTTTGACTTTTTCCTTGCTTAGTGAGAAATTTAATTACAGCGCGATGCTCAATTTTAACCATCATCGTCTCAGTTGCCATTATGATTCTGTTTAACTAGAGATAAAACGCGAATTAATAAGCACATTTATATGAAATTTTACATGAATGCACTAAAATAATAGTATTACAAATATAAATTGACTTATATATACAACCACAGGTTCACCCCGATAACGCCCCTCGTACGTGGCTCTTTCCCGGATTAGTAATTCAAATAATTTATATGTGCACATTCCTATAAATCCGACTTCTAATATAGTACACATAGAAGCGTTATTGTAGACTATAGAGGTACATTAGCATTTATTGCGTCTTCACTTATGTAGGTCATTAGCGAATCAAGTCTATAACCTGCTCAATCAACAAACACCAAAACAATGGTGTAAATTGCCACACTCCTACATGACTTTGACTGTTGCGTTTTATAATAACAGGCTGAGATAAATCTAAGTCAATGCAGATGAAGTCGGGGGCACAGCTAGTTAATTAAATATATGTATACAACGAATAGGTTAGGTAAGAGTTGGTGTTAGGAACACCAACACCTAGGCCTATTGTGATGCCACCAATAGGGACCAATTAAAGCTTCCGACGAAACGTAGTAGTTAAAGTCTATATTGCTTAGATCGCTGAAGTCATTGTAGAAGAAAGAAAGTAGAGTTTCCTTGGCAGAGAGATGGGCATGTGCTGAATTGGTGAAAGATTGTCTCCTCCTCATACTCGTTGCAGCTTCTGCAAAAGTCATTTGTAAAATCGCCAAGCCGTATTGCATGCTAGCCTATAAGACACTGTCTAGTAATGAAACCCATGTTAGCGCTGAGAAGTTTCCTATTTTGAAAGATCAAACTCTGAAGCGATTCAGATCCAGCTTCAGCCAGATTTGTTTTGTCGCTAAATATGTTGGCGTAACAGTCCGTCTAAGGTTTGTTCTTCTATTTGCATCCAGCTTTAGTATTAGTTTGGACTTAGTGATAGGTATAGCGATGCTACATTTTTCAGATAGGGTAGGTAGAGTGGTTCCACTTATGGCGAGTTTGTCTGCTTTACAATTCTCTGGAATGTCTCTATGCCCCTGAATCCAGCATAGGTGAATATTAAACTGCTCTGCCATCTCCCTCAGAGATGATCAGCAGTCAAATGCGGTTTTACAATTCTGTGAAACTGAGTCCAGGGACTTGATTGCGGCCAGACTTTCCGAAAAGATTCGGATATCCATAACAGATACGAAGGATTCCTTGTGAATATTAGAGTGATCAAATAGTTTATTTGTTCACTTTAGTCGTAGCTACTTGCCTGCTAAAAATATCGAGGGGTGTCAAGTGAAACAGAATATCTAGTGCCGCGGAGGGAGTGGCCGTGGTGTAGTGGTACTAGCAATCGATTCTCATTCGGAAGGTCAAGGTTCGAATCCTAGCCACAGCAAGTTTTCATTTGTGTAATTGGAACTCAGTCAGAAAAATCAGCGTGTGAAGGCATAACACTGACATGTAGATTTGGCTGTTTTAGGCTTTTCAAGCACAAAAACAGCCGTTAAAATTCACAACCTCACATTCCGAGAGAAGAAACATCTCTCCGTCCTATTCGGACTCCCACCCCTGGAGAGTCAATATCGAAACCAAACACAACTGAGTTTCAAACCACTACATCACAACAATGCTTTCCTTTCTCCTCCTTCTATCTTTCCGCCCGCGCCCTGACAACAGTAAAAGGGTATCATAACACCCTTAGGCGAGCGTAAATTATAAAAAAAAAAATATCCAGTGCCGCGGAGGGAGTAATACGTAAGGCTCCGCTTGTGCACTTACATACTGTAATTTGGAACTACCTTCGTTTATTGCAGTTGGCTGTATTGTCTAAGGCCGTTCACAAGCCAACCACTCTGAAGAGTACCGGTTTTATAGACGATAAATATGTATAGCCAGTGGGTAATGCAAGGTTGAAAGCCCCATTTGTTCTCAATGGATTTTTTGCAAGAGAATAGAGCTACTGTCGCTTTTTTTACAGTTAAGTTTCTTGCCAAAATTAAGACCCAGATATTTCGCTGTATCGGAAAAGACTAAGCTGATACCGTTGGTTAAGGGAGGGTCTACGATTAGAGTTTTATATTTATATCCCAATCCACAGCGATGCGCCCAACGTGTTAATCTGGATAGGAGTTCTTTATTGGTATTTAGATGCTTAATTGAGACGGCTATAGTAACGTCATCCATATAGGCAACCTCTCCGCTACCACCCGCTTCCAGGTATGTTAGCAATTCGTTGTCCACAAAGTTCCAGAGAAGAGGTAAGAGGACACAGCTTTGTGGCGTACTGGTCTTAAAAATAGGAATAAAACAGAGTGAGACAAGAGACCTTACGTCGGTGTTCGAGGGTGTCCATTGTTTGAGTGATGTTAGTACCACATATGAGTTTTATCGCCCGGTTTTGAATCCTATCTAGCATGTGCAGAGATGTTTTGAGCACACCCGACCAAATGTGGGCATTGTACTCCAATTTCGGGCGGATAAACGCCTTATACATATATTGAGGCCAGATCAAAAGCGGAGAAATATTTCGTACATCGCTTGAGGAAACCTAGACATTTCGCAGCATTTTTGAGGACACCGAATATGTGGTCATTCTAACATAAGTTTTCATTGACACACAGACTGAGAATGGAAAGTTTACCGGTTTCGACGATGAAAGTACCATGCATGGATAATAGCTGGGTGTTCTAATTTCGATTGTGTTTTGGAAGTATTAAATTCTATTCTGTTAGTGTTTCCCCAATTAATTATGCTGTTAATATCAGAATTTATTGAGCTTAAAATACGGTGGCGTTCCCGTTCTACAGCTGAAGAGCAGGAACATGAGTCCGGGAACGAATATGAAAAGCAGAGAGTACTGTCGTTAGCAAAGGAATATATTGGATTAGAAGTAGGAGACAAGAGATCGTTGATGAAAATTAAAAAGAGAAGCGGAGACAGAACGGAACCCTGGGGCACATCAGCATTTATTTTGTGAATATCAGACTTGTAAGACAACCAAGAAGAAGAGAGTCGTCGATCCCAAAAGCACGCATTTTCCACAAAAGAGCGTGATGCCTTAGAAATATCAAGTGTAACTATCTTGGTTTCGCCAGATTGATGTACGCTTTGGTTCCACTTTTCGAGACATGTCATCAGATCACCAGTGGACCTGTTGCTAGGAAAACCATACTGCCGGTCATTAAGAAGTTTTCGTGTCTCAAAATATTTCATGAGCTGAGGATTTCCATGACATAGGAAAGAAGGGACGTAAGTGCAATGGGTCTGTAGGAGGAGAGAGAGGAAGATTTGCCTTTTTTAGGGACGGGCTGAAAAAATACTGTCTTCCATCTACTCGGAAAGAGTCCTAAAGAGGAGGATTGATGAAAAAGCTTACGCAGTGGATTTGCCAACGTGGAAAAACAACTCTTGAAGATTCGGCGCACTCAAGTGTAGGCGGAGACAAAGCTCTATCTGGGTGTGTTGAGCTGACCACCAAGAATGCAGCAAGCAGATTGGCCTTGTCCAAAGAGGTGACAGCTGGAATGTCATTGTAAATGAATGCTGAGATGGAGGATAAGGCAGAATTTCTAATATTTTTGAAGAACGAAAAAAAATTGTTACTACTTTTGGGACATTGTAGTATTTTTTGTCTCAGTTTTTGGTCGTATTGGAATTTCACACTCTTGAGAAAGACGTTGCAGTCATTTTTGGCTCGTTTCTTTTTTCGGTTTTCCGCTGTCGCGTTGTTCTTGTAGGACCGAAAGACCATTTCTCTAACCCTAACACCCTCCTTACACCGCGAGTCGTACCACGCCTTTTCTTTTGGTCTGATACTCTTCATCCGATGAGGGATAAAGCATCTCATTCCAAAGCGAATAGTTGCTGTGATCATGTCAGCAGCGGCATCCACGTCGTTATCGAGGAAACATAACGACCAGTTAAAATTCCTAAAGAAGTTGTTAAGTCCGGTTATTTTAGGAATCTTTTCTCTAACTGTGTGGTCGATGTACGAGAAATTAGCTGATATGACACAATGGTCCGACGAGCCAAGAGGAAAGAGCACATCAACGCAGTACTTGTATGTGAGAGGTTAAAAACAAGTCCAGGGTGTTGGCAGTATGACTATCAACGCCTGGTATTCGTGTGGGCTCATTTACAAGCTGGTTTAGATTATTTTCCGCAGCAAATGGCACTAGTTCATAGCCAGGTAGATTCAGATAAGAGTGATATGAGAGGTGTGGGTGGAGCTCTACCTGTGTTTCACTAAGTGCCAAAACAGCTGATCTGTATTTACAGACGTGAAAGTACGCAGAAAAGTGATTACTATTTAGCCCGCGTATATTGGCAATATCCACCCTGCATTCCCGAGTCATTATAAAGAAAGAAAAACACAAAAAACACAAACACGGACGTTACTAAGCGCAGATGTGTAGTACAAATTCAGAGTTGGTTTACCGAATCGAATTGTTGTAGGTGTTATGTTCTTACAACAATAGGAAACAGCACACCAACAAAATTCATACTCACAGCCCGCTATCCATCGGTTGTTACATAAACTCAGTCACTGCACGCGCTGTATGACAATGTAATGCAGGAACGGCAGTGAACGAATGGAAGCAACAGTAAAACCAGGGGAAGGAAGTGGGGATGCCCGCACTGTTTTTTTTTTTTGTTGCCCGCAGGGCGACCTCTTTTTGATTTTTTTTCCACTCGTGCCCAGTTATTTTTTTTGCCAGGTTTTCTGTTTTTTCTCCAGGCGAGGAGCGAATTGCACAGCACAGTGAACTTGTCGATGGTCAGCTCGGTACTTTTAAGAAATAATTATACATTGATACGAGGTCATTTACGAGTATACGAGTATAAGCAAAAAAGCGCCAAACAAATTTCGCACTTAGATAAGCAATCCATTTTGATATACTCGTACATACATAATATATATGTATATTTGCTCGACTACGTAGTCGTATGTCTTCCGGTAAGGAAAATTCAATAATATACATATGTATTTTGCGCATTTAACATTTTCGCGGTCACTCCATGCTTGGGTTACAGAAAGCGATGAAATATTATGGGTGGCCGTAGCTCAGGTGATATTGTACTGGCCCCCAAATTAGAGGGTTCGGCGTTCAGCCCCAAGACATTCTTTTTTTCAGGCAAATAAATTCGTGTGTGATGAGTGATTTCCTAGATACAACAATTAAAATAATAATTTAATCTCCCCCTTCAATGTTGGATGCCATCCATGGAGCGAAATAATCACTGAGTCTAAAAATCTTTATTCCTTCGCTGTCGAATTTTCCAAAAAAATATAACACGTGCTCCGGTATTTTCAGAATTACGAGTAAGTTCTTTTAAAAAAAAAATGTAAATGCTGAATGATTATTTTGTTTTTAGTCGATAGCATATCAATAATTTTTGTTTCTTTGGTTTGCAAATACATATATTCCTAACGAAGAGCTTCCCTTTGATGTTTTGCCCATTCTACTCTGCTGGGAGAATAACAAACTTCGCCCTTCCGAGTGAAAAAGATGACTTCAATTTTGCATTCATTTTATTTAATTTTCCTTTATTGCATAGTTTTCCAATATTTCAATCATCAATCTTTAAGATCATAAACGGCTCAAATTAATACTCCAAATAATAAAATTTCTGCTAAAAGGAAATTCCACCGGGCAAGAAGCCTTATTAAAGCGTTATAGCTCGAGACCATTAACCAAAGCGCTGTGGAAATTAGTAAAGTTGTATGTCGCTGTCTATGGTTGGTTTCCGCTCGCTTCACTAACTCTTATAACAGTCTCACTTTAATAAATCTAGGCCCTTATTTTGGAACTAGTAGTCCTACAGAAAATAGAGGAAAAAGCTACGAGTAAATACGGAGGTTTTTAAATTACTATTTAATACAGATTTTTAAGAAAGCCACGAATAATGCGAATACAACACTTGTATAGATTCGTATCGATTTAAAAACAACACCTATATGCGATATTCGAAACAGCATTACCGATTTTAAAATACTGTTCAGTGAGTGTGGTCGTGGAGATATTTTGAAAATCTGTCATTCGGGGAAAAAAAACTATTTAAAAAAACAAATTAACACAAAAGAAAAGTGTTAATTCAATTGTTTCATAATGGGTGATTTTTTATGCGTTTGGGTTTTAATTGTCCAAAAATAGGCAAGAAATTTGCAAAGTTGTATTCAGCTTTTATTGAATTGATAAATCTACTCTTGCAATTTATTTTTTGATGATTATTTCATGTAAATGTTGACCACGACTACGTTTTGAGTGGTCCGTACGGAAGGTCCAATTTTGAATCACTTTTTCGAGCATATTGGCCGGTATCTCACTAATAACACGTGTAATGTTGTCTTCCAAGGCTGCAGTTCACGCTAGTTTATCGGTCAATTCACCGGTCCAAAACGAGGGATAAATTGTTCACCGAAGTGATTTCTCAATTGTTCCATCGATTCGTGTACTGTGTGGTTCAGCTCGTGCATTTTGGGCAAAAAAGGTTCGAAATCATTGAACGATAGCGGAAGGCATTGACGGTAACGTTGTTGCATTTTTTCCTGTGCATTGGCAGCTCTTGCATTGCCTGAGGTTGCTCTTCAAACCAAATATTACAATTTTGTTTATTAACATGCCCATTCAACCAGAAATGAACTTCGTCGCTGAAGACGATTTTTCTATAAAAAAGCACATCTTCCTCCAGCTTTCCTTAGGCTAACTCACCGAAAATTCGGCTGTGGCAGGTCATTCGGCTTCAGTGCTTGCACTAGATGTATTTTGTAAGGTTTTAGACCAAGACCCTTGCATAAAATCTTGCATGTAGTAAACTAACACAATTCCAATTTTTCGAACGGGAGTGAATGGGCAAATCAGAGTCTTCAATA
The DNA here is from genome assembly GCA_963966105.1 of Volucella zonaria. Classification (NCBI taxonomy): domain Eukaryota; kingdom Metazoa; phylum Arthropoda; class Insecta; order Diptera; family Syrphidae; genus Volucella; species Volucella zonaria. The sequence goes on along the minus strand of OZ014533.1, from coordinate 41,164,308 downwards.
ACATCGGCAGATACAGCAGCAATATTTTCCTCTGGGGTAAAGTGCCCACACGGATAGGTGGCTTGGTGTCCAATAGCGTGAAACTAGTGCGAAATTTGGTCACTATGGTTTGAGTTGCGTGCTCAGTAGGTCGATTATGACGACCGTATAATGCGAAATGCGTGAAAAGCATTTTTCACAGAGCACGAATTTTGATAATAAAATACAATAATTAATAAACGTTTTTCACTTGCAAGTTTTTCAATGATGAAATGGCAATAAAAGCTGAGCATATATGACTTTGACCCATGTCACGAATCACGCGCGAGCTGTCAAAAATAGAACACTGAAAAACCAAACAGCAAAAACATCACCCTTTATAACGGGGCCCAGCTCCCAAACTAGCAGGTAATAAATAAACAAAAAATTATCAAAATGTTTGACAATGTGGATTTTATGTTTTGAAAGCAATATCGTCTAACTCCTGTTTATTCCTCTCAACACACTCTTGCAATCGGGCTCTTAAACTTGTGAACACATGAGAGCAAAGCCTTGGTTCTATGGCAGCAACTTCATGGCGAATATTTTCTTGTAGGGCCTGAATTTTCAGAGCGTTATTTCTTTGAATCCTCGACTTAAGGTATTCCTATAAAACAAAAACTCGGTATAAAGTCTGGTGACGGAGGTGCTCAGAGTATGTTTTTATACTGAGTAATTTATTGTGAAAAATTACCATCAGCTTCCCCATTGAAACTCTAGCTGTGTGTAGAGTAGCCTCGTCTTGCTGAAGTTATATTCTTTTGCTAAACCCGAGAAACCGCTGTAGCAAAATAAGGGCCAATAATCTCACGGGAAGGAACTGCACACCACACATTCGTTTTTGGACAATACAAAAGTTTTGATTGCGTTCGTTGGAGCACCAGTATCTAATTTTGTGTTTATTAACACAGCCATCGATATGAAAATGTACTTCCTCAGTAACCAATACGATTCCAAGCGTTCGTTCGTTCCGGTTTCGTTTTCCCTAAGTTTCTCGTAAAGAATAGCCATTTTCGTTCAGAAACGGCATGATTTGCATTTTGCATGGATAACAATTTAATTTTCAAAATAACGTGCACTGATTTATTATTCCAGTGCAGGCCGCAATTATGGTTAACCTTCTTGTCTAAACTTTTTATCCCACGACTTGATAAGTTGCGTGCTCAGTCAATCATTTACTCGTCGAATATTGAAGTGAGTGCAAAACGCGGGGCACGTACGAACCATACGAATCATCGCACTTTAAATATTCTTAAACCCCGAATTAGCGGTGTGCTCTCAATCAGTGACTTTTTGCGATTGGAATATCCGCAAATCACGCGCGTAGAACGATATGCCTCTAACTTACCTCACCCTGTTAATTTACGAGCAATTACAATTTAAACATGAAAATTTTCCACTGGACTCATACTCAATTCATTCTTCACTCATGATTCACAGTTTCTTTGCCAAACACAATACACCTGTGGTTCGCCATATTGCTCACACTCATAACATCGCTCTCAGTGACTTGTGGCTTTTCCCAAGGTTAAATATGTCTTTGAAAGCGACCAGATTTCAGACCATGGAAGAGAAATTTCAGACCAGGATATGAGATTTCTAGAAACGATGAACTCAATATAGATTCTATATGCAGTAAGTACGATACGTGCGGCAATGTTTCGTAGCCCATTTTGGATTTTGTTGCCTAATCCTGAGGCTATGCGTCAAATTCATGACAGCATTTTTCTTTCCGTGGCATGTTATATTCAAAATAAAATTTCGTAAAAAAGTATTTTGTTCTCTCGTAGTCTTTTTAGTTCCATAGTTTTAGTATGCTGCAATCTAGTAGTTTTCAGTTAAACAGATTGCGAAATTTTAATGGCATTCGAAGTGTGCAGAGGATAAAATTAGGAGAGCTGCCAATAAATCCTTGTTGCTTACAAAGTCATATATGCACTAGATATTACTGGTTAAAATAGGGATTTGTTAGGACTTTTTGGCATTCGTGAAACTAGTAATTTGTTTTCAGCTCTCAACCTTTGCTCGAAACTAAAAAACTAGCGGATAAGAAGAAATAGCGCAAATGGTAAACAAAAAATTATTCAATCAAGTATCTCCACCGCGTAGGAATGTACAAATGCACACAACAACTCTATGTTAATACACCAACATTTTACCCTCCGGACTTGCGAAACCCCAAAAAACGTTCATCAAAATATCTTGTATCATCATCAGCAAACTAGATGTTCAATCGTACAAATATTTCTAGCCATATACTACATTAAAAGCATTTGTCGCCAAACTACAGCCCAAACCATAGGCTATGGAAACACCGACTATAGTCAATCTGCTTGGTCTTAATCATAAAAAGTTCAATTTGGTTATGGTAAAACATCGAAATGTTTTTGCCTTGTATCTTTTTGTTTCACAGTTTGTTCTAAGCTTAATTGCAACCATTTTTATTTTGCGTTTCTTAAATTACTTGAAGTTTTTATGAGCATTTCCTCGCAGAGATTTTTCCATATTATTTTGCTTAGTATTTTAATAGCAACAAAATTTTACGAAATTAAGTAATTGCAAAATTAGTTATTTATTCAAAACTTATTAAAAAGAAAATTTCGAGAAAGCATTTATTAATTTATTTTTAATAACAAAAATAAGCATACCAATCACCAACACAATGCTTAGAAAGTAAAAATAAAGGAAAACAAAGAAAAATCAAAGACTGAAGATGATAACATAATTTATAAGAAGCTGAAAAGTTCGTGTACGGAACGTAGAAGAATTTTTGGAATTATTGTATCATTAAGAAGATTACCAACAAATTTTACGAATGTGTGTTCGATCGTAAATTTTCCGATCCCTAAGATCATTAAAATTCTTGTATCGCGTGTAAGGTTCACCACGCCATTGGCAATATACCCAAGAGTCGAAGAAAGATGCACTTCAGCCCTTCAAAATCATAATATCCTTCACAACTGATGCACCTGTAGCCTTTCAGAAGTTAAAAAAAATCATTAAACTACTCGAGTTAGGCTAAGAACAAAGTTTCGAATAACTTCTAACACCAATTCTGAAAAAGTAGACATAGAGCGAGTGTTGGCTATAAGTTGGTATAATACAATAGTTCCTTAAGAAATTCAATATATGTATGAAATAACTCACATGAATTGATATATGATGCTTTGGGAAACAAAAATAATCAGTCTAGATGTAAAAAAAACCTCGAAATCAACGCGTTTGTCAAGAAATACAATTATGAGTTACATAACAAGCCCGGAAAGAGCAAGGAAGCCGCACGCATGCTTTCCCATTCCGCACATAAATACCAAGTAAATTCTATTACTGGTTTTCAGCACAGAGATCAATACTCATTCCACGACCTTATACCTCCAATATTTCAATAATTTTTTTAAACATCTTATCAATACCAATATTATCAACTTAAAATCACTTTTCTTACTTATCAGCGGACCATATTTGTGTATTTTATCAATCGAATTATAGCTCAGAAAATGTGACTTAAACGATGTCCCAATCCTAACTTTATGAACTGACCTTACACCACCAAAATAATCATAGAAAAGTCCTAGAACAAAGTTTGATTCTTTTACTCTGAAACAATTGAAGTACTGATATACGTCTGTACCTCGGAGGTAATGCAGTTCCGACACGCCCATACGATTTTTTTCTCAAAATATTTCAAGAAATCTTCCCTTAAAGGTTTCTAGCCATTATCCGAAAACCACTGCTTAGTCATCGTAATCGGAATGAAGCAAGATACACCTTATTATAGTCTAACTTGCCTATAAATTATAGAGATTGTAATTGTCGCAATCAAGGAAGTGCTAACACAAACGAACAAATTCAAAATTATAAATGCATTATAATTGAGACTACAAAATAGACGTCCTCAGCACAAAGCGCCAAATCAAGAAGAAAAATTGAAAAAATTCTTTAGCCGACGACTAAGTAGACTCAAATTTAGGAAAGAAAATCATACAACTCTTATTCAAATAAAGCATCATCAAAATCATGATTTCAGCACAAGACGCAAGTCATGTTAAAATCGTATCCACTTTAAAGCACCAGAGTTCAAATATGTATCTGAATACACCTAATAAGAATTAGGTGGCTTTGCCGCAAAAACTAAATTATAAGATTCTAAGTCGGTATGTTAAAAAGGGACTGCTACTTAAATTTGCAACGAAACCGTAAAAAATACTTTATTCCAGGGCAGAACAAAATAAGAACAGAGTTGCCATCGATTACTACATATAAGCGTATCGAAAATAAGCGACCGATTTATGGCCATTCAATTCAAACGGTAAGAAAACATGAAACTAGGCCCCTAGGCACTGCAAGTAGACGGTGAAAAAGAAATAATAACTTCCTGATGGGAAGTTTTCACTTCGAAAATCGAAAATGAAAATTTTGTGATATCTTTATATTTTAAGTTGTCTATGGCGTTTTTAGATAGTTTTAAGGAGATGGCTGTGGGCGTGTGAGAGCACGTCCGTTGTGGGCATTTTTTTTGTTTTTGTCAGATGATGGGTCCTCATGCAGAATTTCGGCCATTAGATTTTTACCGAAATCCGCCACTTAGTTTTTAGGTGATTACAAAAAAAAACATATACAAAATACAGTGAATATTTTCTTAAAAATAGAGGACTTTTTCGAAATTTTTGCAGTACGAACCGATATATTTTAATATAACACATATTTAACGAAAATTTGAAAAGAAAACGGTTAAGAGTACGGTTTCGTAAATGCAGGGAGTAACGAATCTGATCGGTCAAATTTTATGGGTGATTGGTTTTGGTGCGACAAAAATAGGGAATTGCATGACAGGGCAGTCCGCTCTGAGTAAGAGGAGGATGAAAACATGTCCATGACTGTTCAAGTTATTAAAAACAAATATTCAGCCTAGACCTTTAGTTGAAACTTGTACTAAATTCTTATAGGATATGAAATATTAAAAACCATTGGGGAATACTACGAGTCCCCTTAATTAGGAAGTTATTGGCGTTACTCATCGGTCGCACCCATTTCGTCTAGTTTTGGTGTGGTTTTGATAAGGTGATTTCCGGTGAAGTAATATTGCCACGGCCAGTAGAGTAGAAATAACCGATGATCTCAAAATTCAAGTCGGAGTACAACAAGGCAGTAATAAAAATATTTATCCTGTTAAAGCAATACACTGACGAGTCAACAATTATATCGCTACCATGAGCAATGACCTAAATAACCTTTAGACCGTTCTGAATACCCACCTACCTGTAGATTATCTATTTTGTTTAAAGCAACTGAAATTAAATTTTGTTTCGCAATGATCATAAATCGCAGGTACATACTTAGTGGGCGTAAACTTCGAAAGTGGATGGTTTTTTTCACAATCAGCCTTCTAGCTATTACTAGTTATGTAATATGGCCTTTTAGCAACTAGGTTGAATAGTTTGTTCTACATGACAGGAAAATTTGGATTGCGCCCGCCGCGACGTTTAATGGATTCCAGAAGTGATTTACCCTCTGCTTCAAAAGTTCCTTGTTCATCTCTTACATTTTTCTTTTCGAGTTTTGGTGCCACTACACCTTTTCTATTTCTGTAGTAGCATATATACTCGATCACCAGCTCCTCATATTCTTTATTTTTCCTCCGGAGAAACTAATGTTCTCCCTTCCCAATTTGCTCGTAGTGCACACGAACTACTATTACCTGTTTTTGAGGCGCTTCATTGTAAACAAATTGTTGATCTATATGTGCTTACTTCCACTCAAGTGTAAACTATCTAGAGCGAACAGCTGGATGCTAGCGTCTTGCCCCTAAATTAAATTAGTTCTCGCAGTATTCATTTAAAAAAAAAATGTCCGGTAACTAAAATTATTTTATTGTACCTAAAACTAAAATGCTTATAATTCATTAGTTGATGATGTATCTGCCATCAAGGAGATCTATCATGCAAAAAATTCAAATATTTGGTACTTTCATTAATATTTTCGAAAACATATTTTCCACAATTTGTCTCTTGGTATCAGACGATCATGTCTGGTTGCAAGTTATTGGCCGATAATGTAAATATAAAATATTTTACGGCAAATATAACAACACTCTGCTATATGGTGTGAACTATCATACAATATCTTGTGGAATAAGGCACGAAGCAGATTTTTTTGTTCAAAATATTAAAATATTGTACATTTAAGGCTACACCCAAAATTACGCAAATCATTTTTCAAATAAAAAAAGGTATACCTTTTTATTTGGATTAAGCTAATATATAAAAAGACAAATAAAACGCAGCATACCCTACAAACAAAGTAAATACAAGAAAGCAGAAGTTTCAAATATTGTAAGTGCTGCCTATTAATTATTAAAATAAAGAAAGAAATCTATTTCGGTTGTAATGAATTGTCAATTAATCTGTTTTAAAATTTAATGCATCTTCGGTTTCAATGAAAACAAAACTTATAAAATGTCAACATTTTAGGGAAAGTTTCTTTAGAATTTTTAGCTGCACTTTGGTTATCATGTATTATAGACCCGTATTACCCAACGGTGAATTTGTCCCTCTACCATGGCAAATAAAAATTTTCTTTTGGAATATAACTTGGCCACTTCAGGACAATCCAGCAACCTGGATGAAGGTCTTGCATTTTATTAAGGTTTCATTTGGAATCCTTATATTTGCTGTCGTTAACGAATCAGAGACGCAGTTTATCATTCAGAATTTCAAAAACATTAATTTAAGTGTGGAAGCAATAGTAACTTGGCTAGTTTTAAATGAAACTTTTCTTCGAATATTCAATATGGCATTTACCAATCGTTCATTTAAAATATTTTTGAAGGAATATTATAAAGCCATTTATATTGATAAGTAAGTAAATACTTCACAGAATTTACTGATTAAAACAAAAGTGTAAATTGTTTAATGTTTTATTGCGATAACGCTACTTAAAAAAACTCACTAACACATCAAAAATTAAGCTAAAATATAATACATTTCTTCAGGAAAGAAGACCTTTCTGCTTGGAAAAATATTCATCGAGGACTTATACCAACAACAGTGTACACATATGGCTACATTGCAACAATTGCGTCATTTTTATCAACTCCATTTATAAGCCTTCTGCGACATGAAAAATCCTTACCATATAAAATGATTCTTCCTTATAACTACGATGACCCATTTGTTTATGCCATTACTCTAATATATTTATGCTGGATTGGTGGAAATATTGTATTATTCTTTATTTCGGAGTCATTTTTATTAGCGAGTTGCATTTTGCATTTAAATGCAAGATACAAAATACTACAAGAAGATATACAACAAGGCAGTATTCGTTATGTTTCGGAAGTCCCAGACCACCAATTAGCGTTTGAATTCAGAAGAAATATATCTAAAATGTTTAGAAAAAATTGCGATTTAAGTCGGTTTGCAGCACTTTTAAATGAAACATATTCTTTTCGAATTTTCGTTATGCTAGCTTTCAGTACCGCTCTGCTTTGCGTCTTATGCTTTCAGGTCACGTCGGTAAACTTTCCTTAACATATTTTTATTATGTGTATTAGTATATTTATAATTTGATTCAATTGAAGGTTGGGGCATCCTCGGGAAATATCACCTATGTTTCATGGATAATAGCCAAAATTTCAGAGCTGCTTATATTTGGAAGTCTTGGATCAACGCTTACAGAAACTGTAAGTATTGAAAGAGTTTTATAGCATATGCTGATATTTCATCTACGCACTTTGTGTGTGAGTCTGCTATTCTTTTACATTAATATATACATTATTGTCTACTTTATGATTATTTAGTGTATAGAAACGATTGTCATTAGATTATGCAATATACTCAAGATTGAATGTAAAATCTAAGAATATAGATAAGTAACAGCTCATGCACGTACAACGTGAGAAACTTTACCTTGAATAAGTTTCCACCTATATTTTCACTATACACATGAAAACAAGAATGCGAAAACATTTGAAAGTTGAGTCCTTAAAAATACCGCTGAAAGCTTATTCACCTTACGCGTGCACTTCTACTTGTCACTCTTTTTAACACGAAAAATATTTTTCTATAAACTTTTCGGTTTGCTATATTTGCTACTTAATTCACGCCTTTTTATCACTATTAAATTAGTTTACTGAAATTCTACCGATTTATGTCCTAGTCATTTAATAATAAATCACAACTAATTTTATTAAGGGAAAATGTCATAAACTTTCAAAAATAATTTTTCCATTTATGCATTAATTCGACAGTTCGAGTCTGCTGGATATTGTTACTGTCTTGCCAAAAAATGGATGCTTGTAAGGGGCTGTTTTCAGGAGTGTATTGTTTATTTTACATTTTCATTCTATTTGCTTGGTGTTTTTTAGTTTTCAGTAAATGATAATTTCATCACGTGCGTGGGAAAATTGCCCTGAACTATATTGCCAATATTTATTCTTAAAAATTAGTTACATATCTTACAAAAATCCATTTGCGTGGCCTACTCAGGTTTCGCACACCGTATTGTTTCCAGTCCTTTCTACAGAAGTGTTCCACCGGGATATATTGCAATACGAGTATCTTTAAAAATGAAGCCCCAGTATTTATTAACACAGCAAGTCATTTAAAGCTTATGAATTCCAACTCTTTATCACGAGAAACAGCTAAACAGAAACAGACCAATTTTTTTAATATTTTTGCGAAGAAATCGTTATTTGAGCTTGAGACGAAGCCCATTTAAGCAAAGCATTTTACTCATTTAATGTCCTGCCTGTAGGTAGGTTCAACTTGCTTGCCTAGGGTTACAGTCTCCTTGGGCGAATCTACTTCAAAAGTCCAACAAAATATTAAATAAAGAGGGGTGAGATTCTTTTCATTTCCTCAACCAGACGAAATAGTAAACGTCATCGAATAGTTAAGGAAATCGACAAAGTGCATCTAAAGCATTGCGTGATTCCATCGTATGACAACGATAGAAACGATAACTCACGCGTAACGGTGAAAAAAACTCTTCCATTTGGAATTTTAAATTTTTCTTATACACCGTGGTTTCTATTCACAGTGTTTTCTATACACCGTCCTTTCTTGATGACTTTTCATCTTTTCCGCCGGCGCGGCGGGACATATTTTGCTACAGAAAGTATTACGAAACCGAAAAAGGACTTCTACAAAAAAGAAATATTTGACCTCGAATCACGATAAAGAGATTTATAGATATCAAATAACCTTATTGTGTTTGCTTGATGCCACATAACCTATTGATTTTGAATAATGAAATTGATTAAATTAAATTCAAATCAAAAAGTAATTATGATTTTTATGTTTTTTATTATGAAATCGGATATTACCTCCAAAGTCCGTTTTATAAAAACTTTATAACCAGTATCTCGTTGTCAAGGTATATTACCTATTCGTTATTTAATACACAATTTTAAAAGATGTTATTTTTTACAAACTTAAGAAACTTTTATTCTGTATTTTTATTTGCTTTTAAACAGGCATATCTTCCCTAAGCATTTATTTATCAAAATATTTTCCTGGAACTCACTACTTTACTATTTTAACTTAAAATTTAACATTTTTTTCGAATTGGTTCTTATAAATAATAAACGCTGAGTACTTGATTTACTTGCAGACAGACAGGATGAGTTCAGTGTACTATCTATCAAATTGGGAACAAATTGTTTTCAGATCAAAAAATAGTAAAGAAAACGTTTTGCTTATCAAGGACTTACAGATAATAATGTCTCTACAAAAAATTCCATTTCATCTTAGTGGATTTAATTATTTTGATGTGTCCCTCGATACTATGGTAAAGGTCAGTATCCATGCGTTTCCAGCTAATAAAGCCAAGCCTATGTATATATGTTTATAATTATATTTAAGATATTGCGTGGAGCTTTTTCGTGTTTTACTTGCTTATACACCTTGAAGGAAACATCTGGAAATTAAAAAGTAGTGAATTGTTTTAACATACATATAAAATAGTATGAATATTTAAATTAGAAAAAATAATAAATAAAAATATATAAAAAATAAAAAAATAATTTCACGTTTTGCAAAAGGTAAATCCAAAATACATAAATGTTTAACTAATTTTATTCAATTTACATTAGTATCATATGTTTGTTGTTTCCAGGTTTTGAGTCACTAACAACTAGGTTACTTTTTTGAAGTAAATTCACTTGTTTGCTGGGGGGAATCAAAGCAAACTGAACGCTATGGAATTAATTTAAAATCAAGGCCGCTCTGTACACGTAAATATTATGGGACATCATTTGTTTGCTTCTCGGGAGCGTAAATTATTTGAGGAGCCACTGAACCTCAAACAGACGACGTGGAGTTGGCCTAGCGTGCTATCACTCAAGAGATAGTGGAACTATTTTTAACTTGCTTAGATATTAAAACAAGATGCGTTATGTGCTAACCATGCAAACTCAGAAGAGTTTCTCTAGGATTACAGTGTGGCAAACAAGAACAACTGCATTTAAATGAATTGATTATTTGGTATCCAACATTCCGGCACACCAAGGATAACTGTCCATAACTAAGGTTATAGCGTCTTGACTTGCTAGTTAATGGGATGTATATTCGTTGTTGTAACGAAAAAGAGATCTAGTGCTGTTACTCGCTTGTTACTGGTTAGTTTTAGGATGTAAATGGGAGAATTTTAAATTCTTTCTTTAAATCCTGATTATTTAGGATTTTCGGCTATACAACGAACGGTGAATCTTTTAATAGACGACTCGCTCCAACCAAATTTGTACCGCAAGTACCTCATCTACTTACAAACCGTCGAAGAGCAGCTGGAATTTATTCGCTTGTAATCTCTGAAACTGGTTCCCAATGTATCGCTTTTGTGCAGAGGCAAATAAAAACGCAAATACCATATATCATTTAAGGGGTTAACCCACTCTAGGATTTTCAAAAAATCGATTTTTTTTTTATTGATTTCAATGGTCCCTTAGGACTTCAAAAATAATATCCCAAAAGATTGTGGCCGGGAAGTATCTCGAAGTATTGTTTTTCAAAGTATGATACAAGGCCGACAATTTTCAACCTATTGACTTCAAATTTTAACTAGATCTTTAAAAATATATTGTCTAAATAAGTATAGGATTTTTTTTTGTATGGCATAGTATATTTGTTATTAACAATTTTCTTGCGATTTTTTGCGAATTTTGCAAGTTTGATTTCTGAAGTCAAAAAATTCCTAAGAACTTCTCAGACCTCCAAAAAAGGGAAGTCATCTGAGAAACGCTGCACAGCCGACATTTTTGAATAAATTATTATATAAAAATTATGTTTTACAGTAAATCTTATATACAATAAACTTCTACCCTTGTAAACATGATTTATTTTATAGTTTTCCTGAAAAAAAAATCACAAAAGACCCTATTTTTACGGCCTCTACGGTGGCCTAACCCCTAAACGCCTCTGTTGATCTTCCTTTAGCGGTTCTCAGGTCAATATATAAATCAAAATCCACTCCAGTATATTTCGAAGGTGTAAACCTAGGATGAAGCAAACTATTCTGTGCTTGCAAGCTATATTGCGAACGTTTCATATCCAATCGGTTTGACCCAGATATGCCATCACCATATTTGATCCTCCGTATAAAGTCCGTTTACTTGCTTCTGCAATTATACAAAAGGTTAAGGAGTACTTCTTTGACAGCAATATCTAATTCTTCAATGCCAAATTTTTGGAAAATCTTAATCTTCCTTCCACTCGTAGGATGCCATTCTTCACCCAAGACGATGCAAGTCAAGATATCTTTGAGGATATTTTAATTTTCTTACATCCATCAAGATATTCTATTTCTTCAACGAAATAAAGACGCTGCGATTATTAATTGACAATCCAGTTCCTATCTTTGACTTTTCCTTTTAGACTTAATACTTTAGTTTTACGCTAAACGGCTAGCAAATATAAAAATGTGGGATTATGGTTTATACTATTATAGTTTGAAGACATGTTACTTGTTTAGATTTTAGACCTGTTTATGGCCTGAATTGTGTAGGCAAATCCGAATTCCGGTCTATTCCAGCATTCCACCACAGGTTTCGAGGGCTAATAAATTATGGGCGGATTTCACGTGAAGCGTTATCCGCGGGGTTTTGCAAGCCAGGCATGTAGCGCTGATTTTCATTCACACGGTTTGCAGCAACGGCTTTTCATCGATTGGGAGCAAGCCGTATACAGCTTGGCAAATAATGTCATCACCAATGAAAGGGTATTACCAACGTTCATTTCGAAGGAAGAGCTCCAAACGATATTCGAATCACTTAGAAGTAAGAAATCGGTGGGAACCGATGACATACCGAACATTTTGCTTCGACATCTCCCACTAGAAGCGGGGAACATTTATACCACCCTATTTAATAATGCAATGAATAATGCACATTATCCAGCGCATTGGAAAATTGCGGTGGTACATCCCATACCTAAAAGGGATAAAGACACATCCAATCCGGCGAATCTCCGCTCGATCAGTCTTCTTCCAAACATCAGTAAGGTTTCCGAGAAGGTGATCAATAGAGTCCTGACTAAGTGGGTTGAGGACAAACATATAGTTAAGGATAATCAATACGGTTTCAAGGCGGGGCATGATGTCATTCATACCGCGTCTAAACTTATTTCTGATATTCAATGGAACAAAGGCAAGAAACAGTGCACTGGTGCCTGCTTGATTGACTTGGAAAAGGCATTCGATACCGTTTGGTTAGAGGGACTTTTCTTCAAGCTGAACAGGATGGGCATAAGTAAACCACTGCTGTATATTCTTTTTGATATGCTCTCCAGTAGACAGTTCATCGTGAAGAACGGTTGGAACATTTAGCATTAAAAACAGTCTGCAACAAGGTGCAACATTTACACAAGTGATATGATTGTTTCACATTTTTTTTTTTTTTTATAATCGGCGCGCGCTCAAGGGGTTTTTGTACCCTTAAAATGTTCGTACACAGCGCGGGCGAAGGAAATTTAGGGAGGAAGAAAAGACAGGTGCCGATGTACATTGTTTTTAAATGTTTGCAAGTTATAACGACCAGAAAACACAGAGGTCGGCAGGGCATTCCATAAGCGAGTTGTACGGCTTAGGAAAGAATCACAATATTTTAGAGTACGTCCGAAAATGGCCTTGAGGGTAAACTGATGAGCATTCATAGCGAGACGGGTGTTACGGTTGAAAATTTGAATGAACGGAATGCTACTGGCGATTTCAATAGAGCACTGGTGGTCCACCGCGATAAAACAAAGTGAGACAGGAGACATTACGTCGGTGTTCGAGGGTGTCAATTGATTGACTGATATTAGTATCACCAATGAGTTTAATCGCACGGTTTTGGATCCTATCTAGCAAGTGCAGAGATGTTTTAGGAGCACCTGACCAGATGTGGGCATTGTACTCCAATTTTGGACGAATGAAAGCCTTATATATTGTGGCCAGATCAGAAGGGGTAAAATATTTCTTACATCGCTTAAAGAAACCTAGACATTTCGCAGCATTTTTGGCGACATCGAATATGTGGTCATTCAAACGTAAGTTGTCACTGACACACATACCGAGAATGGAAAGTTTATCGGTTTCGTCGATGCAAGTGCCATTCATGGATAATGGCTGGGTATTTGAATTTCGCTTTAATGACAGCAGATAGCATTGAGTTTTGAAAGCATTAAATTCCACTCGGTTGATAGTTCCCCAATTGGTTATGCTGTTAATGTCGGAATTTAATGAGCTTAGCATACGCTGCCGTTCCCGTTCTACAGCCGAAGAGCGGGGACGTGAGTCCGGGAACGAATATGAGAAGCAGAGTCTGCTGTCATCAGCAAAGGAATAAATTGGATTAGAAGTAGCGGACAAGAGATCTTTAATGAAGATTAAAAAGAGTGTCGGAGACAGAACGGAGCCCTGGGGCACACCAGCATTTATTTTGTGAATATCAGACTTGAAACCGTCCAAGACAACTTGAATTGAACGTTCCGAAAGGTAATTTCTAATCCGTAGAAGAAGAGAGTCATCGATCCCAAGAGCACGCATTTTCGACAAAAGAGCCTGATGCCAAACTCTGTCAAATGCCTTAGAAATATCAGATGCAACCATCTTGCTTTCGCTAGATTGATGTACGCTTTGGTTCCACTTTTCGTGAGACATGCCATCAAATCACCAGTGGACCTGTTGCTACGAAAACCATACTGCCGGTCATTAAGAAGTTTTCGTGTCTCAAAATATTTCATGAGCTGAGGATTTATCAGCATTTCCATGACATTGGAAAGAAGGGACGTAAGTGCAATGAGTCTGTAGGGGGAGAGAGAAGAAGATTTGCCTTTTTTTAGGGACGGGCTGGACAAATGCTGTTTTCCATCTGCTCGGAAAGAGTTCTAAAGAGTAGGATTGATGAAAAAGCTTACGCAGTGGTTTTGCCAGCGTGGAAGAACACCTCTTCAGAAGAAGGGGAGATATATCATCTGGACCAGCGGATGTATGCATGTTGAGATCTTTAAGTACTCTTGCTTCACACTCGTGTAGTGAAAGTGGATTCGCCCCATTGTAGATTCGACGCGCTCCAGTGTAGGCGGGGACAAAGCACAATCTGGTAGTGTTGAGCTAGCCTCAAAGTGAGCAGCAAGCAGATTGGCCTTGTCCAAAGAGCTGACAGCTGGAATGTCATTGTAAATGAGCGTTGGGATGGAGGATGAGGCAGAATTTCTAATGTTTTTCACGAACGACCAAAAATTTTTACTGCCTTTGGGACATTGCAGTATTTTTTGCCTCAGGTTTTGGTCGTATTGGAATTTCACACGCTTGAGAAAGACGTTGCAGTCATTTCTGGCTCGTTTAAACTTTTGTCGGTTTTCCTCTGTCGCGTTGTTCTTGTGGGACCGAAAGACCATTTCTCTAACCCTAACACCCTCCTTACACCGCGAGTCGTACCACGCCTTTTCTTTTGGTTTGATACTCTTCATCCGATGAGGGATAAAGCATCTCATTCCAAAGCGAATAGTTGCTGTGATCATGTCAGCAGCGGCATCCACGTCGTTATCGAGGAAACATAACGACCAGTTAAAATTCCTAAAGAAGTTGTTAAGTCCGCTCCAAATGGCTTTCTCGTATTGCCATACGGTTCTTTTAGGAATCTTTTCTCTAACTGTGTGGTGGGTGTACGAGAATTTAGCTGATATGACACAATGGTCCGACGAGCCTAGAGGGGAGAGCACATCAATGCAGTACTTGTCAGGGTGAGAAGTTAAAAACAAGTCCAGAGTGTTTGCGGTATGACTATCAACGTCTGGTATGCGTGTGGGCTCATTTACAAGCTGGGTTAAGTTATTTTCCGCAGCGAAGATCTCAACACACCGTCCTTCGGGTGTTGTCTGTCCAGAATGTCGAAGCCACCCAGAATTGGGTATATTGAAATTGAAATTTTAACCACATGCAATTGAATTCCGGATTGGAACAGGGACTACATTGTGGTGGAATTTGGTAAGCTACATCACTACGCACATAAATGGCGAGACCGCGGTGAGAAAAGAATAGTGGCACTAGTTCGTAGCCAGGTAGCTTCAGATCAGAGTGATCTGAGAGGTGTGGGCGGGGATCTACCTGTGTTTCACTAAGTGCCAAAACAGCTGGTCGATACTTACAGACGTGGACGTATGCAGAAAAGTGATTACTTTTTAGCCAGCGTATATTGGCTACGTCCACCATGAATTCGCTAGTCATAATTAAAAAACAAACACAGTAAAGACAAACACCGACGAAACTAAGCAACATCACCATGCCATAACGTACGGAGACGACTTAATAGCGTACAGAGCAGGTCCAAAGATTGAGGTCATTAACATAGTTTTGCAACAAGACTTCAATAAAATTAAACGATATTGCGATCACTGGAGGTTGAAAATCAACTTTCAGAAATCGGAGCCCATTTTGTTTAGGGCGCCTTTGTCTGGGGCCTCTGGGTTTACCAGAAAGAATTGGCGAAAGTTTTCTATCATCGGACAACACGGACACCCACTTGCTTGTCGAAATGTAGTCAGATACCTTGGAATCTGGCTGGAGCAATATCTATATTTTAACAAACATATAGGTATTGCTCTGGCCAGAGCCAAAGGTGATTTTGCCCTTACAAAGAGACTGTTTTATAGCAGCCAACTCGATGCGAGGGTGTAGGTAATCTACAATATGGCCCTTATCCGACCTATGCTTGTATGTGGATGCCCATTATGGCTCAACGTGAGAGCAACTTTATTGGAAAAGATTCGGGTGTTTGAGAGGGCTTGTCTTTGCTTATAGAGTCTGAGTACATAAAATTCTATCCTAATCAGGTCTTGTACACCAGGGCGAACGTAATAAGAGTGGACAATTTTGTTATTAAGTTGACTTGAAGACAGATTGCAAGAGCAATGACCTCGTCGAACAGCCTTATCTCCGGGGTTTGCTACCCCAATTATATATAACATGAGAGAGTACGCTATGACATGTCTGATCCAGGACAGATTAGCGGAGTCGCTAATCTTCCATGTCGCTCGAACAGCTGCGGACAGGGGATCCAACTACTACAGAGGTAGGTAGGTAGGTAGGTAGGGAGTCGCGGCATGAGGGATATTGCTCGGCAGAACCAACAATTTTGGTTGAAGGAGAGGATGCGTAGTCGTCGAATTACAAACAACAAAAAAAAAATAATAAAAATTTATATATATATACATATATTTATATATTAAGTATATATACTATATATCATGTATATATGCATATTATGTATAAGAAGTTCTTATATTAAGTAGATTAAAATTTATTTTTAGGCAGTCGGTAAGTTTTTGGTTTTTATAATACTACAATATTAAACAAAAAACAGTCCATTTACTAAGTTTTTAGTTAAAATTTATTTTCTTAGTTGTAGCTTCAATAAATGTAAAAATAAATAGAGACTGTAAGATACGTCGAAGGACATAGCTTAAGTGTTAGGTCTAACTTGGAGTGCCCGCATGGGGCCAGTAAGTTATAATAAGATTATTTTTAAAATATTTAAGCTAATTTTTAAGCATTTTTTTGTCTATCGTGTAAGAGTAAATTAAGTGATATAAATAAAAATGTAAATAAATTGAAAAAAAACTGAACTGAACCGTATCCGTACCGTACCGTATTCAGTCGGTAAATGAAGTATATTCTTAATATTAAACAGAAGTTTATGTAATTAAAACCGCTCCACAACGCTCCATTCGAAGCAGCGAAACTTGTTTCAGAGGTGCCACTTTAGTTTTGGCCGCTAAAAGTGAGATTTTTATTTCTGCATTCAGAAAAATAACACGACTTCACTCATCATGGAAATGGAATTTCTTAGATTTTATAAACTTTATTTCGAAGGTGGGCCCAATCGTTTCTAAATGCGGCGGGAGATGATCATCCCAACTACAACACCGGTGACCATTTTAACTGATCATACTATTACGCTATGTCTGATAAAAGAGTGCGATAAGTTGGACGTGTAATATCTTTTGATAATGTCACACGAAAAAGAAAGAAATCTCATACTGGAAACCAAAATAAATGCCCTCATTGTGCCATATTCATTAACTCGTATTTCTTTAATTTGTTCGTGATCATTTTTAGGAATGTGCTCCAACAATTTTTGGAATTTGAGGGCCACTTTTGTAAGTGTAAATCACCAGCAAGAAGCAACCCACTTAATTCGTTTTGCATAGCTATAGCTTTTTCAATAGAATTACAGCTGGAAATGATATCTTCTACATATTATGTATGTGTCATAATATAAAACTACAGATTCTTTTTGAAAGGCGACCTTTTCGTCTTCTGCCAACTGACGCAAAATTCGTATTGACAAATATGCTGAATAGGTTGTACTATATGGTATGTAAACATTTTAAGTTTAAAAATGCAGATTGGCTCGATTACCGAACGCATTTATCAAAAGGATGAGTTGCGATCTGTCGAAACATTTTCTCAATGTCAGTTGAAAACAAATATTATGTGTACACCATCACGGTAATATCTAATAAGTCGTTTTGAAGTGCGGGCTCAAGCGACAAGTAATCGTTTAAGGAGACTCCATTGAAAGTCTTACAAACGCCAAAAAAAACGACTCGAAATTCCGTTGTGGTGCTACTTGATGTGGTAAAAATTTAAGTTTTTCAGTACTTGCATTTGGCAAATATGAAATGAATTTCATAGGACCAAGAGCCTGATACTCAGTCACAATTTTATCATATTTAACCCTTAATTGAGAATGCTTTGAAAAGATTTTTTGTAGTTGACTTATACGAGGAAGAGCGCTTGACAATGAATCTCCATAGTTAGGAACTGAATCACAAAGAGTAGATACTTTAAAAGGCAAAGAAGCTACAGATCTTTCAGAAGGTGGGTTAGGAGGGTGTTAATATCCGAATTATCAGGAAAAGAGCTAATATTAGAATAAATAATTTGTGACTTTGGTGAATCGTTTGAAACTCCATATATTACCCAACCGAATTCTGTACTTTGCAGTAATAAACCGTTTCCTAAATTAGCAATTTCCTTTAAAAGAAATTTACTGCAAACTTCATGGGTTCTGCACTTATTGGCCCAGTTTTGTAAAAGTTCTGGTATGCCTATTTGTAATCTTTAAAGAAAACATACCATCCCGGAGCCTTCGCCTAAGCAGGTTGTTTAACGTGCTTCTCGCCCTGGTATATCTGGACTTAAAAAAAAAAGTGTATAGAACAAACACGAAAAAAAACACTAATAAAAAGTAGATAAATAAATAAATAAATAAAAAATTCCCAAACGCGTAAGGTACCCTGATAAAGGGGACATTCCTTTTTCATCGTAATCAAGTGATTTCGTGCATAATATATTTAAGGCTTTGAATATCACTGACTATTATATTAAAAAAATATCAATCGGTGTTAAAATCGTGTGTGACTCAATCTGCCAATTGAAGGAGAAAAAATGTCAATTTTTTTCACATGATATTAAAGGTATTAGTGTTTTTAAGGTAATTCTCCACGACATGGACGATATGGAAACACAACTACTTAAAGACGAACTTATAAAACTTAGTCTTAAATGTACTGACATAATGGCTCGGTAAAGTTGGCTGATTTAAAAAAACGCTATCGTGCTATATTTCGTACACATGTAAATTGGAGTTACCAGAAAAAATTAAATGGTAAGGTTACTCAGTGCCGTAACTGCCAAATGGGGAGAGAAATTGCCACATTGGGACTTACTGTGCCATCTGCGCCGGCTTACATAAGACCACAGAGTGTGACAATACTGCCCCACATAAATGCGCAAATTGCGGAGGATCTCACAAATCTACAGATCCAACATGTGGTAGCAGAACTAAATATGTGGAGCTAAAAGAAAAATCCACTAAGCTTTTCATGCATTACGTGTTTTTGCACAACCCGCACCTACACAAGTCTCATTCGCGTCTCTGACAGATTTTCCTGCACTATCGCGGCGAAGTAATGAAATCAACAACAAAAGCGAAATTCAGGCTGAATGCCAACGAACAGGTACAAGGGAAAGCTACGCGAGCGCATGCAAAAACATATTCCGTGGTCATACCGATATACTCGTACCTAGCAACCTTCCCAGCAACATCTGTGGCAACACTTTAGACAACAATTCCAATACATTGTTTACGGCAGTAGAGATAAATTCCCTTTGTATGGAGATGATAACGAAATTATCAGTATGCAAAAATAAAATTGACCAATTCAATGTTATCGCACATTTAGCGACTAAGTTTTTATACTAATGATAAATAATATGTTAACTAGAAATCTAAGAATTATAAATTGGAATGCAAGAGGCATACGAGGGAAAATTGACGAATTTATTTTTTTTTAAACAGTAGCAACATTGACATTGCCTTGGTCACTGAAACCATGTTACAAAATGACCTCAATCTATCCACACCTAACTATAAATGCTATCGATACGATAGAATAAATAGACGATGTGGTGGTGTTGCCATTTTAATTAAGAGCTCAATCCAACATTCGCTTTACCAGTAGTGAGAACGCGCTACGTAGAAAACATTGGTATTGAAATAAATTTAAGTAGCCAGCAGCAGTTAAAAGTATTTTGTGTATATCTCCCTGGCGGCCGCGTTTCTAATAACAAAAGAATTGCCCTCAAAAATGATTTTCGCAGGTTATTCTCCTTGAACGGAAAAGTACTTTTTGGAGGAGACTTTAACTGCAGACATAGTTGGGGTTGTTCAAGAGCTAACTCCAGGGGAAATATTCTGTCTGATTTATGTGTTAACCCACCAGTTTCTGTAATGTTTCCCTCTAGTCCCACCTATTTCCCTTGTAGTTCCCGTGGCCGGCCATCCGTTCTAGACTTGTTCATTACTAATGTTCCTAGCTTAATATCACAGCCAACTGTTGTTAATGTCCTTAGTTCTGATCACACTCCTGTTTTTTGCAAGGTTTATTGCACAACGGTTAAACAAGTCAAGTTTACCCAAGATTTGAAAAATGCGAACTGGGCACGTTTCAGATCTGAGATCAATAATATATATATTTCGAGCTACAATTGACAACGTAGAAGCTATTTCCAGTAAAGAAAATGTCGATGCTATTTTAAAACAGTTTTCGGAAATCATATTAAATGCTACTGAAAATAGTATTCCAAAGAAATCTATAAGTGAAATTAACATAAAACTGCCCCCCTTCACCGAAAAAACTGGAAGAGATATCGTGACCCTCTTTACAGACATGCGGTGTCAAATATCAATAAGATCATTGCCCAAGGAATATCACAGGCTCGTAATAAAAACTGGAATAGAAAGCTGAACTCATTAGAAAATAATGCTAGACCTTTATGGAACATTATGAATGTAATAAAAAATAGAAAAAGGCAGTTACCATTTTTAAAAGATATTGTTAGCACCTATATTTCGGATATGGACAAAGCAAATGCCCTTGCACTGAACTTTGCGAGAAACAACACCATCTCCAGATTTCTTGGTGATGCTAATACAGATAATATTGTGAACACCACAGTTCAAGAGTATTTCTTAAATAGAAGCGCACCAACATCTTCTGTAAATTTCGCATCAAAGAAAGATATTCAATTTATAGTCAATGATTTAAAAACAAGAAAAGCAGGCGGTATTGACGCATACTTAATATCTATATAAAGCAGTTGCCCAAATCTGGAATAAAATATTTAACTTTCCTCATAAATGCCTGCCTGAAGATAGGATATTTTTCAGAGGCTTGGAAATTAGCCAAAATTGTCCCGGTGCTTAAAGCTGGTAAGCCACCTGAAAGTGTAGAAAGTTGTAGGCCAATAAGTTTGCTTTGTAGTTTAAGCAAAATATTAGAAAAAGTTATTAAGGAAAAAGTTGCTAAAACATACGAGTATGATAACAATATTTATCCTAAAGAACAATTCGGCTTCACTCAACATCATAACACTTCACATCAAGTAGTTAGAATTTGCAACTTTGTGAAAGCAAATCGCTCCGCAGGTAAATCAACTGGAATGCTTTTATTAGATATCGGAAAAGCATTTGATACTGTCTGGCACGATGGTCTTATTTACGAGTATAAAATGATACAATTTAATTTCTCGTCCTATATTTGTAAGCTAGTTCAAAGTTTCTTATCTAGTCGTTGTTTTAAGGTCTATGTTAATTGTGGTGTCTCAAACTTAATAACTTTTGATTTTGGTGCTCCTCAAGGTTCTGTGTTAGACCCAATTTTGTATAATATCTACACAGCCGATTTTCTTGCTTTGCACGATTGCCATGTAGCCATTTCTGCTGATGATATTACAGTATTTTCATCACATGAGTTTGCTTTCAATATTGAATCCTTCAACAGTAGATCTACACAACAAAGCGAATGTTGAATTGATTTGTGAAAGAATCGCAAAAATGAAGTCAAATTTTGTAATAAGATATAGCTTCCCTGATAACCCGCTAATTAATGAATTGTTTGATAGCTAAATGCGACTTTTTTTGTTTACATTTGTTTCTTTAATTGGTTACAATTTTTGTTAAATTATTTATTTATTTCTATCTACTTATTTATACTTATTTATTTATTTATTTATTTATTTATAGATTATTTACTATTTATTTATTTACTTATTAAATTATTTCCTTGTTTACTTGTTTACGTATTTATTTATTTATTTATTTATTTTAATTTTTTTTTTTCTTATGGAAGGTTCTTGTCGTATTGTATTTTCCTTCTAATAATTCTTTCTTGTTAATAAATTTCTGAATTCAAATATTTCAACAACTATTTCAGTGGCAAGATACTTTGTATTATCAAATCCCTGTATTATTAAATATGCGGTAGCAAACCTTATATAAAAATTCTTATACGAAATAAAAATGAAATCTAATCTAATCTAATCTAATCTAATCTTAAAGAAAACATGACTTACGAGTAAGATAACATTTTTTTCAGGTAGAGAAGTTGTTATTGTCTCGAGAACTACTAATTGACAACGAAGAGAAAAATTTGGTTGAATGTACTAGTACGATTGTAATTCACGTTTACGAGCACAAGTCCTGTGCTATAATTTATACCACCAACTGGTAAATTAAAGGTGTGCCTCCGCTGTGAAGTATAGTACAACGCAGCCAGGTAAACTTTTTATCACTTAAAATTTTAAAAGAGTTTATTTCAAAACTGCATTTTTCAAGTTGGCCGCACCCTTAACTTGAACAGTTTTTAACCAATTTACTTCAAATTTTAATTTGATCTTTAATAAAATAAGTAAAAAAAAATTTGAAGTTAAACGGTTTTATTGAAAATAAAGATGATAATGATGTACATAATGTACTAAAAACTAGAAAATAATTCAGTAGGTCCTAGGTACCAGTCATCACACCACTCCCCTCGTCAATCCAGGGCATTAATTAGACAAAAAAATAAAATCGTGGGCCGCGTGAAATTTCTTTCAACAGTCAACCGCTCATATCATTATAAATGCTACAGACATATTTACTCAAATTATGCTACGCCGCACGATTTTATTTTGTGCTGCCTTGGATTTTGTGGACAGTGGAGACCCATGACAAACTTAAGAGCAACATCCTTCTTTAAGCTTTAGGGTGAATAAGGTGTGCGCCGTCTCTTCCAAAGTCGATCTGAAATGAAGGTAAAACTGTTGCGTACAATTTCAGTAATATAGCCGACAGCACCGTTTACTAATCCTTCCCAAAAGTCAATATTGGACAGCAACATAACTTTGACGCCTATAAATATTTCAAGTTCTGTTGGTAAGCCTCCAGTCTTATTAATGTCTGTTGATACTATATTAGCTAAACTCAAGTTATCTGTATCGTGTGGCGTCAATTAGCTATTCCTGTGGTTTTATTTTATAAACTTGAGCACCCTTGTTTCGGAACAAATTCAAAACAGTAGCGTTGTGATCGTTTACTTGCTGATTAGTGGGGTGTATTATTAACACCGTGTCTGTTGCAAACTCATCACTTGGGTCTTGAATAACTCTTTGCATCAAAATACTAAAATGATGGGCGGTTAGCTCACCGATTTTCATAGAATTTAATACATCAATAAAAGTATGATCACATTGCTGACGCATATTCTCAGTCAGCTCACAAATCATGCCTGAATCGGTTGTCAATCCTGCACAGCATTTGATATGATACCTGTTGATGATGTCAACATAAAATAGTTATTTTCCTTCATTGTTCGCATTTATTGCTTAGGTTAACAATATTTGTGTTTTTATGTGTCAACATTTGTTTTGGTATTCTTTTAACTTATATATGGGGTGGCCGTGATGTAGTGGTACTAGCAATAGCTTCTCACTCGGAGGGTCGAGGTTCGAATCCTAGTCACGGCAAAGTTTTCATTTGTGTAATTGGCACTCAGTCAGAAAAATCTGCGTGTGAAGGCATAACACTGACATGTAGATTTGGCTGTTGTAGTGTTTTCAAGCACAAAACAACCTTTAAAATTCACAACCTGAATCATTCCGAGTGAAGAAAACTCTCCGTCCTATTCGGACTCCCACCCCTGGAGAGTCAATATCGAAACCAAACACACCTGAGTTTCAAACCACTACATCACAACAATGTTTTCTTGTCTCCTCCTTCTAACTTTCCGCCCGCGCCATGGCAACAGTAAAAGGGTCATAACCCCTTAGGCGCGCATAAGTTATAAAAAAAAAAATTAATCGAACCAAGCCTTTTCACTACCTAATGTGAGGCTACATTAGGCGATTGAATTAAAAAATACAAAAATTATAAATAGTAGAATTTGCATGGTCCTTCGAGCCGGATTAGCCGGAACAGAGAAAAGTGATTTGTAAATATTGATACTACACCAATACACTGAAATGAGTGAAATCGAAGACATTGCGTTGAATCTGACGAGAATCACGGAAGAAGTGCATCGATTATGGACCAATTTCAAGAAGGGTGGAGAATCCCGATACTCGGTGGAGTATTTCGTAAGGAGACTCGAGCAGTTAGAACAGCACTGGACCAACTTCCAAATAAATAACGTGTATTTGGAAGATCTACGAAAGACAAATCCGTAGCATGAGTACTTTGTGAGAAAGTATTTTAGCCAATTTGAAACGAGGTATCTCGATATTAAGGGTACTTTCAAGGCAAAATTGGAGGTAATCAGGAAAAACACGCAACCAATGCCACTGCCATTACCAAGCGGTGCAGGCATAAAGGCTTCACAGTTATCTCCTGTAAATAGAAGTCCAAATCGAAGTGAAGTAAGTCAAGAATCAACATCCGACACAGAAAGAACTAAAAAGTCAACTAACATCAAGAACTGCCCAGCAAAATTTAAAGAGTTGAAAGTGATTAAAAATAACTTTATACGTATTATTGAGAACTTGGAGTTAACTCAGAATACAGTTTACTTAGCATTCAAATTGGATCAAATTAGAGAATACTGGACAAAGCTGGTGACAATGAATGACGAGATCATGTCCTCATTGGCAGAAGCCGATTACGAGCAGGAGTACGCCTCCAACAATGAATTCATTGAACTGGAGCAAATATATCAAGATACTTATATCCAAATTTAGGAAGCAGAAGAACGACAACACCAACCAGAGGCAGTAGCTCCACAAGCTGCAACACATCGGGAAATCAAACTTCCACCAATAAGCATTCCATCATTCAGCGGCAAGTATGAAGAGTGGACATCATTTTGGGAACTGTTCGATCGATTAGTTCACCAGAACGGAACCTTAAGCGATGTTGAACGAATTCAATATTTAAATGGAAATTTAAAAGGAGAAGCAGCAAGGATTGTTGATCATTTGACACCGACATTAAGCAATTATACAACAGCTATAGAATTGCTAACGAACCGGTTTCAAAATTCAGCAGCATTGGTCAACAACTACACCAAAAAATTACTTACTTTAAAATCAGTTCGACATGAAAATACATTCGATTTGAAAACGATCATGGATATGTCAAGGGAAATCTTGTACGGTATCAATAATTTTGGGGTCGACGTAAGGTCTTGGGATCCATTAGTGATTCAGTTGTTATGTCCGAAACTTGATTCTGAATCAAGGTGAGTTATCTCGAGGTGAGAGTACAGTAGTTTCGGTAAAAGGAAGAATATCCAGCGAAGAAGCTTCAACATTAACACGAATCGATACCGCATGTCATAGTAGTAGGACGGTATTACTAGCCACAACCATGGTGAACATATGCGTTGGAGGATAAGTTAGACTCGCACGAGCTCTGATTGATCAAGGGTCTCTGCGAAATGAGTCAAAGATAAATGGAATCAACGGTCACGCTACTGAAATCATCGCAGCATGCAAAAGGTCAACTTAGAGGTAGATGCTCTAGTAATGACAGTTATTACATCAATACTTCCAGCACAACAAGTTACACCCAACCAGTGGCTACACATCCAGGGGTTGAAGTTGGCTGATCCATGCTACGAACAACCGAAGGAGATTGGATTACTAATTGGATCAGACATTTTGCCGCAATTTCTGACGCATGGACTAGTTAAGGGTCTAGCCAATACTCCAATGGCACAAAATACAAAGTTTGGCTGGATACTATCGAGACCAGTCAGCATCATCTTAACATCAAGGAAGAACGCACAAGTTAATAAACTCACATCATGCATCAGTGTGTGCAGTAAAGATGAAGGCTTAAAGAAATTTTGGGAATTAGAAGAAGCTCCACGTACAAAGATCAAGTCTACAGAAGAAGAAATGTGCGAGAATCACTACCAAATGACGCACAACCGGGATGAAACAAGGCGTTACATCGTCAAATTGTAACTGCAGAAGGATCGTATGGTTTTGGGACATTCACGCAAAATGGCATTAAAGCGATTCTTTGTGTTGGAACAAAGATTCGCAAAAAATGAGAATCTTCGGGATAAATATTCCAATTTTATTCGAGAATACATTAATCTTGGACATATGGAGGAAGTATCCAACGGTTATACTGGAAAAAGATATTATCTTCCACATCACGCAGTGATAAAAGAAAACAGCACTACTACCAAACTGAGAGTGGTATTCGACGCTTCGGCAAAAACAACATCTAGGGAATTGCTAAACAGCATTATGGTACGGTACAAAAGGATTTGTTTTCCTTGCTACTTCGATGGAGAACGTTTCCAATCGTCTGCACAGCTGACGTCGAAAAAATATATCGGCAGATTTTAGTCGATCAGGAGGATCGAAATTTACAACGTATCTTATGGAGAGAAAGCTCCAGGGACCCGATCAAAGAATACGTTCTCAAAACCGTCACATACGGCACGTCATCCGCACCGTATTTAGCAATTAAAACTCTGTGCCAGCTAGCCGAAGACGAAAAACAAAAATATCCACGGGCAAGCCAGACATTGCTTGACGGATTCTATGTAGACGTTTGTCTAGGACGTGCAAATTCACTAAGGGAATGTCAAGATCTTCAGAGGGAATTGATGCAGCTACTTCGGAATGGTGGATTTAACTTACGCAAATGGACAACAAATAATGCAGCATTCATAAAAGCGTTTCCAACCGAAGCAATTGACATGGAGCCAGAACATAACTTTAATAGTGACACAACATTTAAAATTTTGGGAATAAAATGGTGCCCATGAACAGACGACTTCCAATTTAAAGTCAATTTTTCGTCATTCAGCACAAATGGTACCAAACGAGCAATATTAAGTGACGCTGGCAAAATTTTCGATCCTTTCGGTTGGTTGTCGACAATTACTATCAAGGCAAAGATCATTATCCAAAGGAGGCTTTGGCTTTTGGGCATAGGATGGGACGAAAATGTTCCAATGAAAATTCAAAACGAATGGAACGAATTCAAGACAAGACTATCAACGCTTGGAAAGGTAAGAATTCCACGATGGACACAGCAAATGGAAGGCTCTCAAATAGAGTTACATGGATTTGCAGATCCATCAGAATCAGCGTATGCAGAGGTGGTGTATCTGAAAGTCATTAATCGCGACTCTACAACAATAAGCCTAATCGTGTCCAAGACTAAGGTGGCGCCTGTGAAGCAAGTTTCATCGGCACGGTTGGAACTATGCGCAGCAGCACTACTTACGAAGCTAATGAAGTACATCAAGAGCAAAAAGATACGGATTATACCAAGCTTTTAGCATAGTCAGATTCTACCATAGTATTGAACTGGTTGAAACAACATCCAGTGAAATGGAACACATTTGTCGCCAACCGGGTAGCCTATGTGCAACAACACTTTAAAGGACAATGGAAGTTCGTACCCGGAAGAGAGAATCCTGCTGACATTCCGTCTAGAGGATCATTTGAGGATGCCCTAGCTGAAAACTCAACCTGGTGGCATGGTCCAGAGTGGTTAAAGGAAGATCAAAAATATTGGCCAGCTGACAAATCTATGATGAAAATGCAAGATATGCCTGAGATTAGAAAATCTCACGCTTGCCTGACAATGCATCCGAACAATCCTTCACACAAAGACGATGTTTATCTCAAGTTTTCATCGCTTTCAAAACTTCAATGCGTAAGTGCATACTGTCTACGGTTTAAAGCCAATTTCCAACGGAGAAAGAGGCATGTACCGTTACAATATGGCAGGCTAACGGTAAAGGAGCTACTGGAAGAAGAAAGAGCGTTGTAAGGGGTGCTAAACGAAGTTTTTCTGAGGATATGAAGAGTCTAAATGCAAATAAATCACTGAAATCAAACAGCAAGATATCTTCACTGAACCCATACATTAATCATAATAGGACCCATAGCGATACACTTCACGGTGGAGTGAAACTAACTCTGAATCACATTCGAAAAAAATTTTGGATCATCCGAGGAACCAACACTGTCAAGGCGATAATAAATCAATGCATTAGGTGTTTCTGATTTAAGGCCAAGAAATCAAATCAACTTATGGGACAATTTCCGGTGGCTCGAGTAAAGTTCTCACGGCCATTTACACATTGTGGGGTAGATTCTGCAGGCCCAATCAACATACGATGCTCACAAACTCGAGGCGTGAAATCACATAAAGCTTACATAGCGCTGTTCGTTTGCATGGCAACAAAAGCAGTGCACATTGAACTGACTTCTGATTTAACAACGAATGGATTCATGGCAGCATTGCGACGTACGATCAGCAGAAGAGGATTTATACACCATCTCTACAGCGATAATGGAACAAATTTTGTTGGCGCAAAAAATATTATTGATGCATTACAATCCACGCTAGCCGAAAACGCAATCCAGTGGCATTTCATCCCACCTGGAGCTCCTTAAATAAAAAAATTCGTGACCTTTTTTAAACTTGAAACTTTATTACTCGACTGTTGGCTGAAGAGTGGTTTAACGTATTAATTTCTTCTTCCCTCGAAGCTGCTGATGGCTTATGTACCACTCAGCTGTTTCTTCTAAGGTCAATCACCCTGGCTTATTTACCTATGTGAACAACACACCAGCACCAACAATGCCCCCATATTTTCGGAGTAGGTGTTAGAGTGCATTGTGTTGCAGTGCATCTAACTCACATGCAATTCGGCCATCCTGGATTTTCGTTGTCTTTGGCCAGAGATTATGACCATATTCTTCCAGTGGCGTTGAAATGCGTCAAAGCAAGATCGATATGTTCTTCGTAGCTAGGCATATTGACAGTTTGTTAGTTGTGAGTTTTGTTTCGAGGCAAATCGTTTTGTGGTGCAGTTTACATTTAATTCGTTGGTTTGTGTTCATTTTTTGTTATTTGTGTTGTGTGCATCAAAGCTAATTATTCGAAATGTTTTCAATTTTTATTTCATGCGAATAATTAGCTTCCTGCAAACACACAATCTCCCATTTTTCCAGCGCGTGGTAGATTTTGTTGGGAAGCAACAAGAATCAACAATAAAATCAATAACTTTACGAGAAAGCTGAATGCAGGTCTGGAAGAGATCAACAAGATGGAATCTTGGTACAGGATTGTTGACTAAAATAAAATAAATATACATGTGATGAACGCATATCTGATTGCACTTAGCTACATGCGAGAAATCAAAATAAAATACAATAAGTTGCTAAATGCATATCTGAAACGTAGTCATTTATTTGAGTTTTTGTCACACAAGAGCATGGAAGAAATCATTAACAAGTGTGTGGAGAAACTTGGCCCAGAGATGGAAGTACTACCAGATCCAATGGATAAACTAGAGTTGTCTTCAACTTCAACGGAGATTTTAGTAACAGGATACTTCATGATCAGCGATTCCAATGAGCATGACCTAATTAAGGCTAACACTGTGCCTGAAAAGATCGATGAGCAGAAGTTTCGAGAGGTGCAATTACAGCAGTCGGTGCTTGGAGTTAACTATAATCTACAGAGGTATTTCGAATTACCACTGGAAGATATAAATAAGGCACCAGCTCTCAACGAAACAACATTCATCCAATATTTCATAGTATTGAGCAGAGTGAGGATTGCATAATCCAGCAGCTATCTTTTAAGCGATGTCCAACCAGGACGCTAAGACTCACACATACTGTGTGGAAGGAATTATGCACGCATAATACATGGACGTTCATTACACCCGAAGAAACTACTGTATTTGTGAATTGTGAACCAACTCGAGCAGAAGTAATTTTAAATGACACGGGTATAATTCACGTCACTCCGGACTGCGTCATCCAATAATTATTTGCATTTATTGCTTAGGTTAACAATATTTGTGTTTTTATATTATGTGTTAACATTTGTTTTGGTATTCTTTTAACTTGCACTTTGTCGCTTCGTTTTTATTGCTTTGGCTAGCAAAATTTTTGTATAAATTAAGTTGAAATAAAGTTACTCGGCTCAGTCTTGTTACTTAAACGAACCAAGCCTTTTTACTACCTAATGTGAGGCTGCATTAGGCGATTGAATTAAAAAATATAAAAATTCTAAATAGTAGAATTTACAATACCATAGAAATTTCATCGATAATCGGAAAGTCCGTCTGCTTCCATTGTTGCTTCATTATTCGACCATCCTTCTTTAATGGCAACTTTAAGCCAGTGTGTTAGGTAGCTCCATTTATTAATCGTGCTGCAACTCCCGTTACTGCGCATACTTTTACTGCATCCTTCGCATAGCACCTGTTAATTTGGTCCCGTAGAAAATTCAGTAGAAATGTCTTGCCAACACCAGCTCCACCTATAAAGAATATTTTTAAGCGTTCTTCGGCACTAGACATTTTACTTTGTATGGAGTTACCATTGGGAAAATTTCTTTTTGTCCAACATTCATAGACTGCTTAGCTAGTATGAACTGGTTATCATTCATAGGCAGATATGGAACTTCTTCTTCACAGTCTAGTTCCATGGGCTCTTCCTGTTCCGAAATGCGTGTACTTGATTGAATGCGTTTCCAAGTTGCTTGTCACCCTCGCGAGAGAGACCCAAATAAGCATTTGATTCTCTTAACCTTCCTTCATTGGTGATAAATGCGTCTCTGGCACTATTATATTCTCCCATCTGTTCACTCTCATTGCGATAGGGCATATACTGGAGTAGCAAACTATAATAATAAGACTCGAGATCAGAAGCTGCTACGAAGTTAGGAAACGGTATTACAGCTGGCGTGCTTCTAATAGTCATTTTTGTTTTGTGTGTTAGTGTAAAAAGACGCTTTCTTACTGTTTGCCCACGCGGTACATATGCATCCGTATCAATGCTGTCTTCATTGATTGTTGGTGGTTTCTTGTAGTGTGACTCAAACAACATCGCAAGCTCCATAAGACACATGTTGTTGAAATTATAGTCGGGATGCTCAGTTGGTCAGTTTTCATATCGTGCAAATATATTGGCGCAATAACCAGCTGCGTGACCAGCTTCAGTAAACTTCAACACTTTATATCGTTGCTCCGGTTTACGAGCATTGAGAAAGACTGATTTTCTCGAGCTGTCACACAAATTTAAATGACAAAGTCTGAATACGCATTCGCAAGTTCAAACTTGTCGTTCTTTCAATATGCACATGCATATTCTAAAAATCTTACGCGAAACGTCGGTTTCTTATCCCTTAATTTGTTGAATAACTTAAGTTACTTCACCATCTAGATTCATAGGTTCTGATTTTGATACATATTTGGCGATATAATAAGCAATTAACTCGTTAGTACCACATGGTTGTATATACATATTACCTTTCCACATTAAACAAAGCAGGACTGTAATTATTTACCCAACAATCTTCGCTTTTTCGTTTTAGAACGAAAATGCGACCACCATTATACATAAATTCGTTATATGAAGGATCAATAATATGTGTCTCTGTGCATTCTGAGCGAGGAAACTTGATACAACACATTATATTTGTATTGTTATTTTTCGTACAGGTATTAGTATGACGATGTATTTGACAACTTTTAACCAATTCGTGTAGTTCTGAATTTTCAGAAGGAGTGGCAGTACTACATACTGAATCAATGCGTGCTATTCGTTCAGGTGTCTCTACAGATGGGTGGTCTTCCACCCAAATAACTATATGCAGATAAGGACTTCCTCTATTTTGAATTTCTATTCTCCACCAATGGTCTCTCACTCTGCCGCCGAATATCTCAACATCGGTTTTAAGGAACTGCATTAGCGCATTTACACCATACCATAAGTTGCCTACTCACAACAACGGGATACATCTCGATGAGCCGTTGAGTTTTGTGAATATTTATATCATCTGGGTCAAAGTGTTGTCTGCCATCAGGGATCAGAAGCACTTTTTTCATATCTTTCCAGTGAAGGTAGTTCGGAGGTCGTAAGCATCTTATTTGTGCTGTAGGTCTTCTACTCGATTGCCATTTTCGCCTTCCACTCTTCTAGCATATGCTGCAATGGTTGACTTGACCCTATAGTACTCAAACATTGAAAGAGCGTAGAACAGGTAATCGTTGCGCTGAAACCTAGTACCAACACTGAGAATACGAAATTGATTGTAATCCAAAGGACTTATATTTACAGGTCTTTGTGTTTTCAAGCCATTTTTGCCATGTGGGAATAATTGATACCCCGCGAATTCTTCCGCCTTTATCTCATGACTTTCATTGACAATATTATCATTCATCATTATTCTAATCTCGTTTACATTTTCAGACACCTCAAGCTTATCGTCGACATCGGGTTGTGCGCTATCAATAGGCAACATTACAGATGTTTGCATATGTCGGGTTCGAGAGCTGTTGCTGTACTTGTACAGCTTGGTGAGTAATGACTTCATCCCTGAAATTTACGACTACGCGTGTTAGAGTGTAAGCTATATTACGCGACCCAAGGCATCTTTTACATATACGGCAAAGTTCTTGCAGGTTGTCGCATTCTATAACGCAGACTCTGCCACTTTTTGCCGTTGGCTTGCCTTTTGGGCCACAAGAATGGGAGTCAGCGTAATAGTATTTATCCTCACAGTGAAATACGAGGACAAATTTATTCGAAGCTGTCAATATTCCCGAAGGATGCCGTCAAATAATTGAGTTAAAGCTGTGAGTAATGCAATGCCAATATTGTTGGTATTGACAGCGTCTTGAAGACTTCCCAAAAGAAGAGTGTCTTCATCACATTCTATAGAAAATCGCTTCTTATACATTTGTACGTTTTCTTTGACGACATGAAAATTTCGCATCTCTAAATATCTTGTTTCATCCAGTTTATTTAGCGGTAGTAGAGCACGAATTTGGCAATATAAGGAGTCACCCTCTAACATGTAAACGTTCATAATATTGACGTCTCATTGATTAGGGTTGAGAATTGCGTCCAGCAAGATACTTGCTAATGACATAGCACTACATTTTGGTCAGCTTGATGCCATGAAGCCCGAATAATTCTAGCAATATCATTAATTGGAATGAACGCATTTGGAATTTCAATTATTTCAGGTTCTCCGTCTTCAGATAAATCTCGCACATTAAGTCGTATCAAGTCTTGTTCACTAATTTGGGCATTTTCGTCAATACGTACATCTCTGTAAAGCGGGTTATTTCTAATTAACCATCTTAAAGCACTATAGACTTTTTCGCGGGATATTGTGAATTCTTTTGTGATGTTTAAATTTTCCAATGGTTCTGTTACTAGAACAATACCTACCTGGCTTGAATATCTCGGAAGCATATTAGGTAGCTTATCACTGAACTCAAAGATGTCTTGGGCAAACAAAACAGCTTGTCCACGGAAACCGTACTGCCCATATAGCCCAGTAAATTTTAGGACTTTAACAAACGGGATGATTCTGCGCAGTAAACGTTGCTCTGCCTGCGTCAGCATTTGAATCATGTCTGGTATAGAACCCGGATCCAAATTATTCCAGAAAGCTTTTGGTGGTGCAATTGATTTATTATGGGTGACATGTGTTTGGCAACGGGAACATAAAAGTAACATTGTTTTCGAAGACAACTCTATAGGTAGATATCTTAATGCAACAATGTTGTAACGTACTGTATGAACTTGATTAGGATAGCAACGTTTGGTACAAATTTCACAAACATGTATGCAGAATGTGTTAATAGCATTTTCGTACGCTTGTAGATGAATTCCAGCTCCGTGTTGCTGGGTACGCTCACGTTGTCCAATTAACCTGGCCTTATGTTGCTCAGGTGTTTCTGACGCTACCAGCTCTCCTTGACTATTACGTTGCCCTATTAACCTGGCCTCATGTTGCTCAGGTGTTTCTGATGGTAACCGTTCTCTTCGTTTCTGCAGTCGACTATGGGTTTCACTTTCACTCTATTTTGCACCTTTTGTTCTATACTTTTCTTTCGCTTTTTCAAGCCTTCTTTTTTTCTTTTTCGTTGTGCTGCAGTCTCTGTTTTATTTTTGTTTGTTTTTGTTTCATTATCATTTGTTTCCATGTTGTTCCCACGAGTAATGGACATTATAACGGTGTTTCGATTAGATGCCTAGATTTAAATTTTAATATATGTATAGACTGTCTCAACTCTACGATCCGTCATGCACTGTGTTCTACTTACTTGTAAAGCTCTTTCATTTTATACCCATATTGAGGATTTTTGAGAAAATATGTAATCCACCATTTGGTAAAGGCGGCCATTTTAGATTAGAAATTTGTCATAGTGTACAGCATTCTACTTGTAAAGCCCTTTTATTTGATTACCCCCATGGAGGGGGTTGTGGGAAAATATGCAATCCGTCATTTTGTAGAGGTGGCCATCTTGGATTTACAATGATACTCATTATATTAAATTGTATTGTCATCAGAATGAAAGGCGTGTACCAAATTTCAGATAAATCTGTCAACAGGAAGGGCTTTAAATTTCAACTACTAAATTTGACCCAAACAAACAAACAAACAGGGCAAGCTAATTAAAACCGTTTAAAAATGGATTGTCTGAATAAGTACGTAGGATTTTTTTCATATGGCATAGTTCACTTGTTATTAACAATATTCTGGCGATTTTTCTGCGAATTTTGCGGGATTGACTTTGGAAGTGCGCTATTGGGCCAAAAATGAATATATCAAAAAAAAAATCCTACGTATTTCTCTGACCTCCAAAAAATAGACGTCATCTGAGAAACGCTGCACAACCGAAATTTTTAAATAAATTTGTCTATAAAAATTATGTTTTACAGTCAATCATATATACAATAAACCTCTATATTTGTCAACTTAGTTTATTTTACATTTTTTCTAAAAAAAAAATTACAAAAATCTCATTTTTACGGTCTCTAGAGTGGCCTAACCCCTTAAACGACTTTGTTGATCTTCCTTTAGTGGTCCTCAGGTCAATAGGTCCATCAAAATCCACTCCAGTATGTTTAGAAGGAGGCAAACTATCTTGCTTGCGAGCTATATTCCAGTGTATCCATAGTGCTAAGTATCTCGTTTATTGTTTCCTTTTATCCATTCACAAACTCTTAGCTACATATGGTATATTTAATTTTTCAAGTTGTATAACATTTTTATATCACCTATCTATTGACGTGTAGTGTTTAAACTTAACCTAAATTAACTTAACCTACTCGTAACTTCTCTTAAAAGCCTATTATCATACATACATTATTCAACTTATCTACTTCTATTGTACTTACTTTGAATTAAATAAAATTAGGCCAGAAATGAAATATTAACAAAACAAAAACATAAGGAAGACATATAAAATTGTTTAACGTAAAAATTATCTTATTGTGCTTAATCTTAAGGCCCAATAATGGATATAAATTTTAAGTAACTAATTTTTCAATTAACCAATGAACGCAGAAAACAATGATTTGTGCACAAATTTCGACGCTGCAATTGCCACCCAGATCAAAAACCGTGAGTACCAATTTGATTTACAAAAATAAGTTTTCTGGTTGTTAAATGAATTTATACCTTGTAACTTACTTACATCTACTTGTATGTTCTACTTATCTATATACCTATATCTAAATTATTAACTACATTCATACGAGTACGTACAATATATTCTAACTTGCGTATTACTCTATATTATTTATAACATGTACAAACATACCTATCAAATTAAATAAATCGTATGTATGTGGGTGACCGTGGCTCAAGTGGTAGTGTATTGGCTTCCCAATCGGACGGCTCGGGGTTCAATACCAACCGTGACCGAAAGACTTTTTTTCAGGCAACTAAAATCTTGTGAGATGAATGGTTGCCTCAATACAACATCAAGTCCAATTTACACTAATAATTTAGGCTCCCCATTAAAAGTTGGATGCCACCCATGGAGCGAAATAACCACTGAGCCCAAACATCTTTCTCTCTCTTTCTATCCAATCTTTCGAAAAACTTAACACGTGCTTCGGCATTTTAGGAGTAGTAATACCCTCTTGAGCGTTAGGTTCTTTTTAAAAAAAAATGTATTCTGATCGTATGCAATCTGATCTGAAATTGCATGTGAATTACATTATTTGAAATACAATACATATAGTTTCCGTGTAATCACGCATTCCCATTTTTGTTTTTTGTTGAAACCGGCGATATGATTGATGCTCAAGAAGAAGTAGAATCTCTAGGGTTCATCTTACGAGATCACAAGGTGAAAATGACGGCTCGTACTTACAAACCTAGTCTGTTTAGCCAGATTTGTCCTCATGTCAATACACCGACGACATAATTAAAAGCAAAGTGCTCGTAGTCTACATACATATCTCTTCAGATTTTCACTCGACCCAAGTTTTAAACCATAGTTGGCAATAGTCTTATTACGCACATCCAAAACGTGCAATATACTTTGGTA
This sequence comes from Volucella zonaria, assembly GCA_963966105.1. NCBI lineage: Eukaryota > Metazoa > Arthropoda > Insecta > Diptera > Syrphidae > Volucella > Volucella zonaria. Next base: position 41,127,643 of record OZ014533.1, on the reverse strand, counting down.
AGCAAGGAACTAAGCCCCCTGTCTATCTTTTGCCTCACATTTCAAAGGTGAGAATATCTATATACCATATATACACATAATGTCATAATTTTTGTGTAGGCCAGCAAACAAGCAGCAAGTAGCCTCCCTCCGACGAGCTAATTGTTGTGCATCCGCTGCTTTTAAGTGAGAACTCTTCCACCTTACTACACCCCGACGGGTTACCACTACTAACTATTTAGGTAACCAATAATTATATTACAAGCAACCTAAAAATGTAGGAAGCTTAACAACGGGCAGCTTAACTTCATTTAAATTTGTAGAACTAGTCTTCCTAACTGAAGAAGGGTATTCCTCAGGTTCATTGTTATGAGAAGATTCCGACGTCTCCGGTAGTAACTTTATCATTTGTAAGGAATAATAACTATACGGTATATTTCCTCAACATCGGAATAGAAATCAGCGGAAAAATATTCTATATCACTCAGGGAACGTTTAATGGACGCAGCAGCTTGAGCTCTTGCTCAAGTGTTAAGTTCCTTAAAAAAAAATAAAAAAAAAAACTTTATCAAATGAAAATGTAATTCACAGTAAAACAAATTAATTAAAAGCATTGAGAAAAAAGTGCAGTTTACAATACAATATAATTTTGGTGGGCAAAATATGTACATAAGAATTTTCGTATTATCACTCCATGTCCTTTCAACTTCTTCTAGTTTTAAGTTAACAATGTTTACAATTTATTTCGTTTCCTTAATTTAAATTTCATAAATTGGCTTAGTTCGGCTCGTAAGGACCATTAAATGTGCAGACACTTGACAACTTCTTAAATCCTTCGTGAAATAAAACTCTAAAATTCAATTCCAAATTTATATTTATCGCACGAAATAATTAATATTTTTTAAAAAATTTACTGACCTTGTCCGACAGTGATTAGTGTGCAATTGGAAAATTGGATCTGAATTCTATTTGGCGAAATACCTATCACACTATGTAACTAAGTTTGCAACTTGTTTAGGCATTAACAAATGATGCGTTATGCGCTAGTCTCGCAAATTCAGAAGATTACCTCTAGAATTACAGTGTCGCAAACCAAAAAAAGAGCATTTAAAAATATTGATTATTTGGTATCCAAGGCATAGAGTCTAATTTGCTCATGAGCATTATAGATGCTACAACTTTTAACCGAGCCCCATGGGCAGGAAGGCCGGACGCGTTTAATCGAATTCATAAATTTTCCCGTTATTCCACATAGCGGTCAAACTATTAAATGGTTTTAAACTTTTTTCATATTTGCACATCGATAACCCAAAAACGGTGTCCGACTTAATCAAATTTTAATTTGTTGTAAAATGCTAGACTTAACAAAAATTGTAAGGTATCACTCATTCTTATGCGTTACCCCAAATTATTAATATTAGTAAATTTATTTACCTTACAAAATCTAATTACAACCCAGTGAAAATAATTGAAATTTAATGCAAGCTATCACGCGTATAACGTAGCAGAGTCACAAAACAAAACTGTAGTTTACTTAGCCATCAGGTTCCCACGGTTCTCGATCCGACCGTAATGCTGTGTCTGTACACGCGTATCCGTTGAATACGTTGCTGACTGCTGAGTCAGGATCATGCATTGGGAATGCATTTACTGAAATAGGATCCATTCGAGTCCAAAGAGGAAACCTTGTGGCGAGAGATATTACATTAAGTTAGACTTAGTTCTAGTTGAAGCTTAGCCGCGAACGGTACTAAGTAAACTTTATTAAAACAATAGAAAGTCGTGTTTTTTTTAACGAACAAGTTGGACTGACTAATATGAGTCGGCGTTCGGTTTTTTTTCATTTGACAGGATCAAAAATCTTTAACTGGCGTCCGAGCAGGGACAGGCTCTTAGAGCTATATCCTTTCTTCTAGGTGATAAAGGCAAACGAGTGAACATCATTGTACCTATGGGAAAACAAGTCACTTTGATAATTTCTTCGTACCCGTGGGAGCACGTTGGAGATCACAAAAAACTTATAGGGTACGGGCGAAGCACATCGTGCCTCAGGTTGCCTACAATTACGAGTATTAATGCTGGCAACCAAAACAGACAAACACAATGCTTCCGGAAAAAGCCTGTTCCACATCCGAATCCGAGGACAAAATGAATGTTTTTTTTTTTTCATTTATTTTTTTGTTTTCACTCTTTTCTTTTAGAACGAATATCTGAGCAAAATACAACACGAATAAGCTTTTACAAATATTGTAAGTGTAATAAAAAATCGAAAAAAAAGAAACAAAATATAAAATAAAACAAACGAAGCATTTGTGTATACGATAATAGTCCGAGACTTGTGCGTTTCCATTAAAAATACAAACTGCATCTAGAAAATTAATAAAGTAGTAAGAAGCATTTGACAGCATGTCACACCGAAAAGTGGAACATCAATCTGGCGAAAGCAAAATAGTTGCACTTGATATTTCTAAGGCATTCGAGAGAGTTTGGCATCAGACTCTTTATTCGAAAATGGGTGCTTTTAGGATTGATGACTGTCTTCTTCAATGGATTAGAAATGGCCTTTTGGAACGCTAAGTTCAAGTTGCCTTGGACTGTTTCAAGTCTGATATTTACAAAATAAATGCTGGTGTGCTGCAGGGCACCGTTCTATCTCCGACACTCTTTTTAATTTTCAATTATGATCTCTTGTCTGCTACTTCTAATCCAATATATTCCTTTGCTGATGACAGTATTCTCTGCTTTTCATATTCGTTCCCAGACTTACGTCCCTGATCTTCGGCTGTAGAATGGGAACGCCAGCGTATTTTAAACTCATTAGGTCTCCTCAAGCTTTTTCATCCCCTCTGATCAGGCCCCAAGATATAAGGCCTTTATCCGCCCGAAATTGGAGTATAATGCCCATATCAGGCCGGGTGTGCCCAAAACATCTCTGCTAGATAGAATTTAAAACCGTGCGATAAAACTCATAGGTGATACTAATATCACTCAAACAAAGGATACCCCCGAATGCCGACGTAATGTCTCGTGGCTCTCTCTGTTTCATCGCTGTTTTCACCAACAGTGCTCCATAGAAATAGCCAGTAGCAATCAAACTTATAACCATAACACCCGCTTCGCTATGACTTCTCATTCCTAAGCCGCACAATTATTTCTATCCTCCCTGATTTTCCTTCGCCGTGCTGTGTGCACTTTAAGGGTACTTAAATCCCTCGATCGCGCGCAAATTATAAAAAACTATCTATCTGTGAGCACATTGAAAAGAATTTACAGAAATGGTTTACTAATGCCCAGCAGGTTCAGTTTGAATATGAATCCCTTCAAACTAATACGGTATCGAAGTCCTAGTCAATCAGGTGGGTCGCAGTACACTCGTTCATGCCTTTGTTCCATTGAATATCGGAAACCAGAACAGATGCGGCTTGAATGACATCATGCCACGCCTTGAAAACAGATTAATTATCCGGAACTATGTTTATACCTGTCCTCAACCCACACTATGATCACCTTATCCAAAACCTTACTGCCAGATTGGAAGTGTCTTAATCCTTTTTGGGGATGGGATGTACCACCGCAGTTTTCCAGGCACAGGCATTGGTGGTATAAATGTTCACCACTGGTGGGATATATCGAAGCACAAGGTTTGGTATTCCATCCTACTCCTGAGTGATTAAAAGATCGTTTGGAGCTCTTTCTTCGATCCGCTTTCTTTTTCATCCGCTTTATTTCTCATCCGCTATCGGAGCTCTCGAATCACCAGTTCACTATTTCATTTCGAAGGTAGAAATTGTGCACAAGGACTAAATTTTCCAGGTTGTGGTCCGGGCTTCATTAGCCATGTACACTTCCTGAGAAGTCTCTCCTATATCTTTTACTGTCTCCTGCGGACGCTCGATCGCAAAGAAGTTATCATCATCAACGGCCTCATTTGGATCTATGACTGCTACTAAAGCATGTGTTGGCTGTCCATCATTCACGTAATTTTAAGATAACAATGGTGGTTTTGAACTTTCCTCCGAAATATTGTAACTATTTGCGGGTTGCTGGTGTTTACATCCCTAATTTTATTTTTCCAGTATAAGCTTACAGAAGCCCTGTAATTCTCATTTATTAACATTTGGAAGTTCTTGATCAACATTTGTCTACTTTTATGCCGTTGCAGTGAGTCAATAGTTGTGTTGGGGAAGACTTCATGGTTGTCCGAGATATAGTTTTGTTCGATTGTCTCGTCCCTTAGTTTTGGATGAGTGTCATTCTCCTCGATTGACAGATTTCTGTTAGATGGTGGGTAGAGCGCGTTCGAGGAGAGAGCTGTTGTTAGTATTCTAACATATTATAGTTCTAGGAATGCCTTTAGACACATTAATCCAACTTCGGAGTTTCGGAGGGTCACTATCATATACGAAGGTGCTCATGCCTGTCGGCTTTATTCGTCTGTCAAACAGCAGGACATTTAAATAGGAGCCATATCTATGAAACGACGGACTATCCGTCGCCTGTTAGTCGAGTCTGTGCATTACGATGTGCTGACCCCACCACTTGAATGGTAGGTCCCCTCTTGTATTTGGTGTATTATTTCCCCCAATCTCTATATTTGGCGTTGAAATCCCCGCCGATAATAAAATAATTCTCCAATCCCAGTCTTAGGAATCAAAAATGTGTCTCCAGCTCTGAGAGGAATAAAGTGTATTAAGAAACCTTAGGTGCGTAGACAGACACCATGTACAACCGTTTTCCAATACGGTGAGGGATATACATGATGCATGCTTCCACCACCTGGAACCTGCGTATTACACGACTGTAAAATCTTTTAAAACGCAGTCCTTTTCATACAAAGGTCGCAACGCTTCCTTTTTATATGGAGTTGGGTCGGTTTCTTTTGTGTCTCATTTTGTGTTTTTCGGTAAGCTAAGTTTCGCTAACCAAAAGCACATCAGGGGCTTGGTCTATAAGCAACTTAGATAGTCTGGCTCTTCGCTCAAACCTCATTAGTGAATTAACATTCACTGCAAGGATCTTCAGGTTTTGCTCCGCCATGACTGGAGTTGCGGCAGTAGCGTGTAGATTTGATTCACACGCATACCCTGTTCAGTAATGTAAGTCAGATTTTATTTATTTATTAAATTCATACATATTAACAATCATAAATAACTTATAACTACTTCAAAAATTAATTACTTGAAATAGATGAGAAAAATAGTGACATTCTTATTAAAAGAAAAAGTGTCGAATGCCACATCAGCAAAATTTACAATTAGAACTTACAAAGGTTGTGTGAGGTGACTTTTAAGAAATTACATTCATATGTAAGTGTCATTTGCATAATTTGCAATTAAAACAATAATTATAATTCAAAATTTACCAAAAAAGAAAATCAGAGCTACGACTAAGATAGAACATTGGTAACGATTCAAAAGTTTGGTAGCTAAAATCAAAGTACCGAGTGCACACGTCACCTACTGCGCTCGTAATTTCTCCTATGCTGCACACCACAAAACAAAAAAAAAACCACGCGCAGTGTAAAAAACAAAAACAAAAAAAAAGAAAAAAAAACCAAACACGCGCGCGGTGTGTGCAAAAAAACAGAAATAATAAAAAAAAAAACTAAAACATAGTGCAGTGCAATTAAAAAGAAAAAAATTATCACATAGTGCGGGTATCCAACCTCTCCCGCTCCTGGTTGTAGTACTGTTCCTTGCACTCGGCCACTGCCGTTACTATTCTTATCATGCAGTGACTGAGTGTATATAACAACTGATGAATAGGAGGTTGTGTGTGAAGATTTTGTTGGTGCACTGTTTCATATTGTTGTACGGGTATAACACCTTCAGCAATTTGATTCGGTAAACCATGATCAAAATTTTCACTTCGCAGCCTTGCTTAGTATCGTCGGTGTTTGTGTTTACTCTGTTTGTTTGTAATTATGACTAGTGAATTCAGGGTGCACGTAGCCAATATACGCGGGCTAAAAGTAATCACTTTTCTGCGTACGTCCACGTCTGTAAGTACCGACCAGCTGTTTTGGCACTTCGTGAAACACAGGTAGATCCCCGCCCACAGTTCTCAGATCACTCTGATATGAAGCTACCTGGCTACGAACTAGTGCCACTATGCTTTCCCCATCGCGGCCTCGACATTTACGTGCGTAGTGATGTAGCTTAAAAAATTCCACCACAATGTAGTCCCTGTTTCAATCCAGAATTAAATTTCATGTGGTTAAAATTCCATCTCCGTAAGGTAATTATCCACTACTGCTTTACTTACAGAAGCCCCAAACTGGACAGTAACTCGAACTTTCACGAGTTTGATACGCCAATACTAATACCAGACGTTGATAGTCATACAGCCAACACTCTGGACCTGTTTTTAACTTCTCACCCTGACAAGTACTGCGTTGATGTGCTCTGCCCTCTAGGCTCGTCGAACCATTGTGTCATATCAGCTAAATTCTCGTACACCACCACACAGTTACAGAAAAGATCCCTAAAATAACCGTATGGCAATACGAGAAAGCCAATTGGAGCGGACTTAACAACTTCCTTAGGAATTTTAACTGGTCGTTATGTTTCTTCGATAACGACGTGGATGCCGCTGCTGACATGATCACAGAAACTATTCTCTTTGGAATGCGATGCTTTATCCCTCATCGGATGAAGTGTATCAAACCAAAAGAAAAGGCATGGTACGACTCGAGCTGTAAAGAGGCTGTCAGGGTTAGAGAATTGTTTTTTCGGTCCTACAAGACCAACCCGACGGAGGAAAACCGTAAAAAGTTCAAACGAGCCAGAAATGACTGCAACGTCTTTCTCAAGCGTGTGAAATTTCTATAATTTCAGCATACATAAATCCTCTGTTCCAGATGGTATATCTCCACTCCTTCTGAAGAGCTGTTCTTTCACACTGGCAAAACCACTGCGTAAGCATTTTCACCAATCCTACTCTTTAGGACTCTTTCCGAGCAGATGGAAAACAGCATTTGTCCAGCCCGTCCCTAAAAAAGGCTAATCTTCTTCTCTCTCCTCCTACAGACCCATTGCACTTACGTCCCTTCTCTCCAAGGTCATGGAAACGCTGATAAATCGTCAGTTCATGAAATATCTCGGAACACGAAAACTTATCAGTGATGGTTTTCGTAGGAACAGGTCCACTGCTGATTTGATGGCATGTCTCACCGAAAAGTGGAACCAAAGCGTACATCAATCTGGCGATAGCAAGATAGTTGCACTTGAAAGAGTTAGGTATCAGACTATTTTGTCGAAAATGCGTGCTCTTGGGATCGATGACTCTCTTCTTTAGTGGATTAGTAATTACCGTTCGGAACGTTCAATTCAAGTTGTTTTGGACGGTTTCAAGTCTGATATTCACAAAATAAATGCTGGTGTGCCGCAGGGCTCAGTTCTGTCTCTGACACTCCTTTTAATTTTCATTAATGATCTCTTGTCGGCTACCTCTAATCCAATATATCCCTTTGCTGACCATAGTACTCTCTGCTTTTCATATTCGTTCCCGGACTCACGTCCCTGCTCTTCAACTGTAGAACGGGAACGGCAGCAAATGTTAAGCTCATTAAATTTCGATCTTAACCGCATAACTAGTTGGGGAAACACTAACAGAGTAGAATGTAATGCTTCCAAGACACAATGCTGTCTGCTGTCGTTAGAGCGAAATTTGAACACCCAGCCATTATCCATGAATGGTACTTGCAGCGTCGAAACCGATAAACTTTTCATTCTCGGTCTGTGTGTCAATGAAAACTTACGTTTGAATGACCACATATTCTGTGTCGTCACAAATGCTACGAAATGTTTAGGTTTCCTCAAACGATGTAAGAAATATTTCACCCCCTCTGATCTGGCCCCAATATATAAGGCATTTATCAGCCCGAAATTGGAGTACAATGCCCACATCCGGTCGGGCGCGCCCAAAACATCTCTGCACCTGCTAAGTTGGATCCGAAACCATGCGATAAAACTCATAGGTGATACTAATACCACTCAAACGATGGACACCCTCGAACACCGACGTAAGGTCTCGTGTCTCACTCTGTTTTATCGCTATTTCCACCACCAGTGCTCCATAGAAATCGACAGTAGCATTCCGCCCCTTCAAACCTTTAACCGTAACACCGGTCCCGCTATGATTGCTCATTAATATACCCTCAAACCCACTTTCGGGCGTACTCTAAAATACCGTGATTCGTTCTTAAGCCAAACAACTCGCTTATGGAATGCCCTGCCCAGCTCCTTATTTCCTAGTCATTATAACCTCCAAACATTTAAAACCAACCTTCACCCTCTCTCTATCCTCCTTGACTATCCTTCGCCGGCACTGTGTGCAAACATTTTAAGGGTACTTAAATCCCTTGAGCGCGCGCAAATTGTAAAAAAAAAAAACGCCAAGCTACGAGTATTCACCGCTGCTCTCGTCTCTCAAAAGTGGTTAGGGTGATTGCGTCCTCTCTTCCGTTTGCCTCCAATTGTAGATCCACAAAAGTTTCCAGAAATGACGCTCCGTTAACTACAGACGAAATGGAAAAATCGCGACTGTTTATAGTGAAGACTGCTCAAAGGGAAATATTTTCAGACGAACTTGCAAGTCTAAAAAAGAAAGGAATGTCAAAACAACTAACCGCACTAAACGCGTTTATCGACGCTGAACGGCCTGTTCTACGAGTACGAGGCCGTTTACAAAATGCGGCTCTTACTTACAACGAAAAACATCCTATCCTACTAAGACACCAACACCGGCTGACAAATCTGATAGTTCGAGACGCTCAGAGCAACACCTTACATGGCGGCATTCAACAGATGATCGCATACGTAAAAAAAAAAAACGAAACTTCAAACTGAGTTCAGGGTTACGAACCAGAACTCCGAATATCGAATTCCGAACTCCAACTTGAACAACATAAATTAATATTACAAAAAATTTTAGTTGTGTGTATGAGCTTAATACTACAACTTTTAACTGAATTTAACTTTGATCAACATTCAAAAGATCAATCTAAGCATTCGATATATAAATAAATAAATAATTAAATGTCATGTAAACAAAATCTACTCACCTGAATTACCTTGAAACTCTTCTCCATCACCCGGTTTGCTGCTTCATCACTTTATTTTTAATTAGCTTTGTGTTTACCTTTTTAAATTCAATAATACCACAAAATTTAACTTCACATATGGTAAACCTACAAAACCACCACCGGCAGTATTTTGAAGTAAGCAACCATCAGCTTTATCAGTGGCAATTTAATATTATATGTACTGGATTTGGTGCATGCATAAATTGCCAGTTGGAGTAAGGAAGATAATATAGCCATATAACGTATGTGCTCTATCGTTGTAATGTTTGACTGATTGCTGTCCTTTTCTTTGTTATGTGTTTTAAATATTATAATAATAACCTTCTTTCTCATTACATGCGCATCGGTGAAGTAGATCACAAAATTGGCAATCTTTGCATTATTACATAATAGGGTGGTCAATTAGGATCGAACCAGTTAATTACGAACGTAGTTCACTGCTAGGAGAGAATGTTGAAACATAAAAACAGATGACAAAAAAATTCAACAGAAAACATCAAACAAACATATCCGAAACGAAATCCACAAAACTCTACACTTCAAACGTCAAACAGTGCAACAACAAACAAACAAAAACATAACCGCCAATAATGTGTAAATTACGAAGAACCAAAATAAAGATTTTATAACGTTTTAAAATTCAAAACTGTGCGTTTTATTTTTCCGCTCTAGCGTTATTTTCCCTTTTCCAAACGGTTTTACGAACCAAAAATACCTCTATACAGTCCACTGAATAAAAATAAGATTCTACGAATCAAAAATAATATATAGTTTTGCAAAGAAACAAGAGCGTTGGAAGTCTTCATAAGAGGTCTCACTGGTAACTTGTCAAGGATGTTCATTGTGCAAGAAGCGAAAACCTTACCCGAGACGTATGCTTTATGTCTGGAAATTCAGAATCTCAACTTCCGGAATCACTCTATTCATGTGAATAACACGACAAACACAACTACGGCCCATCTAGACCAAATTTTTAGCGACAAAATAGACCCCCCTCCTCCGCAACAGAGATACCATTCCAAACACCATACTTCCAGCGTTCCCAATCGCTCTCATTTTTATCAAAATTCTGACGCACCCCCTAAGCCGACTAGTCCAAAACCTCATCCCAAAATGGAGGTACATCATTTGGTCCAAACGAAACAGGTCAATTATATGAATAGACCCGAAAACAATCTTCACAAAATTAAGGCACATTTCGAGAACTTTTCACGTTCACGAGGCTCCTCTCAAAAACAGGAAAGGTTATACAACCTTCAGACAGAGCAGGAGGCATTACCCGAAAACCGAGACGAAGTTCCCGACCGGTAGCCTCAACATCAGCGAAAAAATTACCGGTAAATTCTTTGAGAGGGTCGGAATCGACTTTCCACTGATGGCCTACGTTTTTTCAGGCCTGATATCTTTGGATGGCATCATCGGCGACGACACCCTAAAACAGCTAGGAGGAGCCATTACTGATCGTGAAAAGAATATCCTTACGTTATCGAACGGTGTACAAATTCCCCTTGGGAATAAACTATCCTCAGTGGTCAATGCTGTACTTCACGAAAGAGTCCTGACAGTATTCGACAAAGACTTTCTGAATTGTTAGAAAGGTACCACAGTGTTTTTGGTCCACTGATTTTTAACGAGTTGATAAAAACCGCATTACGAGCAGAAATTGGAACCACGACCGATGAACCCATTTACAAGGAAAGCTATGCTTATCCTCCTTGCAGGAGAAAGGAGGTGGAAAAAGAAATAAAAGAACTTTTGGCAGAAGCAATCATTCGTCCACCGATTTGGGTTAATATAACTCTCCGATTCGGGTTGTGCCGAAAAAGCAAAACCCACAGGAAGACTTTAATACCGAATGGTGGTCGACTTTAAACGATTGAACTTCGTTAGTATATCCGACTCATACCTCAATGCTCACCAGTCTAGGTAAGGTAAAGTACTTTACCACGCTTCATCTTACTTCTGGATTTCACCAAATACCTACGCAAGTATCCGCCACATCAAAAACTGCATTTACCACAATGAATGGAAAGTTTGCCATTCGGTCTAAAAAACGAGCCAGCGACCTTCCAGAGAATAATAGTTGACTTGCAAAAGGAATATATTAGAAGGATATGTTACGTATATATCGACGACAATGTCATCTTTGGCAGCGACATAGGCGATATGATAAATAATATCGAAACCATTCTTTCTCGTTTGCATAAGGTGAACTTAAATGTGGGTGGCCGTGGCTCAAGTGGTAGTGGACTAGCTTCCAAATCGGAAGGTTCGTTGTTCGAATCCCAGCCTTGCCCGAAAGACACATCATCCATTTTTTCAGTTAACGAAAATCAAGTAACACGAGTAGTTGACTAGAAATTAACATCAAGCCAACTTCCACTAAGAATTTAGTCTCACCATTAAATGTTGGATGCCACCCATGGAGCGAAATAACCACTGAGCCCAAGCATCTATCCCATTTTCCAGAAAACTTAACACATGCTGAGGTATTATAAGTGTATTCATACCCACTTGAGTGTTAAGTTCTTTTAAAAAAAAAATTGTAACCTAGAAAAGACTTACTTTCTGGAAACAGAGGTCGAGTTTTTGGGATATGTCATCACCCCGGACGGAATTCGAGTGGACACCAAAGAGGTTGAGGCCATACAGGAAATACTGCCTCTGAAAACCTCAAAGATTTAAAAAGCTTGTTGGGACTCTTTTTATAGAAAATTTATTCGTGATTACGCTAAAGTGGCGAAGCTTCTTACGAATTTAACAAGAGTTGAAAATACGCAAGTTAAAGCAAATCAATCCAAAGGTGTTCCGATCGAGTTGAGCGAAGAAGCAAGTTTTTTAAGACCTTAAAAGCCTATTGACGTCATCCGAAGTTCTCGATTTTCCAGATTTTAAAAAAGCATTTAACCTGACCACTGATGGTTCGAATTATGAAATTGGAGCTGTTTTGTCGCAAGACATATCAGGGCAGGACAAACCAATTGCTTATATCTCGGGATCCCTCAACAGAACCGAGGAAAATTACGCCACGAAAGAGAAAGAAATGTTGGCTATAGTTTGTGCCCTTGACAATCTTCGTTCGTATCGGATCTTTACCAACCACCAGCCACTAACATTTGCTCTAGGCAACAGAAATTTCAATGGTAAGTTGAAAAGATGGAAGGCTCGCATTGAAGAGTACAGCTACGAATTGGTTAACTAACCAGGTAAATGAAACCGAATACAATACCTGATGATCTTTCTAGACTAAAAACACAGGTGAATCACTTGTCTGGCCTAGCACCATCTGGAACGGCATAGAATTCTTTAAACGCATACATTTACTCAATTACCTATACAGCAACTAATAATTCCTCAACTGATACTGCTGCAGAACCCAGTCCCCTAACGAAAACTACCAGTGGAAGCGAATACTCGACCGACACTGCCGACGAAACTATCCACAGCGCGGCATAGGATAACTCTGACCTCATTCCTCACGTGGAGACCCCTTTGAAAGTATTTCGTATTGAAATAAATTATAATTACGGATACAAAAGGTTTAGAAATTTTTGAAAAACTTCAAACAGGTTACTACCGCCATTATCTAACCATTGAAAATTTAGACAAATTAAAACTTACTCACATTTTATAAAAGAAGCCAAACATAATTAACGGTGTTAAGATTCCAGAGGAACATCTGCGAGTAGGAATGACACAAGAGTATACTTGGAAAATCTTACTAACTATAAGTTTCGCATAAAGCAAAGGGTAGTAGAGGACGTACATATATGGTATAGTATTCTGCAACTCATTGCGGAAGAACACAGGAGAGCTCACCGGAACGCTGGAGAAAATAAAGAGCAGCGATATTATTTTCCGAAAATTAGTAGTCTATTTACCAAATTAACTAAAACTTGCGATATCTGCCTTGCGAACAAATGTGATAGGCATCCAATGAATCCAGAGCACCGTGCGACTCCTGTACCATCGTACCATTCCGAGATACTTCACATGGACATAATAGAATGGCAGAATGAGAAATACAATATATTAGTTGCATGAACAAATTTTCCAAGTTTGCCAAGTTAAGAACAAATCGTCCCTATATCTAAGGAATAAAATAACAAAAATTTTACATTACTTCATTGTGCCAAAAATTCCAGTTACCGACAACGAACGTAGTATCCTCAGCCCAATTATACTAAACTTCATCAAATGGACATGTGTAGAACTCTACAGGACCCCCGTCCAACGAAGTGAGTTCAATGGTCAAGTGGAGCGATTGCATTAGACCGTTCTAGAAATCTACCGATGTTTGAAAGCGGAGTACAAGGATTTGAAAACGAAGCAAATCCTCAATATAGCGGTTGGCAGGTATAATAATACCATCCATTCCGTGACTGGAAGGAAACCATCCGACATATTCTACAATAGAAGGGGTAGGTAGGTAAGTAAAAGCGGCTGTTGGAAATACCAACTCACTTTGGCCTATTGGCCCATTGTGATGCCACGAGGATCTATGATCCTCTTACTTATGGAACCAGTTTGAGCTTATGATAAGCGTAGGAGACTGTTTACGTCTATATTTTTTAGATCTTTTAGGTCGTTTAGAAGAAAGCTCCTAAGTAAAGTTTTCGTCTCTGGGAGAGACCTGGACAGGTACAGAAGGATCAGACACTTAGAGCGATTCGGATCCAGTTTTGGCCAGATCTGTTTGGTCGCTAGACATGTTGGTCCAACAGTTCACCTACTTATATTGGCATTAATGTTAGCTTGCACGTAGCGATTGCTATACATATGCTACCCTTTTCCGGTAGAATAGGTAGAGTGGTCCCCATTTTGTCGAGTTCATCAGCTCTACAGTTCCTTAGAATGTCTCTGTGGCCCGACACCCAACAAAGATTAAGGTTGACTTGCTCTTCCATCTCCATAAGAGATGATCGGCGTTCAAGGGCGGTTTTAGAATTTAATGAGACTGAGGGCAGTGACTTGATAGCGGCCCGACTATCCCAAAAGATGCGGATATCCTTTGCAGATATTACGTTTTTCTTCAGCCAGGACAGAGCTTCTTAATCGGCAAAATTTCCGCCTGGAACACGCTGCAGTGATTTGGAAGACGGAAAGAGAGGCTTAGACTTAGCGTGTCTGAGAAAACACCGCCACCAACCCCGCTCTTGGTTTTAGATCCATCTGTGTAGAGATGGATTGACTTGTCCTCCATGTAAGCGTCTTCCTCCCAGAAGGATCAAGAGGGGAAGCTTACATGGAAGTATTTGTTAAACCAAAGTTCAGAAATGGTGTAATCGATGTTCTCTGTGGGATTCCTAATCTACTTAGAATATTGGCGTGGCCAAATGTATTATGTGTTAACTGTCTAGTCGCTTTAAGACTAAGCTGCAGTCGCAGCTATTTGCCCCCTGAAAATATAAAGGGGTGTCAAATGAAACAGAATGTCCAATGCCGCAGAGGGGGTAGACCGCAATTCTCCACTTATGCATAGACATGCTGTTCTTCGGACTCTGCTTAGTTTACGGCCTCCCCATAAGTGTGTATCAGTCTTATGAGCGAGATGTATAGCCAGTGGGTTATCCGAGGTTGAAAGCCCCATTTATTCCCAATGACTTTTTTTGCAAGAGAATAAAGCTATTGTAGCTTTATTGACTCTGTCCTGAATGTTCGGTTTCCAGTTCAGTTTCCTGATAAAAATGAGACCCAAATATTTTGTTGTATCGGAAAATACTAAACTGGTACCGTTTATTGAAGGAGGGTCTATAGTTGGAATTTTGTATTTCCTGGAAAATTGAATGCGGAGCCTTTCCAACCACTTTCCTTTATAGCAGGCTTAGTGAGCCGTTGACAGAAGTCTTGGATCAATTCTAGCTCGTATATGGATATCAATCAGTCGTTCTAGACTTTTCCGAAGGAAAGATGATAGACTTATAGGTCAAAGGTCCTTTGGGATAAAATGAGAACATTTTCCGGCTTTAGGAATTAAAACCACATTGACTTCTCTCCATGACAGTGGAAAGTGAATAAGTTCTACACAGCTCCTCATAATATTTTCTACCGCAGGCAGGATAATATCTGAGGACCTCTGTAGCTCGGCAGGTATTATATCGTCCGAACCAGCTGGCTTGTGTGGTTTGAACCTATGCAGCACCCAGAGCAGTTTGACTCTTGTGATAAGACCATGAAATTTGGTCCCGGTTGCAGTAGGCCTGTTGTGGTTGCTACTGACCGCGAATTGGGAGCTGCCTGAAAAGTGAGTGTCAAGTAGCAGGTTGAGTGACTCATCACTTGAGGTTGTCCAAGAGCCATCGGTTTTTTTCAAACAGATAGGCATCATATGATTTGTATAGTGGATTTTTCTTAGCCGCGATGCATCAGAGGTCTCCGTGATTTTATCACATAAGTACCTCCAGGATTGCCGCTTTGCCCTCCTCAGTTCTTTTTGGAATAATTTGAGGTATTCTTTGTATGAGTCCCAGTTAGTCACTTTGCTGTGCTTTTTGCTACGTTGAAAAGTTTTCTGCAAGTGTTTCTGAGCAGTTCCAGTGCTGATGTTCACCAATATGGCTTTTTCTTGCATCTAGGTTGAATAAGAGGGCGAGAAGCGGACACAGCCTAATAGAGAGCCAGAGTGAATTCCCTGACTTTCATGTCAAGCTCATTGGTGTCACGCGAGGGACTTGATAGTTCAGAGTATAGCGTTTCTGACAGTATTCCTATATAGTTTGGTCAATCAGTTTTCCGGTAGTTCCGGAATGCTGGTTGACTGGGAGGAGCATCATTCAGGCTGAATTGGATGTATCTGTGGTCTGAAAAAGAGTGTTCAGACGATACCATCCAGTTCGTTAGCATTTGAGTGATGTTGTCGGAGAAAAGAGTGATATCTAGCCCTTCCTGCGGGTTTCTAGTTATAAAAGTGGGGTCATGTTGCAAATAAAGAGGTTAGTACTTATAATAAAGTCAAAAAGTGACTCAGCTCTATCATTGATGTCGACACTGCCCCATACCGTGTGATGAGCATTAGCGTCGCATCTGATGATGAGGCCATTTTTTTACCTTCTAGCCTCCACTACCATCATTTCTAGGTTATCACCAGGAAGAGGTCCCACATGACCGTGGCCAAGGTATGCCGATGCCAGCCAGTAGAAGCCTTTGGCAGTCTTTAGTTTGCTAACAGTTAAGTCGGTGTCGCTGAGATTAGGAAATAAAAATGCATTAAGGCTACGTTTCACTACTATACAAGTTCTGATCTTACCTTTGTCTCTTGTATAGAGCGGAGCGTATACGGGTGTCCTAAGTCCACGAACCACTCCTTCTACAATCCAAGGTTACTGTATTAGGATAATGTCTTCCGCGTCGCAAGACGCGTCTACAATAGAAGCTCCAGGGTTAACTACCAAGGTTCGCAGGGCAAGACTTCGGTCGAAGGGCTAGCCAAGGCAGCTGGAACATCCACTGCCGAAGCTACGTCCAACAGGCAAAGAAAGAAGGGCAAGGCTGCGGTGGTAGAAAAAGTGGAAACAGCTGGCTCAGCCGCTGTGCCTGCCACCTCCACCACCGCTGCTAAGAGTGCGAAGAACGCACATCAAAGGGCAAGGCTTTGCTATATAACGCTAGGCGTGAGGTAGCAAAATATGAGGGCTATGATCGCGCTAGTTTAAGGGAATGGGAAAAACGCCTTTGAGAGAGCGAAGGCGACCCTGTCCAACAAATCACTTACTCAACAGGAGGCAAGTAAGGGAGATGCTGCTACAAAGATGGGAGTGGAAGCCGATCAGGCACCTTCTACCTCCTACGCGGCAAAATTAAAAGAGGGGGCCCTGGAAAGAAGGCAAATTTCAGAAGCAAGAGAAGCAGATCCGACTACGTCGTGGAGCAGAACGATGCAAAAAAGGTGAAGACTGGTACTTCACTTGCATTGCGAAGTGAGCACAGCGACCCGAAAAACGAGCTTCTCGTTGCTGTGATTAATGAGCTAGAGCCTTGCGGTCGTCGAACAATTAACCAGTGGAAAAACGTCAAGGAGTAGTTCCAAGACGTCGTGTGGAAAGAATTATCCACCACAGGAGACGGGGGACTTCAAATCGATGGCGCTGGTTGGAAGGACGAATGCAAGTTTGGAATAAGTCCTCTGTGAACTTGCTCAGATGCTTAATTTTTGGGAAAGTGCCAAGCTGAAATTCATGACTGTGGCAGAGTCGGCAAAGTACACTCTGCCGACAGCATGGGTATAGGTTCCGTGTCCCTAAACGTACGCTGAGAAGCTCCTGGGACTACTTCATGTGCAGAATCGGCAACTAAAAGCCGATGCATGAAGAGTCCTAAATACGGGGCCGAGAAGGCAGAACGGGCAGCATTTTCTGCCGTCCTTAACGGGGACTGCTTACCATACCTAGAAAAATCAAAAGATATGGTAAAGTACAGCATGGGTAGGTTGATTGTTAAGCCATCGAACTAGGGAAAGGCGAGGAGGAACCCCCCCAATATGATGGAAGTGCTGCAGATAAACCTGCACCCCTGAAAAATTACTCTTTGTTCTACAAGGCAGAAGATAAGTTTAAGACCTGCATCCTTATCAAAACCCACATAGTGGCATTTCTTTTGAATAATTACAGCTCAGGAAATCTGACGGCGGCAACCTGCGAAAGGGAGTGTGGCAAACCACTTTGTCTAGACTCGGCCTACTTCCCCTATGACTCCGAAGTAGTGATCTCGGAGCATCTAAAGGACTTGGCAAGCAGAAAAATGGGATGCTGCACTGGGCTGTGACGCAAACGCCCATCATACACAACTCGGGAGTGGTGATATCAACCAAAGAGGAGAGCGTTTGTGCGATTTCATTTTGTTTTCCAACACCTCAATGTTTGTAACAGAGGGAATTTACCTACCTTTGTGGTAAAAAATAGGCAGGACGTGATAGATATCACCCTTGCTACAAACGCAGAAGGGTTAGGAATAAGGGAGTGGAGAGTAGTCGACGAAGTGTCAATGTCTGGTTACCGATGGTACCCTTCAAGACGAACTTCAGAACAGGGTATGTAGTTTTCAAAGAAATCCTAGCAGGGCATATTGGGTCAAGTATATAGAAGTAGTAAATATACACCTGGATACCCAATCAATCACCTGCGATAATATTGTTAACTTAGATAGGGCGGTAGAAAATATTAATAAGGCACTAACAATGGCGTTCGAGAAAGTTTGCCCGGCTAACAGAACACCTGAAAGGACTCAAACAAAATGGTGGAATAGGGAAACAGGTTTAAAAAGGAAAGAGGTCAGGAAACTATATAATAGAGCGAAGCTTTTCAGAAGCGACAGTACATGGAATGAGTGCTACGAATGTAAGGAACAATTCAAGTACAATCAAGGAACAATTAGTTATAAAGTCTGCCGTGAAGCCCGGCAGAAGTACTGCGAATCAATCGCGGTAACAGACCAGGTTTCGAGGTTACACAAAGTGCTTTCAAAGGAAGCGAGCATTCCTAGATACCTCAGGAAAAGTGACGGAACATGGGCTGAAAGTAGCCTGGAGATTCTGACAACACTGATGGGAACTCACTTTCCGGGATCCATAATATCAGACGGCCCTGGCATGCTACAGTACATTGAGAACATTGATCTCTCTCTCTCCGAAGAGGAAATAGGTATTCTTACTAGGAAAAAACTACGGTGGGCAGATCAGTCCTTTAAAGCCGTACAAATCTCCGGGTCCGGATGGTATTCTACTGATTATGCTACAGAAAGCACGGGAGGTAGCAATCGAACAAATTATGGAAATTCTTAGACACAATCTAAAAATAGGGTACATACCAATAGCTTGGAGGGAAATTAAGGTGGTTTTTATAACTAAAGCTGGCAAACAGGGACAGATAACAGCAAAAGATTTCAGGCCAATAAGTCTGTCATTATTTATGCTTAAAATCTTGGAGCGATTATCAGAGATTCACATTAGGAATAGATGCAGTAATGGCTTTTTGACACAGTCACAGCATGCATACATGAAATGAAAATCTGTAGAAACCGCCTTGCACGATATTGAAGGAGCACTCAATAACGTGGAGAGCACCACCATTAAAAATGCTCTAGTAGACGCCAACATTGAACACGTCAATACAAACTGGGTTTGCAACATGCTTGCAAGTTGGAAAATAAACTGTTCCATTGGGCAAAGCTCGGTCAGAATGTCCGTAACCCGGGAAACCCTTCTGGGTGGAGTCATATCCCCACTCCTGCGTGTACTGGTTATCAATGACATCTTAAAAAGCTTAGTACAATGGGTATAAGTGCTAGGGCATACGTGAGTGAACTGGGAGTTTGGCGATAGGACGTGTTTTTAATACGCTCTGATATTTAGTACTCTTTCTACCAAGTTATCGATTTAATTTCCCGAAGTGTAATTAAATACAAATATTAAGATAGTGACTTTAAAAAAAAAAAAAATAAACTTTGAAACTATAAATCAGCAATTTATTCGTATGGTTAATTTAAAATTTTTCTATTCCCATTACCCTTTGCTTTATATCTGTTCTTTTTTTCCATACCCCTTGCAATGTATATGTGTGGTCATTGTGGTGAAAATCTATCCGGAGACGGCGATTTCGCTGTCTGTATGATGTGTACTTGTAAGAAATATGGGCGGAAGGAGGGACGCGTGGAGGTGCCAGTCTTGCCGAAACTCTGGAAGCGAGCGAGATGCTGCATCTTCAACTAAAGCGGTAATATCTACACCAGTTCTGACATCGGAAGCGCAAGCGGCAAAAAGAGTGCGACTGGCCTGTAGCCCAGATAAACCATACGAACACTCATCTAATAACACCACAGCGGTCTTGTTGGAGATTCGTATGATAAGATCTGAGATGAAGGAGATAATAGCAAGCTGTGATTTTATAGTTGCCAAATACGAAGACATCAATTCTAATATGATTATTAACAATAGCTTAATGGAAAGCATTACGAAAGAAATGAATGAGCTGAAAGCAAACAACAAAAAAAAAGACGAGATCGTAGACAATATGCAAGCACAAATTAACGCTATGGAACAACAATCAATTAAAAACAATGTCGACATTAAAAACATTCCTCCGACTGCTCATGAAAATTTAGTGGAATAGTTAAAGGAATAGGTAAAACAATAAACCACGAAATAAAAGACTCTGACATCACCGACATTTTCAGAACCAAAAATAAAAACCCTGACAAATCTGTAATCATCGCTTCTTTTGCTTCACATATTTGTAAAACCCAATTTGTCAAACAAGCGCGCGCAACTCGTCGACAAAATAACACGCATACAATAAACTCTTGTTTGTGTATCAATAACAATAAAAGTGGATTTGTTTTTTTACATAAATGGATAAGAGAAATGCTAACGACGATTTGGTAGTTCACCTAGACTGTAGGGTAGTACAAGGTTTTAACGGCATAAGTGCTAATGAATTTATTAATGCAAGTTTTTCTTGTTTACGAGTATGTTTTAACATACGTACGTACTAATTGGAATAGTTTCTGTCTAAGTATAAGTCATTTTGTGGAAAATCATAGTTCTTGTCGAAACCAATATAACATAGAAGATGAAGAAAAAGGATTTTACAAAATAGAAGGTTACTTGCCGGAGGTTTCGAATAGAAACAAGCGAAGAGGAGGAGGTGTTTTGATATTTATTCGCCAAGATTTAAAACACGCGTTAATATCTAACGAAACCACTTCTTACAAAAACGTAAAGATTAGTTTTACTGAGGGACAAACGACTACGTATGTGTTGGGAATTTATAGACCGCCTGAGTTTAGTAAGAAGGCTTTCGTTGAAGAATTTATACGAAATGTTGGCGAACTAGTAAAAACGAAGAAATGGTCGTGTTGGGCGACATCAATATTAATGTCTGCGATATTAATGCATATTACAATATATAAAAGATTATTTGGAGATGCTAGCATCATTAAGACCTATGAACGTCATTACTAAGTTCACAAGAGTGGAGCCAGACAATGGGTCGAAGTCGTTGATCTGGTCAGTAAAACAGATGTTCAGATGAATTCAATAGTTATAGAAAGTGGCATGACCGACCACTACCCGGTACTTTATTACACTTGTGGTTCAAAAACAATAATAGGAAAAGTGGTTAGTACTTAAAGTACTTAAGTAACACAAAAGTTAACCAGCTAATCCGTGATTCAAATTGGGATAACGTTATGAATGAAAATGATGCTGAAAACTTTTACAACTTGTTTGTAGCAAAATTTGAAGATATTTATAGAAAATCAACCAACATGAAAACAACAACGAGAAAAAGAAAAAACAGCACCTGGATGACAGCCAATTTTATCGAAAAATGCAAAAGAAGGGATGAACTATACCGTAGATGGAAAAGCAACAGGATAAACAAAGCTTATGAAGTTGAATATAAAAATTTTAGAAACAAAATAAACAAAGAAATATCAATGCAAAAATCAAACTATTTCAAAAAACCAGTTCATTCAATTTAAAACCGATCCCAGAAAAACATGGGGATTTATAAATGCTATCCTGGGACGAAACAAATTAAACATTGATGAGACATTGAATAAAAACTTTGATACAGAGTCACATGAATTATCTGACAAATTTTTAAATTATTTTGCTTCAAAAACTACAAATATCTTACATCATTGTGATGCGACAACATCCCGATACCGGAACAGAATCCTTGATAAGACTTTATTTGTGAAGCCAACCAAAATTCAAGAGGTTCATAGCATTATCAGTTTGCTGGGAGAAGATAAATTTCCGGGAATTGATAGAATTCGAGCCGCTGATATTCGAAGATACGCCGATATATTCCCACCCATTATATGCAAATTCATAAACATCAGCCTGGCACAAACAAATATCCCGTCCATTCTGAAAACAGCTGTGGTAAGGCCGATTTACAAAGGAGGAGTTAAAAGTCAGCTCAGCAATTATAGACCGATATCGATTCTTCCGGTAATGAAAAGTGTCTCGAAAGTGTAATTACTGAAAGAATATAGAGTTTTATGAGCAAACATTGCCTGATCCATAAAAGTCAATACGGTTTTCAGAAAAATAAAAGTACAAGCAAATTGTTAACTGAATTCGCAAATTGTGTCAACCAGAGCTTGAACAATTGTCACCACGTATTGGTACTCTTCATGGATTTCAGTAAAATCTTCGATACCTTAAACCACAAAACCCTAATAGAAGCGCTACAACGTGTTGGTATACGAGGATTAATGGCGGACTTGTTAACAGATTATCTGTGTAACAGGCTATTCTGCGTGAAAATCAGAGGAGTACAGAGCGTAAGAACAAAGGTGGAATATGGTGTACCACAGGGATCGTCATTAGGTCCAACACTTTTTATCTTGTACACTAATGAGCTACTTCGCTCTTTTAAGCAGAGCACACCGTTTGTTTTCGCTGATGACACAGCAATGGTGGTACATCACAGGTCGCTGGAAATTGCTACAGCAATAAAGCAGGAAGAGTTGGATGCTGCGGTCAAATGGTGCCATGATAACGGCTTGGTGATTAATGCGTTGAAAACTAAGATGATGCACATCCGAAATCGTAGTTTCACATCGACACAAATTCCAGTATACCTGAGAAATGATGCACGTCCTAGTGACAATACAGAAGTAATCGAAGTTGTTGACAGCTATAAATATTTAGAAGTCATCACAGACTGTCATTTCTTATGGAACAAACAGATTGATAAGCTACGTATGGATTTAAAGAAAGCCATCTATGCACTAGCCCATCTGAAATATCACGCTACGGTGTCCGTCTTGAGGCAGGTCTACTATTCATTAATTGAGTCAAAACTGCGGTATGGTGTTCTTGCTTGGGGTAATGCAGCGGCAATCCATATTCAAAAACTGCAAAAATTGCAAAAATCCGCATTGAAATACATCAACTCTATGAATACACGAAACAACGACACTACCTTCAAAGTCCTTAAAGTAGAAGACATTTTTAAGATGACGCTCACAGTGGATCATGAAGTGAATACTAGATGACGGGCCCAAGGTATGCTTCAAGTATCAAGAACTTGCAACAAATATGGAAGAAGACAACTCCTACACAGCGTTCCGGCAACAATCAACAATCTACCCCGAGAACTAACAAATATTATAAATTTTAAAATTAGAAAAAAAGCGATCAAAACCTTCTTCTTGAAAAATGAAATACAAAATCAATATAGGCTAAATATTTTATCAATTATAGATGCTAAATTAGTTTTAATATGTTAACTTGTAATGGGCTCACTAAATAAACCATTAAGTAGTCTAATCTTCTGCAGACAAGCCAAAGGCTTTGCAGATACTTAAATAAATTGTAAAGAGTTAAGAAAGACAAATAAATCAACTTAATAAAAAAAAAAACAAGATGGCTCAAAAGCAGAGGAAGGAACAGGTTCTGGTATCTTCTGGGAAGATCCAGAGCTAAGGGTGTCTATAAGACTACCGGACACAAGTATCGTCTTCCAATCAGATGTTCGGGCTGTCCTCATTATGGCTGAGGTCATACAGATGAAATCGGCGCCACTCAAGGCAATGGAATCATCCAACGTCAACTCTGATACCGTCTGGAGCTGTCGCACACTGCTCAAGGCACTATGCAGTCAGAACCGGGTAAAACTGTGCTGGGTGCTAGGACACTGCGGTATTAAAGGAAATGGATAAGCGGAAGAGCTGGCAATAAAAGGAGGGCTACTCGACAATAGTGAGGTCGCCAATATCAAACCACCTCTTTGCATAGTGAGGGGTTAATAAAATTAAGAGGGGTTAATAAAATTAAATAGGAATCCTGACAGGATGCTGTCACCTGCGGCAGCACGCAAAGAGACTCAAAGTGTCAGATACGGATATCTGCAGATTCTGCACTGATCTGCAAGCTGTTGAGGACATAACACACATACTGTGTGAATGCAAGGCAATATCGCGTAGTCGAAGAAAATTTTTAGGGAAATATTGTACTTTTTCAAAAACCGAGAGCAAATGGACGGCGCGAACTTCAAAGGCCTTCTTGGCTTTCGGAAGAAAAATGAGTGTCTCGCCACGGAAATTGTTTCGGTTTTTTCCGGGTTGGCCCCGTTTTGGTGTCTAGTGTCTATGTTCAGTCCTCATCGGAACGTTTAAGTAATCACCATATTTATTTGTGTTGAACATATAAGTATTACGCTATGTTTATTCCAGCTATGCACTATTTTTTTTTGCCTAGGTCTCCAACGAGTAATATGGTATATCGACATAATTGATTTGTTAAACAAGGCAATAGGTTTTATCCACTCGTACTACCACCGATACATTTTTTTTATTGAAAATGTCTGAAGCCAAACTAGAAAAGCTAAAAACAAGTCGCCAACTGGTAATAAGCCAGTTAGGCAGAATACGGGAATTTGTTACTACGCGCGCTTCAATTGCAATGATTGCTGAACTAGCAATGAACGAAGAAATTCAAATAAAGATTGAGGAAGCAGATTCTAACGAGGTTACATCCTCCGCTCGGGCCGAATTCGAAGAATCTTACTTTACTTTGTTCCCCTCTCTTCAGACAAGAATCAAAGATGCCAGCCCTCAAGTGAAAATTCCAGCTCAAGACTCTTGTCTACTCGACACAACAATCAGTTGGACCTCGTCAAGGTTTCCAAAGTTGTCTCTACCAAATTTTTCCGGCGATTACGCAAAATGGACGACTTCTTACGAAACCTTTGTTGCATTGGTTCACAAAAATCCTGCCTTGGACAACGTTACCCGCCTTCACTATCTACGTTCATCGCTTAGCGGACAGGCATTCAAGTGCATTCATTCCATTACGGTAAGGGAAACTAGCTACGACGTAGCTCTAAAAATACTTATTGACCGATACGAAAAGAAGCAGATAATAGCACACGAATACCTTAAACTAATATGCAACCTCCCACAGGTGTCACGAAACTCTCCAAAAGAACTTCGTGAATTCTTGGACAACATCAACATCCACTTGAGCGCACTTGATTCGCTTGGCCGACCCACAGCATCTATGGGACTATTCAATCATTTATATTATTTGCTCTAAGCTTGACAGTTCGTCATTAGACAAGGGGAACGATGAACGTTCCCAGCATCGTTTCCCAACTCTCGATGAATTAAAAAGGTTTCTGAATAAACGTGCGCACAATTTAGAGAGAAAGAATTGCCTTATTTCACTTTCGTCCAGTACCACCAAGGTAACCGCCACACAAAACCCATACAAACATTTGAGAAGAGAACAACAACCACATCCCATTGCATTCACTGCAACTGCACATAAGTTTTGCAATTGCTGCTCAGGTACGCATCACAACATCTACAGATGTAAACAGTTTCTACAACTAAGCCCTATAGAACGCTATAAGTCAGCCACAGAATTGTATTAAACTAGGACATTCCACAGCATCCTGCGCTGCCGATAAATGCAAAACGTGTGACAAACAACACCATACCTCGTTACATTTGCGTTCCGCAAACGCAAACACACCAAAGGCACAACTACCAGTAGCTCTCCGCACTCAGCGGTTAACACAGCATCATCAGAAAAAGTAAATACTCCCGAATCATCTTAGCCACGGCTCTTGTCAAGATTTTCGAAAAATACTGTCAACCTCTCTTATGTAGAGCACTCTTAGACTCAGGGTCGCAATTAAATTTCATAGCCGAGTCTTGCGCGATGTAGCTTTTCATCGAGCGTCTAAGAACAAATTTCACCATAAATGGTATCAGCAACTTGCCAACGACAATACGTCATATGGTCTCAGTATCAATCCACTGGGGATTTGGAAACTTTGCGGCAGCTATTGACCTTCATGTTTTGTCTCAAATTAGTGGTAACCATCCTGAAACATTCATCAAAATCAATGAATGGCAGACTTTAAAGAACCTCAATTTCGCGGATCCAAGATTTTCCAGCCAAATAAAATTGATATTGTCTTAGGGGCAGAACTGCATTTTGACCATTGCAAGAAGTAAGAAGTAAGAAAATTATTTTCTCCTACATCATTCTGTTCTCAGACTGGATAGTTCAACGACAAAACTCCGCGTGGTATTTGACGCTGCCGCAAAAACTACATCCGGCTAATGAATGATTTGCTAATGGTAAGACCAACGATCCAAGCCGACTTGTTTACAGTTCTGAAACGATTCGGATCATATGCCTACGTGTTCACCGGCGATATACGCCAAATGTTTCGGCAAATGCTGGTCCACGAGGACGACCGAAAATATCAAATGATATTTAGGCGCGATAAACCTAGTGGCAAACTACGCAACTTCCAGTTAAAGACGATAACTTACGGCACAGCCTGTGCACGTTCTTGGCCACTCGGTGTTTGACTCAGCTGGCAACGGACGAAGAGATTAATTTTCCAAAAGCAGCGAAAACACTCTTAGCGGACGTCTATGTAGATGATTGCATGACAGGATCCAATGACCTCCTTGAGGCTCAGCAATTAAAAAGGGACATAATGTCAGCACTGGCTAGGGGACAATTTGAGCGTAGGCAAATATGTTCCAATCATGAGCATATTCTTAAGGACACAAGAGAAGAACTTAGGCAAAGTTTCATTACATTTAATGATAACGAAAGGTGAAGACCCTTGGTTTAATCTGGCAACCGCATCAAGATCTATTTCAATTCAACTATATTCCCGAATTTAACCACCAGGCCGCTAACAGAACAGTCCTATCCTATTAGAGAAAAGCTTCGGCCCACTCGGTCTAATTGGTCCAATCGTGGTTAAGGGAAAGCTATTCATGCAGCAACTATACAGGTCCAACCTCTCTTGGGATTCACCAATAACTGAAGACCGGTAGTTGCTGCTACATACAGCAACTACACCAGGTTAAATCCTTATCCTGCTCACGCCACCTCCTCAGCAAGAATGAGTCCATAATTATTCAACATCACGCATTCTCCGACAGCAGTTAGGTTGCATACGGAGCGTGCTGTTATCTACGCTCACTTGATCGATGGGGAGAAATAACTAGTCAACTCATTTATTCCAAATCCCGATAAAAGTATTGGGTTTTAGACGGCAAAAATCTTGCTCGAAAAACGAATAGAGCACTATATGAGCAATCTTCCGAAACAACGAGAACAGCCAGGAACTACTGGAGTGGATTTTTGTGGCCCTTTCAAACTGCACTACCAATCCAGATCCCGAACAACTGTGAAAGGATATATCGCTGTCTTTATTTTTTTCGAAACCAGGGCAATAAACTTAGAAGTTGTAAGTGACCTTTCAGGCGCTGCGTTCATTGCAGCACTACGACGCTTTATCGCCGGTGCGGCATGTATCGAACAATCTTCTGCGACAACTCCACCAATTTTATTGGTGCCCGAAACGAGCTGAACGAATTAGCTAAATTATTCGATGCAGAAAACCAGGAGCAAACTCAGGAGCCTTGTCGATCTGAGAGAATTGAATGGCGCCTGACTCCGCCTAATTCGCGTCATTTTGGCGGTCCTTGGGAAGCTGCAGTTAGAGCAGCCAAACACCACCCAGTTCGAATAGCAGCACACCCAATGCTTACCTACGAGGAGCTCAGCACGCTCACCGCTCAAATCGAAGCAATTCTGAACTCTCATCCAATGAACACGATTTCAGCATCGCCCGAGGATCTGGAACCATTAAATCCATGTCATTTATTGATTGGACGCCAATTGACGTATAAAATAGAACCGTACAAACCAAAACTGGAAAATACAAGCGTGCAGTCAACAAACTCTATCCACTACCGATAGAATAATGGTTGAAGGTACTAGATAACTTCAAGGAGACCGGCGTGTTCAGTCCCAAACTGAACGATTAAGTATTCAACATATTTATTTGTAACTAATTTCTAATTAATGTCTTGCTTAAACTATTCTTTAACATACAAGTATTACCCAATGTTAATTGCAACTATGCACTATTTGTTTTTTGGCTAGCTCTCTCACGAGTCTTATTGACTTTTAATTAGTATGCCAGAGGCTTTTCATATACACATAACCACTTATGTATGTATGGTACATGTATTTTCTTGCAACGCTCTCAGCAGTATCATTGTTAAATGGTAGATATAACTTCTTCTCTATGAAAATGTATTTTTTTTAAAACACTTGCTGTTTGCACCTCGACCAGTGAACATTAAATTATATTCAAGGGAAATTCAAAGTTTTTTTATTTCCTTCCCCGTTGCATTCAAATTTAACATATTGAATCCAATTGGCTTGGGATCAATCAGTCTGAATGGCATATCCATCACACACCTGCTTAACCGAACGTAACCTAACTACCAAGGTTTGGTAAACTTCCTCGCAAAAATCAACCAAGAGTTGCGAGCGGAAATTGAAAACAAACAAAGGATCAGTAATAAGCGTCATAATGTAAAAAGACATTCCCCCAGAAAATATGAAAAGGGTGAAATTATTTACTATATATACGAGTAGTTAGTAAGAAAATTGAAGGCAAAAATAAGAAAGCTCACATAAAGAATATTTAATTAACAAAAGATAGCCACAAAATATATGTATGTTTTGTACGTAAAGAAAAAAGTATGCACACCAAACTTGCTCAATACGCCTACGATACAATGCACCTATAGCCACCCAAATAACTTTAAGAAATATTACTCTAATTACGAGTATAAGAACTATAAATTATGTCTGGGATTGTATATTTTAACGAAGCATTTAAATTGGATATCAGTAAGAGTATAATTGTTACAAAACCGAAAAAATTTTTGTTTTTGTTTTACTGTTTTATTTAAAACCTTTAATTTTCAATTTCACATCACGCTAAAGTTTCTACGAAAATACTACAATAGTATGTCCACATACCATGTATCGATCCACGAAAACATCACACAGATTAATCTCCTTAAGGGTTGCAAATCTTCAATTCCAACGCACCTATAGTTTCCTTGAAAGAAAGTAAGGGTTGGATAGTTGATGGCAGTTTCAAGCTGGTACATACCATTAACCTAGCGCAATTTGAACAGCTGTTGGCTGAAGTAACCAACGTCTTTATTCACTGAAGGGCAAACCAACGAGGAAGGCAAGATCCATCAATTGGTTGGGAACTGCTTGGAAGTTGGTAGCTGGCAACCCCGATGCCACGGACTGGATCGAAATCCTTCGGTGTGAAGGAGCTATAATTGAAAACAGTAACCAATAATATAAGATCAACGAGAAGCTCTTTAGCATCACGCGTGGAATAGCACAGAAGATCAACTTAGTCATAGGAAAATACGAGATTGATATTAAGAACTTGATTTCTGAAAGATTTGAGCGAGATATCTTGGATGAAATACTGGTCGTTAAAGGAGAAATAAATGAGATTGTTCGAGTTTGTTAAATGGCGAAAAGCAGTTTGATTAATACAAATTTCTTGGATACAGACGAAATCAACAATGATACTAATGAACTGGAAACCTTACCATACACTAATGAAATAGAAGCCATCGAGTATGGCACACCATCGATTTTCATTAACGGCTCGATGTTGTTGTATGTTATTTCAATGCTAAAAGTAGGAAAAGAGGAATATAATTTACTGATAACTAGACAGTTAATAATAGACGGAAAGCAGATTGATCTGAAATTCAAGAAAGTTCTGATCAACCATAGGGTAACATATGGTGTTAAATCTAATTGCCTATCAATTATCAACTCGACGATCTATGAGGATAAGGCACTAGAGATAATTCCTGAGAAAAGCTGCGTGGCGGGCCTACTTAACGGAGGACTCATAACCAGCACGTACCAAACTAATACTGAAGAAATCCTGGAACTCATTAAGGAAGACACCATTTTCGTCACCAATTTTAAAGGCGATTTAACTTCTAACATCATTTTTAGGTCGCTTACAGGTACCTACATAATCCATATACACAACGAAATGGTCCAGTTGAAGTTAAGTACCTTTACGAATTCCACGGCCACAGTTCTGCAAGCCCTTCACCCGGCATTGATGAACATCCCAAACCGCAACCACGTGATCGACAGTTCAGTTTATATGCATTTTTGTTTTCATTCATTAATTAATTCTTACACGCTAGACAACAAAACGCTTAAAAATTAGCTTAATTAACTTAAAATTATCTTATTCTAACTTACTGGCCCCATCCGGGCACTCTAAGTTAAACCTAACACTTAAACTATGTCTTTCGGCGAATCTTACGTTACATGTTTATACCATCTCTATTCATTATTAAAACTAAGAAAACATTTTTTAACATGACTTTTTTTTTACTTTATTATAAAACTTAAAACTAACACTTACAAACTACCTGAGAATAAATCTTAATCTACTTAACCTACTTACATCTAATACCTAAGATACACATGCAAATATATATATATATATAATATATATATACTTAATATATAAATATATGCACATATATATACTTTTTTTTTTAATTTTTTTTTTTTTATTTTTTTGTTTTTTTTTACTTAAATCCAACTTAATCCTACTTAAAACTATGTAAGCCGGCCATGGCTAAGGCAAAAAAAATTAGGCGACCGACTTTGCTTCTCATGAAGCTACCTATTGCTGGAGGAATACGACGACCTCGCCTTCATTAAGCCACCAAAATTGCTGGTGCTGCTGCGCAACATCCCTCATGTCGCGACTCCCTACCGCCTTACTGAACCGGAGACGCTCCGCACTGCCATGTGCGATGTCTCTGTCGTAGTTGAGCCGCCTCAACTAGTAAGCCCCGGAGATCAGGTTGTTCGGTGAGGTCATTGCTCTTGCAATGTGCCTTCGAGTCAACTTAATGACGAAATTGTCCACTCTTATTAGGTTCGCCCTATTGTACAAGACCTCATTACGATAGAATTTTATGTACTCAGATTCTGGTGTTCTGTATAAGCGAAGACAAGTCCTAAGACAAGCCCTCTCATACACCCGAATCTTTTCCAACAAACTTGCTCTCACGTTGAACCACACAGGACATCCAAATACAAGCATGGGCCGGATAAGGGCCATGTAGCAGATCACCTTCACCCTCGCATCGAGTTGGCAGTTATAAAACAGTCTCCTT
Source organism: Volucella zonaria (assembly GCA_963966105.1). NCBI lineage: Eukaryota > Metazoa > Arthropoda > Insecta > Diptera > Syrphidae > Volucella > Volucella zonaria. Next base: position 41,096,544 of record OZ014533.1, on the reverse strand, counting down.
GAAAGGGCAAAAGCACCTTTGGCTCTGGCCGGAGCAACATCTATATGTTTGTTAAAATATAGATATTGATCTAGCCAGATCCCAAGGTATCTGACTACATTTCGACAAGCAAGTGGTTGTCCATGTTGTCCGACGATAGAAAACTTTCGCCAATTCTTTCTGGGATCCCTAGAGGCCCCAGACAAAGAGCAACATCTATATGTTTGTTAAAATATAGATATTGATCTAGCCAGATCCGAAGGTATCTGACTACATTCGACAAGCAAGTGGCTGTCCATGTTTTCCGACGATAGAGAACTTTCGCCAATTCTTTCTGGTATCCCTAGAGGCCCCAGTCAAAGGAGTCCTAAACAGAATGGTTTCCGACTTCTGAAAGTTGATTTTCAACTTCCAGTCGTCGCAATATCGCTTAATTTTGTCGAAGTCACGTTGCAATGACCTCAACTTTTGGACCTGATCTGTACGCGATTAAGTCGTCTGCGTACGCTATGGCATGGTGAAGTGATCACTTGTGTAAATGTTGAATAGGATCCACGAATTTACCGCACCTTGTTGCAGACCGTTTTAAATGTTAAATGTTCCAGCGGAAGTCACATTGCCATTCTTCACAATAAACTGTCTACTGGAGAGCATATCAAAAAGAATATACAGCAGTTGTTTACTAATGCGCAAAATGTCCAGCTTGAAAAAGAGTCCCTTTGACCATACGGTATCGAAGGCCTTTTCCAAGTCAATCAGGCAGGCACCAGTGCACTGTTTCTTGCCTTTGTTCCATGGGATATCAGAAACCAGTTTAGACACAGCATGAATGATATCATGCCCCGCCTTGAAACCGAATTGATTATACGGAACTATATGTTTGTCCTCAACCCATTTAGTTAGGACTCTATTGATCACCTTCTCCGAAACCTTACTAATGTTTGGAAGAAGACTGATAGAGCGGAGATTCGCCGGATTGGAAGTATCTTTATTCCTTTTGGGAATGGGATGTACCACCGTAGTTTTCCAATGCGCTGGATAATGCGCATTGTTCATCGCATTATTAAACAGGTGAACATAAATGTTCACCGCTTCTAGTGGGAGATGTCGAATCACAATATTCTGTATTTCATCGGTTCCCACTGATTTCTTACTTCTAAGTGATTCGAAGATCGTTTGGAGCTCTTCCTTCGAAGTGAACGGTGTTAGTACCCTTTCGTTGGTGATGATATTATTTGCCACATTCTCGTCACTGAACTGGGTGGAACCCGAGCTCTCGAATCGCCAATTCACTATTTCATTTCGAAGGTAGAAATTGTGCACAAGGACTCGACTCTCCAGGTCGTGGTTCGGGCCAATGATGTCATTCACCTTGTACACTTCCTGGAAGGTCGCTCCTATAGCCTCTGCCTTCTCCTGCGGATCCTCGATCACAAAGAAGTTGTCATCATCAACTGCCTCATTTGGATCGATACCTGCTGCTACAAGTATTTGTTCGTTGTTCGTCGTTCGGGCGATTTTGAGACGTGGAAGGTCGTTTTGATTATTTCTCCGAAATATCTTTTTTATTTGCGGGAACATATTCGGGTTGCTGGTGTTTACAGCTCGAATTTTGTTGTTCCAATACAAACTTAGAGAATTTCTGTAATTTTCTTTTATTAATGTTTGGAGATTTTTAATCGACGACTTCAGAGTCATGATCTCCGGGTTATGTCTGTACAAGGTTTTTAGTCTTGACAGCAGTCTACTTTTATGTCAGTGCAGTGCATCAATATTTTCGTCGCGGAATGAGTCTTCGCCGTCAGTGTGTTGATACCGAGGTATCGTTTTGTCCATTGTTTGTTTGATTGCCACGTCAATTAGTTTTAGATACGAGTACCTGTACTTGTTTGATAGATTTCTGTTAGACGGTGGGTTGAGCGACTTCGAGGAGAGTGCTCTTGTCTGTGTTCTTGAGAAGTGTATCCAGCGCACCCTACTATAATTGTAGGATTGCTCTCTTCCAAATCCGCAATTTCGTTGGGAACAGTTATTTCGGTGCTGAGACCGCAATGGTCGCTGTCATACACGAAAGTTCGTAGACAGTTTGTAGTTTGTTGGTTAGTGCACGCCACTTGTATTCGTCAGTCGAACAGCAGGAGGTCCAAATAGGATCCGTGTCTGGTAAACGACGGACTATCCGTCGCTTTGAGGCCAAATCGATACATCACACTGTGCCGACCCCACCAATTGAATAGTAGATTCCCTCTAGTATTTGGTATATTATTTCCCCAATCACTATATTTGGCGTTGAAATCTCCGCCGATAATACAATAGTTGTCTTCCAATTCCAGCCTCAGGAATCGGAAAAGTGTCTCGAGCTCTGAGAGTAATAAGGTGGATTGAGTAGCCGTAGGTGTATAGACAGACAACATGTATAACCGCTTTCCACTACAGAGAGGGATGTACGTGACGCATGCTTCCAGCACCCGAAACCGACGTACCACTCGACTGTATATTCTTTTGAAACGCAGTCCCTTTCTTACAAAGATCGCAACACCTCCTCCTTGAATGGAGTTGGGTCGGTTTCTTCGTAATATTTTAAATCTTCTGTGCCTCATTTTGTGTCTTTTGGTAAGTTTTGTTTCGATAACCAAAAGCACATCAGGGGCATGGTCTTTAAGAAAATTATATAGTGTGGCTCTTCGTTCGAACCTAACCAATGAGTTAAAATTCACTGCAAGGACCTTCAGAGTTTGCTCCGCCATGTACGTACCCATTACGACTGGAGGTGCGTTAGGCCCGGCAACAGCGCGTATATTTGATCTACCCGTGAACCCTGTTCCTGTATTTGACGCTGAGGCTGAGCCATCTGTACCTGAATAGAGAGCAAGGTAGCCAGAATGTCAGGTACAGGTTCTGGTGCTCTAGGCGCTGGGGCCTGAGAAGTTACCTTTGCTTGTTGTACCGTAGTTCCCCTACCTGCCGCCATTTGGGAATAGGTAACTTGTGGAGTAACTCTTGGTGTTTGTGCCTGCACGAGTGAACGTTTAACTTCCACTTTCTGCTGCCGAGCCAGATTTACTCTTTTGATGTATTGGAATTTGGGACAACTCCGATAATTTGCGGTGTGTCCCATGTTCCTACATAAAGCACACGAGAGTTGGCTTTTTTCAGACGCTCCGCCCTTACCTAGAGCGCATTCCTATGCCTTGTGGCTCTTTCCACACTTCACGCATCGAGGCTGCATTTCGCAGTGCCCGAACCTTTGGCAGCGAACACATTGTAAAATGTTTTCGCTCCTCTTTAATTTTTCCCAGTGTACAACCTGGTAGTCCAAGACTTTGATGCTCCTTAGACCATTCAGTTTGCTGTTGGGACTTAGCTGGACCAGGAAAAACGGTAATTTCCGATTCTCTCTTTTGGCTCTAGCCGTGAAAAATGGCTTGACCCCAACGAATTTGAGCCCTTCGCACTCCTTCTCTTTCAGCAGTGCAAAGATCTGCTCCGGATCAGTCGACGGTTCTAAACCCCTCAGCAGCATTGTTTGCAGCTTCTCCCCCTTCGGGGTGTAGGAGAAGAACTCCATCGTCGAATCCTTCAATAAACTTTTAATTTTATGATAGCGCTCCACTGTGTTACAGTGGATCGCATGCCTATCTAATGATAATCGTTTTATAAAAAAGTTGTTGCCTATGGCCGACTTACACAGTTCTATTTCCTCTTTGAGTTCCATTTTATATGTGTTTATAGGTGGAACCCTTGTTTTAGATGTATTTTGTTGTTGTTGTTGTGGTTGCTGTTGTTGTTGCTGTTGTTGTTGTTGTTTCCGCTGTTGATATTGCTGGCTCTTTTGCTGCTGCTGCTGATGTTTTTGTTGTTCTTGTTGTTTGTGTAATGTCCGCTGATTTGTTTTTTGAGCCTGTGTATTTTTAGGCTACTGTTTTGGTTTTTGTTGTGGCTCTTGTGTCATTATTTCATTTTGTGCTAGTTGTTGTGGCTGTTGAGAATTGTGAAGTTCTCCTAGCTTTATGTTATTTTGTATTTCCTCTACCTCCTCGTCTTCGTCATCTGACTCAGAAGCCGCCAGAGATGCAAACATATTATCATATTCCATACATTGGCCTTCTCCATCATCGGACACGTATGGGAAATGACCTTTGAGTGTCTTTTGCCTCGTTTGCTGCTGTGCTGCTGCCCTTGTTACTATTGTTGGCACTCCTTCCCTCACTCCACCAGGCAGCTTCTCTGTGGATGCTAACAGGGAAGGGCGCTTCATTAGGTCCGGAGTAGTCTTCAGCTTCCTCCTCCTTTTCATTTTTGGCTCTGGTTGGCTTGAAGCACTTGAAGCATCGCCTCATTTTTCAGCTGGTCCCGCTATAGGCTTAGCGGACCGCACTCCGGAATGCATCGCGTGATGTTGTTTGCTCACTTTTTATTATTTAAACTAAAAGAAACGAGAGAAAAAAAAAAAAAAAACAGAAAAACTTTTTGTTTCACTTGGAGTGGACTCGAACCCACGATCTGTGGTTTATCAACCGAACACACTGCCACTGCGCCAATTGGAGTAAAATAAAAATTCTTCAAATGTGCTTCTTATTCGTTTGTTACTCACTCGAAAGTCGAACACGTCTAAACTGCACTGAGGTCTATGAACGACTGACGTGATCGAAAATACTTCGCGTCCAAAACATTTCATCGCTAAGAATTTAAACATAGCACGCAGTACAGTGGATTCTGTTATTAAACGATATTTGGAGACGTTGACAGTTAAGCGAAAACAGAAAAGTGGAGCTAAAAGTGGAGCTAAAAGTGGAGCACATGATACAAATTTGGACAGGAAAATAGTGGGTACCATCGCAAAAAACTGGACTATATCATCCAGAGATGTTACTCGGAAATGTGATACCAACCAAACAATGGTACAAAGATCTAAAAAACGTAACGGTCTAGAAACACGAAAAAAACAAAAAATACCAAAAGTAACTGAAAAGCAAAAAAAAATTAAAAACACGAACCCGAAAGCTATACGAGTTGATCGGCAACAAGAAAGCGTGCTTGGTTTTGGATGACGAAACTTATGTCAAAGCTGACTTTACTACTCTTCCAGGTGCGCAGTTTTACAACTGAGATTCTTCAGCAATCAACAACATCGATTGGGATGGAAAAATTCGGGTCAAAATATCTCGTTTGGCAGGCCATTTGCTAATGTTGACACAGAAGCTCATCGTTTATTACAACGGGAACAATTAACGGAAAAGTGTACATTAATGAGTGCCTAAAAAAACGGTTGATTCCTTTCTTAAACAAACACGAGGGTTCAACATTATTTTGACCAGATTTAGTTTCAGCTCATTATGCTCATGCGACGTTGAGCTTTCTTGTTGCTAAAACTGTCGACTTTGTCCCAAAAGACATGAATCCACCCAATGGTCAAAGCTAAATTGAGGAAAAGTGAGCAGTGTGCAAAGAACGTAAAAGATTTTAGTGCTAAATGGAAAAGAGTCCAAAAAGATCACGGATGTTTCCAAATTTTATTCGTTTCAGTCCTTATTTGCTTGCAGATATTCCCATGGAAGTTTATGCACGCGCAAGCTATTTGACAGCGGATGGGATTCATGCGATTTATCAACAGTGACGAGTCAGGCGATACTCATGTTAACATTTCGATAGAGGCAAAGCTTTGGAGTTAGATGGGAGTAGATTGGGCAGGCAGTCGTAATCGTGACAGCAACCGCGAAGATTGTATCAATTAATTGATTAATAAATTGTATACGAGGTGTATAAAAGCATTTTCATTATGTAAATCGAACAGATGTGTCTGCTCTATGGGCTGACGTTTGCGTTTTTTTTTTTTTTGGGAATCAGCTTAAAGGATTTTCTTAACTCCAATTATAGAAATTATAATAACAATAGCTGAAATAGTGGAAACAGGCCCAGACCTAAATTCCTGATTGATACAGGTTCGTCCTCTTCATTCGTAAATCCCGACCTAATAAATAAAAGTTCCCTAAAAAAAATTTTTCCACAAAAAATTAATTAGTGGAAGGGCCATAAGTAACTGAAAAATTTTAAACAACCCCATTTAGAAAATTTGGAAATGATGATCCTTCAGTGTACATCCAAAAATTGGATAGTTAATCTAAAATTTGAAAACATTAGGGATTATATCTTTAAATTAGATATTTCACAACCAATCTAAGCGAGAAAATTAACTCAACAAGATAATATAAATAATAAAAAAAAGAATTACTAAAAAACACTGGCATATTATAATGAAAACCAAAACACCAAAATTAGTCTCAAAGCTCGTATGGTCAGAAGGAGACCAAGAAGAAGCTCACAAAGGGGCAGGATCTAAAAAAAATAGATCCACAACGATCTGATAAAATAGATCAGGGGTCGGTAATAAGCCTAAGAGAAATTTATAATATAGAAACACTTAAATAGTGACGAAATGAATAAATTAAAAGAAGTAGTAGATAAATATGATCACCTATTTAAGGACAAAAATCATAATCTTACGTTTACAAATACTGTTAAACACGAAATAAGGACTATAAATGAAAAAGCAGAAAAAACAGTATATGAACAAAGTTATCGATACCCGTACGTTCATAAGTAGGAGATTCAGAACTAAATCAGGAAAATTCGGGATCAAGGCATTATTAGGGCAACTAATTCACCATTGTATCACCAGTATGGACAATGAGGAAAAAGTTTAATCCCAAAGGTGTACAAAAATAGCATTTACTCATAGACTTTATAGAGCTGAAGTTGAAGAACCATCAAACATCAATGAAATCTTAGATAAACAAATATGCCAATATATAACGACTCTTGACCTTGCGTCAGGCTTCCATCAGATATAAGTAGATGAGACATTAAGAAAACGGCGTTCACAGTCGATAATGGACATTATGAGTTTACTCGAACGACTTTCGGTCTCAAAAACTCACCTGTCACGTTCCAACGTGTAATGGGACAATGTCCCAAGTGAACTTCTCGACAAAATTTGTTTAGTCTACATGGATGATATTATTGTATACTTATCGTGATTAACTTAACACATTAGTCATTTAACTAAAGTGTTTGAGGCATTAACTGTGGCAAATTTACAGATTCAATTAGACAAGAGTCAGTTCCTGAAAAAGCAGTAACATATTTAGGGCATATAGTATGTAAAGATGGGATAGACCAAATCCAAAATAGAAATTAGAAGTACAACATTAAAAATTTATACAATACGCAAAACTTAAAAGCAAATTAAACAATTCATGGGACTATTAGCATACTACAGAAGATTTATACAAGATTCTGCTCAACTCACAAAACCACTGACAGAAAAGTTAAAAAAGGGTAAGAAAATCGATATTAATAATGAAACATATGTAAAATATTTCCAAGATTGTAGGAGCATGTTAATCGATGAACCAATTTTAATATATCCAGACTTCACTAATCCATTTATTTTAAGTATAGATATAGATAAGTATAGTATCACAATAGGTGCGGTAATTGCATAAACTCAAGGCAGTTTTGAACACCGAATTTGCTACGCAAGTAGAATTCTCAATTCTTATGAGCAGAACTACACGGTTGAAAATTTAAAATACACACTGATCATATAAGCGGCTTATGAACATAAAATAACCCAACAGTAAATTAGTTAGATGAAAACTTCAAATGGAAGAATGCAATATGAGATAGATTATAAACAGGGTAAAAGGAATCCCCATAGAAAACACTATAGAGAGATAGAAATAGCTGCCACCATGCACAGTGCAGAGGAAGATGATCAAGGCTATATTCCAATATCTAAATCACCACTAAATCTATTTAGAAATCAAATAGATAATAATTCAAAAACTTCAAAGTGGAGAAAATCAAATAAAAGCAAAGAAAATATTTAGTAAAACTCGTAAAATAATCAAATTGAAACATTTCGCGGAAGACAATATCATAGATAATAAAAAATAATTTCAACCCAAAAGGCATAAATGCAGCCTTCGTCCAAGATTTTCAGTTATTTCCCGAAATTCAGAATGTTTAACAAGTCTAGTCATAAATGCTGACACAAAGAAAAACTTATGCCAAATGAAATCGCGCTGATTTTTTTAAAAACAAATTTCTGCTTTTTATTTGTCAAATCCTTAAGTCAAATCAAGTTATGGAAGACTTCATTTGAAATGGCCGCCATTTGCCTTAAAGCACGACCTGAGACTTACTTACAGGAATAGCATTATGGACCTCATTCATCGGAAAATTGTCGACGGCTGGAGCCTAGTGGGCTGGAGCAGAATCTTGTTGAAATATTCAGTGCAATGTTTATGAACATTGTTCGGTTTAGCGGCTTAACGACGTCTTCCAAAACAGTGGTTCGGTAAACTTTCCCCGAAGTTTAGACAGCTTTTTCATGAAACTGGAGGTAGTTTATGGCGTCGTAGCTCACTCCTCATCATTCAATTAAATTTGTGGGGTGGTGGTCTCTTTCAACCCTTGGAATATACTCTGAAGCTTCTTTTGATCTTGGGGCATACACTTCATCATTTTGCCTATTAAAAGTTCCTTCGACGTAAAAATTTTCTCGACGGTGAGTACAATTTAGCTGTGAGCAATTTTAGCGTACCACATTAAGTGAGCTTTTGATTTTTGCCCAGGTTTTTGCTTCAGTGAGACTGTTAGCAGGTATCCAGTGTGTCTTTTGAAGATATTAAGTCCCAAGGCTTCTTTGATGATGCGAGACAAGCATTTTTGCGAAATGTTTAATTCTCACGATAAGGTCTTCCGTTTTCTCAGCGGTTTCCGTCTGATTCGAGCCCTTACGGCTTTGATGGTCCCCGGTGTGGCGCTCTCATTGTTCCCTTGGCGAACGTTGGAAATGTTGGAAAAGTGTTTCGGCAACGATTCTCTAAAAAAAACGGTCGCTTACCAGTGGTACGAGCGGTTCAGAAGTGGTCGTGAGTAGAAAATGAACGCAGTGGCAGACCATCGCCATCGAAAACTGACGAAAACATTGATGAAGTAAAAGAAATGTTGGTCAATAGACGCAAATTAACCATCAGAGAGATAGCGGAGGACTTGAACATTGCCTATGGATTCGTCCAAGGCATTTTGGTTAATGATTTGGGTTTCCGTCGTGTAGCAGCAAAGTTGGTGCCAAAGGACCTCAATTTCATGCAAAAAAGGAGACCGTGTTGATGTCGCAAAAGAGATGATTTGCGAGGCTGAATCCGACCCCAAATTCATCAGAAGGATCATTACTGGAGACGAGACGTGGGTTTATGAGTATGACATGCAATCTAGACATCAGGCAAGTGAATCGCGTTTACCAAATGAGCCGAGACCAAAAAAACCACGTCGTTTTCAGTCAGAAAAGAAGGCAATGCTCACGGTTTTCATGGATTACTACGGTATAGTGCATCATGAATTTTTGCCAGAAGGCCAGACAGTAAACAATGAGTATTATGAGTATTTGGGCATTATGAGACGATTGCGTGAAGCAATTCGCCGAAACAGACCAGAATTGTGGGCAGAAAACTCGTGGATTTTGCACCATGATAATGCACCGTCGCACAGTGCCATCATTATTCGTAATTTTTTGGCGAAAAATGCAACAAATACAATCCAACAGCCACCGAATTCACCTGATTTGGCTAGTCACAGGGAGCTGTTCAATCGAGTTAAAAAACCACTATGGGAAACGCGTTTCAGCAGCCGAGAGGAAGTAATGGAAAAATCGCAGGAAGCACTGATGGACATATCGATAACCGAAAAAATGTTTCGAATAAATCAAGCGCTGGCATAAGTCAGTTGCAGTCGATGGGGATAACTTTGAAGGGGACAATATAGACTTAGATGAATAAACTTGTATTTTTAATTTTCTGAATAAATTTTGATTAAGATGGTATGCCGAATATAATGACACGATTTTTGATGTTACCCCCTTCCATTATTTTAAACGACTTAAAACCAAAATCTGAAGCATAAAAACAACGGGTTAAATAACAGTTAACATGAAAAGAGTTTTTTTTATATGTTATTAACAATTTTCTGCTGATTTTTCTGCGAACTTTGCAAGTTTGAATCAACATACTAAAAAAATCCTACGTACTTCTCTAGCTGTAGTTATGCACAATAAAAAAAATTTAGTGACTCATCATAATTCAAAACTAACTAAAAATGAGAGGTTATCTGAGAAACGCTGCACAGCTGCCAATTTTAGATAAATTATTCTATAAATATTATGGTTTATAGTCAATCATATGCACAATAAACTTCTGCGTTTGTAAGCTCGATTTATTTTATATTTATCCTGAAAAAAGAATAACAAATCACAGAAACCCCAAAAAACTTATTAGAAATAATCCACGTATTGTAGACAAATATGGTGGTTGTGCACAAGCTTACGAACTCCAATATAGGAACACGATACATTTAAGAGAGAGTATCCAAAATTTATAAGCAATTTCGGTAAACCTATACTCGTGGTTATAGATCAGGAAAAAGCGCAACGTCTATAGATTTTCAGGAATTTCTGAAAGATGAGTACATTGAATTGCATTTTACAACGGTTAGTAATTCAAATTCAAACTCCTCAATTTAACGATTTCATTCCACGTTTCCCGAGCTTTGAGATTATTGAAAAATCACAGTACCATTACCACAGACGAAGCGCTAGTTACAGCACTATTTGCTTACAATAGTTCAATTTGATCCGCAGCAAAATACACCCCTTCGAGCTATTCTTCAACAGAATTACCGGACCCTTAAAGCAGGAAGTATTATCAAATAAGAGAAGTAGGAAAAATAAAATTATAGAAGATCGCAATACGGCAAGAGATGATCCAATCAACTTCAACGAAAATACCAAATTATATTGTGAAGAGACATATATCACTAAATTAAGACCTATTGTTGATTCAAGCAATTACGAAGATTTAAGGACAATATCATAAATAAAAAATTAAGAAAACACTAAAATTGCAGGTTCATAATGGAGTTATCATGTCTTAAACTTTTTCCGCAAAGGAAATTTACAAAGGGACAAAATCTGGACATTATAAGTTTAAACGAAAAACAGGAATATATGATGGTTAGAGATATTGAAATTCAAGTAATTTCAAATTAGAAGAAAGTATAACACAGCGTCGAAATAAATTTATTGCAAATAATAACTTACTTCGCGTAGAAGTGGAAGAAAAAATGGCTCGTGAGCTCAACATATCGTTGGAACGGATGCAACACATACTAAAAAAATGAGCTTGGACTCAAGCCATTGAAGTTCCAAAAAGCACACGATCTTACACCGCAACAGAAAAAAGTTAGACTCGAAAGGGCGAAGGAGTTGCTATGCTTGCAAGAAAGTGGTGAGTTGCCGAATTTGGTTTTTTCCGATAAGTCGCCATTTGTTATCGAGCAATATGTCAACAAACAAAATGACCGAGTTTACTTTCCAGAGAAGTCCTTCAAAAACTTACACCTGCGGACGGCCACTAGAAAGCAGGCAGCACCGATGGTGATGGTTTGGGCCGCCATAACCGCCGATGGTCGCTCTCCGCTCGTATTTTTGGACCGTGGCGTTAAAATTAATGCGATCGTATACCGTGAAACTATCTTACAGGCACTACTGAAGCCTTAGGCAAACAATCATTTCGGTCGGAGACCGTGGACATTTCAACAAGACTCGGCACCGTCTCACAAAGCGCGCGTCAGCCAAGATTGGTTAAAAAGCAATGGTTCACACTTCATTTCTTCGACACAATGGATTGCAAATTCTCCGGATGCAAATCCGTTGGATTTCTCTGTCTGGGGTATTTTAAAGCCGAAGGTTGGCACTAAAAAATATCAAAGCTTGGACCACCTCAAACAAGCATGGACCAAAATACCGCAGAGCCACTTGCATGCAGCGTGCGATGGTTTCTTCCGCCGTCTCAAGGCCATTATTCGCGCCAAAGGTGGACATATTGAAAACTACTGATACAATTTGAAAATATGTATTTTCCAACATTTTTTGCTTTGGTACAATAAAATTTATCAAAAAATAAAAAAATTATAGCATTTTAAAAAGTTGGAGTTCGAGTCATTCACCCTGTACATAGATGTTGCTCTAGCCATATCCTGAGGTGCTTTTGCCCTTACAAGGAGACTGTTTTATAAAAGCCAACTCGCGAGGGTGAAGGTGATCTGATACATGGCCTTTATCCGGTTCATGCTTGTATTTGGATGTCCTGTGTGGTTCAACGTGAGAGGGTGTTTGAGAGGGCTTGTCTTAGGGAACACCAGAATCTGAGTACATAAAATTCTATCGTAATGAGGTCTTGTACAATAGGGCGAACCTAATAATAGTGGACAGTTTCGTCATTAAGTTGACTCGAAGGCACATTGCAAGAGCAATGATCTCATCGAACAACCTGATCTCCGGGGCTTAGTACCCTAATATATGTATCACGAGAAAGTTCGCTTAGACGGCTTTATTCCTCCAGAAGCGTTCTTCTATCTATATAGATAGTACAGGTCTGATCCAGGATAGATTGGCGGTGCCGCTAATCTTCCACGTCGCTCGAACAGCTGCGGACAGGCGACCAAACTACGACTGAGACATCGCACATGGCAGTGCAGAGCGTCTCCGGTTCAGTAGGCCGGTAGGGAGTCGCGACAGGAGGGATGTTGCTCAGCAGCACCAGCAATTTTGGTGGCTTAATGCAGGGGAGGATGCTTCGTCGTCGAACTTCTCGATTGAGAGCTACCTTCATGTGAAGCAAAGTGGGCCAGTCTAATTTTTTTTTAGCCGTATCCGACTTAAATAGTTTCAGGTAGGTTTAAATTAGATTTTAAGAAAATAAAATGTATAAAAACAAAAAAAAAAAATACATAAAAATAAAAAAATTACAAAAAAAAATAAGTACAGGGTGCCCCCAAAATCACCGTCAAGCCGGAAACGGGTGATAGATCAAGTGGTGTCGGTTATCACAAATAATAAAAAAAAATCTAGGTCACGTACTTTTAAAATTATAGGCACTCAAAAAAAATCGAGAAATCTGACACCCTGTGACGATCTTTCAAGCACTGTGACCGCAAATCTTTACTTTTCTTCAATTTTTTGTTGTCACGCAACCCTGAGTAACTGTTCTGTAAATTACGGTCCAAAATTGAAACATAACCATATCAGTTTTAGCTAAAATATTGCTTTTTTGTCCATCCATATAACTGAAAATCATTAATCACCCAACTTGAACTGACTGTACTGACTGTACTGACTGTACTGACTGTACTGACAAAGACATGTACAATGCCATTTTGCAAGTAACTTTAAAAGATGGCGTATTTAGTCTGGATTCCAAAATGGTATGACACTTGCTAGACTAACGATTAATTCAGGACAAAATAAATATTTTGTTAAAGAAACCCGATTCATAGTTAATTCTTTTTAATCATTGAAAATGAGTACCAAGTGTGTGCGAGATAGACAGTGATGGCTAATTGAGACGGATAAACACGAAATTTCGACTAGTTTGAGTGAAACAGATAGAGATGCCACCCTTGTCAAGCAGTGACGCATAGGCACATCATGCAATACTGCAGTACATTACGCTCCTTCGCTTACAGCGCATTATTCTGTATTCGTGTTGATTTCGTGCTTACAACTTTGGCTTTCTTTATTGGACTTCATTGCATTGCGACTTTGATTTAGTATCTGACCGTTTCTGTCGAACCTGGTTTTCTTCTGGACTAGTGTTGATTGTTGATTCCGTGATTATGTAGTGTGAATGCCATCACGCCATCTCGATACACTGCTTAGGAATATGCTAACATGTATCTCATTTAGTGCTGCTGGTGCTACAGCCAGACTTATCATGCATCTTTGTGAGGGTAGGGGATTCTTTGCATGTGTTCTGTTTTCTTTTGCAAGCAATGTAGGATGGGCTCGCGGCCATTGCTGGCTATTTTAACCTCTCAGGGCATCAAGGGGGCAGACCTTTCGTCAGCTAGAGTCTCCAGGCCTTCCCCCTGGCTCTATCCGGGGTGCCTATATGGTCGTCTCTGGAATGGGAGGCCGAGAGAGGGAACTGGATCCAGTGAATCCCACCTGTACCGTGATATCAAGACCATGGTGGGAAGAAAGAAAAGAAGAAATAACACCAGAAGGGAGTCAACAGAAGAGACAGGGAGTGGGTGTTTTTTGGGGCGTGATTTGCACGCAAGTACAATGTGTCAAAGATAGTAAAAATTGTTGGTCGTTCGTCAAAAATATAACAAATTCTGCCTCATCCTCCATCCCATCCCTCCCATCCCCTCCCTCATCTATAATGATTCTCCAACCATGAGCTGTTTGGTCAAGAACCTGCAATGGGACGAATCCACTTTCGCACTCGTATAGTAGCAAGGGTACTCAATGGTCTTAACGTACACAAATCCGGCCGTCCAGATAGTACATCTCCCCTTTTTCTGAAGGGATGTTCTTCAACGCTGGCGAAACCACTATGTAAGCTTTTTCATCAATCCTAGTCTTCAGGACTCTTTCCGAAAAGATGCAAAACAATATTTGTCGAGCCCTTCCCTAAAAAACCCAAATCTTCTTCGGTCTTCTCCTATAGACACAAAGTCATAGAAACGCTGATAAACCGTCAGTTCATGAAATATCTCGAAACAAGAGAACTTCTCAATGGCAGGCAGTACGGTTTTCGTAGCAACAGGTCCACTGGTGATTTGATGGCATGTCACACCGAAAAGTGGAACCCAAGCGTACATCAATCTGGCGAAAGCAAGATAGTTGCATTATTTCTACGACATTTGACAAAGAGTTTTCCATTAGGATCTTTTGTCGAAAATACGTGCATTTCAGATCGACGTCTCTCTTCTTCAATGGATTACAAACTACCTTTCGGAACGTTAAATTTAAGTTGTAATGGTTTCAAGATTGATATTCACCAAATAGATGCTGATGTGCCCTAGGGCTCCGTTACGTCTCCGACATCTTCATCAATGATCTCTAGTCTAAACCAAAATATTACTTTGCTGATACCAGTACTCTTTGCTTTTCATATTCGTTCCCATATTCACGACCATGTTCTTCGGCTGTAGAACGGGTACGGAACCGTATGCTAAGCTCCAATGCAGTGAAATTTAATTTTTCAAAAACACAATGCTGTCGGCTGGCGTTAAAGCGAAACCCAGCCATTATCCATGAATGGCAATTGAACCGTCGAACCAAAAAACGTTCCATTTCCGATATGTACGTCCATGACAACCTATGCTGAAATGACAACATATTTGATGTAGCTAAAGATGCTGCGAAATCTCTAGGTTTCCTAAAGCGATGTAAGAAATATTACACCCCCTCTGATCTGGCCTCAATGTCTGGCCTCAAGTACAATGCCAACATCAGGTCATTGATTCCTGTAACATCTCTGCACCTACTGGAAAGGATTCAAAACTATGCGATAAAACTGTTAGGTGATGCTAATATCACTCAGTCATGCTAATATCAACCGTAAAACCTGTTTCGGTATGAATGCTCATCAGTATACCCTTAAGCCCACATTCAGCCGTAAACTGAAATATTGTGATTAGTTTCTAAGCCAAACCATACGCTAATGAAATACCTTGCCGAGCTCTTTATTTCCCAGTCCTTACGACTTGCAAACATTTAAGACCAACGTACATTGGTATCTCTCATTCTTTCCTCTCTACTCGTAACTTTCCTTCACCCGCGCTGCGTGCAAAACTATTAAGGTACGCAAAATTCCTTGAACCGCTGTAAAAAAAAATTAAATATATACCATTTCATTGCACTTTCGCAAAATGACTTTGAATTCTGTTATATGTATAGTAGTACATATGTACATATATAATTTGACCTACGCACGTCCAAAAGGTTTTTTGTGTACTCTAAAACATTTGTCATTGTTGGAGGTACGAGAACGTGGAGTTTAGGGGACTGCCTTCACTTACTTTGAGTAGTGGCTTCTCTTGTAAAAAACGATGTCATAGTCAAAATCCAATAGATTAACGTTTTAGAAGATATGTTAATATTCCTGTTCCGATATGAAACTGCAAAACATAACATAATTGCTATTTCGGAGGCACACAGCATGTGTGTTACATATACCTAGCCCTGCCATAAGTTCTGTTACACAATTACCAGCTCTTTTCGTTCAAAACCTCTTGCGGGAATAGAACCATTAACTTTTTTTTCAGAACACATGCACTGATCAGTTAAGAATACTAGTCAGTTTGGTTTCAGTTTGCAAACCATTAACATGGAGTGGAGCGTTAAAGAAAATCGAGTCGCGGTAATAGCGTTGCATTAGTGCGGAAAGAGTGCTGGTAAAATTTTCGAGTTGCTAAAACCACTCGGAATATCGAGAATATTCTTTATCGGTCTATTGCTCGCTTCGGCGAATTGTGCGGAGTAGAGGACAGGCCAAGAAATGGTCGCCCTCGCGTTGTCCGCACAAACGCGGTAGAAATGGCAGTGAGTGAACGAATTCGGAGAAATCCCCTTAGGAAGTAGAAAAGCATGTCCAAAGAATTGGATATGTCAACCAGATCCATGTATAGGCTGATTCGGGATGATCTGCATAAGAAAGCCTATCGTCGGTCCACGGGTCATCTTCTAACTCCTCAACTAAAAAAAATTAGGCTGGAAAGATGCAAGCGACTTTCGCAGTGGCACGCTGACAATGGCCATGAAAACATGAAAACATTCTGTCTGCAGATGAGACAATTTTTACCGTGGAAGAAGTCTTCAACAAACAAAATGACAAAATGTATGCCAGTTCATCTAAGGAAGCGAAAAAAGTTGTTCCAAGGGTTCAACGTGGACATCACCCCGCTTCGGTAATTGTTTGATGGGTGGTCTCCTATTATGGTGTTACATCCCTCCATTTCTGTGAAAGAGTCATAAAAGCTGGTGTAGAGGTTTGCCAAGAAAATGTGCTAGAGGGTGTTGTGAAGGGTTTGAGCACTACCCTTTTCAATGGATACAGATGGATCTCCCAACAGGACTCTGCTCCAGCGCACAAAGCCAAAACCACGCAGGAGTCGCTCAGAGTCAATATTCCTAACTTTATAGCAGCAGAAGATTGGCCGTAGTGGAGCCCAGATATGAATCCACAGGATTACGGTTTGTGGTCAGAAATGAAGAACTTGGTCTGCAAGACTCACCACTGAAATTTGGAAAGCCTTAAAACAGCATTAACCAGAGCAGCGTCAACGATCTCCATGGAAACCGTACGTGCCGCTATAGCCCAACGTCCACACCGTTTGGAAGCTTGTGTTAAAGCAAAAGGCTGTCATTTCGAGTGAATGTACTTAATTTGCTTTAATAATCAATATTGTGGTCTAATATATGAAACAATTTTGAATACAAGCATATAATTTTTTTTATAGCGTTTTATATTTGTAACAAAACTTATGACAGGACTAGGTACAATACCTTGTTGTATACTCTATGAACTTTCAATTACAATAGCAGGAAAATGTTCACATTCGGGACTAATATGGAGTCTTTTACTACTATAGTTTGTATTTTACGTATGCACATACATGTACATATAAGCACATATGAAGCTAATAGCTGGATTCTTCTAGCTATTATTTTCAAAATTTTCAACGAAATCAACTAAGAAATTTATAAACCATAAAATTCAACGGGAAATACCGGAAAAGCGAACACTTGAAACTTGAAAAACATACATTAACGCGTTTTAAAATGCACAATTTTTAATAAGAATAAAAGTAGTCCATCTTGCGTTGAAATTACAATACTTAAGTTATTCATTTATGACCTTGCTTTTTTATGTGTTAAAGAAAATAAACAGTCAACACAGTTTTATAATTTTTCTTTTCTTGAATAATATATTGCATTCTACCAACTTGGGTAGTTGCGAACAAAAGCTTACATGATGTTTACGGATATCTCAGGTGTAAAAAAAAACTGTAAGCCTTCTATAATATATTAAGTAAATCTTCAAAACAATTTTAAATGTAGTCGTATGTATGTAAGATACTGCATTTTTACAACCAAATTGTTATTCTATATTGGATAATACATAAATCTGTGGGCACAATAGCACTCCGGTTAAACCAAACTTCAAAGTTGAACTTATTCATCCGTTTAATATGCAAGCATTCGGTGAATTTACCTTTTTCACATATAATTTACATTTTCTTCTTACACTCATAAAAAGTCAACGCCCAAAATCCGACGACAGTATAATCGATTACGTGAGTCCTGCTTTTGCCAGTGCTGGATCCTTTGTTTATGCATCTATGCACTCAAGTGAATACTTAAATATGAGCGAGTGCAATAAATCATCTGCACGGATAACACATATCCTCCACATATTGTCACACATCAAGTAGTGTTCGCACTCTTTCTGGCTGCAGCTTCTTGTAGTTGTTTTATGGCGATATTGCAATATGTACGTACAGTGGCTAGAACGAAATAAAACTCATTCAAATATAATTTAATTTGCCTGAGTATTTCATATCTAACTACCATTTCTGAAAGGCATTCTAATTTAATGAATAACTGAACTGTTTTGGAAACCAAGTAATGATTTAGTTATTGATTTATTTTTGTTGAAATACCACTACTTTATTCACCTTCTACTTTGAACTTTACTCAAATAAAGTTTGTTTCCTATATTGTCTTAAAGTAATTTTACTCGTATATAAATACATATATGGCATCAATTTCGTTGGAGCAAGCAAGGAACTTCAACAAGCAATGGAAAGGATGACATAGAAACTCAAGCCTGGCTAGCAGACGACAACATCACTTGGCACCACATATCTCCCAGTAGCGCGCATTTTGGAGGACTTTGGAAGGCGAGAGTAAAACCAGTGAAAAGACATTTGATAAAGACTATCGACGAAAGTCTCTTAAATATTGAAGAAATGTACGCTGGGCTATCACAGATCAAAGCTTGTCTGAACAGTCGACCCTTAGCTCCAATTAGCAATGATGTAAATGATGTCCAAATATTGACACTGGGACATTTCCTTGTCGCAAAATTGCATGTTCGCAGTACCTGATGCGGTGACAGACAACATAAAACTTGTCAAAAACAGAAACTCGCAGACAAATTTTGAAGCAGATGGGAGGAAGAATATTAATGCTACAAGAACGGCCAACGTGGGAAAAGATGAACTGGATCGAGTTGCAACCGTTGCAAAGCTAAGGCTTCTGCCCATAGAAGAAACTTATAAAGAATCGACAAATGGAACCCACAAAAATAAAAATCAACCTACGGAAAAGAAATCAAAGAGCTCACGAGAAACAAAAATCATCACAAGTACAATAATTTCAGCAACGCAAGAATAATAGGCGTTATGATCACTTGTGTAGCAATTATGCCTAATGCGCAATCACTGATAAACAACACTAAAATAGAAGTAGGACTTTACATCGAAAAATTGGGGCATGGCCTCTTGAGCAAGGGAATATTGAGGATCGAAATAAGCATCCCATCTACCGATTTCTTATGAGGTAAACAGTAAGTAATGGCAACAACCTATAGCATGTCGAATCTGTGTTGTATAGGAAAAGCCATGAGTCAATAAATCTAATGCGACGCTCTTAACTACCAAGCAATAAGTACAAGCAATACGCACCGGATATAATCAATACAATTCTTGCAGACAGGAGCACGAAGGGGAATATTGGGAACACTTTTAACGTTAGTATTCGGAGTCAACGATGACGTACATCATGATATCGAGAGTAAACCAGTAAACCCTGCTAAAGACGGTGTCACATAAAGGAAAAATCATGCTCAAAGCGACCAAGGCACTAAAGAACACAAACGTTAGAATTCAAAACCAACTAAAAAATTTCAACATGCAGCTAAATAAATCAATCGAAAAATGAATTAATTCACAGCAGCATGAATTTCAGCGGCGGAATACGCGGTATACAAATACGATATTTCAGGTTGTATCAATAAGCAAAAAATTATTTGGCGGAAATTGCTGACAAGTGTGAGTGCTTGTGGCAAATGGTATACAAAAGAACGAGCAGCTGGAATTGCTCTCACCTAGTCGACCTCAGTGGCGTACTAAACAAAACGGAGGGACATTTACAGTCATTTTTGCAGGTACATCCCCTAATGTCAAGCCAAACCATCATGAGCGCAACAGTCGAAACCATAACAATCACCGAAAGGTTGCCAATCTTTGAAATAAGGCTATTTGAGTTAATCAAAGCAATAGCAGTACTAACCAAAATATAGAAAAATCTAGATCTACACAATGGAAAACGTTCCCACAGATGACTTGGGCATTCACTACGATTCGTGGACATATTTCAAAATCAAAGTCTAAAGGTTAAGAAACATCCAGCCGAACTTTAACTCCCTTTTCTCAGAGATTTACCAGAGGTTTAGTGAAAACAACTGTTCCAGTAAAACGATTGCTATCCACGAAATCATATGGAAACAGTTACATCGGGTAAATACATTGTTGTATATTAGCGCATATCGCATGGGAGTCCAGGTAATATGCAATGGATAAAACGGAAGTTAGTCTTGAAGATTCTGGAATCATTCAACTTACATCAGACTGCGTTATAATGGTTGCAGGAAATAACCCCCAAAAATTTGTATGGAGGCGGGGATTTTTTTTCATTTGAAATAAACCCCCAAAATTCGCTTGAGCAAAAATTATTCGTCCCTCAACTTCCCCTACGGTAGTCCTTTTGTTGTCGTTAAGAAAAAGGAAGGATCACCAAGGGTTTGCATAGATTATAGAGTATCCAATTTAAAAACTATTAGAGATCATTTTCCCATAACACTAATCGAAACAATTTTACAACACCTTGCAGATGAATCTGTGTTTACCACTCTGGACCTTACAAACGGATACTTTAATGCTCCTATAGCAGAAATGAGTAAACGATATACAGAATTTGCAGTTGACGACGGCTATTTCGAATTTAATGTTGTCCTCTTTGGTCTTACAAATGCGCCTGCAGTATTTGTGCGTTTCATTAATAGGATTTTCCGGGTTTTGGTAAGCAACAAAATATATTACAAACCTACATGGATGATCTTTTAGTCTCTGCAAGAACTGAGAAAGAGAAGTTAGAAAAACTTAAAATCCTTCTTCAAGTGGCAGCACAATTTAACCGGAATATAAATTGGTCTATGTGCAGACTCATGCATAGGAAAATTGAGTTCTTGGTATATTCTGTGGAAAGCGGAACAATCAGTCCATAAGCTGACAAGACAAAGGCGATAAAAAATTCTTCCTTTTTTGGACTCAGGGAATTTTTTCGACGATTTATAAATGGATATTCCATGATAGCTAAGCCGTTGTCCGACTTAACAAGAAAAGGAGTCAAATTTGACTTCGAGGCTCCGCAGCGACAAGCATTTAATACACTTAAGATAATCTTAATGACCAAACCATTCTTATCTATATTTAGATCAGATGCTAACACTAAGGTTCATACAGACGCGTGTCAAAAGGGCATTGCAGCAATTCTTTTTCAACAGGGCGAGGACTGCTGTCCGTTTTTTTTTATAGTCGAAAAAACTATTTAGCCGAAGAAAAAATGGATAGTTACGTACGAGGAGTATTTGCTGTTTACAAAAGCTTAGAAAAATTCCGTGTATATTAGGAATGCTATTTAAAGTTGCAGCCGATTACGTAGCTTTCCGCCAAACTGTGACAAAAAGAGATTTGCCGAATTCAGTTCACAGATGGATTATGTATTTACAGGATTTCCAGTACACTGTGGAGCACCGACCAGGAAAGCGAATAATTCATGTGGATGCATTAAGCATGTATCCTCTTGTGTATGCGTACCACCCAAAGTTCTAGTGCGATTGAGGAAATCACAGCAGGAAGAAGAGTACATCACGTCAATAAAAGAAATACTCAAGCAAAAACCGTATGATGATTTCATAACCAAAGGTGAGCTCTTGTTTAAGTTAATAAATGCTTTCGAACTTTTAGTAGTACCACGGAACATAAAAAAAGAAATTATGAAAATGAAACAAGAAGAAGGACACTTTGGGTTCTTGAAAATATTTAATTTGATTTCACAAAAGTTTTACGTACCGAAGTTAAGAGATAAATTTAAAAGCTGTATAACAAATCACGTTAAATACGTTTTAGCTAATATAAAAGGGTTTTATCAATCAGCTGCAGATATGGGATAAACCACTTGATACAGTATAAGTATATACTTACAATCAATGGATTTTCAAAGTACACTTGGATTTTGCCTACAAAAGCTTAGCCGTTGACGAAGTCCTAAGAAGATTAATCACTGACCATGGTGGTACTTTTATATCAGACTCCTTCACCGATTATTGTAGTGCAGAAAACAGTAAACATATTTTAATCACAGCTAGCATGCCAAGAAGTAATGTTCAAGTTGAACAGGTTAACCGTATAATTTGGAGGTTTTGAAAAGATTATCAGCTGATTCACCCAGCAAGTGGTATCAGTTTGTCGAGAAGGTACAACTAGCAATAAACAGCACTTTTCAGCGTTTGGAGTTTCAATGAAGAAAAAAGATGATATTGAAGTCAGGGAACTAATAAAGTAAAAACTTCTTAATGTCGTATTGCTACGACAACCAGTTACAAATATGGCGACAAAATGACAAAGTCAAAGCATCGTCCGGGTCTGAAAATTTGCAGGATGGACGGATGTAGGGGATAAGCGAACTGACCATCGTAATCATCTCAATATCATCCGATAAGTGGCCAGCCAATCACTTCTCAACATAATGAGAGAGACATCATTCACTACAGGAGTCAGTCAGCAGTCAGCCGTGCATAATGAATTTACTGCATTTGAAATTCACAAAATCATAATGCCACTAAAAAGAACGAGCTCGCCTGACTTTGATCAGATTTCTTGTTCTGTTTTATAAAACATTTCATTTCAAATTTCCGACGTGCTGAGTTTTATTTTCAATCTCAGTGTTCAAAAGGGTATTTTCCCGGATTCATTGAAGAGAGCGATAGTAATACCCCTTCACAAAAGGGGTAATACTTATGAGCTTGATAACTACCGCCCTATTTCACTACTATCAGTTTTTCCAAAATTCTTGAAAAATGTATTAAATCTAGGACTGTCTCTGTCTTGACAATTTAATAATTTTTAAATTGTTTAATTTAAATTAAAGCTTGCATGCAAAGATTCACGCAAAAATGAAAAATCACCATCAATTACTTCTAATGCATAAATACTCGTATCTTTATTCTGTTATGCGTATAATGTTTCACTAAATTTCCGACCGATCGCCACTATGTCGAAAAGAGAAGTACAGTAACAAATCGTATGACAATGATCACTTAGCTAATATTCGGTTATGCATTTACACAAGAATAAGTGAAATATAGAACGTTATCGTCTGATAATGAGGAGAGTAAAAACCAATACATAGTTCGATAATATTTACATGGTAATGTGGGTATTTTACAAGATCATGACAGTGGTGATAAAAAGTAATATTTTAATTGCGCAAACATATTATGTACGAGGGCGGGTCAATAAGTCAATAACTTTTTGAATTTCTGACCTCTTTACTGAAACAGCAACACTGCTCCTGTCACCAGGCATCTGTCAGTTGACTCCTGTCAAAATTTAAACTTGCTGCGTCAGTTAGTTTGTGTTTGACAGCTATTTTTATCAGACTACTCACTAATTTGAGGAGAAAATGGAAAAAAGTGAATTTCGTGTGCTTATTAAGCATTATTTCTTGCGAAAAAAAACCCATTACCGAGACCAAGGCTAAGCTTGATAAATACTATGGGGACTCTGCACCATCGATTTCAATGGTAAAAAAGTGGTTTACTGAATTTCGTTGTGGCCGTACAAGCACTGAAGATGCCAAACGTCCTGGACGCCCAGTTGAGGTCTCTACACCCGAAACAATCGAAAAAATTCACGATATGGTGTTGGCCGACCGAAGATTGAAAGTGCGAGAGATTGTGGAAGCCGTAGGGATCTCGCATGGCTCAGTGGTTTCAATTTTGAATGATCACTTGGGCATGAGAAAGCTTTCCGCAAGATGGGTGCCGCGTTTGCTCACAGTCGACCACAAACGCAATCGTGTAACAACTTCACAGGAAGGTTTGGCGTTGTTTATTCGCAATATGGAAGAGTTTTTGCGCCGTTTTGTAACCGTGGACGAAACATGGATCCATCACAACACACCAGAGAACAAACAACAGTCAAAACAGTGGGTTTCTAAGGGTGAATCGGCGCCAAAGAAGGCCAAGGTGGGTTTGTCAGCCAATAAAGTTATGGCGACTGTTTTTTGGGATGCACGCGGGATAATCCACATTGACTACCTTCAAAAGGGAAGAACAATCATTGGGGAATATTATGCCAACTTATTGGACCGATTCAATGACGATTTGAAAAAAAAAACGACCTCATTTGGCCAAGAAAAAAGTTCTTTTCCACCAAGACAATGCAAGGGTGCACACATGTGCAGTTGCCATGGCAAAAATCCATGAATTGGGCTATGAATTGCTCCCTCATCCACCCTATTCTCCAGATTTGGCTCCGAGCGACTACTTCTTGTTCCCAAACCTGAAGAAATGGCTTGGTGGAAAAAGATTGGACTCCAATGATGAAGTCATCTCGCAAACAAAGGCCTATTTTGAGGACCTCGACAAATCATTTTTTTTAGAAGGGATAAAAAAATTGGAGAAGCGTTGGACAAAGTGTATAGAGCTCAAGGGAGACTACGTTGAAAAATAAAATTATTTTTTTATCAAAAAATCTGTGTTTTAATCCAAAAGTCACGGACTTATTGACCCGCAGTCGTACATATGCGGTATACATTTAGGAGTTTAGAAAATAATTATAAAATATGATTGAAGGTAAGGTAATATGACACAATGTTAAACAGTCTCTTTCTTAGATAAGATTAATTTTTTTAGCATTTCACAGTTCGGCTTAAAAAGTCGGAAATCTACAGATTATGGTTTATTGAATATTACTGCTGAATTATATAACAGTTTAAACAAATCTAAAATACCAACCGCCCTGGTTACAGATATTATGAAAGCGTTTGATATGGTGGATTACACAATATTATTAGACAAACTATGCAAAGTGGGTTTTAGAGGTTTTATTTATTCTTGGTTCTCATCATATCTTACAAATCGTAAACAAATGGTAAGGATCCAAAATCAGCTTAGTTCTTCGAAAATAATCAATACTCATTTTATTTTTGATATTATTTTTTTTATTTATTTATTTATTTATCTATTTATACGTGCATATAACAATGAATCAATACCAATAAAAAGAAAAGAATCTGTAATCTATAGTTCATAAGGAACTAGAGGCGAAAACAGGTAGAAAAAACAAAAACAAAATATGCCAATTCCCTTTTTATTCAACCTTTTAAAGGCAAAATCACAGCATTTGCTGATGATACAACGCTTTCGTATTCCAATAATAATTATCTCGATCTTTTTTTCGACGTCAATCATGATTTAGATTTATTACGAAGATGGTTTATATACCACAAATTGGTCATAAGCAAAAAAACTAAATTTATGATTTTTAATATTCTATATATACTACCATGCACCCAGCTGTATGCGCTTTAGCTTAGTCGATGGTCGCAATTCTTTTCCATTTAACAATAATTTAAATTGCAGTAATACATGTTTTAAAATAGAATGCGTTGACAACTTTAAGTATTTAGGTGTAATATAGGACGAGAGACTTTTTTGGAAAGACCATACTTTGTACCTTAAAAAGTACCTTAATTGCGTTGTATGGCAACTTTATCACCTTAGTCTGTATTATCAACTGCCTACTTTAAAGTTGGCATATAATGGTATTTTAAAGTCTATGCGTTGGAAAGCTAATGTCATTGTTCGTCATTTCAGTATATGTCATTCATTTGAAGCGTAAACAACATTCTTTTTTCGCTCAAATACGTCGAACTTTGTGCCTGAAAAAGTGTTTTTGCGGGGAGTTCTTCTTCATTACTTTAATATGAAGAAAACTGCTGCCGAAAGTCATCGTATTTTAGTGGAAGTTTATGGTGAACATGCGCCAGCTGAGCGAACGTGCCAAAAGTGGTTTGCACGATTTAAAAGTGGTGGTTTTGGCTTGGAAGACGATGAACGTCCTGGGCAGCCAAAAAAGTTTTAAGATGAAGAACTGGAAGCATTACTCTATGAAGATTGTTGGCAAACACAAGAAGAGCTCGCAGAATCTTCGGGTGTCACTCAAGCAGCCATTTCAAAACGTTTAAAAGCAGCTGGATATATTCAAAAGCAAGGAAATTGGGTTCCACATGAACTTAAGCAGAGAGACGTCGAAATGCTGCTGGAACGCCACAAAAGGAAGTCATTTTTGCATCGGATTGTTACTGGTGATGAAAAATGGATCCATTACGACAACCCCAAGCCCAAAAATTCATATGTGAAACCCGGCCAACCAGCCGAATCAACGGCAAAGCCGAATATCCATGGCGCGAAGGTAATGCTCTGTATTTGGTGGGATCAGATGGGTGTGCTGTCTTATGAGCTGCTAAAACCAGGTGAAACCATCAATGGCCAACGCTACCGAACACAATCAATCCATTTGAAGAGAGCAATGGCCGAAAAACGCCCGGAATATGCGACCAGACACGATGCAATAATTTTCCATCATGACAACGCTCGGTCCCACGTTGCTATTCCGGTTAAGAGCTATTTGGAAAACAGTGGATGGGAAATCTTACCCCACCCGCCTTATAGCCCAGACCTTGCCCCTTCTGACTACCATTTGTTCCGGTCGATGCAGAACGTCCTCACTGAAATATGGTTCACATCAGAGCAAAATATCAAAAATTGGCTTGATTCATTCTTGGCTGCCAAGCCGGCGCAATTCTTTTGGGATGGGATCCACAAATTGCCAGAAAGATGGGAAAAAGAAATACTGGAAAAAAGAACAAAGGAAAAAAGCAATTACGCGTATGTAATGTATTCCGCATATGTATTGTAGTTTGTATTACATTTGCAGCTTCTTTTCTTAGGTAGTTATGAAAACAGTAAACTACTACAAAACACTAATTTCCTCTGCATTTGATTTCGGTGGTAATTTGTAGAAAAAAAGAAAAAGGTTTGAAAAATGCTTATTCTATTTATTTATATGTTGTATGTATGTACATATGTAATTTTATGTTAAAAAAAAAGAAGAAAAACAAAATAAATACACATTTTTTCTGATTGCTGTTAACAAAATAACTAAAAACTCAATTACGAGAAGAAAAAAACTTAATAAGAGCAATTATGGTTTAAGAACATTATTTGATTACCAGTTTCAGAATTACCGCCCATTGAAGATCTCTTTTATGTCAATAAACTTCGAACGAGAAAAAACTCGTTCTGAAGCTTCACTTGAAGCAGGAATAGCAAGTATCCTGCAACTTGTTTTATATAGTAATGGAAATTGATTTTTATTTATATCTCACCATTTTAATACATCAAACTGATCGTAAAAATGTATAACTGAATTTTCATACATCGTCAG
Organism: Volucella zonaria; assembly: GCA_963966105.1. Classification (NCBI taxonomy): domain Eukaryota; kingdom Metazoa; phylum Arthropoda; class Insecta; order Diptera; family Syrphidae; genus Volucella; species Volucella zonaria. Next base: position 41,069,073 of record OZ014533.1, on the reverse strand, counting down.
TTCTTCGGAGACTCTGTCGAGAGAATTTGTTGAACTATACTGAGAAACAAATCTAAAAAACAATTCGCAATTGCGTTGGGAAATTATAGTACTAGCAGCATCACTCGATTGTTGGTTTTCAACAAATTCAGACATAATTTCCTTTGTTGCTTTTCTAATAGATTCTTTTTCCTCATCTTTGAACTGCAAAAGTTTGTTTGCAGGAGGAAATAAAAATAGAGTTACTTTATGGGAAACATTTAGTTTTTTTAGTACTAAAATGTTAAGATTAAATAGAATTTTCTCCTTAAAATTCTTAATTAATAGTATATCACAGTCTTTAATTGCACATTTTCGCAAGAGTTTATCAATTTACACCAAGTGTAAAGTGGGATAATTTTCGCCCTCAAGTTTTTTGAGAGCTTCTTCAAACAACTCCAACACTTCGATCAAGCAATTTAAATGAGAAATGTTTAGGGCACTTAATCTGTGGAGCTCATTTTTTTCTTGTAATATTTGAGTTATTTCATTCCAATTATTTTTAATAGAAATAAATACGTAATAGAAAGTATTCCAACGCGTCGGCGAATAACTTTTTAAACTTGTTGAGAGATTAGAGTTGCTTTCACATTTTGTGAAATATTTTACTAGTTTGGAGCTAGCTTTGCAGATTTCAGATATCTCCTCCACTTCATTCATCGATTTTTTTATTGTATTTTGCAGCAAGTGATTGATGCAGAACAAATGATTGTAGGATCGAAAAGGGTTGACCATATTGCAGCCTCTGTCAGTTACAATTATTGCCTTGCTATTTAAGGTGCAATCAAACTCTAATAGCAATTTGGCTACTTTTGTGTGAACGTTTTGTGCTTAAAAATTAATAGAGTTATTTTACAATTAAAATGATACTGTCAATGATCTAACCTGTATTCCTCTCATTATCCATTGCCTTCATTCCCAAGAGTCTGCAGTAAATGCTGCCATCCCTTACAAAATGGATAGTCAAAGCTAAATATGACTTTCTCAAAAAATGATCAGTCCACAAATCCGATGTTAAGCCATATCCAATGTCAACAATTGTAGAAACTTCACTACTTATTTCTTCTAAATTGGTTCTATACATTGACTCGACATTACGTGAAATTGTCGATGGATCGGGCATGAAAGTAACGACATCAACATTTGGACCAAATTTAGCTCCCATGGAAACGAAAAATTCTGCGATTTCTTTTAAACTGGTGTTACTTGCGATTTTAAATGGTCTACAAATTATTACCACCCATTTTGTAAAAATGTCAACTGAAATTTTTTTTGTAACACTGTCCGCACCAATTTTAGGAACTGCAGAATTGTTTTTTTCCTTAGTGTTTACGTAGCATTTATGCTTCACCAAATTTGAAGTGGTTTTCTTATTATGCTTATAAATATTTACACATTTGCGGCAAACCAAAAAGCCTGGTACTTCTTCTCCAGTTTCAATACTTGCAAAAATGTCCCATACTTGGCTGAGACCAGTTTTTGAACTTATTTTGTATTCACCGGCCAACACTTTTAATTTTATTTCAGTTGCATCGCTTGCAATAGATTCGGTTGTGGACTCCTGTTAACAAGTCATATAATCATTTGAAATATACCAAAAATATCGAAAACAAATTCACTTTTTAAAATGTACTTACATCTAAAACATCCATCTTCCACCTTATCGTTGCGAGCACTGCGAACTTCATGATATGACATACTACCTACATTCGTTTTTACATCTTATCATGTTCTACTGCACTCGCTATGCCTGCTGTAGTTTACCGTTATTTTACTTTACTATCGCTTTTTGTTTTGATATTTTGCTTCACAACAGAACACAAGCACTGTCATCATTGTATTTGAAATTTTTCAAGTGCGGTAGTATTTATCAGTTGATATACATGCTACACTGACGGACAGTGCTTGGTTTCACCAAAACATTCAAATACAGGTTTTTGCTATCGACACTACACTGAAGTATAGTGCTTGGAAGTACTGTACAGTAGTGAAGGGTTAGTTTTAGAAAGATTTGTGCAGCCCTCTAGTATTTACCGCGCCCAACACGGTTGTTTCGCCTGCTTATATAGGTATATACTCGCACCTTAAAGAGCGTACATAATTACTATATGTACAATTATTCTGAAATGTAACACTTGCTCTCGGTCTGGAAACATTTACAGAAACGGTAGAAATCGATTCAACTGGCCCAATACTAATTAGGAGGTCAAGAGCGACAAGCCAACTTTTTGAAGAATAAATAAGTTTTTTTTTTTTTTTTTATAATTTACGCGCGCCTAAGGGGTTATGAATACACTTACACTGTTGCCATGCCGCGGGCGGAAAGGTAGAAGGAGGAGAAAGGAAAGTTTGTGATGTAGTGGTTTGAAACTCAGGTGTGTTTGGTTTCGATATTGACTCTCCAGGGGTGGGAGTCCGAATAGGACGGAGAGATTTTCTTCACTCGGAATTTTGTGTTTGAAAACCCTACAACAGCCAAATCTACATGTCAGTGTTATGCCTTCACACGCAGATTTTTCTGACTGAGTTCCAATTACACAAATGAAAGCTTGTCGTGGATAGGATTCGAACCTTGACCCTCCGAGTGAGAAGCGATTGCTATTACCACTACACCACGGCCGGCGGGCGGAATGTACAAGTTCATTTACGGGAAAATGAATAACCCAAAATGCATATTGCACCCGACAAACAAATGCAAAGGTGCTGACGCAGATCATAGATAAAAATAACCAACAAACATGAATAAACCAATTACACATCGCTTCTGACGAATGCAAAAGATGCTGACGTTGGTCAGTTTTTTTTTGTAAAAAACTTAACGCTTAAGTGGGTATGAATACACTTATAATGCCTCGTCATGTGTTAAGTTTTTTGGAAAATGGGATGGAGAGAGACAATAACCAAAAATCGTCAACTGGTCCAAAGAAATGTCACGTAAGAAATAAATGTACAAATATACGAATGAAGTGGTTTGCAGTAAATTTTTTTTATGACTCAATCAGCCCTATGTATTAATAAACGATAAATTGTTAACACTAATGTCAACAACAAGCATTATTGGTGTCTGTCGGCATAAAATGGGAGTTTTGAGTTTGCGGATTTTGTGTTTGGGGATTTTTCCAAAAGTTGGGCATTTATTAGTTTGGGGATTTTAATCCCCAAAAAGTACAGACGTCTCTAGGGTTTTACGTGAACTCCTGTCTCTGTAGACTTAATTTCACGGGATGCCCATACATCCGTGGGAGCAAGGATACGCCTTGCTATCGCTTTCAAGTATTATGACCACCAATTCGAAACTTTGCTGCTATAAGTTGATACCGATCTAGAACCTCTTGCTGAATATAGGATCACAGCACTCAGCACAGAACTGCAACTCTACGTCGTGTCGGAACCAACTGGGAATTCCTTCATGTTCACACTAGGGGGCCTACCTCTTCAAGTCAGGCTCAAGGCGAAGTCCAGTAGGCTCGTGATTTCCACGGTACCGTGATTTAAGTCCTCGTATGTAATACCGGTGGTGCTACGACTAACAAAACCTATGACCTGCAGCTTGTAACTGGTCAAATCGTAGCAATCTTCAGAGGCGTTAAGTTCAGAAAACCGTTATACTCGTAATAAGACCAGACAATTTCATTAATGGAAGAGGCCTTGATAATTGAGGGAGGGCTCTCAAAAAGTACAATGCTGAAAGGATTTCCCCGACTTTTGCATTCATAAACACGTTGTTAAGAATCTTACTAAAAAGACCTCTGAAAGTACCAGAAGAGCTAAGAAACAGTCGTTACGTTAGAGTTTTATTTGTGAACATATCGGTGTTAGATTTGAACCATTCTTCCATGTATAATTCGTTTTCTTTTCTTACAAAAGCTTTTCAATTATTAAAACTTTGTTTTTAGCAACTCCGGTATATTAAGCACAGCTTCTGTGGCACCTGTCTTTCTATGACATCATTTTAATTGACATTGTGTGAAAGGTTATGTGAAATCCAAAAAAATATTTGAACTTAACTGCAATAACGTGGATGTTTATGGGAATCATTTCTAAATAAAAATTTGAAAGAAGATCTGATGTAGTTTACGAGTAAATTGTATGAAAATGTTTCTAAACAGCATTAGGAAGGAAATGATTATAAAGTAGGTATTGTACATTAATCTAGTAAGCCGGCATTTGTCCTTGAAATAATTACTACAATTTTAGAATATGACACTATAAATATTGTAGCGAGCCATAGGAGAGAAACTGAAATATAAAGTGGCAACACTAACTAGCGATTGCAAAGTGGCCACACTAGGAAAAGAGTCTGCCGGTAGGTAGGAGATTAGTCGTAAGTCAAACACTGTAGAATACAGACGCCTATAAGCAACCAAATAAAGAGCGTAAATTATTATTTTTTTAAAGGATTGTGTTTGTTTTATTTGCGATAAGACTAACGGCTAAAATATGATATTTATGTTAAAACCATGCCTTAATTGCTAGTTATTGCTTAAAGAAACTGCGATTTTGAGTTATTTTTCATAAAAAAAATTTTGGTTCTGCGTGGTAATTTAACTTTTTAAAAAAAAGTTATTGATTTACTTGTAAACATTAACAAAAATTAAAATCTATTACGAGTATTAATACAATTTTTAAGGGCATTAGCATCGCAGACTTTCGGCTCCAGAAAAAGCGAATCATAGGTTATGGTAGTGCATACGAGTAATTAACTAATGGATTTAATACACAAGTTTTTATTTTGTGGACATACTCGTACATTAGATTATTTATGAGTTTAATATTTTTGTAATTTGTATCTTGAAGTAGTTCCAGCATGCTCTGTTGACTTATATTTTGAAGAGGATTTCTGGATAGCATGATCCCAAAAGGTGTGATATTGTGATGACGTTATTGCATTTTGAGCATATCGGGGGTGCTTCTTTTTTAAAAAAGTAGTGGTATAACAATTGCGTGTGTCCTAGGCGCAGATGAATAAAGTTTAATAGTTCCGCTTGGACATGTTTTAAGGGTAAATAGGATAGATTTTCTTGGTGTTGATAGTTTGAGAATGACGTTTATATTTCTGTGCACTACATCCATTGGTTTTACCCAGTATTAATCCGTTGAAGTCTTTTCTGGTAAAGGATTCGAACATGAGTTTTGGAGATTTATGGCTGGGTTTGCAGCACGGTCAGTGAATTCATTCCCTACAATCCCAACTTGACCTGGCATCCACATTAGCTTTATTTTGGAAGAGGTTTTTATGAGAGTCTCTAATCTTGGGTAATTATGATGTAATCGTGTCTTATGTTCAGAACAACTTTAACAACAGAGAGACTCTCAAAGAAGATGGTCCATTTGCCACCAGTGTGCGTGAACTTTTTAACAGCTTCATATATGTCTTGAGTTTCTGCTAAGAATATTGACGCTGTATTTGGAAGGATGCTTTGTACAACAGTCGATCCATTATGTGTTGTTACTGGGAACCACGTGCTATCAGCGGTTTTCGAGCCGTCTGTGTATAGGAACTTCCACCATTTGGGGGTAAGGTCATAAAAGATTTCTTGAAACATTATTATATACCAAACTACAGGTATTTTCATTGCGGAACTCATGGAGTCGCAGTATGATGGACGACTAGCTTAGGCTCCAAGGTGGTGAGGATGGCTTGTATTTTGTTGAGCGCTTAAATGGTACTTGCAAACTCTGTCGCTGTTTTGCTTGCTGTTTTAATGTAGTATGTTTGGCCGAGGTAATGCTCTTCTGCCTTTTGTAATTAATAGCTTGGGCTATGTGCTTTTCGATAATCGAACCCGCCTGAAAACATAGTTTGATAATGAGTTTAAATAACACTTCAGAATATCTTTCTTCAACTAGAATGTGGGAAATGCTATTGTGCTTCTTCTTGCAGCTTGCTGGTTTGGCGGGTTTAAATATACTTTTTGTAGATTTCGAGCAAGAACTTTAAATAACTGAAGCATAATTTATCTTACTTAACACTAAAATTTTTGTCATATAACATAAAGTATTGACGTGCACATTACTTTTTTTTTTGAGGACATACTATATACTTAATAACATTGAACCTTGATGCTAGCGATTTTTTAAGAAGTATGCAGTGAGATTTTCAATTACAATATATCTGTTATTTACAAGAAGACCTAGGATACTTAAGTTAGCCACATTTTTAATTATCATGTTATTAACCGATAAATTTAAATGTTTTCTAGAGAAAGTTGGGAACCTAGTATGAAAGGCCACTCCATTATCTCCTTAAGTAAATTAAAAAATGCAGTCTTAATTAGATTAAGATCATTGCGTTTACATAATATGTACGCATTATCAACGTACACATAGCGATCTACAATAAATCTCTATATATGGACATTATAACACTCAGCTCATCAAACTCGATGGCGAAGAGAATAATAGAAAAAGGAGTGCCCTGGGGAATTCATACCGAAGATATTGGATTTTTGAAAAAATATTTCCTATCTTCAGACATCTGAGGTATTTAAAGAGTTACGGACCAACTCCCCATTCGATAAGATTTTTGAACTCAAGATGTTATCGATTTATTTTTTTGGCTTGGCACTTGTCGTGGAAATTAGAACAACACCAGCTGTTTTCCAACTTTGAAATATAATACCCTAGTATAATATATTATGGTAGAGTGTGATTAGCCTTATTTTGGATGCACTTGGTAGGTTTTTGATTAATGGACAGGAGATCTATTCCCTGCCAGGTGTTTTACCATTTACCCTTGATGAAAAGCTTTCGAGTTCTACCAAGGAAATATCGTTGTCAATGTGTTTTGCGGCTAGAGTTCTTGCAGGTTTCGGAATTAATGTAAGTAATTCCAATTTTTTTGTTATAAAACTCTAAGAAAAATTTTTTGAATTATCCGACCAAGTGTTAGAAAACAAATCAACATTTCATCTGTACTATAGAACAAACAGCACTAGCCAGCTTTGTGATTGATATTATATTTTTGAAGGACATATTACCCATAAGAGGCCTAATATGCTGCTAAATTTTGCTCGTTGATTTGGGCTGTGAACTTTCCAAAGCTTTCGAATTTGCTGATTTCTAGAAGTCTTCTGAAAACCGCGTTTGCTTTTTTATATCTACCTGATTAACTATCTGATTAACTTGTGTAGGATTTTTTTTAAAAAGTGCTTCAAGTTAAAAGTTTTTCGGCTCTTAGCCTACCGAGTTCCGGATTCCACCAGGGAACATTATGTTTTGGTTTCAAAGGTAACGTTTGTGGAATGGAAATATTGGCGGAACTGCGTATACAATTAAGAAATACTACAGCTTCTTTTTTGACACAAGAGAATGGTTGGATGGGTAACCTAAGCTCAACGTTGCTTGCGAACTTGCCCCAATTTGCTTGTTCAGTTGTGATGTTTGGGTGCTATAGTAATAGGGTAGGCTATGCGATACCCAGTGTTGAAACAGTTTCAACAATATACATCAGTTGTGCTTTTACCTCAAAGTGGTACGATCGGGCACTGGTCGATGTCCATCCGAACTCGACATGCCAAACTTATAAGCGCGAGTGCTGACGAAAAGAGCACCGCTATAAACGGGCCAGCGGATGAGTTCCCAGATGGAATCAACGATGAAGAATTTATACATTTCCGAGACTAAGTCAGGGTCTTCGGAAAGAGATGGTGGCGGATGAGCCCTTAATGTATCAACGGCAGCACTTAAATTACCGACGGGGTTACTACCTTCAGTCTACTCGACCACTCGTCCTATGGGTATTATAATGGAACTGGCCCTCCAGTTTGGGGGTTGCACCGTCATGGTAACTGTCCGGTCATGGAAAAAATTATAGCTACGAAGCAACAACAAGTCTCGGATACGGAGGGATCTGCTGTTGACAACCACTGAAAGCGAACTTCGGATCAGCCAAACAACTATCGGAGGCCCTGGACTGCTGCAAAGCATATATTACCGCCATCCAAGAAATGTGATTGGATGGGCTGGACAAAAAAGGATGATAAACTGCGACATCTACTACGGCGATTGTTATCGACGGCAAAATCAGCGCTTATTTGGATGAGAATTCGTTGTTAGATGTAAACTTGGGTAAGAAGTCTTGAGTTCCGGGACGTGACGAGCGCCTTGTAACAATCCGTATTAAGGCTATATTTGCCAACAATAGCCTTATAAGCGCGCACGCACCCACAGAGGAGAAAGACGACGTTGCGGAACATTGACGTAGCTAGCACGCGGTTCCCATATCTCGATAATTACAAGGGGACTTGGAGAACTCCTGATCAATCAATTGTCAACCAGCTTGGCCACATTGCGATAGACTCAAGTTACTCCTACAATATTATGGACGTCCAAACGTTCTGAAGACCAGAATCGACTCGAACCACTACCTCGTTGTAGACAAGGTACGTTTGCGCGTATCCCGAACATCACAAAGAAAAGCCAATAGTATGAGCAAATTCGACGTTGGACGTGCAGTCGCAAGAAATCATTTTAGTATGGAGTCTCCCTTAATCTCTTAAGAGGTCCTATGCCGCCAACATCACGTATTAAAGACCAGTGGCAACATTGCCAAAAAGCCATTAGAGTTGCTGCCTCTGGTGTGCTGTGTTTCACTCGGCCACCACCACAAAGCCCCTGGTTTGACAACGAGTGCCGGCAAGTATATGGAGCTAAGCAAGTTGCATACAAAACGGCGCTGCATAGAAGGATGAGAGCTACTCACGAACCCTACGAACAGAAGAGGAGAGACGAACACCGGCTTCTCTGGAGGAGGAGCATGAGAAGCGCGCCGTCTATAGAGGCTAACAAGGCAATATCGTAGTAGAATCGCAGTTGAAGCCGATAATTTGGAAAGAGCATTTCTGTAGAGTGTATAACGGCGATGACGAACCAAATACCGCTATCAGGCAGAATGAACCTTTTAACCTGGATGATGTAAAATGTACATAGATCAACAATTCAAGCCACCCGATCTGGGTAAAGTGAAGATAGCCATATCTAAGCTCAAGTCCCATAAATCTGCTGGAGCGGACAGCCTGACTGCTGAACTTTTCGAATCGACAGGCGACGGCTTGATAATGAGCATACGTCAACACAGCTGTAAAATATGGTCGGACGAAGGTGTGCCCGATGAATGGAACCTCAGCATTGTTTGTCCGATCCTCAAGAAAAGAAACCTTCTGAACTGCGCCAACTACAAAGGCGTCATATTTTCTTAACATCGCCTGCAAGATCCTACCTGCAATCTTTTGTGAACGCTTGAAGCCATTCGTCAACAACCTGGTTGGTCCATATTAGTGTGGCTTCAGGCCAGCAAAGTTTACCATCGACCAAATATTCATACTATGGAAGATCTTGGAAAAAACCTATGAGCTCCAAATCGATACACACCACCTATTCATTGATTTTAAGGCCGTGTATGACAGCATCTATAGAGACGAGCTATAAAAGGCAATGTCTAGTTTTGGCATCTCTGCTTAACTCGTCCACTTGTACGGGATGACGATAGAGGATGCACGCTGCTCCATTGAGATCCATAAAGAACTAACCGAGACCTTTGACGTGAAAAAAGGATTTAGACAAGGAATAGCTGTTATACGATTTCTTTACCATCAATCTTAACAGAATAGTACAAAACTCACATGCCAATACAAGAATCACACTCCTTAAAAAGTCCATCCTATTACTCGCATACGACAATGATATTGACATAAGACCAAGTATTTGCTGTCAACAAGAAAGGACACCAAACACCGACGTCACGGACAGAACATTACCCTCGACTTAGAGCCAGTTAAGAACTTTGCCTACCTAGGCTCCGCTATCAATTCAGACAACGACACCAGGGCTGAGATCAAACGAAGAATAACTTCTGGCAATCGCAGTTTCCTTCGGCTAAGAGGGCAATTGACTTGCAAAAGTTAAGTCAATATACATATATATAATATAAGAAATTACCAGTAAATATAGTCTTGCAAGATAAGCATTGGCAGGTAGTCATTTCTTTCCTCAACTAGCGCAGAACTATCCTACGGATTTTTTGCACCCAAACCAACTTTAAAGCTACAATAGTAACTATCCCAAGGATTGTTACATGCAACTCCACGATTTCGAACTACAACACTAGCATTTTATAACTAATTAAAATTTAATTAAACTGTTCTGAGATATGCAAATGTAAAAAAAAATGTAAAACTATTTAACAGTTTGACCGCTGTTTGGAATAACGGGATAAGTTATGAAATTGATTAAAAAGGTTGGCCCTGCGCATTAGCCGAAGTTAAAAGTTTGGGTATCTATTATGCTCATGCGCAACTTGGATCCCCGAAATGTTGCAAAGGGACTCTAAGGGACGTTAAATAAGTCATAATTTGAATATGTTGACTTCCAAGTGTTTACTATAAGACCATTTCGGTAGTCGTTTTTATGTCTTTTGTTTTTTCCAGCCAACAATTCTTGCCCAATCATGTTATATAACTACTTTTCATATATTTGAAAATGTTGTAGGTAAAGTTGAAAGTAAACACACACACACATGATTTGCATATGGTATGAAATTTCTTCCATGTACACAATTAGCTTTTAAAAACTTAACGAAGGGCTCGCACCGGTACGTGACCGGCAGTCAACGTGTTTAACGGACATGATCGCGGATATGATGTTTTCATCTCGTGAATTAATCTAATTCCTTCTAACATCCCTTTCCTGTTCAGACGACTCAAATTCCCCGTCGCCCTCTGCTTCGCTGACCACTTCGTCCAGAGGCCAGGCGTTAAAGACGGTTCGCGTAAACTTCCGAACTCCCTGCTTCGCCCACGGCCAAGTCTACGTCGCTTGTTTGAGGATCATACAGTATACAAGTATAGTAAACAAAAAGTGCTATATAAGCTTTCTAAGTTCTTACACCTCTACCCTTTGAACGTAAGATACTGATAGGACCGCGGTAATCAATTCCGCATATTTTAAACACCCTATTCTGCCGTATGAGATCTTCTGGCAGATCCATCATTAGCTGCGTAGTATTAAATGGTTTTGCGTGAAAACAATTCATACAAAATCGTGTAGTACGACAAGCATACTGCCTACCATTGAGGGGCCAGTATTTTAACCGGATAGATGCTAGTACCGCATGAGGTCCTGCGTGAAGTAATCCTCTGTGTTCTGTTTCGAATAGTAGTTGAGTAACTTTATCCCTAGATGGAGGTAGGATTGGATTTCGAGCAGATACACGACCGCCCACCCTGAGTATATTGCAGTTGTCACTGAATAAACTTAGTGATTGGAATTGTTTGTTGATGCTACGTTTTGATTTTATCGATTCGATTATTTTTACAAAATTCTTAAATTGTATGTGTTTAATTAGGATAAATTGAACGTTTTCTATTTCTGTGATGATGTGGAAATTTACGAAATTTTACGAGTTTGGTTAATAAAACGAAGACAATATGCAAAAACCTATTAATTAGCGAGTCGAGAAGGTGATCGTTATTTACGGTTAGAAGAGCATGCATCTTAATTATTGGCCTAAGTTCGATGTTTACTATCCTTTTCTCACTCTCCCATATACCAGCTGCTTGAATAGATGATTCCATTTTTGCCTTTAAAAAAAAATCAGGTCCGTGCCACCACAAAGAGTTCTCTGCGAACGTTGACGTATCGTTCGAGCACCTAAGTAAATCTGATGGATACATCCCCGGTGAAGCATGATGCCACATTGATGGGTCACAAATAGCGATGAGTTCATTCACCCTGTTCGAGACAAACCTCTTCCAACGAGTAGGGTCACCGGAGATCGAAGCGAGCACGATCGTAGAATCAGACCAGCAACTAATTCTATCAAATTTAAGTAAGTACTATGGATTCTGTGATTTGTTGGATGAATAAGGAAAGTAAATGGGCACCACACAATTCGAGATGAGGTAGCGCGATTCGTTTTATAGGTGCCACACGTGATTTTGAACACAATAATCGAGAGGAGATAAAACCATTGCTGTCAATTGTACGTAAATATAGACTTGCCCCTTAAGCCTGTTCTCAAGCATCACTAAAGCCGTGAAGTTCGAGACGCACAAATTCATTTGATCCAATAACCTTCCGTGGTATAACACATTTCGAAGATTGAACGAGGATTAATTGATAAGTTTCCCTTTGTTTCTTCAAATCCTCTGTTAAACAATCATTCCACGAATATTTTCTTCTCCACAACTGCTGCATCAGTCGCTTCGCGGTAATAATTGTAGGCCCAAGCAAACCCAAGGGATCGAATACCTTAACAATTTCTGATAGCACACTTCGTTTCGCAGGACTTCGCGTTGATTGAGTTATGGTAAATTTAAAGTTATCTTTTAAAGGATGCCATCTTTAACCAATGGTTTTGATTTCCTCTTCTAAATTAAAATCTACATCCGTTAATTCGCGATCCGCTAAAGGAGTTGCTTCAATTCGCGCCGTAAAACCTTAGCCTCGTCTACAGTAGGACACACAGTTAGTACATCATCTATGTAGACATCAGCCAATAACGTGCGTTTAGCTAATGGAAATGACTGTGACTGTTCTGCTAGTTGGAGTAGGCAACGTGTGGAGAGAAATGGAGAACAACTCAATCCATAAGTGATGGTATTCATCTCATAAACAACAATCGGATCTAATGTGTTAAAACGCCATAAAATGCTTTGAAAACTCCTGTCTTCCTTCCTAACCCAGATCTGTTGAAACATTTTTTCGATATGGTCCATTAGAACAATATTGTGAGTGCGAAAACGAATGAGAAAGTTAAAGAGCAAATCTTGACATGGATGGCCTACCATCAGAGTTTCGTTCAATGATATTCCCGTAGCAGTTTTGGTGGAACCATCGGATACAACTCTCAGCCTTGTAATAAAACTGGATAACTTCCAAACACCGTGATGTGGCAAATAGTACAGGTCTTCGTTGACTCCTTCCTGTAGAGGGCCTAATGGAGTCATGTGTCCGAGGGTAATATATTCACGGATAAATTTGGTATGTTCACCCTTTAGAATCGACGTATAAATCTGGTCTCTACAGTATGTAGACGTTTTATAGCTTTTTACCAACGCTGTATATTTCTTCTTAAAAGGAAGTGAAACTATAAACTTGCCGTCTGCAGCACCAATTGTATTTCTAAGAAAATGGTGTTCACATAGTCTTTCTCCTTTTGATAGTGATCTCTTGTTGTAGATACGATAATCTACTTCCCAGAATGTTGTTAAACGTTTATCGAGGTCTTCAGTGGAAACTAAAATACAAGTCTGCTTGACAATCGGACGATTGTCTTGGCTGAAGGCATATTTCCCAGTAACAAGCCAGCCGAGTAAGGAGTTTTGCAAAACAGGCTTGTCAATACCAATATTTAATCAATCCGGCAACAACAGATTGTAAAAATATTTGATAGTGTCTGGAACATATGGAAAATATGCACCAGCTACCCTCAATGTAATTTAGTCGAGTATAAGAAATTCGATGTTGCTACTAAAAGTCGGTGCACGAGAACGAATTGTAATCTTCAATTTTTTTGTAATAGTTTGCGAAAATTTTCCAATTCCTTGTACGGAAAATTTGATGTCTCTTGCAGGTAATTCCAACAACGCACGTTGCGCATGTGGCAATCCTTCACTGTCAAAAACTAAAACAATCGCGATCGATAAAAGAATGTGAGTTCGCGACGCACTGGGAAACTTAGAAGCTGCTGTAATAGTATTTGACTTATGATTCTGTTCTGTAGCTGCCGAAGGGGTCGTGTTTTGTGGAAAACAGAGAAGACTACTAGGTCATTTGTCACAGTATTTGCCATTTCGAGACCTATAGATATTAACACTAAGTATGTGACACACGTAGACAGTTGAGGCATAAATTAAGTTTCTTAATATGTTTAATGGAGTCGTGAATCGTAGCTTCTAAGAACCTCGGGCAGTGGTATATTCCATGAAGATCCTGGCAGCCCATTTTGCATTTCAAAGGTTGACTTAAAAATGACCTTGCCGCAACAACCTTCTGAGCGCTAGCTTGTGTATAAAAAGAACTAATAGAATGATATCACTTACCATTATATTGCTGTGACGATTCTAGTGTAACACAATGTTTTTCCAAAAATTCTGTAAATGCTTGCCAAGGAGTACGACTCCTTATCTCCGTTATTGTGAGCCCACAGACGCTTTGTGTCGCTATCCAGCTTTTCTAAAGCAATATGAGCCAACTACGGATCGCGCCCTTGGGAATTTAACGACATTAAAGCTCTCACGACCTCGTCCGACGTATAGGACAAACGGCAAATCGCAAACGCGTTATTAGGTTCTTTAATGGCAGGTTGGTACGAAAAACGATGATATGCTTCGACACAATTGGAATTTTCTTACTATACCATTGTTTCAGCTTTTCCCACGCTTCACTATAATTCACATCCGACACTAACGTGTGTTTTAATAACGCCGCCGCATCGTCCCTTAAAAGCGTTTTTAAATATTGAAACTTTTTAATGTTCGATAACTTATCGTTTTTATGCACTAAACTCATATACAAATCATGAAATCAGATCCAATCTTCATATCTACCGCTAAAGATTGGGATATGTATCGTGGGTAGTTTATGTTTTATGCCCGAATTAGGGAAATTTGAATTTGACACCGTTTCATTAAATTGTTCGAGGATTCGATTTTGTTGTTCCAAGATTCGCGAAAATTGATTATTCGAGTCGAGCATTGTACTATTAGTATCCGCCGACGAACGTTGGCGAGGCGAGGACGTGAACTGTACAGAGTTAATCGCGTTAAACCGAGTCAACAAATCACTTTTTAATTCCATGTATTTAGCTTCAAAATTCTCTTCGTGAGTAAAGTCACCAGCAACTGAAGGATTTTCGGAGGCTTTTACAATTTTCAGCTGTAAGTCTTCGTGTTTCCGTTTATTTTCATCGATTTGCTGCAAAAACACTTGAACTTCTTCCATAGAAAATTGTTGAGAATCGTTGTCACCTTGTACGAGGGTATTTTGTAAAAGTGTAGATTTTCGTATTATCTGACCACGTTGTTGACGAAGATTCGGTAATAACTCCATTGTGGTGAATAATACTTCTATAAATTTTGTATGGGAAACGTATTAAAAACGAACTTATTAATAAGTACTAACTTTTTCGCAGTTGACTCTAACGAAGAATAAATTAAAAAACCGAAGGCTGTAGTTCTGTCTCTTTCACATTAGCTGTTTTAAAAAAACTGTCTTGTCATGCGGTGAAACCGAAATGTTATATTAGATGTTTGGCGATTGGTTGCCAGTTTAGATCTGAAACACAAGTTCTTTTTACTAATAATCTTTATTTTACTGAAAATAGTCAAATAGTAGTTAGTAATTACCAGTTTCTGCTGCGCACTAAACCGAAGTGTGGAGTCGGTATTTTTGTAAAAGATTTGTAACCGTCGCCATCGAAAAGGTCAGATGGTGTAATTTCCTTTTGTTGTTGACGTTGCCATCTGTTATCGGATGCTGACACTTAATTCTGTGGTGAAGTTGCCACTCCCCCTCTAGTAATGAAGCTACGATTAGTTTGGGATGCCAAATCTGACTCTCCGCTGTCGAAAGTGGATGTCTGTTTGAGTTTTTTTTTTATTTGTTTGCGAGATGGAAATTTATTGAAGTTGAGAAATTCTCAGGATTGCCTATTTCTTCGATGGTCTCCAAATGAAGATATGCTGGTTTAAGTCGTTCTATTGATATGTTGGTTAATTTTCCGTTTATGTTGATTGTGAAAAGCTGGTTGGTGATTCCTTTAATTACAGGATGCGGTCCGGTATATGGCTGTTGGAGTGGTTTTTTGACTGCGTCGCATCGTAAGAAGACGTGTGTGCACTTCAAATGGTCGGATGAAACAAATAGTTTTAGTTTGGCGTGATTCGACGTTCCTCTTGGTCCAAGTTTTCACATTATCTCACGATGTCTATCGACGAAAATCTGTGGGTTGGATACAGCATTTTCGTTTGTGAAAAACTCGCCAGGAACTCGGAGATTTTCCCTATAAGCCATCTCTGCTGCGGAAGTTTGATGTCCTCTCTATACGCTGTTCGCAATCCCAATAAGACGGTTGGGAGAGAATCGACCCAGTTGGTTTTTTCGTAGCACATAAGGGCGGCTTTAAGTGAACGATCCTAGCGTTCAACTAGTCTATTTCATACTGGGTGGTATGATGATGTTCGAATACGTACTGTCCCCAATAAGTTGGTGAGTGCCGTGAAAAAGGCAGACTCAAACTGCATTTCTTGGTACAGGTGAGCCAAATCTTGAAACCCAGTTCGAATAGAACGAATTTGCAACAGTTTCTGCAGTCATGTGACGAAGAGGTATAGCTTCTGGCCAGCTACTGAACCGGTCGATTGCTGTCAGACATTATCTGTGGCCTTGACAGAGTGGCAAAACGATGATGTCAATGTGCACATGATGAAATCTCTCTTCTGGAACGGGAATTGGTTGAATTAGTGATTGTGTATGTTTATTTACCTTTGAACGTAGGCATTGAATGCAAGTGCGTGACCAATTTAATGCCTGCTTTCGAATGCGCCAATCGAACTTTTGTCTAAGTTGGCGACTTGTTGTCCTTCCTCTCGGATGAGGAACGTCGTGGACTGATTCGAAAGCTTTGCATCGCAAAGTTGCAGGAATGTACGGCTGAATCGAGTTGTCCGAAACTTCGCAATAAATTTTGATGCCGGGTTCTAAGGTAACTTTGGTTAAATTCAGCGACGAATTCCCTTGCTTCAGAATATATTGCAGTTCTTCATCTAGGAGTTGTGACAGATGTAGTTCACCTTGATCAAACTGCAATAGCATTGATATGGCGTTGATTCTCAACTAGATTGTCTTCGCCAGGTAGATAGGTTTTGTCTCTTGTGTATTGTGATATGAAGTCTACTTGTCTCAACCGACGCTGGGAAGCCTTATCGGAACGCTGCTGAAATGCGTACATCAATGGTTTGTGATCTGTCTGCACATTGAACCGTCGACCATCCAGAATGTGTTTGAAGAATTGGATAGCAAAATAAACTGCATGTAGCTCACGATCGTATGTGCTGCACCGACTCTGTGTTTTTGAAAGCTTGCAGGAAAATAAGGCAATTGGTTTCTTTTGACCGGATTCTACCTGCTCCAACTTGGATCCAACTGCTAAATCCGAAGCATCGGCTGTTAGAATTAATGATGCTTTCGGATTGATGTGAAACAGCAATGTTGTTTGTTTAATGCTGTTCTTTCAGTTTTCGAAAGCTTTCTCAGCCTAGTGTGTCCACGGAATAAGTCGCCTGTCGTTATTCTAAAATCCTTGATGATATCGTTCAACGGAGCTTGGATATGTGCACTATGAGGAATATATGTATCTTCTGTAATAATTTACGATTCCAGGAAATTGACGCAATTCCAAGATATTGACTGGTTTTGGGTAGTGTGAAATAGCCTCTACTCCGTCTTCGGGTGGTCTACAGCCAAATTTATTGATTGTATGTCCGATGTACGTGACCTCACACTTCCCAAATATGCACTTTTTTAAGTTTGGTACAAGGTCGTGCTGTTGAAGACGTTGTAGAACTTGATTAACATGCTGGAGATGTTCCTTTTCTGAACTATAGGCGATGAGGATGTCGTCCACCTAGCAAAACACAAAGTCTAAACCACGTAAAACCTTTGGAACGTTTGGGTGGCGTTTTTAAGTCCGAATGGCATGACTACAGACTCAAACAGACCAAAGGGGGTGGTGACAGCTGTTTTTTTTATGTCTTCTGGTGACATGGGAATCTGATAATACGCCTTATCGAGGTCCAATGTCGAGAAGTAGCTCTTGTCCTGCAAGTTCACTTTGAAATCCATGATATACGGTATTGGATAGCTGTCTGGTTGCGTTTGTGCATTCAGACGACGATAGTTACCACAACATCTCAAACCTTGAACAAGGTTGGTTTGACTGGCCCATGGACTGTTGGACACATGACAGTAACCCTTCCGAAGAAAATCCTCAAAATCGATTTTGGCTTGACTCAACTTTTCGCCGTACGCGTTCAGCAGTTGGTTGACCTGTTGTAACGATGTAGTGTTACACAATGTTGGATTTCGATTTGAAAGAACATTTGTCCTTGTTGGCCAGGAAGAATTTATTTTAGTTTTTATTTATTTCATATTCCCTTTGTTCATTATTTACAAATTCATCATAAGCTATATTACATTTGCTTGAGGATAGTATAGTGTCATTTTGTATTTTTTTAGAAAAATAAAATTAAATAACACATCATTATGAAAAAATTCCTATTGGTGGTGATAATAATTACAAAACAAGGGAACGAAAAGAATCAATTATACAAAATCATTTGGTTTTATATAAAAAGAAAAAGAAAAGAAAAAAGACAGGCAATAATAGCAATATTTAATTAAAATTTGACATTAAAGAATTAAAATAAAAAATAAACAAAAAAATCAATATATCAGGGTCAATTGTTTCAGATTATCGGGTCTATAAGATTTTCTATCTGTATGTGATCAAATTCAAATAGCCAAGATCTTATATTCCTGAGAAAGGTACTTGGTGATCTTATTGACTTAGTGGAGTTCGGAAGCTTATTAAATAATGTATATGATAGTGTAAAATAGGAATTACGATAACTTGTAGTGCAAAATGAGGGAGTATTGACATCAAGGCTTAGATTTGTTCTTAGGCCATATGTAGCCGAATTTCTGCTGTGAAAATAGCCCCATCTTAGGAAAAAAAACTTTCAATACCTTGAAATAAAACAAATGCCTTAAAGGGAAGACCTTTAACTGCTTAAACAACGCCATGGAGCGGTGTAATCGCTTTTTGCACACTTTTCTTACTACGCGTTTTTGAAGAATAAGTAATTTCTTAATTTTGTTTTGGTTGGCCTCACCCCAACAACAAATTCCATACTGTTGCTTCGATTGAAAAATACCGTAATATATCCTTCCTAAGAACTGCATCGAGCTTTTTTAAATAGTAGAAATTTACCAGACTAATATATGGTTCAGGTCCGAATAAGGACAATAGTCTGGTAATTCCAGTGGAATGAACTTTCCTTGGCACACTTAGTGATGTTGTCTTATCGACAACGCGTTTGGATTTCAAATCGATCAGAAGTCCGTAGTGCAAGTTGGTCAGTGCCAATAATTGCTCTTTTGACGTCAGCAATGAAGAATAGCCATGTAATTTCTCTTCGGAGACTGAGGTTGAGGGTAAGAGTTATCTGCCCATAAGTGTAGATTGGGGGGGAGCTGTTAGCCCTCTAGACGTAAAGACGGCGTTTGGAGTTGAAACTTGAGCTGTTGTCAACCGCTTTAGGTAACAACAGGCTTTCCAGTTTTTTTTGGACGAAGGTACAGGGCTTTTTGCAGTTAACAGCCTTTTCGCCGAACTTCTTGTACAAGTAACACAATGACAAATGCGGTTCGCGAGAGTTAGACCTCTTTGAACTAGACCTAGTTCGTGACATGGTACGGGATCTACCGTGAGACTGATTCACTGCCAATTTGTTGACGAGAGCTGTCAGATTGGTGAGGGTAGACTCGATGACTGTGAGTAGCCTATCAAAGTTGATGCTGTTTGGATTGCTGACTTCGGTTACAAAAACAGCATTAGTAGTTGTGTTGTCCATAATTTTATCAGCAATCTCTGACAGCGCATTAAGATCAACATTATGACTAGCTGACAGTATTGCACATATATGACTTGGCATGCAAATTGTGGACAACATGTCATCAGGTACATTCTGTCCTGCTAGTCGTCTCATCTCCCGTAACGGGCTTGAAGGGCGTTTATCACAGAGCTCAAGTGATGTCATCAGTCTGTTGAGCTGGCGTTCTTTGGACTCAGTGAACCTAGCTATTAAATATTTTTTTAAAAGTCAGATACTTATCTTCGTTTGGTGGCTACTGGACAAGACCCGAGACTTCGTTCAAAACCTCTGGATCCAAGGAAGCCATGATTGCGTTGAATCGGCTGTTGTCTGAAGTTATCCGGTTATTGTGAAACTGCGCCTCAATTTGTGCAAACCATAGGGCTGGGTTTATTTTCCAAAACTGTGGAATTTTTAAATTTTCGATCAGTTCGTCTGAATCTCCAGCAGATCCGGTGCTAGCTGAAGGTGGAGTTACATTTCCAGCAGTTGAAGCTCCTGAGTTTGCCATTTCAAACGTGGGTAAAATTCACAATTTATGCGTAGAAACCTGTGGAATCAAAATTTATTCGTAGAAGCTCACGTCGGGGTCACCACGATTGGCGATTGCTTGCTAGTTTAGATTTTTACTAATAATCTCTATTTTACTGAAAATAGTCAAATGCGTATTGCTAACAACTAGTTTATGCTGCGCACTAAACCGAAGTATGTGGCTGCTATTTTTGTAAAAGATTTGTAACCGTCGCCATCGAAAACGGCAGATGGCGGAAATTTCCTTTTGTTGTTGACGTTGCCATCTGTTATCAGATGCTGACACTTAATTCTGTAGTGAAGTTGCCACAGATGTATGTATATGTAATTAATGCTATTGTGGATGCCAGGTATACAAAATCCGCACTCTTTCAACAAACTAACTGCACTACAGCACTGCATCGAAACCAACACAAAAAATGTTAGTAATAAAGTATAAAGTATTTTCCTTCAATTTGTTTTGTAACATGATAACAATTTTATTAAATTTAACTACTTGCAGAAATCCGCGAGAAGTGACCAAAAAAAAAGTGCGCGCACGAGCGAAGCTCTGATTTCATTTCTGCAAGGGAAACAAACGTAGTAAAGAAAAAAAGCATTAGATTTATTGTTCTAGGTATGATACCGAGTTATTTATTTAATTCAAGGTTATTTATTTAATTCGGAGTTAGTAGAAAGTAAAATACGTGTCGATAGGTCAAGCGCGCGAATGGACTGTACATATGTATGTCAATTTGACCACTTACAGGAACGAATGTAATGGATTATGCGTCCGAAAGCATTCAAGGTAGTAAATTATTTTGCATAGAAGTGAAGAATACAGCGCCCGAACAGACGGTAAAACTAGTCGAAATTTTTTTTATAACCCGCCTATTGCCGCTGAAATAATGGGAATTGATTTTCAGTTAACATTTCGTTTCAAAATTATTTTGAAGACTATTTCAAGTGAATACAAAATTGATAGCTTAAAATTTGAATTACTCGCATTGGATACATACAGGCCTTATGTCAAGGTATACACATTGTACTCTATGGCTCCCACCATGCATAAGAATTAATCCATGGATCTACAATAATTGAAAACACTCCCTCCCTTTCTGAAGAAGCAACAGAAGCCAGAAATAAGCACTCTAGGTTTTTGTTTTATTCATATAAGTTAATAAAAGGTTAACCGAATATGAAAAACTTAAACATACAGACTCTACCGGCTTAACTACGCAAGAAAGTTTACTACGAGAAATTGCTATTGAGATCTGATCCACTCAGAAAATTAACATCGGAAACAAAAAAGGTGTTTTCGAACTTGCAGAGGACACATGATAGTCTTATCTCCAGGGTTTTCAATGCAAATACTCCTATGTGCCATGGTCAGGTCCGAAAGAAAATCATTTTTGCTGGCAGTTAAAATTTTGTGAGGTATTCAGTTTAAGTTTTAGGAGTATTCATATCCCCTTGGGATTTAAGTTCTTAAAAAAACATTTTACAAATTCAAATCTAATATAAATATTTAATTAATTTTTTTTGTTTAGTGTCACTAGCACCCCGGTTCCAATGTTCAATGAACAGAGACCTGGGAGTGGAGTGCATTCCGGAGTAAATCAAAACAAACAGAATAGTTCAGAGCTTTAAATCAAGGCTTCTCTATGTATATACTACATTGCTTATTTCCTTTCGGGAGCATAAATAACCCTTGAACAGGTGACGTGGAATTGGCTGCTGAGAAAGCAAGACATTCGAGAGTCTACGGCGCCCGTCTTTAGTGTCTGGACCTGCGAATCAGAGGGCGACGAGGAATTGGAGTCGTTTGAATAGAAAAGGGATGCTAGAAGGAGTGAGCGGCGTTCGCGGGATGAAAACATCCTCTCCGCGGCCACATACGGTTAATATTGTGGCTTCTATGACGTTCCTTAGTACTTTTTTGACGCGGAGGCTGGTCACATTGCATAGTTTCGGGGGATCCAAGTTACACATGTGCATTATATGTAGATTCTCCAACTATTAATCAATCCAAAAAAATTTTTTCTTTTATCCCACGTCAAAGCCACTTAAAAACAATGCAAGGGAGACGTGTCAATTTACGAGCAACATGTTGCCTATTATAGGTAGAATACTCGATCTGCGAACACAGTCTCCAATTATACCAATTGGCAAAAATTTAGTACATCACATAGAGTAACAAAGCCCGTGCGCAAATTTCCTGCTCTCCTTTTCTTTTGTATCATCTCGAACTTCTCCACTGGCAGCTTTGAGCGGGTGGCTAGTTTTTATTAAGTTAAAAAAAAAAATACCAACAACAAAAAAAATAAAAGTAAAAAAGTACGAATCTATATTCGTACACAAAAAACACAAAATAATGGTAAAATCGTAATATTTTAGTTGGGTCTAACAAAATTTTATTCGTGAGTCTTTAAACAGAGTACTGCGGATGGCATTTGGAAGAAAGCATGAGTTACGTCTTGATTGCCTTTACAAAACATGCGGGGCCAGATACAATAACGTAGCGGCTCGTGAAAGCGGCCACTAATCTTTGCCAGGCCACTTGCAGCTTTTCTTTCTCTATGTTTAAACAAACTACTGGGAGTTTAATGCTACCTAAATAAAAACAAAAGAAAATAAAAAACAAGAAAGAAAAACACAAACTTCAATGAATTTACCTACTCATACAAGACTTCAACAATTTGCCAAGGAACAACAATTCAATTAAAATACTAGAGATATTTAAGTGTTCCAAAACAAAAAAAAAACAACAAAACTTGCCATATTAACCCTAAAGTTTACAATTAGGAAAAAGATTAAAATATTGTAACAAAAAAAAAATTAATTAAAAAAATAAATTAAATAAATAAAGAAAGAAATTGTAAAGCCTAAGATTGAATTAAATTTTTCTATATATGTACCTAAGCAAATATTTTAATGAGGCAGAGAGATTTGTGCACAAACAACACTGCACAAATGAGTGAGTACCATTTTAATCCACTCTTTGGCTTTTGAAACTAAAAATATAACTTTACATTACAACTAATTATACAATTTGCTTTCACATATTGGGTTGTACAATACCACATGAAGTGTTCGATTTTGTAGTAAAAATTTAAAAGCCAATATTATTTTTCCGTGAAATTTATTCAATCAAAGTAGGATCCGTTGGCATCTATGACATTCTTCCAACGTGATGCAAGGGCAAATATTCCATTTTTGTAGAAGTTCTGACTTTTTGAGGCAATGAAATCTTCAAAGGCTTTTGTGACCTTTGCTCGGTTCCGGAAGACCTTCTGCCGGCAAAATAAATTCAGATTGCAGAAAAGAAGGTAATCCGTTGGGGAAATATCAGGAGAGTACGGTGTATGCGGAAGAATTTCAAATCCCAACTGCAACAGTTTTTGCACCGTTACTTGCGAGGTATCGGGTCTAGCATTGTCATGGAAAAGGATCGGACCGTGCGTATTGACCAACGCAGGTTGATTTCCAGGCAATTTGGCATGCAATATGTCGATTTCCTCCAAATATTTGATAGCGTTTATCGTTTCTCCTGGTTGAAGAAATGAAAAGTGGATTGCTCCTTTCGATGTCCACTAAATTGTCACCATAACCTTTTTTGGGTAAACATTGGTTTCTCATCTGCTTCAAACCACTGCCCACCTTCCAATAAACTTTATAAAATCTAAGAAATTCGCATTCCATGATGGGTGGAGTCGTGTTATTTTTCCGAATGCAGAAATAAAAATCTCACCTTTAGCGGCCAAAACTAAAGTGGAACCTCTGGAGCAAATTTCGCTGATAAGAATGGAGTTTGTGGAGCGGTTTTAATTACATAAACTTCTGTTTAATATTATGAAAATACTTCACTTACCGACTCCAAGAAGAATTGCAAGGTGTTATTCGATAATTGTTAGGGCTGGATACGGGTCAGTCCAGTTTTTTTCCAGTTTATATGCATTTTTATTTATATCACTTAATTTACTCATACACACTAGACAAAAAAAGCCTTAAAAATTAGCTTAAATAACTTAAAAAATACTCTTATACTAACTTATTGGCCCCATGCGAGCACCCTATGTTAAACATAATATTTAAAAATTATGGCTTTCGACGTTTAGGACAGTTCATATTCTAATTCTTAGTCTTATTGTTACGTAAAAAACGTAGTACATGGACTCTTTTAATTTGAATTTTATTATAAAACTTAAAACTACTATAAAAGCTTACAGATTACCTAGAAATAAATCATAATCTACTTAACCTACTTACATCTAATACATTATATATATATACCTAATGTATATATATATATATATATATATATATATATATATATATATATATATATATATATATATATATATATATATAGTATGTATATATATATATTGGTCAGTTCAGTTCAGTTTAAATGCATTTTTATTTTCTTAATTAATTTACTCTTACATGCTAGACAAAAAAATGCTTAAAAATTAGCTTAAATAACTTACAAATAATCTTATACTAACTTAATGGCCCCATGCGGGCACTCTAAGTTAAACCTAACACTTAAACTAAGTCTTTCGACGTATATTACAGTTTATCTTTAATTTTATATTTACATTACAACTAAAACTAAGAAAATAGATTTTAAGCAAAAACTTAGTATATGGACATAGTATTATAAAAACCTAAAACTAAAAACTTACAGACTACTTAAAAATATATCTTAATCTACTTAACCTACTTACATCTAATACGTACATATATATATATATATATATACACATAATGCGTATATACTTAATATATACACATATGTACTTATATATATATATATATATATATATATGTTTAATTTTTTTTTTTTGTTATTTTTTATTTTTATTTATGTTTTTTTTTTTGTTTTTATATATATTTTTTTTTTTTTCTTAAAAACTAACTTATACCTACTTAAAACTACGTAAGCCGGCCACGGCTAAAAAAATTAGGCTGGCCCACTTTGCTTCACATGAAGCTACCTATTACTTGAGGAATTCGACGACGAAAACTCCTCTCCTTCAAATAGCCACCAAAATTGTTGGTGCTGCCGAGCAACATCCCTCATGTCGCGACTCCCTACCGCCCTACTGAACCGGAGACGCTCCGCACTGCCATGTGCGACGTCTCTGTCGTAGTTGAGTCGCCTGTCCGCAGCTGTTCGAGCAACGTGGAAGATTAGCGGCACAGCCAATCTGTCCTGGATCAGACCTTTGCTATCTAGATAGAGGAACGCTTCTGGAGGAACATAGCCATCAAAGCGAACTCTCTCATGATACATATAGTTAGGGTAGTAAACCCCAGAGATCAGGTTGTTCGACGATGTCATTGCTCTTGCAATGTGCCTTCGAGTCAGCTTAATAACAAAATTGTCCACTCTTATTAGGTTCGCCCTATTGTACAAGACCTCATTGCGATAGAATTTTATGTACTCAGAGTCTGGTGTTCTGTATAACCGAAGACAAGCCCTAAGGCAAGCCCTCTCAAACACCCGAATCTTTTCCAATAAACTTGCTCTCACATTGAACCACACGGGACATCCAAATACAAGCATAGGCCGGATAAGGGCCATGTAGCAGATCACCTTCACCCTCGCATGGAGTTGGTTGTTGTAAAACAGTCTCCTTGTAAGGGCAAAAGCACCTCTGGCTCTGGCCAGAGCAACATCTATATGTTTGTTAAAATATAGATATTGATCTAGCCAGATCCCAAGGTATCTGACTACATTTCGACAAGCAAGTGGCTGTCCATGTTGTCCGACGATAGAGAACTTTCGCCAATTCTTTCTGGTATCCCTAGAGGCCCCAGACAAAGGCGTCCTAAACAGAATGGTTTCCGACTTCTGAAAGTTGATTTTCAACTTCCAGTCATCGCAATATTGTTTAATTTTGTCGAAGTCACGTTGCAAAAGTGTATTAATGACCTCAATCTTTGGACCTGATCTGTACGCAATTAAGTCGTCTGCGTACGCTATGGCATGGTGAAGTGAACCTATCAGATCACTTGTGTAAATGTTGAATAGGATCGGCGAATTTACCGCACCTTGTTGCAGACCGTTTTTGATATTGAATGTTCCAGCAGAGGTCACGTCGCCATTCTTCACGATGAACTGTCTACTGGAGAGCATATCAAAAAGAATATACAGCAGTGGTTTACTAATGCCCAACCTGTCCAGCTTGAAGAAGAGTCCCTCTAACCATACGGTGTTGAAAGCTTTTTCCAAATCAATCAGGCAGGCACCAGTGCACTGTTTCTTGCTTTTGTTCCATTGGATATCAGAAACCAGTTTAGACGCAGCATGAATGATATCATGCCCCGCCTTGAAACCGAATTGATTATCCGGAACTATATGTTTGTCCTCAACCCACTTAGTCAGGGCTCTATTGATTACCTTCTCGAAAACCTTACTGATTTTTGGAAGAAGACTGATCGAGCGGAGATTCGCAGGATTGGAAGTATCTTTATTCCTTTTGGGAATGGGATGTATCACCGCAGTTTTCCAATGCGCTGGATAATGTGCATTATTCATTGCATTATTAAACACGGTGGTATAAATGTCCACCGCTTCTAGTGGGAGATGTCGAAGCACAATGTTCGGTATTTCATCGGTTCCCACTGATTTCTTACTTCTAAGCGATTCGAAGATCGTTTGGAGCTCTTCCTTCGAAATGAACGGTGGTAATACCCTTTCGTTGGTGATGACATTATTTGCCATATTCTCGTCACTGAACTGGGTGAAACCCGAGCTCTCGAATCGCCAATTCACAATTTCATTTCGAAGGCAGGTATTGTGCACAAGGACTCGACTCTCCAGGTCGCGGTTAGGGCCAATGATATCACTCGCCTTGTACACTTCCTGGAAAGTCGCTCCTATAGCCTCTACCTTCTCCTGCGGATCCTCGATCGCAAATATTTGATTGTCTCGTCCATTAGTCTTAGATATCTGTCAATCTCCTCGTCTGACAGATTTCTATTGGTCGGTGGGTAGAGCGAATTCGAGGAGAGTGCTCTCGTCAGTGTTCTGGAGAAGTGTGTCCAACGCACCCTACTATAATTATAGGAATGCCTTTGAACAGACTCTTCCAATTCCGCAGTTTCGTTGGGAACAGTTATTTCGGTGCTGAGACCGCAATGGTCACTGTCATACACGAAAGTGCGTAGACAGTTTGTAGTTTGTTGGTTCGTGCACGTCAGTTGTATTCGTGAGTCGAACAGCAGGAGATCCAAATAGGACCCGTGTCTGGGAAACGACGGACTATCCGTCGCTTTGAGCCCGAGTCGATACATCACACTGTGCTGACCCCACCAATTGAATAGTAGGTTCCCTCTAGTATTTGGTATATTATTTCCCCAATCTCTATGTTTGGCGTTGAAATCTCCGCCGATAATAAAATAGTTGTCTTCCAATTCCAGCCTCAGAAATCGAAAAAGTGTCTCGAGCTCTGAGATGAATAAGGTGGATTGATTAGCCTTAGATGCATAAACAGACACCATGTATAACCGCTTTCCACTACGGAGAGGGATGTACATGATGCATGCTTCCAGCACCTGAAACCTACGTACTACACGACTGTATACTCTTTTGAAACGCAGTCCCTTTCTTACAAAGATCGCAACGCCTCCTCCTTGAATGGAATTGGGTCGGTTTCTTCGTAATATTTCATACCTTCTGTGCCTCATCTTGTGTCTTTTGGTAAGCTTAGTTTCGCTAACCAAAAGCACATCAGGGGCTTGGTCTTTAAGCAACTTAAACAGTGCGGCTCTTCGTTCGAACCTAATGTGAATTAACATTCACTGCAAGGACCTTCAGGGTTTGCTCCGCCATGTACGAACCCATTACGACTGGAGGTGCGTTAGGCCCGGCAGCAGCGCGTATATTTGATCTACCCGCGTAGCCTGTTCCTGTATTTGACGTTGAAGCTGAGCCATCTGCCCCTGAATAGAGAGCAAGATAGCCAGCATGTCAGGTACAGGTTCTGGAGCTCTAGGCGCTGGGGCCTGAGAAGCTACCTTTGCTTGTTGTACCGTAGTTCCCCTACCTGCCGCCATTTGGGCGTAGGTAACTTGGGGAGTAACGGCTGGTGTTTGTGCCTGCACGAGTGGACGTTTAACTTCCACTTTCTGCTGCCGGACCAGATTTACTCTTTTGATGTATTGGAATTTAGGACAACCCCGATAGTTTGCGGTGTGTCCCGTGTTCCTACATAAAGCACAAGAGAGTTGGCTTTTTTCAGACGCTCCGTCCTTACCTAGAGCGCATTCCTCGGATTTGTGGTTCTTTCCGCACTTCACACATCGAGGCTGCTTTTCGCAGTTCGACGCGGCGTGCCCGAACCTTTGGCAGCGAACACATTGTAAAATGTTTTCGCTCCTCTTTAATTTTTCCCAGTGTACAACCTGGTAGTCTAGGACTTTTATACTCCTTAGACCATCCAGTTTGCTGTCGGGACTTAGCTGGACCAGGAAGAACGGTAGTTTCCGCTTCTCCCTTTTAGCTCTAGCCGTGACAAATGGCTTGACCCCCACGAATTTGAGCCCTTCGCACTCCTTCTCTTTCAGCAGTGCAAGGAGCTCCTCCGGATCAGTTGACGGTTCTAACCCCCTCAGCAGCATTGTTTGCAGCTTCTCACCCTTAGGGGTGTAGGAGAAAAACTCCGTCGTCGAATCCCTCAATAAACTTTTGATTTTGTGGTAGCGCTCCACTGTGTTACAGTGGATCGCATGCCTATCTACACTTAGTCTTTTAATAAAAAAATTACAGCCTATGGCCGACTTACATAGCTCGATAGTGTCCTTTAACTCCAATTTAAATGTGTTGATTGGTGGCACTTTTTGTTTGGTGGCTTTCTGCTCTTGCTGTTGTTGTTGTCTCTGCTGTTGTTGCTTTTGCTTATGTTGTTGTTGATGCTGTTGCTGTTGTTGTTGCTGCTGTTGATGTTGCTGTTGTTGTTGTTGTGGCTTATTTTTCTGTATTTTTTGTTGCTTATGTTTTTGCTGTGCTTGTACATCTGATTTTGTCAATTCTTGTGCCGGTTTCTGTGTTTTTTGTTTTACCAATGGTTGTTTCTGTTGTTGTTGTTGTTGTGGAAGCTCCACGTTTATGTTTTGTTGTACCTGAGGTCTTTGGAGTAGTCGCTGCTTCTCCATCTCCCTCCTTGCCACTTGCTTTGCTTTTATAGCTAGCACTTTTTGTTGTAGCTGCTTAATGCTACTGTGCAGAGCCTCGACCTCCTCCTCTTCGTCATCTGACTCAGATGCAGCGAGGGATGCAAAGCTGTTGTCTGCTCCCATGTAGTGGCCTTCACCTCCGTCGGATGTAAATGGACAGTCGTTATTATCCGACTCTTGTCTCCTTTTCTTTTCTGCTGCGCTTGCTGCTATCATCGCAGCCCTCCCCCGCACTCTACCATGCAGCATTTCTAACGAAGCTGAATGCGAGCGCGTAACGATACTCGGAGTCGGCTCCAACTTCCTCCTCCTCTTTGTGCCAGTGTCTGTTATTGTTGTTGTTGTTGTTTTCGAGTGTACTGGCTTAACGGCTTGATCATCAGACGACATCATGCCATCTGCTGACCCCGCTATTGGGATAGCGGACCGCTTAGTTCCACTCATCGACTTTGCTTTAACACTTTATTATTGCACCAATTATCTTTTTGTGATATTAAATAAAGAGAAAAAAAAAAAAAAAAAAAAACTTTGTCTGTGGTTGGGAATCGAACCCACAACCCCGAAATTTGTTGACTGAGTCTTTACGCCTTTGGCTACCGAACACTTGTAAAACTGTTAGCTAAAAGTATAGTTCTTTATTTTTAACACTTGTAAAGCCGAACATGAAATACTTCCGATCTCTGCGGAGGTCAAAGAACCCATATATATATATTGGGTCTACAAGTAAGTTTCCAGCGTTTTTTTCCAAAATTTGAAGTTTTATTATGAAAACATAGTTACAATGCTTTATTCAAAGTATCATATTCTGGCCGTTTTTCTTTTAATGCCCGCGTCAAATGAATTAGTTGGGTTCGATATAATGGTCCTATGATAGTTTCACCACTCGGAAGCAGTTCGTAGTATACGACACCCTTTTGATCCCACCATATGCAGAGCATGACCTTATTCACGTGAATATTTCGTTTCGGCGTCGATTGGGCGGGCTCGCCGGGCTTTGTATACGATTTTCTGCGTTT
This sequence comes from Volucella zonaria, assembly GCA_963966105.1. Lineage (NCBI taxonomy): Eukaryota > Metazoa > Arthropoda > Insecta > Diptera > Syrphidae > Volucella > Volucella zonaria. The sequence goes on along the minus strand of OZ014533.1, from coordinate 41,038,688 downwards.
AGGATTATCACAATAAATCCATTTCTCATCACCAGTGACAATACGATGCAAAAATGATTTATTTTTATATCGCTGCAGTAGCATTTCGGACATGCAAAATCGCCGTTCGACGTCTCTTGGCTTCAATTCGTACGGCACCCAGTTTCCAACCTTTTGAATGAATCCCAGTGCTTTTAGGCGCAGGGAAACGGCTTGTTGCGTGACGCCCAATGATGCAGCCAGTTCTTCTTGAATCTAACACGGATCCTCATCCAGTAAAGCGTCCAATTCCTCGTCTTCAAAACTTTTTGGCTTTTTGGGGCGATCTTTGTCTTCAACTCCAAAATCACCACTTTTGAACCGTTTGAACCACTCGCGGCACGTCGATTCACCAATACATTCCGCCCCATAAGTTTCCGAAAGCAAACGATAGGCCTCAGCCGCACTTTTCTTCATATTATAGAATAAAAGCAGCGCTTCCCGCAAATGACGTTTATTTGGCTGGAAACTTGCCATGATTTTGCTCGATAAAATGTACGACACCGATAGAACTGCTCAAATATAACGCTGCAAAGTTGTTGACAGATACAAAACCTACAAATAAAACACATGGGGTCTGACATTTCTGTCCGGGATCCACTGGTGGCGCCATCTCTGACAAACGCTGGAAACTTACTTGTAGACCCAATAGTATATATATATTTTTTAAATTTTTTATTTTTAAATCTTTAACTTTTGTCTTAAATCTAACTTACTCCTACTTAAAACTAAATAAGCCGGTCATGGCGAAAAAATATTAGACGACTCACTTTGCTTCACATGAGCTACCAAGTATTGGAGGAATTCGACGACGACGCATCCTCTCCTTCAAATTGTTGGAGCTGTTGAGCAACATCCCTTATGTCGTGACTCCCTACCGCCCTATTGAACCGGAGACACTCCGCACTGCCATGCGCGACGTCTCTGTCGTGGTTGAGTCGCCTGTTCGCAGCTGTTCAAGTAACGTGGAAGATTAGCGGCACCGTAAACCTGTCCTGGATCAGACCTTTGCTATCTAGGTAGAGGAACGCTTCTGGAGGAATAAAGCCGTCAAAGCGAACTCTCTCGTGATACATGTATTAGGGTACTAAGCACCGGAGATCAGGTTGTTCGATGAGGTCATTGCTCTTGCAATGTGCCTTCGAGTCAACTTAATAACAAAATTGTCCATTCTTATTAGGTTCGCCCTATTGTACAAGACCTCATTACGATAGAATTTTATGTACTCAGACTCTGGTGTTCTGTATAAGCGAAACAAGCCCTAAGGCAAGCCCTCTCAAACACCCGAATCTTTTCCAATAAACTTGCTCTCTCGTTGAACCACACGGGACATCCACATACAAGCATAGGCCGGATAAGAGCCATGTATCAGATCACCTTCACCTTCGCATCGAGTTGGCTGTTATAAAACAGCCTCCTCGTAAGGTCAAAAGCACCTTTGGCTCTGGCTAGAGCAACATATATACATATGTTTGTTAAGATACAGATATTGATCTAGCCAGATCCCAAGGTATCTGACTACATTTCGACAAGCAAGTGGCTATCCATGTTGTCCGACGATAGAGAACTTTCGCCAATTCTTTCTGGTATCCCTAGAGGCCCCAGACAAAGAGCAACATCTATATGTTTGTTAAAATATAGATATTGATCTAGCCAGATCCGAAGGTATCTGACTACATTCGACAAGCAAGTGGCTGTCCATGTTTTCCGACGATAGAGAACTTTCGCCAATTCTTTCTGGTATCCCTAGAGGCCCCAGTCAAAGGAGTCCTAAACAGAATGGTTTCCGACTTCTGAAAGTTGATTTTCAACTTCCAGTCGTCGCAATATCGCTTAATTTTGTCGAAGTCACGTTGCAATGACCTCAACTTTTGGACCTGATCTGTACGCGATTAAGTCGTCTGCGTACGCTATGGCATGGTGAAGTGATCACTTGTGTAAATGTTGAATAGGATCCACGAATTTACCGCACCTTGTTGCAGACCGTTTTAAATGTTAAATGTTCCAGCGGAAGTCACATTGCCATTCTTCACAATAAACTGTCTACTGGAGAGCATATCAAAAAGAATATACAGCAGTTGTTTACTAATGCGCAAAATGTCCAGCTTGAAAAAGAGTCCCTTTGACCATACGGTATCGAAGGCCTTTTCCAAGTCAATCAGGCAGGCACCAGTGCACTGTTTCTTGCCTTTGTTCCATGGGATATCAGAAACCAGTTTAGACACAGCATGAATGATATCATGCCCCGCCTTGAAACCGAATTAATTATACGGAACTATATGTTTGTCCTCAACCCATTTAGTTAGGACTCTATTGATCACCTTCTCCGAAACCTTACTAATGTTTGGAAGAAGACTGATAGAGCGGAGATTCGCCGGATTGGAAGTATCTTTATTCCTTTTGGGAATGGGATGTACCACCGTAGTTTTCCAATGCGCTGGATAATGCGCATTGTTCATCGCATTATTAAACAGGTGAACATAAATGTTCACCGCTTCTAGTGGGAGATGTCGAATCACAATATTCTGTATTTCATCGGTTCCCACTGATTTCTTACTTCTAAGTGATTCGAAGATCGTTTGGAGCTCTTCCTTCGAAGTGAACGGTGTTAGTACCCTTTCGTTGGTGATGATATTATTTGCCACATTCTCGTCACTGAACTGGGTGGAACCCGAGCTCTCGAATCGCCAATTCACTATTTCATTTCGAAGGTAGAAATTGTGCACAAGGACTCGACTCTCCAGGTCGTGGTTCGGGCCAATGATGTCATTCGCCTTGTACACTTCCTGGAAGGTCGCTCCTATAGCCTCTGCCTTCTCCTGGCGGATCCTCGATCACAAAGAAGTTGTCATCATCAACTGCCTCATTTGGATCGATACCTGCTGCTACAAGTATTTGTTCGTTGTTCGTCGTTCGGGCGATTTTGAGACATGATTATTTCTCCGAAATATATTATTTATTTGCGGGACAATATTCGGGTTGCTGGTGTTTACAGCCCGAATCTTGTTGTTCCAATACAAACTTACAGAATTTCTGTAATTTTCCTTTATTAATGTTTGGAGGTTTTTAATCGACCACTACAATGTCATGATCTCCGGGTTATATATGTTAGTAAACTGTCTGTACAAGGTTTTTATCCTTGACAGCAGTCTGCTTTTATGTCAGTGCAGTACGTCAATAGTTGCGTTGCAGGATAAATCTTCGTCGTCAGTGTGTTGATACCGAGGTATGGTTTTGTCCATAGTTCGTTTTTTTGTCTCGTCCATTAGATTTAGATATCTTTCAATCTCCTCGTTTTACAGATTTCTGTTTGACGGTGGGTGGAGCGAATTCGAGGAGAGTGCTCTTGTCAGTATTCTTGAGAAGTGTGTCCAACGCACCTTACTATAATTGTAGGAATGCTTTTGAACAAACTGTTCCAATTCCGTTATTTCGGTTCTGAGACCGCAATGGTCACTGTCATACACGAAAGTGTGTAGACAGTTTGTAGTTTGTTGGTTAGTGCACGTCAGTTTTATTCGTGAGTCGAACAGCAGAAGATCCAAATAGGACTCATGTCTGTGAAACGAGTTGATACGTTATACTGTGCTTACCCCACCGATTGAATAGTAGATTCCCTCTAGTATTTGGTGTATTATTTCCCCAATCTCTATGTTTGGCGTTGAAATCTCCGCCGATAATAAAATAGTTGTCTCCCAATTCCAGCCTCAGGAATCGGAAAAGTGTCTCGAGCACTGAGATTAATAAGGTGGATTGATTAGCCGTAGGTGTATAGATAGACAACATGTATAACCGCTTTCCACTACGGAAAGGAATGTACATGACGCATGCTTCCAGCACCTGAAACCTACGTACTACACCACTGTATACTCTTTTAAAACGCAGTCCCTTTCTTACAAAGATCGCAACACCTCCTCCTTGAATGGAATTGGGTCGGTTTCTTCGTAATATTTCATATCTTCTGTGCCTCATTTTGTGCCTTTTAGTGAGCTTAGTTTCGTTAACCAAAAGCATATCGGGGGCTTAATCTTTAAGCAACTTAAATAGTGCGGCTCGTCGTTCGAACCTAATCAGTGAATTCACATTCACTGCAAGGACCTTCAGGGCTCGCTCCGCCACGCACGTACCCATTACGACAAAAGTTGCGTTAGGCCAGGCAGCAGCGTGTATATTTGATCCACCCTCGCAGTCTATTCAATTAAATGACATTGGAGATGAGCCATCTGCCCCTAGATAGAGAGCAAGATAGCTAGCATGTCAGGTACTGGTTTCGGTGCTCTAGGCTCTGGGGTCTGAGAGGCAACCTTCGCTTGCTGTACCGTATTTCCCCTACCTGCCGCCATTTGGGAGTAGGTAACCTGAGGAGTAACGGCTGGTGTTTGTGCCTGCACGAGTGGACTTTTAACTTCCACCTTCTGCTGCCAAGCCAGATTTACTCTTTTGATGTATTGGAATTTGGGACATCCCCGATAATTTGCGGTGTGTCTCGTGTTCCTACAATACATAAAGCACAAGAGAGTAGGCTTTTTTTCCGATGCTCCGGCCTCACCTAGAGCGCATTCCTCTGACTTGTGGTCCTTTCCGCACTTCACGCATCGAGGCTGCATTTCGCAGTTCGATGCGGCGTGCCCGAACCTTTGGCAGCGAACACATTGTAAAATGTTTTCGCTCCTCTTTAATTTTTCCCAGCGTACAACCTGGTAGTCTGGGACTTTGATACTCCTTAGACCATCCAGTTTGCTGTCGGGACTTAGCTGGACCAGAAAAATAGGCAGTTTCCGCTTCTCCCTTTTGGCTGTAGCCGTGACGAATGGCTTGACCCCCACGAATTTCAGCTCTTCGCACTCCTTCTCTTTCAGCAGTGCAAGGAGCTCCTCCGGATCAGTCGACGGTTCTAATCCCCTCAGCAGTATTGTTTGCAGCTTTTTACCCTTAGGTGTGTAGGAGAAGAACTCCGTCGTCAAATCCTTCAATGAACTTTTGATTTTGTGGTAGCACTCCACTGTGTTACAGTGTGTTACCGACATTTAGTCTTCGACGGCAGGGTTCGGGTGTTTGTTTCCCTTGTGACAACGGGGTGGCACGCGGGGTGGATCAATGGTTTCGCTTGTAGAGACAGTCAAATTTGAGTAATTTTTAAGGTCACCTAAAAATAATTTTTTTTTATTTTATATGAGTGTAAAACTAGACAGAGGGTTTCTTTTCTTATTTTGTGTGATATATCTGTTCATACATAAAATCAGAAATGAACGCAGTTTTTTTTATTATTTAATTTTTTCTATTTCCCGTATGCTTTTTGGGTTTTAGGTTGAATTTAAAAAGAAGTTTCGCGAAGGTTCGACCTAAAATTAACAGAAGATTATTTCCTATACATCTGTAAATATTGTACAATATATACTTAAAAACTCTTGCGGCCCTTTATACTGCAGAGATTTGATTTGAACAGGTCAGCTAAATAAATTTTTTTCTCTTTCGTTGTGCGAAATTATAAACTCAAAACCAAATCTTCATTTTTTTTGTAATGAGTAATAAACATTTATTAATGGTTTTGTTCCCAAATATTATCATACGATAGCACTTTAGGGATTGCAATTCGCGGTAAAAAAAGAATTGCCCCATTTGTATAAGAAAATATTAGCTAAAAGGTAAAAATGGACATGTCATTCAACAATTTATTTGAAATTTGGTCAACGTCTCGAGTAAAAAAGAGTTCGTGTGTGCGGTAAGAAATGATTAAAAACTGTTCGATGAAAATTTATCAAGCGGAAAGGTGTCCGAAATTGAACAAAATTTTTATCAGTTTACGCTCATCTTCAGTCAAAATGGGTCGCAGCCTACAGATCGAGAAAGAATTTAAAAAAGAACAAGAAATGGTTGGAAAATTGTCTCCATACCGATACGAGAGCAATAGGAGTAACTTGTGATTCACCAAATACATCAAGAAAGCTAATGTAACCAAGGTAGTCTGTGCAGCAAGTCCAAAAGAATAAAAGAAAAGATTACTACTCCACAAAAGGATCCTATCAAATATAATAGTGAAAATGCACTAGCTTTGCTTATGGATTTGGATGTGTTAAACGAAAAATATAATATTTTGAGAAGTTCCCTAGGAAAACACTGCACAGATGTTCTTCGATCCTATAGAATTATAACAGTTTCCAAAAAGAGGCAGTTCCAGGAAATATCAGCTAAAGTGAAACTTCAAGACATGAAGAACCATACTGCAAGGCGGCTTTTAGAAAGTAAAAATTCAATATTCAAGTAGAATCAAAAGATGACGAACCTCCATTACTTGCAAGAATCAGGTGCATGGAGTTTATTTTGAAACTTGCATGGTACACTTTGGCAGGAGGGAGATGAATCTATTGGAATCAAGGAGGCAGAAAACAGAAGAAAACACGAGATCAAAAACCATATTCACGATGAGAATAGGCTCGATGTGGATAGACCGAAAGAAGGATTTGGAAATATGTACCAATGATGGAAGTACTTCTTGAAGTAATACATAATGTTTCTAATCGCAGGAAAACAAGTTAGCACTGTCAAGCTTGGGGAGTAAGCCAAGAAAACAGCAGAGTTATTAAAGCAAAAATATGCCGAAAAACAACTCATACCTACCCTTCATACAATTTTAGCGCATAGTCAAAATATAATCAAACATCAGTCGTTACCACTTGGAGAATTGTCAGAAGAAGCTCAGGAATCCAAAAATAAAGACTACAAGAAATATAGATATCAAAATACGTGCAAGGTCTCAAGGATCCAGCAAAATGCAGACCTTTTCAACATGCTTGCAGCCTCATCGGGCCCACTCATTTCTTCCTTAAGGCATGTCAACCGAAAAAGATCTCAAAGCGCAATACTCTTCAGGAATGACAAGTTTATTAGAAATTAACCCAGACTTCCCTTCCAAGAAATCTAATTTTGTTGAATAAAATTTTTTCTCCGTTTACGTTTTTCTCCACTGTTTGACTTGAAATGAATCATTGAAATATTTTATTATGTACTCTGATATGGCACAAAATTAAAAAAAAATGCTGTTTTGACATACTTAAAAAAAATGGGCTTTTGAATATTTTTAAAGTAAATAATTAGGCTTATCATCTGTGGTGAGAAAGCCCTATTTCCGCAGAAGATTTTGAAATACCCTGTGAGTATTTTTGTTAAAAATTCTTCATTAATTTCATAGGTTTGGCGATTTCCTTTAAGCAGGAATTATGATTTTTGCAAGGAAAAAAGTTAAAATGAACCACCGTGCGACGGTAGAGTGAGATATTTTTTTTTGTATGCTTCTAAAACTTTCACAAAAAACTACGCGTCGCAAGTTCAATATATATAGATAGATAGATTGATTTATTTTTTATTCAATTTTTAAAGTAACATTTCTTTAGGTTCATTGAAAAATTCTTTGATTACCATAATATATATACATACAAATATAAAATAAACATAAATACACATATGTACAGAAATAATAATGGAATTCTGTATTCGTCTTACATAATTATTAAAATAGAGTTGAATATAATTTAAATATCAAAATTTAATTTTGGCTGGCGTGACCCAACAAAAGCAATTCATATGGCGGTAATAAGCTTAAAGTTAAATGGATTTATTTAAACAAACAATTGATACGAGTAGCGTCAAATGAAAAACGTATGCCAATAATTTATTTTAAAAGGAAATAGAAAATAAAGATGACAAAATATTTTTAGACGAAGTAGACGATGAAAAATACGGCAAGAAACAAAATTATCTAACATAAGCTAGACCAAAATATAAAAAAGAATTGATTCTGGGCTGGTATAACTGATATTGAGCACCAACTTATTGAAAAATCGACACGAGGATATAGAGTAAAAATTACGAAATGCAGTAGTGCGGAAATTGCGTACTGGTATTTTGTTAAAGAAGTTACCACGTTAATGAAGACTAGAAGGATTTTTAGATCAAACTGCAATGGAAACTAAGTTGGATACAATGCATTGTGTAACTTCTCTAACAGATTATTCCGTACTGAAGCTTGGAATGAAAGATCCCGTAATAGATTGTTTTTAACAGTATTGTTGAACAGATATTTCGGAAATAATAGAAATAACGGAGTATGCTACGGAGAAACTTGCTCAAAGATTATGCGTGAATCGAGAAACACATTCCACGATAGAATCGTATTTAAATTCGTCAATTCTCTCAATTAAAACGCATTTGTCATAACAGTTCAGATCCCTGCAGAAGGCGAGAGGTACTCTATCAACAGAGCAGATACAATGCAACAGCTTATATATTTTACATTCCGATACGCGAGATAAATACCGGTTCCAGTTTTTGTGTAGAACTACCAACTAAAAAACATAACTTTATCTTTGGAACTAATAACCAATTTATGTTCATGAAGCCTGATTCGTAGTAAATGAAGATCCCAATTTCAGTCAGACTGCAGGTACAATGCACTATTAAGGCGATAAGAAAAGTCTACATCATCAGTGAAAGCAGTTGGTGTACCTTTAAGATTGGAATTGAATTGGATAAGGAATTTATGTAAATTAGAATAAAAATTAGTCCCAAAATAGAGCTTTGGGGAACACCCAAATTGAGAAAATTTATTACACTCTTACTTCATATATCTTCACTCATTGTAATTTGTTTTTTCTTAGATACGACTTAAGCCAATCAAGAAAGACTCCACGAAACCCTGCTCTTTCTATATTCCTTAACAAAATAATGTGATTGACCATGTCGAATGCCTTGGTGATGTCAATAAATAAACCAGCCGTTTGCTTTTTTTTTGTCGAGGTTTGACATAATTTGGGAGCGAAACTGCAAAGGGCATCTTCAGGTGATTTCCCTTTCCGAAAGGCAAATTGGATAGGGTTAAAGAATTGAGTTTTGTTTGAAAAATTTACAATCCGATTTTATATAAGTTTTTCTTATGTTGTTACTTCTAACCAGAAGAAGAGAGATCGTTCTTTAGTTACACAATTCAGCATCAAAATTTTTTTTGAGCAATGGTTTAACATCAGCGTACTTAAGCTCATCTGGAAATACACCTTCATTAACACAACAATTAAAAATATGTGCTAAAACATCCACTCAAATCCCTTGAGCACGCACTAATTATAAAAAAAAATTCAAATTTTTAAGAAGCAGATTTGAAATTTCGTCAAAAAAGTAACTACCTCGTATATTTAACGATTATTATAAATCGTTTGGACATGACATGGTTTAAGACTGCTTGCAACATTATTATAATAGCAGTTAAAAGCATCTGCAATAAGGAGTTTATCAGAGACTACGGTGTCGTTATTAAGGATTGCAGCGGGTTTATTAGAAACAGCTGATGTATTGAAGATGATGTATACAATTTGTCATTCTTTTCTTAAGTTTCCCTTAGAAGCACCAACATGGGAACGGAAATAACCATCTCGAGAGTTTTGAATCCCTATTTTAAGTTCAGAACGCAATTTTTTATATTTTTTTTCGTAAGCTCTGGTTATTTGGAAATGCACGGCATTTAATTCTTAGTTTGGTTTTACTATTGACTCTATGCTCTAAATGCTTAGAGATCCACGGTTTAAATCTATGTATTTACTACTTGTTTCGAATGCAATGAAAAGGTGCTACTATAAATGTGCTTTTTTTTAGTGAACCCTGGAATATCATATAGGACGTCGCAGCATCTCTACAAGTATAAATTTCTTTCCAGCACTCATAGAGCAGGTTATTTTTCAGCTTACTGAAATTAATAATTTTTCTTCGCTTGAGGATTTGCAATTATTTTTGCTTTTTAGAGTGTTAATTAGGAATCCTGTCATGTAGTGATTCAGAATTATTAGATCAAGAACACACTTTTCGCAGTTACTAGACATCGATCCGACACTGTCCTTGTGTCATGCTGTGATAATGCTTGCGAGACCATATGTTGCTAATAATGCTAAGTAACTGGAAATTGTCTCACTACATTCTAATATCGTCTTCGACGATAATTAAACTTTTAGATTTCTCAAGTTCCAAGAGACTGGAAAATTCTTTTACAAATGCCACAACACTAAATATATGCAGTATGTATACAGACAAAAAAAGACGTGTACTTCATGGTTAATTTCAATAGAAACTTTCAAAATATCTGCGCTCAAGAAATTGGCATACACAGCGTTGTAAATTTTTTTATCCTCTTTTACAAAACAGTCAACACCACCTGTAGCGTAATTTTCATTCGGATTAGCATATAAAAACCCGGGAATATAACCGCTTTTCTCAAAACCGTAGATCCAAATTCCACAAATACCATATCCGGAATTCACATGAAGGAGTCTAAGTATGCAACAAGAGTAGCAAAAATTTATCTTATGCTTCTTGTATCTTGGTGAGCAGTACGTAAACAGTTTGTTTAAGCAATAGGAGCTATCTCTAAACACATTTTTACAGTTACAATCGATAAGGTTAAGAACAGAAAAGTCTTGATCTAAATTGAATTCATCATTCATTTCAGTAGCTTATAAATAAATGTACTAAACAAGTGCGAGATCAAAAAAAGTTTTGATTGAAATTACTTTCCCCCTCAAACTTTCTAACAAGAGTTTGATTGCCTCTGAACCATAAATATTTAGCACCAGTTTGCTTTTTGGTCTCTTTTGCCTTCATGGGAAGAGCTGGCGTGTACTTCGTGAGCTAATCATTAATACAATATATACACCAGTTTTGAACTATTTCGTGGAGGGTCGGTTGTCCTTCATTGAATATCACATCTCTTCTGATTAATATTCTTCTGCCAGCAGGATCGAAAGTTCTATACGCTTTGCTCTCCTCGTTATAGCCGATCATCCGACACTTCATGGAATTTTTTCTCCAAACCACCTTTCATAAGGCGTCCGATTTCGCAGGTAAATTGCGGTATGTGTTGCCTCTGCCCAAAGATACAAGGGAAGTTGTTTTTCATGTAGCATCGATTTTGCACTCTCGATTACCGTTCTGTTCTGTTTCTCGATGAAACCATTCTGCTTTGGATTTCTCGGGGTCGAAATTTCATATTTTAGTCCTTTCTTCAAAAGATTTCTAACAGACTCATTGCAGAATTCCAATCCACCGTCCGATCTCAAGCGCCTGATGGTATGTCCATGAGCTTCAACTTCTGTGCAAAACTTCATTAGGTTCACTAACACATCTCTTTTATTTTTAAGAAAGAAAACATAGCAGTATCTTGAAAAATCATCTTCTAACAACATAAAATAGTTGGCACCACCAATTGATGAATTGCTCATCTTACCACAGAGATTAACATGAAAAACTTCCCCAGCAAAACCAGACCGCTTAGCTCCTGACTTTGGAAAAGTCTAACGATGCTGATTGCTATAGCTACAGCCTGCACAGAATGGGTCTTTACTTGACACGTGGTTGATTTTGAGATCGTCTATAATTGCTTGGTTGCCCATTTCTCGAAGTGTCTGAAAATTTACACGACCTAAACGCTCATGCCACAGCATTAATGTGCTTGACGTTCCAACTTTTAGTTGAGCTGTCTTCGTTGGCATCAAATTCATCTTATATAGCCTGTTCTCTCGCACACCATCCGTAATAATTCTTTGATTTTTCATAAAGATGACACGTTGGGCATCTTCTTCGAAAATGCCTTTTTCTGTAGAACTTGAAACAGATATAAAATTACGCCCAAGATCTGGAACAAAAACAACATCTATAATAGTATGAACAACATTAGAGTCTTTAGAATTTGTAGAATAGACGTCAACGTCACCAATTCCGTCAACCCTAATTTTCGACCATCCCCAACTCGCACTTCACATTTTCCTTCCTCAAATGGAATAAAACTATTGAAACACTCCCTCTGGAATGACATGTGGTCTATAGCTTCAGAGTCCGCATACCATACGTTCCTTACCTTAGGTTGAGTTGATGCTGATTGCAAAATGAACAATTGAGACATTCCATCAGAAAGTGATGCCTGGCAACTTGGATGAATTTTGTTTGATTCTCTCTGACTAAGAGAATGACGATCATTTTCATGTTGGTGGCCATCAACATTGTTTTGTCGATCTCGCTGACGTTTAAAACACTCTCTTGTACAATGCCCTTGTTTTTGGCAATAATTACATTTACCTGATCGTTGCTGTCTGTTATCATTATTTGATGCCCTTGCATTCTTACGCCTGAATTTGCTGCTGCTAGCTGCATATGCTGTTCTAGTTGTTGTGTTGTTCTCTCCATTATTATTTGTTCGAATATTAATAAGTAACTCCTCATTGACTAAGTGATCAGTCAAACGTTCTAGATTTTGATCAGCACGTGGCACTGCATACCACGCGGTTCTGACATGATCGAATTTTGGTAGGCTGCTAAGAATCTTTACAATTACCACTGGTTCTTTTTGCTCAAAATTCATGGTTCTTTTTGCACAAGTTTCATGTCTTTCAAACGCTGCGTGAGTGATGTAACTCTCGCTATAAAATCAGCCATGCGTTCTTCCTCTTCTAATTTGCAATTAATAAACTTCTCAGGAAGTACTTGAGCTGACTGCTCACTTCTTTCAGAATGAACAGTTTTCAATCTGGACCACATTTGTGCAGCGGTGATACAGTCTGTTAGATGTTTTAATTGTTCTAACTCTATACCCCTCGTGATGAATGCTTGTGCTTCAGCATCTTTATCATCCCAAACTTGAGTGTTGGTACCTGGCCTTTCTATTGTTGATAGAATGTATGATTACAGTTTATTTTCCGTCAAATAAATTTCCATCTGTCGTCGCCACAGCTGGTAATTCTGCCCATTGAAACGATGAATGTGGTAAATTTTTGATTCAGCCATACTTAACTCTAGTCTCTCTGGAACCTGAATCTCGAAGTTGTTTTGATGAATCCCTTTTAATGTTTGGTCCAAAAGGATTGTATCGTCAATTGCAGAATCGTCTGTAGATGTTGTACATTTGGTTATGCCCGTTTCCATATAAAAAAATTTAATTATTTATTGTACAATAGACTTGCGAATGACTGGGTCCATAACCTTTTGTAAATATATAAATACACTTTTGAATAAAAAGGCAACAAACTAATTAAATGATCCAAGTTGTAATTTATTATAAAAGATTAAAGATTTTATAGTACTTTTAAGATTACAAAAATGTAGTTTATCTTTTCATGAGTTCAAGGAAGAAGGTTAAACCAATATAAAAAGAAATGACAAGCTTAAAAGCCCAAAAGGAATTGAAACATGATAATGGCTTAAAGTGAGAGTGCAATATGTTGAAAGCGATAATTTCAACAAAGTCGTTTGAACGTCTGAATCCTAGCTTTTCGCTAGTTATTTCGTTATACGAAGGTCGTTATTATTTCGTCCAAAAATCGTGATATACCACTGATATCCATAAGTGTCTTTGTTCTAAGAAAGGATATATATGCTAGTACGATGGAGCATGACAAAATCTCGCAACTTAGGGATAATAGTATTCTTATCCTTACTAAAAGTTAAAAATAGCAGACTAATTCCTTAATGTTACCAACCTTATAATTCAATGCCCAGTTTCAGTAGTGCTGCACAAGTAATTGAATTCATCCTTGCCTATGCCCTTATAGACGTGTCTCTGAATATAAAGAACGTGGACATGAATTGGCCTAATTCTTTCAAGGTTTGACTTATATTAACTGCCTCAAACAGTCAAAACCGGATGGTATAAGGCTAAAGTCAAGGAATATGTTTCCTCTCCCATGAGATGCCACAATTGTCAACTGTTAGGGCACACAATTAATAGATACACAAGGAATAAGGTATATGAAAATTGTAATCACCTACCTCATGACCCTAAAAAGTGTTCTGGCGTAATATGTGCGAATTGCATCGAAAAATACCCCTTTTCATCCAAATCCTATCTTAAATATATTCAACACAAGGAAATCTTAATAATAAAAACAAAAAATAAATAATGCATGGCAGAAGAAAGGCGCATACATAGCCAACAAATCGCAGCTCAAGCTAAGTCAATGTCAATACCTTTCAATATAAGAAAAAGCAAAACAAACTACCGAAAAAGCACACACAACAACCTGAAAAAATCAACCTAGCTCTGAAACTCCAAAAGTTTAACAAACCAACCACAAATCCTCCCACACAAACCTCAACACCAAAGTCCAATGCCCTGCTCTTATTGAACTCATAACTTAAACCAACAAATAGTTGTCATAAAAGCACAAAATATCAAACCTATTAACCCCACTGCAATAATCACTAATCAAAATGGAAACCAAATTTCACTTTATACTGCAATAAACAAATAGTTAATCAAAAATAAAAATTATTTATTTAAATAATTATTTCTTGAAATGTTTGAGAAACTTAAAACCATGGGATGTAACTACATTTTTACAGACAGCTGCAAAACATCAGAAAATACTCTATTCGTAGTTGTAAATGAGCAAAGATCTACAACTTATTCAAGGAATTTTGACGAATTTTGTGTTAATATTTACTGCTGTAGCAGTAGCTATACTTGAAGCATTAACAATTTCTTCACAATATGGACCCTCTGCTCCGACAGACTCTATGTGACACGAGCAATTATGAACTCCAAAATCACTCAATACTGGTATTAAAAACTCGCGACAAGATTACTGAATTTCTAACTAAACTAAAAACAATCACATACGAGTACATAGTCATGTAGGAGTACGAGGAAGTGAATTAGAAGATAAAGCCGCGTTCGACTCGTCAGTGCTTTCTATCGTGTTACCAAAATCCAAATTTTCCTAATGGATTCAAGTGTATAGCAAAAAATGTAGACTGAACTCAGCCATGCGAACATAAGTAGAATTAAAATTATATTAACAAAACTTAAAATAAAATTATATTTATTTTTTCTTTCTATAGCGATAACGATTAGAATTGGAAAGCATGAAATCGTTTCTCAACCAGTTTCTCAAGTAGATACCTCGAAGTTGTGATTGACAGTCATTTAAGTTTTAAACATCACCTAGAGCAGATATGTGAAGGATCATCGAAAACTGTAAGAGCACTTACAAGGTTGATAAGTAATATTGGAGGCAAAAACTAGAATAAAAGACTTCTTCTTGCTGGAGCAGCGAGTTCTGTACTCATGTTACCAGCGAAAATATGCTCAAATAAAGCAAAGATTAAGTTTTACATGAGGGAAATCAAATCTTTCCACCGCCTTAGCACACTATGAGTTGCCAGTGCGTTTCAAACTGTTTCGCATGATACTTCACTCGATCCTTGTTAGTAACTGAGCAACGCATAAAGTAGACTATCTTCGACGGTTAGAGAGTAACAGGTAAAATAATCGAATCGTAAGTAAGCTCAGTCTTCAAGTCGTCTCGCGTGAAGTAATGCCTTACAGTGGTACCACAGGGGGTACAAATCGGTCTTTTCAGGTGGAAGTTGTTTAACTCGGCAAGAGTCCCGTATTGACAACGGGCATCGGCCCATTGGTGCCTCATGCAAGGTTTCCAACTTCCAATGCAAACAAAAAAAATAAACCTTCCGACCCAAAGTCTCATCTATTCATCAGTCCGCTGTCTGGTTTACCATTATGAGAATACCCCCATTGAATATTGTAATAAACAAAGACATTCAGGGAACAGTCAGATACATGAGAAGCCTTTTGGGACAATCGGATATTTCAGAGAACTACAGTCCCGATGAAGCCACAAATGTTCTACGTAAAGAAAATGCTGCTCTTCTAAACCCTCTCTAAGGCCAGTCAAAGACAGACGCGTGGGGATAATTATGAGATATTTAGACTGTCTGGCCTGATGGGTTTCCGCGACTTAAGTAATAGTTCCCAATCGTACGGTTCGAGGTCCAATACCAGGCGCGCCTCAAAACACATTATTTTTTCAAAAATACAACAAGTCGATTTACACTAATAATTTCGTCCCACCACTAGATGTTGGATGCCACTCGCGGAGCGTAATAACCACTGAGTCTAAACATTTTTCTATCTCTCTCTATCCAATTTTCAAAATAAATTAAAACGTGCTCCGGCATTTTAAGATTAGTAATGCCCTCTTGACTATTAAGTTCTTTTTTAAAGAAAAAACAAAAAAGTCTAGTACAGCCTATGCTAACTCCCAAAAGATCGGTCCAGCTGCTCAACCTCAGAATACTAGCAGGAAGAGAAATTTGAAACGTATTCATAGCCGAAGACAAATTTATCAAAATTCCTATAATTCCAGGAGTAGTTAGGCCATCGCCTTAATTAGGCCTAAGTATGGCATTGAACGTACAACCGGCCTGAAGCACCTCAACTAAGACCACTCTAAATTAAACTTATCTGACATATGCTCTCAACCCAATCATCTCTCCTTCAAATAGCTCAGCAGATAATCCGTTCGGTTAGACAGCATTGTTATAACTCAGCTTTGATATTGATACCTTTACGTCATTTTGCCCGTAGACGGGAATCTTGGCTTTCATCGCCCAAACTGAATTTTTCGTTTTGCCTAACCCATACACGTCGTCCATAGAAGAATAATCGGTGTTGATCTGCAAAGATTTCCATTCGAGTCTTGTTGATGTCATATATTCTTTTAACTTTTGGTTAAACTTCCGAAGATTGCTGGTGGAGCAGCACCTCCCATTTTCACTAACGCGCGTGTTCAGGCCAAACAAAACAATGCGTATTTCACAACATACCGCATAGAATAACGAACGAGCTACCAAGGCATAAATGCAAAATCAACACCACGGAGCAATGAACGGAGCATAAGGAACAGCAAACGACAACGAACCTAACACCTCGTCAGCATATTTCGTTCTGTTATAACATTAAGTGTTTATTATGTTCATTATTTAGGTCATTAATGAGATTTCTAGATGTAAGCAATATTGTTATTAGTTGTACGATTCTTGATGTAAGCATTATTATTATTAGTTGATGTAAGCAATATTGTTATTAATTGTAATGTATAAAAGAGGCATTCGCCCAACAAATAAATGTCAGTTTAATACAGTTTAATACTGATCAGCAACCAAGCGTTTTAATCCGCCACAACATCTTCATCAAGTGAACAGGTTCAAGTGCTTCTCTCACAATTCAACAAGATATTTGGTTTATGTGCCTGATATCGAACGGAAAATATTCCGTTCAACAGCGTGCTTCTTATCCTCTTTCTCTTTCTCCGAAGAAGCCGATGTACTCTCTTCCACCTTTGCAGCGCCGCTTCATTAATATGTTATTTTGCTGCAAATTCTTATCTTCATTCTTTACCAAACCAGGTTTTTCTCGACGTGATCGAGTAAGGCCCACCACAACAGTTTTTTGGTGGTCACCGATCTTCGGCATTTAATGAAGGCTTTAAAAAGAAACAAAGTTGAGGGACATTCATTCGCTTGGCAGTATTTCTTTGCCGTTAAGTTATCTGAGATGTTTGATGATGTACTTTAGCTACAACCGGGTTTAAGTCCGAGTATACATTTGCGGCTTAAAATCATTTGATCTACATTATACTGGAACAATGCTTTTCATCGATCGCAACATGACCAACAAAGTTGACTACTCTATTTTGACGCTCAGGTTATCTTGAGCAATTTCAACATTATACCTAGTACATTAATCGTAAGGTTCTTTGTGGCATCCTATATTTCTTTTGTGGAAGCATGAGTTGGTGCTGGCGAATTAGGCTTTGACACGGATTTTTTCAAGGTTCTCGCTCATGTGCTAATTCTTAAAACTCCTTGCTTTAATCTGCCACTAACAACAAATCCGAACTGAAATTTAAGCTGCTTCTGTTCTCTGCTGAAATTACCATATACTACATATGTCTGGCCTAGGAATATTCTGCTGCAGTTCCTGAATGGCGATAATATCTACTTTATAGCAGTCCGATAGAAAGAGAAAGGAAGGTGTTTGTTGTTGTGGTTATTTCGCTCCAAGGGTGGCTTCCAGAATTTAATGAGGAAACTAAATTATTAGTGTAATTTGATCTTTTCTTGTGTTTTCAGTAGCTGCACATCTTACATGATTTTATTTGCCTAAGAAATTAGGTTATTATGTCGTTGAAACCCACAACTCCTTTCATATGGTTTTTTTTACTTTGAAAGTTAATATAATTAACTCTATCTCCAATCGATGATTTTTTGAAAATTGTGAGTTGTGGACAGAAGAAATGTGCGAAGGGTAAAAAAAACTTGGAAACAATTTTGACACCGCCTAAACCCCATTTCCCCTTTCCTTTTCACCAATCATTCTCTCACTTCACTGAGCTAATTATTTGAATTTTCAGATAAAATTCCGAAAAGCACTCACTCTCTAGTACCTCAGGAGCAAAAATCGAAAACAGTTTTTGGAAAAAGGATTTCAAATGTTTTCGAAAATATAGCACGTGTATAGGTATGCATAGTTGATACCAGAAATAAAAGCAACAGTTGAGGACTTTCAATGAAGATAAAAAGAATTACAATCCACTGACAAATTTTGCAGTTATGATCAATTTTTGGAAAATATGCTTATAGCTTTCTTTATATTTAATTTTCTTTATTTGTAAAAAAAACTAATATGTAGGTATATTTTTGTTCACTTCATTTCGAAAACGAATTTCAAAACTTTTCCAACGGTGCTAAACATGTTACATTCTCTGAAACACATTGCTTAATACAAACGGCTTATTTTGATAGAAATGCCATTCATCCACTATGGGAGCGAGTATAGAGAGTCGTATTTGTACAAATAAAACTTGCTTTTCCGTTATAATTAAATCCGCCGATTACCCTTTAGTGATTCGATTCATGAGTGTATTAGATATTTCGGCGCCTGCTTGACATATGTTGACACACCCTTAGCGGAGCAACGAAGCCGCATGAACGGCTAAACTTTGCGGAAAGAATGTTGAAACCCCTTCTGTCACAAAGCGAGCCACGCAGGTGCCTGTAAGACATAGCCGCTTGCCTGACGGTTGTTAACATACTTTTAGAGGAGGGAAGAAGTCGCGTAGTTTAGTCTTTTACAGTAATTTGCGCGAAAAACCGCTTTGGATTTTTACCTCTGATATGTCAGACCACACGCAAAAAAAATTTTAAGAAAATTAGAGGTGAGTACTATTCAGAACCTAATTTTCAAAGTAAAAAAATTATGCGAAATTATGATTTCCGTGTCCAACATATACAAAGGTATATTCTTGTTCAGGATGACACGTGGTACAACATACTAAAATTAAACGTTTTTCCGATCCGGTCGGAAGCCAGTACGGTAACACTTGAACCACTGCCACACTGACTAATCATTAAAATACGTATTAATCTCAGCTTCAAAATTCTTGAAGTAACTCATATAAAGAATCTGACTGTTGAAACCGCAGTTGCTGTGAATTAATCTGCCTAATGCCTTTCGTAGTGTTATTTACTAGCGGTATGATATTATGGTGCCGATATTTTCTCTTGCTCAACGCTAGCGAGTTGGGAAAGCAAGTAAAAAAACAATGACTGCAGCGAGGAGGTAAAATAAGTACAATGGGTGTGTAGTCCTAGTTTCAACACAGGGCATTGCCAAGCAGACACCGCTCATTATCCATCCAAATCGTATAACTGGCAGCCAGAAATGGAAAGTAGTCGTATGCTTGACTCCAAAATCGGATTCTATTGGGTCTACAAGTAAGTTTCCAGCGTTTTTTTCCAAAATTTGAAGTTTTATTATGAAAACATAGTTACAATGCTTTATTCAAAGTATCTTCCATCGGAACCTACTCCTTTCCCCCATCTTTCTGGCAATTTATGGATTCCGGATCAGAAAAATTTCTTGTCTTTCGAGCCCAAGAACGTATCGAGCCAATTTTTGATTTCCTCTACTGATCTGAAGCGTATTCCCGTAAGAGCGTTCTGCATCGAACGAAACAAGTGGTAGTCAGATGGTGCCAAGTCTGGACTGTATTTGCCAAATAGTTTTTCACCGAAACCGCAACATGTGGCCGAGCGTTGTCGTGATGAAAAATGACGGACTCATGCCTGATCTCATATTTTGCCCGTTTTTCTTTTAATGCCCGCTTCAAACGAATTAGTTGGGTTCGATATAATGGTCCTTTGATGGTTTAACCACTCGGAAGCAGTTCGTAGTATACGACACCCTTTTGATCCCACCATATGCAGAGCATGACCTTATTCACGTGAATATTTCGTTTCGGCGTCGATTGGGCGGGCTCGCCGGGCTTTGTATACGATTATCATAATAAATCCATTTCTCACCACCAGTGACAATACGATGCAAAAATGATTTATTTTTATACCGCTGCAGTAACATTTCGGACATGCAAAATCGCCGTTCGACGTCTCTTGGCTTCAATTCGTACGGCACCCAGTTTCCAACCTTTTGAATGAATCCCGGTGCTTTTAGGCGCAGGGAAACGGCAAGTCGATTCACCAATACATTCCGCCCCATAAGTTTCCGAAAGCAAACGATAGGCCTCAGCCGTACCTTTCTTCATATTAAAGAATAAAAGCAGCGCTTCCCGCAAATGACGTTTATTTGGCTGGAGACTTGCCATGATTTTGCTCGATAAAATGTACGACACCGATAGAACTGCTCAAATATAACGCTGCAAAGTTGTTGACAGATACAAAACCTACAAATAAAACACATGGGGTCTGACATTTCTGCCCGGGATCCACTGGTGGCGCCATCTCTGACAAACGCTGGAAACTTACTTCTAGACCCAATATATTCTACATAGTTATACATATTAAATTGTCTGAATTTGCTTTTTCCCTTTAAGTAAAATTTGCTCTCGTACTTTTTATATAATTGCTTCCGTCTATTTGTGTTATGGTCAACTCTGATACTAAGAATTAATATAAATAGAGCTGAAGCTATGAATTCACCCATTACTTTCCGTTATGATTATCCATTTGAGATATATTTTTTTGCGACATTATAATAATGAAGTGTAAAATTCAATTTTCTCTGCAAAACAAAAACAATCAGATCCATCAACACCATCTGGACTGTCAGCGTACCATCATGGTCTGGGTAAATGTGTCTAACTTCAATCAACCTCCAATGTTAATTAGGTAAAATCTAAAGAAAATTTTCCATGACAGCATTTAAAGGAAATTCTTCATCAAATTATCGCGTTTCATGTTTGCACTCTGTATAAAATGAAACGGAGGGAAAATGAGAGATATGTACATACATTCCAAATAACATATATACGAGAACATATAATAGGTTTGTGTGAGCGAATACTATAAAAGAAAACCGAGAAAAAGGGGACATAACATAAACCAAATATCCTTAACTCTACAGATAGTTGTCTGCGCTTTTTTGTGATTGTTCTGGTGTGTGCTTGATGTCGCCTTTTACTTATCACAGCCGCTACGCTCTGCGATGATTACATCCGGCAAGAACTTTTCTCATTAAAGAACTTTTCTCGAAAGATGAGAAAGGGAAAAAAGTTATCTCACTTTTGTTTCGAATGAAAATCACCCCTTTCAGCTAGAAGCCACCATTCAATCCCAATTCTCCTTCACATTTCCATCAATAGTAGCAGTAATTTCAAGACTAGAAGAGTCGTCTTTACTCAGTACACACCAAATGACAACTAATAGCGCTACTTTGGTTAACGTTGGTGCTAGAAAGTATCAAACGCTGATTGTTTGCATTGTACATACTAGATATTGTGAGGCACTGAATTTTTTCCTCCGAATGTCACGGATGGTGTCATAGCTTTGTATCAGAAAGGCGTGCATATATACATGTACTCATACATGTATTTATGTATAAGTAGAAAGCTATAAGCATTAGGTTACTATTTGTGTTTGTTTTAACCATCCAGCGGAATTATAGACACCACACTTTTGTAAATAAATACACTTTGTTTAATTATAATATTTTAATATAATTTCTTTAGATGCAAAGAAAACGTAAAACTAAACGCAAAGTTAATTCCATTGGAAAAGGAAATGGGGGCTCATCGTAAAAGGTATGGTGTTTGTACGTGCTCGTAAATCTTACTTACAAAAACCACTTACCAGTTCCAGTTACCACTTGGAATCACCTAAATGTTTGGTTTGTGTCTTTTTTTACGGCACTTTCATGTAGTAGAGTAAAGAACCTTTACCAATTTAACACGGCCATTACTCTTCCAAATCTCAGGGATCATCGAAATCAATCAGTTGGGGATTAGGGCTAAACAAAGGTATTTGTCAATTCGATTCAATCGAAGAACTGTTTGGGGTTTTGCTTGTTAAGGTTCCTCTGCAGAGGTTTATATATAATAATATATCTGTTTTGACCGCATTCAGCATTGAAAAATAAGGATGTAATAATTGTATATATGTATACCATATGTACACATGCGTATAAAAGGATTCAGAATCCTTTGCCTTTTGCTTCTGATTTGATTTTTTTTTAAATATTGTACATATAACATTACATTTAGAATAGAGTATTTATTTGCAGCAACTTGCCCAGTTAGAGAAACAATAATGGTCCTAGCGAGGAATTTTGTCAACGAAAGTACGCCCTTTTCCTATCTTCCGTATATGATAATTAATGGTAATGACAAGAACTCGCATTTAGGATAACTTTTATTTCAGTTGCCATTTTGTATATTCCTAAGAAATATCTTTCTAGAGAGTTGGTTATGGCTGCTGTCTATCATAGTTTTTCAGTCTTTTCTAGATACAATTTAAAGTCCTTTCGATATGTAAAATAGGATAGAGCTTTTGTGTATAACACAACTGAACTTGTTAAGGCTGGTAATTTCAAAGCTTCAATGGCTTGGTTTTTGCGAGCAATATATAAATACCTATTGGTTAAAAGGGCAGTCAAAAGTTTCGTTATTTGGTGCAATTGATTCCTTACACATATAAACTTACTACATGGCTAGATAAATGTAGGCAAGATATAGGTTATTTGGAGATCATATTATGGAAATTTCTGATATCCAGGGTTATTCAGTCCACAATAGTGAAAACTTTTAATGGACCGTAGATAACATGAGTAATCAATCTCAAGTATTGGCTTGGTATTTGATTGCCATCACCAGTCTAGCTATTGCTTCTTTAAATTAGTAACAATTCCATTACTGATATAAGAAATGAATACGATATTAACTCTTTTATAAAAAGAGGAAAGAATTACCTAATATTAAAAATAAAAATATTCCACTTTAAGTCAGGTAACACACAGCCCAACAACTAATCTCTGATGCATGGCTCTTGATATTTTGCTTGTACCTTTTGATAATGACAAAATCAATTTATTAACGTATATACTCGCACACTATGAGTCATTTCATGCTTAACATCGTCCATGCATTAAGTTATGTATTAGATGATGTCCAAGTCATCGACAGCGAAAATTGTTGTATAGAGCGACAAATGTTGTATAAGATGACAAAAGCAAAAGGGATTTGATGTAGATTAGTAAAAATATAGATTTATTAATAGAAACTTGTGGGACTGCTGTTTACCACCAATTATAATGAACAATATAATTACCATTACAAACAATTAATACACTGAATAAATTTGATCTCTTCACCTTCTTTATGCCCCGCCACAGTTATTTCATTCAGTGCTCATAGAAAGTCATACCCCAATGCCATTTGTACATGAATATTTCTCAAAGGAAATTGATTAACTTCTTTCTGCTATAAGCTTCAGTCATGATTTTCTCCTTAGTTATCTGCTGCCAGATTTAAACACTACAACACCATTTCTTTGTCGTTGGATAACTGAAAGTTCAAAGTTCTTTATTGAAATAAGTAAAGTCTCACACAGTAAGATACAATATCTCTTTTACAGTACACGCTTAATATTTTGTTAATATTCATGTGTTACATTTTTGAAGCCCTTTTATACAATAACTACATATAGGTAGTTTGTCAGCCGATCAATTTCGCTTAAAATAACCACTAACGCATTGGTAGTTTGCTGCAGGTCTGATTTTATTAAGTCATCCGAAGAAATAGCTGACAATTGTTTTGATTTACTCAGCCTGATAATTATGATGATACTAATAGCTGCTTGTTATATCATTTTTTCTACAAGCATATTGTACATATTATGCCAATCCACCTTAAATGCGACTAAAATATTATCTCGATATATGCAAACAACTTTATATTTTCAGTAATTTAATTGTCAGTGCTGTCTTTAGCGTAAATATTTTTACAAAGCACATAATTTCTGTTACAAATAAGGAAGTTATTGTCGTACAAATGTCTAATTTCAGTTTTCACAAACGTATCAGAAAAATGAGGAACATACATGTAGGTTCGCAGCTGGCAACGCTGTTACCGGCAAATGAAAACACCTCACCATAAAGCGGCAGTCGCCGTGATCAACCCGAGCGGTACGGTCGTTTTTTCTTTTTTCTTTTCGTTACTCTTGATTGCCCATTTATCTTTTTTTTTGTAAATAAAGGAACGTGTAAGAAGATACGCTGTGTTCTTTGTTTCTTTTTCTTTTCCCCATATGGGAAAATCTAGGTGCGGTAACGGGTAAGTGTTTTTCCCCCACATACATATAATTAAGTTTTAAAAAAAATTATATTATTTCGTAGATGTCTAAACGCCTACGCTTATATCCATTCTTCTAAGCTATAGTGGAGCATCAGGTTACTAGAGTCTTGTAATAGAGATTCCCTAGTGTGTTTGAACAAAGCCTTGTTAGCAAGTGTAACTTGTCGCTTGTGTCATTATCCGCTAGTAGGAAGCAGAGATAGATATAATCGTTTACAACCTTAAAGCTACGTAGCTATGTATTGTAACTTTCTACCAGATTCGTCGATGTAGGACCTTCCTTTTGTTTGACAGCATATAAGTATGTACTTTGATTCACTCTCGTTGACACCTAAATCCATTGTTTCCGCTTCTATTTCAAGGCTTCGAAATTGCACCAGTCCTAAATCACACATCACAACTCTTACAATCGGCTTCCAAAATCGCACGTCTAGAATTTAAATTAAAAAGTTCTTCGAATGCTACGCATGAGGAGGTGGTTTCGACTTACATCGAAAAGCAAATAAGGAACACGTTTTTCTTACTTTACTACCCTTTTGGCAAACCTCCAAATTTGAAACATCCTCTCTATGGAAAACCTTTCACTATCAAGCAATCCGGAATCGGTAAAAAAACCATAAGTTCATCTCATTGTGCATATACTGGCAAGACGAAAAACACAGTAACTGGGAGAGTCTAAACTTGTGTAAACCTCAGAGGGTTGCTTAAAAAATTTTTTTTTTATTAATGTGTTGCCCAAGTTCATGGAACTTTTAAGTTTTAATTTGTCAAGGATTTATTGTTTTACTATCAAAATAAATAAATACATTCATACATTCAAATTATGAAACTGGTAACAAATGAGGCTCATATTCAAATGATACAATTCTTCTTACAAAGTTTAAGTAAAGTGGTGAGTCTTCAGTTACTACATTAGTCCCTATCAAACACAACGTAATAGTATTTAGAAATGCTAAAATTCGAGAACTTCACGACAAAAAAAAATTCACTTCACCCTATTCCTTCAGAACTTGAGACTCCTTTGAACTAATAACAATTTTATTCAATTTAGACAAATGAAAATAGAAAGAGAAAATGGAAAATGTCTCTCAACTAAACGCATAAAATAAATTCCTTCCCAGGAGGGAATATTGCTCGACGTCAATATTTTCTGCTGCCTTTCTCATGCTTTTTAGTCCAATTAAGGGAAACCAAATGCGAAAGAAAATTGACGTGGTGCGGCGCAAAACACATCTTCGATTCCACCATGGACTAATGACTTTATAAACAGTGGCTCCACTGGGGTGCATTATGCAAATCGAATAGGTAACTTAATTATAATTTCATATTGAAATTCCATCAGCGTTTACGGAATAGCAAAGAAGCGCAAAAGGAACCACCTTACCATCTGATAACATATTACTCTACTTTCCATTGTTGCTTGTAACCATTTTATCCTTGTACGCATAAACGAACGAGTGATGTAGCTCATCCATTTTGCTGGCAAATATGAAAACCGCGAAATTACCCACGCGCAACAGTGCGCCTACTTTTCAATCGTGTGTGTATGTGGGGATGTGTACGCCTTATAAAGACAAAGCAGTTCGTAATGAGAGCCATAAGGAGAAGGCACATCGTCTCGTTAACTTTGCCTGGAGGGTAAAACACGTCTTATCTAGGCGCTGACATAATGCCAGTCGCAGCAACATTCGCTCGCCTATTTTATTCCGCCGCAAATGAACTTCATTTAATTTTTCACATCACTGCGTAAAATAGCAGAAATTACTTTTTATCCGCAAGCACAATTCAATTCCGACACTAGGACGATGATGGTGTGCAGACGTTAAGCATTGAAAGCATGTTCCCCGAAAATCAGAAACACCACGTCCTGGAGCCAGATAAGACACTAGAGCCCTGCACATTTTTTTCATTATTTTAAATGGATATTAGCAGAAGGGATTTGGACCGTATAAAAATAACACGATTATTTTCATATGTACGGATTTGGATAACCAGGAAATTATTTAAAGATTTTATATCACGAATCCTCACATCACCTTCATAAGCCAGCAATTAAGGTGTAAGCCACTAGTTAATGCAATTTGTTTTTGCTGTCGTATAAGAAGAACGAAAAATATTCGAGTATATCGAACCTGTAACAGTTCACAGGGAACAAAAATAATTAATTGCGCGTATACTCGCACTGACCGGAAGAAATTAATTGAAATCATTCCATTGTACATTATGCAATTAAAATGTTCGTCCCGAAGAGATTTGTGGGTACTTGAAAACATATTCCTATAACCTACATTGAGCGACATTTTAATCACCATGAAATGATTGGTTTTTAGCGATGCGACTATGTTAAACCAATTTCATTATAGACTTGGTGAAATGTTCTTAGATCAATAAATAATGGATCTAGAGCCTTACAGTTATGATGTTTCTGCCAGAAATAAATAACTTAGAATCTTGGGTGTGCTATAATGCCATGAAAATATCGTAAAACGAGTACAAAGGGAAATTTAAAATTTGTATACTTGTGACTAAAGATATATGTATACCGGGTAATCCGGTTTGGGATACAGATATCTTGGGACCTAATTCATGTTATGAAGAAAAATCTTATAGGAGGGGAGGGCTCTATCTTCACCACTCACTGTTAAAGGGTGTTTAAAAAAGTTCCTTCAGAGAAGTAGGTACCAACAATCCACTATACAAAGTTTTTACCTAGGGCTTACAGTTTTACAGGTATAGGCGTTAAATAAATGAATCCCCAATAGGACTATTTTTTATTATTATCACTTCCTAAATCGGCGGATTTGAAGGAATGGAAGGGTGTTAAAAATATATCCCCCACGTTCCACCATGATTTTTTTCCCTGTGTATTCGCTGGGCATATGATGTCCATATCTTCATACAGTGGACTGTAATAATTAGCATTTAAGAAACGCATATATATATTGGTATATACATAGATATATACTAGTATATGTATGTCATTGTGTAAAATGTCTATATGTATGTATGTGTGTATTGTATAGGTAGGTTAGGTAGACTAAGGTTTATTTTAAGTTAGATATTAAGTTTTTATAAAAAATACAAAATTATGTCCATATGCTAAGTTTTTTGTTAAATTCTTTTCTTAGCCTTAAGCACAGAAAATAAGTATATATAAGTATCAAATGTAAACAAAGTCGAAAGACATAGATGCAAGAGTTTAGAGTAGCTTAGAGTGCCTGTGTGGGGCCAGTAAGTTAGTGTAAGATTGTTAAGTAATTTTAAGCTAGCATTTAAGCATTTTTTGTTAGTATGTAAGAATTAATGATTTAGAAAATAAAATGCATTTAAAACTAAACTAAACTAAACTGGACTGTAATAATACCACCGTGTTAATACCTCAAGTACACCACTGCGTTGTTTTTATTGACACATAATAAGCTGCTTCTCTTGCCAACATTGAACATCGTACAGTATCTCACCGCTTAAATTGTAAACCCTCGACATGACCTGCAAAATTGATAGTATTTTTAAGAATCTTTAAATATTTAGTTCCGGTTTGCCAGTTTCTGAAAATGTCTCGTTCGCAAAGAAAATTACATTACGTATTTGAATTATATTTGGTTACGTAAATGA
The DNA here is from genome assembly GCA_963966105.1 of Volucella zonaria. Lineage (NCBI taxonomy): Eukaryota > Metazoa > Arthropoda > Insecta > Diptera > Syrphidae > Volucella > Volucella zonaria. The sequence goes on along the minus strand of OZ014533.1, from coordinate 41,010,582 downwards.
ATATTTGTTGATTCGATGCTATAGGCTTTAAACGGTGTTTTATCGGGAGCATATTTTATTTCTCTTTTGATGGTGGATGTAATCCATATATCCTCAAACTTAAATCGTTATTCCGTGTGACTTGAATATACATACACAATTTTAGGACATTCTTTACAGAAAACATCCAAAAGGCAATATGACGAATACTGAAATGAATACAGCTTACACGAATACCTTGATAATCATGACATCCTGGACTTTTGTCCAAGGTCTCACCCTGATAAGTACAACCGTGGGTGTGCTCTTTTCTCTAGGCTCGGCGGATCACTGTCTCATAACAAGTAATTGCTTGAACGCTGATCACACAGCTAGATAAAAGTTTTTTAAGAAAACAATAAGGCAGTATTGGAGAAAGGCAATAGAGAAAGCAAATCTTCTTAAGGAACTATGTTTCATCGATAACGCTGTGGATGCCTCCAGTGATAAAGTCACAAATGTTGTTCTCTTCGGAGATGGGTCCTTTAGCTCTCATTAGACGTCGACAATATATGCGAAACGAATAAAAACCGAGGCTAAAAATACTACAGTAACCTAAATTAGTGAAATTTCTGGTCATCCGTTAAGGACATTAGAAACTCTGCTAAATCCTTAACCCTAACGTATACGACAATTTATACAGGGTGAGTTTTTTAACTTGAGACATCCAAATTACTCGAAAAATACGCTATATCGCGAAAAATGTTTCAGACAAAAGTCACAAGGTTCTGAAGGGGACATAAGATGGTGACCACGAGTTTGACCTTGAGACCCATTTTCAAGATCAAACGAAGGTCACTTTTGATTTTTAAAATGATAGTTCCTGATTTTCATTGCTCAGCCGTATTCCTCAATGGGGCACACGCCTAAATCATTAATCAGTTTCCAATGTAGTTTGGGTGTTAGAAGGTCGAGATTTGTTTTGAGGAAGTCATTATTGCCTCGAGTGAAGTTAAAACTCAAATAAATTTCAGATAGGGACAAATTGTCCTAAACTTATCTGAGAGTGTATGATGTGCACTCTGCCCTTTTCTTCTTCTTGAACGGAACTTAGTTTTATGGGTGCGATACTCCTAGCACCGAACCCTTCCATAATACACTTCGTAATTTTTTTCATCATTCGTACACTTTTCGAGTAAATGGAAAATAATACATAATTACCCAGGCCGTCTCCAAAAAAGTGAATCCTCTTCCCTCTTCTTCTCCGGATCTATTGCACTTATGTACGCCCTATTGAAACGAATTAAAATCCTTTTTTTTGCAAATTTTGAGCAACCTCTAAATAAGACGCTCAGCGTCAGTTTAGGACTTCCTAAAATTTCCTAAATAAGTAATTCAATAATTTTATGACAATAACATACAATATACGAAATCTTACATTTGTTTACAGGATTTTCGTATTTTTTTTTTTATTATTATAAGAAATTTATTTTATTTTATTTATTCGATTGCTGAACTTATCGTATAAAAGCAAAACGTGCCATTTGCAGTGTGACCAATAGAATAACAATAAAAAAAATCTGTAGAAGGTGTATGGCGCCATCTACTTTGTAGTAGCACCGACGATGCCAGATTCCTCAATATTCCTCCCTGGTAAGTTGGGCTTTGGTCACGCTGGTCCTGTTTACCACTACCTTTGGAACTGGCTACATCCAAAATGGCTAACTTGGAAACTGGACGGGTGTAAACTCCGTTTTTTGTCTGAATAGTTACACTCCTAATTTTACCGTTCCGACCAGGGTTAACTTCTAACACACGGCCCTTAAGCCACGAATTTCTGAAGTTGCTTTGGCCAACCACGGTGACAATGCGTTGACGGAAATCGGTTTAGTGGACTGGAATCATTTAGTCCATCTTGTCAGATTGGGCAAATATTCGCGGATCCTTGTCTCCAAAATAAATTGCTGAATTATTCAGCGGCAAGCCAATTCTGCTTCAAAATAACGGCCCCATCTTGGAAACTTCCAATAGGCTTTGATCCATTTGAGGAGCCCAACAAGAAATGATAAGCGGTTAGAGCTTCTTCATTTTCTGCACTGATGGGCACATAGTCAGAGGGCGGGAGTTAATTATATTTTCCACCTGACCAGAATCGTCTGCAGCAGTTCTTCACATGGAGTCCTATTGAAATTGATTTGCGCAAGGGTTTGCTTTACAGAGCGAACTAGCCTCTGCCAAGAACCACCCATATGTGGAGCCCTTGGCGGAATAAGTGACCATTCAAGCTTTCCCTCACCTATGTCTATGGTCTCGGGAACGTTTTAAGTCTTGCGGGGGGGGAGAGGCCCCATTATAGGAACCGATGGTTTAACTCCCCTATTTCGACATTGTTGGTATTGATTTTGTACCTTCCTTAACATTGTACGTAACTCAGGAATATGGTACGTTTGGCGGACCTAATTTACAACGGTCTCGTTGTACTGGTGGTGGAATTTAAGGTGATAATGGTCCAGAATTAAGCGTTTTGTATGGTGGTCCCTTGGAAGTACATCCAAGTTCAACCCTTCCATCGCGTCGATTCTTCCTGCAATCCTCAGTAGTCCATCTTCGTCAATCACTTCGTTGCATGCCTCTCTCTGAGCTTGTTTCCACAAATAACGATTTCTTTGACAACAAATCAACAAACCAAAAGACTTTCGTCATTGCGTTGAGTAGTTTTCTCCATTTCGAAAATCTGTTTATGTCAATAACACAGGTTTCATTTGTATCTGCATGATAAAGTTGTTCGACATCAGGATTTAATTCACGTTCAAACACAGGCCAATATTTCTCATCTTCCTTAAGATAGTCAAGTTCACAGTACCAAATGATGTGCGAAGAAAAGTCGAATGGCGTTCTTATTTTTGTAACCTCGTCTGACACGTTTAATTTAGATGGTACCCATTTCCAAAATGCTGCATTAGTCCTCTCAAGAATTTCTGCAATCCTTAAAGGGACAAACTGTTGAAACTTAAAACATGGTGATCGAATCCAATAAATATCCGTTTTGGAATCGGTCCAAAAGGTTTGCCGCGTAAATCTGATCGAGTGAGAGTCGATGATCGTGGATGCAAGTTTGCTTCCGAGAACTGTAGCCTCGAGCTCCATCCTTGGAATTAATATTCGATGCAATGGAGCAACTTTGGTTTTTGCTGCTTTCAACCTATATATGAAGCTCTACTGTATCTGCATATGCAAAGATCTGCAAAGATTAACGTTGTTAAATATGTCCGGGAAACTCTAATGTTGTCTATCAAAGGCAATAATCTTAGCCACGTGTTCCAGACAATAAGTTGTTCATGCTTTGTCGGCTCATCCCAACCAATGCCAAATCTCCAAATTGACTGAAGTAAAATTTTTATATTCATCAACAAATTGGCAATTCGTCCAATAGGATCGTAAATCCTCATAAGAAGACGAAGGACTTCCCTTTTAGTTGGTGGTTTTTTGCCACTCATCACCTCCAGGCTCATTCGATCAAAGTTAAATTTAAAAAAAAAAAATTCGTCTATCGCAGGCGACCACTGTATCTCTAGAACTTTTTCAGCGTTTGTCATAGGTATGCTCAAATTCTTGTCTTCAACACGGTGTTCTAATCGGTTTATAACGGTGTGAGCATTAGATCGGAAATTTCTGATCTCGAAACCACCTTGGATATGGACATACACTAAATCCTTTTCTCAGTACCGAAATAATCATCCCAAAGAAAACTGCGGAATTGGATGAGGTTGCTCAAAGGAATTCTTACAACTATAGTAGCGTGGGTTAGACACACTTTTCCAGAACACTAAGAAGTGCACTCTCGACGTATTCGCACTACCAATCGTCCAGCACAAATTTGTCAAACGTTTAGATTGCAAAATATTTAAAACTAATGGAGGAAACAAGTAAATGAACAATAGACAAAACGATACTTCGGTATCGACAATGAAAACTTATTCCGCTACGCGGCAATTGGCGCACTGCACTGACATAAAAATAGACAACTGTGAAGACTTACAACCTTGTACAGACAGTTCGCTGACAGGCATAACCCGGAGATAAATAAAAGAGGATTACAGGGCTTTTGTAAGTTTGTATTAGAACAATAATATTCGGGCTGTGAACACCGAATATGTTCCCGCGAATAAATAAAATAATTTAGAGGAAAGTTCAAAACGACCGTTCCTGTCTCAAATTTGCCCGAACACATACTTTTAGAAGTAGGCATAGATCCAAATGAAGCCGGTAATGATGACAATATCTTTGCGATTGAAGATCGCCGGAGAATGTAGGAGCGACTTTTCAAGAAGTGTACAAGGCGAATGACAATGAAAATCCTGTCCTTGTGCACAATTCCCACCTTTGAAATGAAATAGTGAACTGACGATTCGAGAGCTCGGGTTTCACCCAGTTCAGTGACGAAAATATGGCAAAAAATGTCATCACCGATGAGAGGGCACTACCCCCGTTCATTTCGAAGGAAGAGCTCCAAACGTTCTTCGAATCGGTTAGAAGTAAGAAATCAGTGTGAACCGATGAAATACGGAACATTGTGCTTCGATATCTCCCACTAGAAGCTGCGGACATTTATACCACCCTGTTTAATAATGCAATGAATAGTGCCCATTATCTAGCGCATTGGAAAACTGCGGGGGTACATCCCATTCCCAAAAGGAATAAAGATACTTGCAATCCGGCGAATCTCCGCTCGATCAGTCTTCTTCCAAACATCAGTAAGGTTTTCGAGAAAGTGATCAATAGAGTCCTGACTAAGTGGGTTGAGGACAAAAATATAGTAAGGGATAATCAATTCGGTTTCAAGGCGGGGCATGATGTCATTCATACCGCGTCTAAACTTGTTTCGGATATTCAATGGAACAAAGGCGAGAACCAGTGCACTAGTGCCTGACTGATTGACTTGGAAAAGGCCTTCGATACTGTATGGTTAGAGGGGCTCTTCTTCAAGCTGAAGAGGTGATGTATATTCTTTACAATATGCTCACATATATAGAGTTCATCGTGAAGAATGGCGATGTGACTTCTGCTGGAACATTTCATATTATCATTAGTTTACAACAAGGATAGCGGTAAATTCGCCGATCTCAATCAACACTTACATAGGTGATTTGATTAAGGTCATTAATATACTTTCGATGATTAACTTTCGGAAGTCGAAAACCATTCTGTTTAGGACGCCTTTGTCTGGGGTCTCTAGGAACACCAGACAGAATTGCCGAAAGTTTTCGATCGTGGGACAGCACTGTCAGCCATTCGCTTGTCGAAATATATTCAGATACCTTAGGATTGATCTTACTAGATCGATATCTATATTTTGATAACCAGATACGAGTAGATGTTGCCCTTGCCAGAGCCAAAGGTGCTTTTGCACTTAAAAAGAGACTGTTTTATAAAGCCAAATCGATGCGCGCGTGATAGTGATCGGACCTTATACTGCCTATGCTTGTGTTTCGATATTCCGTGTGGTTCAGTATGAAAGCCAGTTAATTGGAAAACATTCGGGTGTTTGAAGGGCTTGTCTTCGCTTATATAGATCAAATTACCGGAGGCTGAGTGCATAAAATTCTATCTTAATGAGGTTCTTGTACAATAGAGCGAACCTAATACCAGTTGACAATTTCGTCATTATGTTGACTCGAAGGCGCATTGCAAGGTTTAAACCATACAAAAAAAAAACACAAAACTGTATTGTATAAGTTAATAAATAGACTCACAGTTTGGTAACTTAAGAACTAACTTACAGTTTCTTTTCACAAACTCTTTATTGTCTTTAATTGCCTAAGTCAGCTATTGACACCGTGTGATATAAGTCATGCAATTGTTGCAATTTCTTTTGAATACCTACTTATTGCAATGCACTAGCCGTCAGCAATTCCGTTCCAACTGAGCTCGTGTGGGTGTTACATCGCAGCGGATGCTCTTAAGTCTTCCCCTCTTAAATGCATTAGCCCGCGATCGCTAGAAATGTAGAAGATGGTTGAATTTTTGATAGATTATCTCTTGGTATCGTAAAAGGTTGGGTGATGTGATTACTTCTGCTTTAGGATGCGTTTCAGGAATGATTCGACTGTTCGAATTGTGACTTTCGTACTGTTTTTTTTTGAAAGGTTTGAAAACTGTCAGTATTATTGCTAGTACTCCAACGCAGATTATGACCTAATAAATGGTTAATTTGTGGATATTCCTTTAGACTGCAGTAATTGAATTTCATTTGCGTTATTGATCTGGAGGGCTTTCATTATTTCTAACGCGAGTAATCCTCGGTATTCTTTTTCTTTCGGACTTGGTTGAAATATTGCGGGAAATGCCTTTACCATTGTTGCTTCTTTAGAGGTGAATGATCTTAGATTTATATTTAGAGTAGTATTTTTAATTTTATAAGAAATGTGCCATTGAGGCTATGAGAAGTATTTTCGTGCTCTGGAATGCCAGTCAACTGGTTTAAGTGTAGAGCGCCTGTAGAAATGGCGTCTATAGGTAGAATGTGTTGGTCTTGCAAGTAACTGATAAACTACTTAATAAATTACATATTCATTGTAGCGTCAGCCTTTTGGCAAAAGAAAAAAAAATATTAATATGTTTAGTTGTGGTGTTCTGTTTGTGCTCCCTCACTGTATCAAATCCAATCAATTTAACCCTTTTTAAAAACCGACCTTTAACCCTCCCAATCTATTAATTGGACCTACTAATCTCTCTTTCCGAACTTACAACAAAACCTAACTCTATCAAACTTCCCTCTATTTTCAAATTCCCTCATTCCACTTTCTTCGTAGTCTCACTCTCTCCTTGTTACTGTGGTGAATATGTCCCTTTTGTCATAGAGAGTTGTGTTGACCAATGCAAATTCAGGAGGAAGAGGTGGAAAGCCTTGCTAAGGCTACAGATCGTGTGGTAGTAATCTATGTAGATATGAATGTTTATATGTAGGTTGTGTACTGTGATGAAAAATATAATTTAGACAGGATCCTATTTTTGCGAGAGAGAATCTAGAGTAGGAATTGATTATATGATTAATAAACGAAAGAGGTAGAAAGCGAACTAGGAAGCAAAGAAATGGGACATTTTTTTTTTAGAGAACGAGACCAGGTCAATGGACTTTACGGGTCTTGATCAGCTGATGGAATCAGCTGACTAGATCGGGTTTTTTTGTAGGACTGTCTGGGGACATAACGGCAACTTCGTGTTGGCTGGGATTTTTTTTGTTGCTCCTCCTTTTTTTGGAGTTGAAATTGGGCAGTCGATGTCTGGAGTTAAAGCAACAAGGTTGCTAGATATTCGGGTTCTGCTCGTTTTGTCTTTTTTTTCTCTTGAGATACTCGTATTGTAGCGAGCAAATAGTATAAAATTAAAAATAAAGTACATTTTTTTGGACTGCGGAGCGCACAGTTTTTGCTTCATATACGGAACAGAGTCATTTTGGTGATATCCACCGGGTGTCCGCGGAAAAGTGAGCCGACGGTAAATTCTCCCCCGGCTAACCAATAAAAAAAAGAAAGTCACCCAAAGTGAAAAAAAAAAATCTGAACCCCCAACCTTGCCCCATTACACCTACGCGGTGCACTTTTTTTTACCGATGAAACAAGGACAACCCACAAATAATCTGGTAGGCAAAAAGTCCTTGCCGGTAAGGTGCGAAATACAAAAAAAAAAACAAAAACACAAAATCAATCGTAATGCGGATTACGAACCCAGCGCTAAAAGCTACATCGCCTGCAAGAGGTGCTCCGCGGGACCACCACAACGACAGCAACAACAACTTTAACATTGTTAACAAAAAAAAAAAATATCAGTAAACTTGAAGTATATAAAAAAACAAAAAAATGTGAGTTCATTGACAAAGAAAAAATAAAGAATATTTGCTTCTCATAAAAAAAAATAAAAATTTATAGATATATAGATATATGCAAATATACACGCATCCATACATCTATACGCATATATGTACATAAATATGTGTATATTCATTTAGATAGTAGGTTAAGATATAACATATTTGCTTAGATTTGTTTTTTTTGTGAATTGCTAAATTTAAGAATAGTGTTTAAGAGCTTGAGTATTTTTTTTTTGAATTCGTTGTGTAGAGTAAGGTTAGGGTTACCATAAGTTTTTTTTTTTTAATTATTTTTTTTTTTTGTGTGCCCAAACCAAAACAAAAAAAAATTGCTAATTCATCAAAGCGATTCTTCGACGTGCTGACGCCAGAACTACGGGGGATTTGAAAAATTTTAAGTGGCTGGAATTAGAGCAGCCGATTAATATTAAGGTGTAAAAAGTAAAATTCAAAAAGTTATCATTACTTTCAGTTCATAAGGTTTCAGTTTGTGAAATTTATTCTTGTTAGTCTATAAGTTTGCTTTTGCGAAATTTTTTTTATTTGATTATTTTAAATAAATGTATTTATATCATGAATTATATGATGGATATCAATATGAAATCAAGTTTTTTTTACTATGATGGTGGCTTAAGACCGCTGTAGCGAGTGGTGTGTGGATGGGCGGGCCGACCGTCCTTCGATGGGGTCGACGGTGACCGGACGTCACCTACAAACGATGACGACATAACGGAAATGACGTAACTGACTTCCGCTTATTATTATTTTTTTTACAGGGAGGATTTCGTTTTAGGGGCTACCATTCACAGTTTTGGCCAGAAGGGTAGTAATTGGCCGCATCCAAGTGCGATAAGGGTGTGTTGGCCATCCTCAGTCAACAACACCCGGCTTATTTCAGGTCGTGACGAGCTGTCATCGCTGTATGACACTGGGACATATTATTTGGTGTAGGGACATAGGGTAAAGTTAGCAAGTGATCTTGCTGTTTCTTTTCATCTTTTTTGCTATCATCTTTCCCTCCTCCTCTCTTTTAAGTCCGTCCGTATAATAACGTAAATTTCTTCATAACTATCCTTGTTCTTTTTTGATCTTTTTTTTATATTTCGGCACGAAACAAAAAGGTAAGTTGAATGGGGTAGTGACAATAACCAACCCAATCCGACGAGCTAGATCCGAGCAACCGCGAGCGTGCCACTGCCATCTACTCCTGCATCATGGATGCCTCCGTGCCCAACTGACTCCTTACAACATGTACCGTTTTCTATGCTTACAATATCTTTAGATTTACAAATAGACAGATAAATAAAACTTTTACGTTTATTGTTGGTTCCGTATATTCCATTACTATTTCTAAGAATAACATCGAATAATATTTCTGTAATTACATTGTTTCTTTCAACAGGTTTCATTAACAAATTTTTTTAAATTTCATTAATGGTGAGGGGAACATTTATTACATAGGGCATTATTGAACTATTACTTATGATTTTAGTTTCTGAGAAATCGAAAGCTTCTTCTATTGTTATACTCGAAAGATAGTTCTTGTTTATTTAATATACCGGTGGCAAGTTTCGATAAAATAAATGAGTTAATTATGCCTAACTTATCCCAGTGAATAATATAGATAATATTTTCTACTTCTTTATTAATGAGTTTTATTTTAAATTTAACATTTATAATTATATCAGAATTCGATTTATTGATTTTGCCTATTTCAATTTGGATTCTAGTAATATTTTTCATTCTCTTATTATATAATTGATTTTTAACTACTTGTTTATTATTATTTTTCAAAACGTCTGTTATTTTTTCTTTGATTGTAAAAAAATCATCGGGGTCTGGATTACCAGCATGCGCTGCCGAACGTTTTGTTTTTCGCGGTTTCAAATAGTGTAAAAGATTTTGAGTCTGTTACAACTCATGGGATAATATGGGATATAAGGTGGTAAAATATTTGCCAACAGTAAAGAGATGGCGTCTGCCGTTAATGGCTATTTTAAAGGGTATCGAAGCTATTGAACATCGCTCGGAAAAGTGTATCGAGCTAAAAAGAGACTACAAGGAGAAATAAGCATATTTTTCCCCATTTTTTTTGTGTTTTCTTTGTTAAGTCGGGTACTTCTGGGAATACCTTCGCTTTGTGGTTTCAAGGTCAAGGATTGGGGTTATCTCAGATATGAATCGTTCGTAGTGGTCTAGTTAAACAATGTGGATAAGTTTACAATTTCCGTCCTATATTTTCGTCTGTCCTACGTGCAGAGGAGAAGTCCAAAAGTTGGATTTTGCCTTGCAAGTGCAGAGAGTACATCTGAAAAGACGAGTTTTAATTCCTAATATTACTTTTACGGATTACTTTGTAATTGTAGAATTTTTAGTTTGTTTAGCTATTATATATATGTATATTATGTTTCCGATATCTACATCTTAACTTTGACTCCATTCGTTTGTTATTGTAGACGTAAATTACTTGTCCTACCTGATATTCTGAGATCGGCTTCCTTTTCTCATTATGATACTCGTATTTAATATCTTCCTCCTGCTCATTTTTGAGCTTTTCAATGTTAGATAAGTGTTTGGGATTCAGTTTAGGTATTCACTCATAAAACAGTTCGTTGGGTTTTTTACCAGTTACAAATGAAAAAAATAGTAAAATCATACTCATTGACTGCTCGAGGAGATCTTCAAAAGACCGTGAATGCCCGTCTGAATTGAAACATCTCATGATTTCAGGCAAGGTAGAGTAAAAATGTTCGACTTCATTTTTATGTGGCGGTGTGTTACATATTTTAATTTGAAGCTCAATCCTTAACATTGAGATTATTAGTGCTGAATTCAACGGCTTTTCGTTATCGATAATGAAGTTTTCAGGTACATAGAAAAAGAATAGTATACTTTTCTTCTTGTTCGGTTTCACTGGTAATGTCTTCGACAAATTTTTAGGTAAACCTTATTCGATAGTCATAAAAGTGGGGAGGATAAATTTTCTGTATTTTGCTCATAATTTCTTCAGAAGTTAAAAGTTCATTTACAATATTTTTGTTCAAATGTCTTTTAAAAGTGTTTATTATATCTGTCTCTGGAAATCGTGGTTTGATTAGAATGTCTGGTGTAGTTTCCAAAAGCAGTTTGCATTAGATACCTTCTTCATTGCCGATTTTAAGGACAACTTGATAACAAAAAAGATATATAGGAGTTTTCACAGTGGAGATCATATTTTGTGATGAGCTATCATCAAAGTCCTTTACGTGAGCATCGAACTTCTTGAGTTGTAGAGGCTAAGTAAGGTCACTGAATCTCGAGCAATTCTCTAGATGAGTCCCAAACTAAAGCCGCTCCCCCATTCCCCTTACCGCTTCCCATCCACTTCTTTTTCCCTTAGCTTGGATCAGCCTGGCTGAGGGCCCAGTGCGAACGGAGTATCCGGATATCTGGCGACCACCGGATTAGTTAGCTTTATCTGTATACAGCGGATCCCTGTACAGATGGACCATTCTTTCTCCACTACTCATGGCATTTAATAATGGATAAACTCTCAAAAAAAAAACAAAAACCTAAAACCGCTATTTCTGTAAAAACGGACAAATTCTCAAAAAAAAAGCACACCGGTACTCCTGTAATACCGGGCTGTAGAACGGTAATTGCACCGACTACCAGTAAACCTCCTGAGTTGTCGAGAGGAAGTAAAACCGTGCCAGGCCATTGCGCACCATTATCTAAAAGCTAACCCAACGAGCCTAAAACCAAATTTTCAACGAGTGGTAAGACTGTGGCCTGCCATTACCCTGTCATTTCCTCCATCACTACTAAGATTCCTCCCTCAATGGAAGAATCTGGGGCTCATCTGAAGTCGAAACGCTTCACACATTATCAAAACTTTCGGATCTATTCCGGAGGCTGAGAGAAGTACGGACATAAAGAGTAAGATTGAGTGGGCTAAAAACATCCTAAAATTACCCACTGCTCCCAAAACCCTAAAGGACTCCTCCAAGTACCAGAGATCATTGTATATAATAATAACACCAAAACCCCTAGGTCTTCCAACAAGTCATCTCTGAGGTCTTTTAGCGAAGTCCTAAAAGATGCAATAATATTCACGGTAATCGACAAAAACTACACCGACAGATCGATAAAACCTGAACGGTGGCAGTTGGCCAAGTTAAAGCTTTCAGGCAACTTCTTGGCCATCATCCGAGAAAACTCCGAACCACCGCCCATCACAAGCGACACCAAAGCCAAAGGTGGATTAGGGGAGATTTGGCCAGGTGCAAACCTAAAAGTCATGGCTAACGAGGATATCCCTATCATACCTAGAACCCACACCAGGATCCCAGTCGAACTCTCCTCCCCAGAAAACATTCTGTAGACCATCAGGCTCAGCAACCCGACCTTTCCGATCCATGACTGGAAAGTCGCGAAACTGGAAGAACTAAAGGGGCCTTATGGATGCGCGTTAATTGTGGTCAATAAGGAATCCCTTAACCCACTAGCGTAGATTAAAAGTATGATTCGGTTCGGATTCGAGTCGGTTCACCTAAGGGTTTATAAAAAGGATGAGCTGGATGATGATAAGGAACCTCCTCCTCCTCCAAAAAGAGATCCTATACGATCAAAGGAAAAAGATGAGCTCTTGGGCACACGTTCCAGGGCTCGAACTACATCGTGGTGGAGGCTACTCTGCTAAATTGTGGCAGTGATTAGGTTTCTCGAGATTAATTTCCTATTCCAGGAAACATGGATCGTAGAAGGCGTAGTTCGTGGACTTGGTACACCTGTATACGCTCCGCTCTATATAAGAGACAAAGGTAAGATTTGCATTTTTACTTCATAACCTCAGAGATCCCGACTCAACTGTTGCCATATTAGAGACTGCCAAGGGCTCCTACTGGCTGGCATCGGCCACGATCATGTGGGGCCTCGCCCTGGTGGTAACCTAGAAAGGGTTGTACTGGAATCTGGAGGGAAAAAAACTGGCCTCATCATCGAATCCGATGCTAACGCTCAACACACGGTATGGGGCAGTACTGACATCAATGATAGAGGTGAGTCACTTTTTGATTATATTATAAGTACTAACCTCATTGTTTGCAACATTGGCAATAAGCCCACTTTTATAACAAAAAACCGACAGGAAGTCCGAGATATCACTTTTGTCTCCGACAACTTCACTCAAATGCTATCGAACTGGATGGTATCGTCGAAAGACTCGTTTTCAGACCTCCTCCAAGCCTACCAGCATTCCGGAATTATCGGAAAACTGATTAGGTTTTCTGTCCTGTTTTCAACCTAGAGGCAAGAGAAAGCCGCACTGGTGGACAATAGCACTGGGACCGCCTAGAAACATTTCCAGAAATGTACAACATACCACGCTTACACCATCGCCCACATAATTGTTTGATCAGTGACTGCACTATCACTATCCATCAACTGTATGTACAAATGTGTTTATCACAACTTAATTATCTTAGAGATAATAGTATGCGGTTTACTCCTGAGAAAGACAGTACAACATCAAGTCAATCTACACTAATAATTTAGTCTCCCCATTAAATGTTGGATGCCACCCATGGAGCGAAATAGCCACTGAGCCCAAACACCTTTCTTTTTCTTTCTGTCTCACTTTCCGAAAAACTTAACACATGCTTCGGCATCATAAGTGTAGTCATACCCACTTGAGTGTTAAGTTATTTAAAAAAAAAAAAAAAAACAAGATTTGGAGTTCTCTTCTTTCGGTCGAATGCTGACCAGAAACTCCCCATGAAGGAAAACACTATTTTTTTGTTATCAGTCAAATTTAAATTAAATAAGTCCATTACTAAACAAACAATAAAAAAATAAAAAAAGTTTAGCTAGTTGTTTTTAACGTGGGGCGACGTGGAAAAAGCTCTAACTATATTTAAATAATGCTCATTCGCGTTATTGGCTACAGCGAACTCACGAGACTCTTAGTACTTTGTTCAGTGGTACATTTTCTTTAGGGATTAAAAATATCCCAAAATTGGAAAGATAAATAAAAACAAAAATGTGAAGAACTATTAGTATCTCATCTCATCTTTATAAAATTATCATCAGTTGTTGGAGGAATATTTTAATGTTCAACAACGTGGGAAAAAATATAAAATTATCATGCCATAATCAGAATTATTCCTAGTTAAGTATTAAATATTGTTTTTGAATTTCACAATATTAAATTTCTACACATAAGTTATTGGTTTGAAATCTATAAATTAAATTTGAATTATAGTTAATTAATAGATTGTAAGTTGATAATCTTACCGTTACTGTTATGTTTTTTTTAAAAATACACAGTATGAAAACCCTTATTAATTGTTTAAGTGATTTTTCCTTTATATTCTTATATTACTACAACAATAATACGAGTATTTGCCTACTTTATCTAAATTCTCGTTTATTAACCTAGCGTGATGGATTGATTCAAGTGAATTAAATTTAGTTCAGCTATTAGTTTTGTTTTGTTTCTGAGTAGATGATGGACGCAACTCAGATAAGTGCGATAATTACAGCTGCAGTTCATGCTATATGTTGAATTTACGCCTAGGCAGATTGTCAATTGCCTACTAATTAAAAAGACAATAATGCTGCATGTTGGCAATAAAAGTTTAATTGAATCCTTTTCTCAAAAATATCGGCAAAACGCGTTAAGAATATTTATTTCTGGCTTCCAAAAACCTATGTGCGATATATTATTTTCATCTAGACCAACAGATATGCCAACCGCTCTTGCTCTAGTATAAGAACTTGAAGCTAACCATAGGTAAACTGTCATAGAAACAGATCTCTGTCTCAATATCGGAATCCAACAAATTTTGGAAAGCCTGTACAGAATCCTAATCATATTCGGATATCCATGGCACCAATCCATAGTAATTCTCAACAATTGGCACAGTATCCAAATCATTATCAAAGGGCTATGCAGAAACAAAATAATTTCCAAATGCATTCCAACAACCCAAACCAATTCAAGCGACATCGCGAATCTGACAGGCAAACACTTCCTAAACTGTAGAGAATCAACCATTTGAACCAGATCTTATTATCAAACGGCACAGCTTTAGACAACCAAAACCGTCCGTACGGATGTAATTGCATAAACTCGGCTGATAGAGAGAGAAATTACTGTGATGAAGAGTATGATAACAAGAGTAGCAGTACAGAACATAAGGGCTTGCCAGAGACATTTGATGAGTTTAATTTTTGTAGGGAATGGTCCCTCCTGCCAAACGTCAGTCGATCCTTGGCGGGAATGAAGTAAAACCGGGGCTGCTAAGAACTATGCCCGAAATCTAAGCTTCCTTAAGGCCGCCAAGCCGATTACAAAACCATTTTATGTTAAGTCAATACACGGGACAAATGTTGTCACATCGAAATGCGTTATTAACCTTTTCAATAGTAATACTACTTTTTTTCTACTGCCAAACCGTAAAAAGTTTGACGGAATTATTGGTTTCGATTTTTTAAAAGAATTAGATGCAAAGTTAAATTTAGAGAAAGGAATGATAACGTACAACGGGGTGAGGAAAAGTTGTTCTGTTTTTACTGTAGAGACGTAAACAGTATTTCTTTAGTAAGCAACCCTGTCCCTTTTGATGTAATTAAAAAAATTTCCTCATTAATAACTCGTCGCAGAAGACTGTTTGCTGATCCTAACGAAGCTCTGCCCTTTAACACAAATGTTGTTGCAACCATAAGAACGACTGACAATGACCCTGTTTATTCCAAAGCCTCTCCATACCCCATTCCTGTTGCTGATTTTATTAGTAATCAAATAGAAAGTTTACTTCAAAACGGTATAATTAGGCCATCACGATCTCCCTATAACAATCCTATATGGATTGTTGTCAAAAAGGAGGTTGATGAGGCGGGTAAAAAAAAATGTTCTTAGTAATAGACTTCCGAAAATTTAATTGCAAACTATTAGCGACAAATATCCTATTCCTTATACTTCTACTATTCTTACAAATCTGGGAAAATCTTCCGTGTTTTCAACATTAGATCTCAAATCTGGTTTTCATCAGATTAATTTAGCGGAACGGGATAGATAAAAGACAGCATTTTCAAAAAATAATGGAAAGCATGAATCCTGCAGGTTACCTTTTGGGTTGAAAAACGCGCCAAGTATAATACAACGTGCAACAGATGGCGTTATTAGAACAGAGATAGGTAAATGCTGATGCGTTTATTTTTTGTTGATGCCTTCAATAGAATTAAAAAAAATGTTAGCATCCGAGACGTCTTACTACTCTATCCAGATTGTGGAAAACCATTCGATCTTATAGTCCAAGAGCCGACCGCGTGATGTCGTAAGACATAAGAAAGAAGGAAGAGTTGCATATGAAATGAAAGCTTGCTTGTTGACGTAAGCAAAACGCCCTCGGTTGGGTGAATTTTTTGCCCAGGGATTAAAAAAATGGAAACTTCCGTTAGGTTTTTTTTTATTTTAGTATGAATGAGTAATCATTCAACAGAGGACATTAAATAGTACTTGAAGCCATTAGGTTGGCAGCCCCCACCCGACACTAACCCTCGACAACCAAATTTTGAATAGAATTCGCTCAGAAGTACTATACGTAAGAAATAGTCCTTGTTCTCAAGGCTAATAAGTAAAGTATGATATGTGTTATTAAAATGTTACAAACGTACCTCTTTTTCATTTTTAGTATATTTTTATTGGGAAATTCAGTCAATCATAAATATTAAACAAGAAAACGCTTAAAACTGGCTTAACTATCTTACTCTAACTTACTGGGCCCATGCAGGCGCTCTAAGATAAACTTGATTCTTAAACTATAAGTATGTCTTTCGACTTAAATGTACAAACTTATGTACCTAATCTGAGTCGGAATCTGAATCGTCAAAAGTCTCAAATATGTCATCGTTTTTTTCGTTATCGCATATATTTATTTGTAGGATACTTCTGCATTTAATGGCGTTGGGTTTCCTAAGAACTATACTGGTTCAAGCCTTTCTTTTAAGACCCGTCCACATTCTTGCGCATTAAACATAGTGCAAGTGGCATTTATAATATTCTGCTACATTGGATTCACGCAAATAGTGCGCATAATTTTTTGTTTTAAGGAACTCCTGCATGGCCAGATGAGATTCAAATAAAAATGTTTAATTTTATTATTAAAAAGTGTCTCATTGCAGGATTTGTTGGAATAAAGCTTTTGAAATATAACGTATCTTGAACATTTACACTACTGCACCTTTTAACTCCATGCATCAGCGAGGTATACTCTTGTAATACATTTATTTTTGCATCGTCATCAATGTCACTCACTTCACTCATCGGAGCAAAAACATCCTCAATTTTTTTATTTTTTTTAAGAAGCTGAAACGGTTTTGTTTTGCCTTTACGAAAGAAACTTATGTTTAGCCGGTATATGCATGAAAAGCAGGTAACGCGGGGCATAAATGTGGGATTTCAATCCCAATGAAAACACTATCGACTTTTTATTGCTATTTATATTTATTTAAAGGGAAAAGACGAAAAGCCACTGGCCAGCACAATGGTTTAAATAAGACTCAAATACTACTCTAGCTGCTTGCTGGATTTTTAAAAAGCTAACGGTCGACTTTGGCTTGTTTGTCTCGAACTGTGTGTTTATTCGTTGGTCGTGGTGTCGTCGGTCCATCTGTCGTGTGCTTCCACTATGTGTGCACTGTTCAGTCGGATGTTCTCTTGTGTTTTTTGCTGTATTTCGTGTGGTCTTCATTCCGTTTGGCGACAAATGATTTTACTGTTTTGTGGTCTTTTGGGTATGAATTGTATGCGTCTTCGGTAGGGTATCTCCACGTCGGTCTGGCTACCTATCCCATATAAATTCGGGCCAAGTGCTGCCACTAAGGCATGTGCAGTTGTGGCCCGTGCTTTTGGAATTAGCATTTTCCATCCAAATTTCTATGCTGGGAAATTTGTACATGTTACCTAACAATATTACCAAAATATCAGTGTCTGAAGCCTTTACGATGATTTTCGAATTTACTACTGTCACTTACTTCTAATAATAAAGACACATATCGAGAAAATAAATTACAGAGGAAAAAAATGTACTCTTTCTCAATAATTTCTTCAATTATAAATTCCGAAGGGGATTCGAATGCAGCTTGATGTATTTCACGCATCTCGTGCCAATGCATCACGGTTTTACCCCCAGCAAAATATTTGTTATATTTGCCTACCTAGTAACCATAGCACGCTGGATGATAAAGAATTGTGTTACAATTTGTCAAATCATTGAACAACTTCGAATTTTGCAACACGTCGGCAATTTGCTTTAAGTGATTCATCGTATTGTATAACGTGAAGTGCGTACGGACGCAAACGTCCTTCGAGAACCTATGCATTTCCACCGCGTTTTATCAGAAGAAGAGGTATTGTAGCTTCCACAGCAGTTTCTACTCCAACCGCTTCTCCAAAATGTGACCTCCAGATGAGTACGGGGTTATGGGATGTGGCGCGCTATCAACGGCAGCAGCAATGATCATGTGAAGCCAATAATAAGGGTATGTGATTTTTCGGAACATTGACACGCCTATTAGAAATTTTACTTACTCTCTCTGGCTAACAAAACGTTTCAAATTCTTCCTTGTATTTGGTCATAAGAACCGTGATTTCTTGTAGCATGTTGAATTCTAGCCGAAATTATTAATATTTTCACCAGATAATTCTATGTCAACATACTTAAACGTTTTTATGCATCGAAAAGCTGAAGAATTTGAGATCTTCGGGAAAGTCTCATCTGTAAAGTCTAATACTCGTAAATTGTCATTTTTATCACAACAAAAACACTTCTTCATTTTATTTCTACCACGCTTTGCCTTTTTGGTACAATATATTAACAAGTAGCCAATTGATCATTGATAATAATAACAAATAATAACAACAAAATGCATATCAGTGCATTGTTGTAATATACCGTACGATGAGTAATTGAAATATTATTTTGATGGGCTCTCTGAACTTTTTGCGGAAGAGCGTTCCATATAGTCGTACTCGTATATAAAGTGTGTGCAAGTCACGGGCCAAAAATCATGGGTTGTCGATGTATCTGGTGAAATCATCACAGACAACCCTATATATTTGTCAATGGTAAGCCACGATTTTAATCTGGTATAATTTACAACTTTGTTTTTTATGCATATAGCCAATCAAAAAAATGCGTTATTAGAAGCTAGGTTGTCGGGTTTTAGTGGTCGGGTGGGGACTGCCAACCCAATGGCTTCAAGTACTATTTAAGGTCCTCTATTGAATGGTTACTCATTCATTCTTCTTTTTTATGTCTACGAAAATAAAAAAAAACGTACCGTAAGTTGCCATTTTTTTAATCCCTTAGGCAAAAATTCAGCCAACCCAGGGCGTTTTGCTTACGTCTGCAAGCAAGCTTTCATTTTATATGCAACTCTTCCTTCTTTCTTATGTCTTGTGACATCACGCGGTCGGCTCTCCTATTATTACAAGTGACGCTTCATGCCATGAGCTTGGCGCTGTCCTCTCTCAGGGAAGCAGACCAATAATAATGATTTCGCGTACATTGTCGTCTATAAATCAAAATTATGCTACAAATAAACGTGAATTATTGGCAATTGTGTCGGCGTTGCAGAGGCTCAGAAACTATATGTATGGGCAACTCGGTTGAACATCTATACAGACCATCAACCTTTAACCTTTACCATTTCGGACAAAAACCCAAACGCAAAAATGAAATGATAGCGAGCTTTCGTAGAGAAGTGCTCACTGATCTTTTTCTACAAGCCTGGCAAGGGAAATTTTTTTGCGGACGCTTTGTCTCGGCAACATATAAATGTCTTGGAATGGTCTGAAAGTTTGGACCCTACGACAGTCAATAGTGAGGCTTCTTTAACTAAAATAATACGTGCCAAACCCATTGAACGGCTTTAAAAACCAAATTATTCTTAACTTGGGATCAGGGTCTCTTAAGAAAACAAAGGTAATTTTCATGTTGCAGATGAGGAATACGGTAACATTTGATGACGTAAATAGCGTTTTCCCAATTCTTAAGGATGTTATCAATCCCAATGTTGTAAATGCAATTTATTGCGACTTATTTGTTTTATCACAAATACGAAACAAGTTAATCACTTTGTTTCCTTTGGTAAAATTCTATCATACAGGAAAAATAGTAACAGATATTTTTAGCCCAAACGATCAACAAGATATTTTGGTTACCCAGCATAGCAGAGCTCATCGATTTGTTCGCGAAATTTCACAACAAGTCCTAAGCGATTATTACTTTCCAAAAATTAAAAAAGGTTTAAAGGAAATAGTCTCGAATTGTAAAGTCTGTTACGAAGCAAAATATCAAAAACATCCTCTTAAGCATGAGATGGAGAAACACCTATACCATTTTATTCTGGGGGAGATACTTCATATGGACATTTAATCGACAGCGGGTCCTTATTTCTTAGCGTGTGTGGATAAGATTCCCAAATTTGCAACTGTGAAACCAATTAAATCACGTGCAATTGTTGACGAAAAAGAACCGATTTCAGAAATATTAAATATTTTCAAAAATAACAAAACTGTGTGCTGTGATAATGATAAGTCTTTTATCTCGGAAACTATAAGGTCATTGCTAAGGGATCATTTTGGTATAACTATTTTTATTACACCTGCCTTTCATAGGGTAACAAATGGACAAGTAGAAGGGTTTCATAGCACTCTCTCCAAAATAGCAAAGTGCATAAGATTAGAAAAGAATATCAGTGATACTGCTCAACTCATTTTACTTGCTACAAGCAAGTACAATACGACGATCCATTCAGTCACTAATCACAGACCAATTGACATTATCCATTCTATTTCGGCTGCATTAGGAGATGACATTAGGAAAAAGATCACCTACAACCAAAAAAATTTATCTAAAATAAAATAATAAAAAGATACAAATCTGAGTATTCGAACCTGGTGAAAAAGTCTTCGTAAGAACAACTAAAAGAATTGGAAATAAATTTAGCAAACCCTTTGTTAAAAAGACTGTTCCAAGAGATTTAGGAATAACCGTTCTACGGACTGAAACTTTTGAAAACTGGTCCAAGATAGGGCAAACTATTACGCTGAATCTTTTTACGTTATTTGGTCTTGAATTAAACAAAAACGTTTCTCCATATTTTTTTATTTTTTTTTCAAATTAAACATGTCTATTACTAATAATATTCTTATGAATTAATTTTTCGTTAAATATGAAAAACAAACTAATTATTGAATCATTATATTCTAAAATTAATAGTTTATATATATAATTTAAAAGACCGAAAGTAAAACTAAAATATTGAGAAAAAATTGCGGAAATCCTCAAAAATGGTACTGCAATATAAATATAAATATAAATATAAATACAAATATAAATACAAATATCAATATAAATATAAATATGAATATAAATATAAATATAAATATAAATATAAATATAAATATAAATATAAATATAAATATAAATATAAATATAAATATAAATATAAATATAAATATAAATATAAATATAAATATAAATATAAATATAAATATAAATATAAATATAAATATAAATATAAATGTAAATATAAATATAAATATAAATATAAATATAAATATAAATATAAATATAAATATAAATATAAATATAAATATAAATATAAATATAAATATAAATATAAATATAAATATAAATATAAATATAAATATAAATATAAATATAAATATAAATATAAATATAAATATAAATATAAATATAAATATAAATATAAATATAAATATAAATATAAATATAAATATAAATATAAATATAAATATAAATATAAATATAAATATAAATATAAATATAAATATAAATATAAATATAAATATAAATATAAATATAAATATAAATATAAATATAAATATAAATATAAATATAAATATAAATATAAATATAAATATAAATATAAATATAAATATAAATATAAATATAAATATAAATATAAATATAAATATAAATATAAATATAAATATAAATATAAATATAAATATAAATATAAATATAAATATAAATATAAATATAAATATAAATATAAATATAAATATAAATATAAATATAAATATAAATATAAATATAAATATAAATATAAATATAAATATAAATATAAATATAAATATAAATATAAATATAAATATAAATATAAATATAAATATAAATATAAATATAAATATAAATACAAATGTAAATAAACTATAAATATAAATATAAATATAAAAAAGTAATTGTAAGCAAATCCTAAATATTTAAATTATTTAAAATACATAAAATACAATTTTTGTTAAAAATATCAAAATTGCATCAAAACAAAGCTGAAGGTCTTCACTTGAAAGGGGGAGTAGTTACGGATCATCAGAAACAACAATCCAATTGAAGATTGATTAAATTAGGTGCTTCGTTGCCGACTGTACTAATAGCCAAATGTGTAAACAAACAAATACATTTGCATCTATCATTATCCATCAACGGTACCTACAGTGTGTATATTACAACTTAATTATCTTTATGATAATGGTGCGCGGTTTACTTCTGAGAAAGTGCATGGCAGTGCAGATTTGGAGTTCTCCTCGTTCGGTCGAATGCTGACCAGAAACTTCCCCTCGAAGGGAAATACTAGTTTTTTGTTATCAGTAAAATTTAAATTAAATAAGTACATTATTATGATAAAATAATAAAAAAAAGTCTTGCAAAAAAGCCATTAGGAATAAATCGGGCTTTCAACCTCGCATAACTCATCTCATCTCGGTTATAGGACCGAAACTTACCTATAGGGTTGTTGTCTGGTAGACGGTCTTAGACAACTTAATCAACTGCAGCAAACTAAAATTCCAAAGAACAGCATGTCAATGGATATTCTGTTTCACTTGACATCCCTCGATAACGTCAGTAACTAAAGCAACTACATAGTGGACAAATAATTTATTCGGCCACGCTAATAATTTTAATATACTACGAATCCTCGCAGAGAACACCGATTACACTATACCTAAGGTTTGCTTTGACAAAGACTTTCATGTAAGCTTTCCCACTTGATCCTTCTGGGAGGAACATGCTTTCATGGATAACAAGTCAATCGACTTCTACACATGTATGTAAGATCGAAGACTGATAACGGGGTTGGTGGCGGTGTTTTCTCAGATAAGCTTAACCTAGGCCCCTCCTACCATTTTCCAAATCATTGTATCGTGTTCCATTGTATCTTGGCGATTAAAGAAGCTCTGTCCTGGCTGAAGGAAAACGAATATCACTGAATTCTAGAACTGCCCTTGACTACCAATCATCGTTTAGCAGTCCAACCTTCACCTATGTTGAATGCTGAGATGTTCCAGGGAATTGTAGGGCGGACGTAGCATCGGTATACCAATCGTTACGTGCAAATAAATGTTAAACTGGATGCTAACAAAAGAACAAACTGTAGATGGACTGTTGGATTAACATGTCTAGCGACCAAACGGAACTGGCCGAAGCTGAATCTGGCCCGCTCTAAGAATTTGATCTTTCTATACATCTGAGCGCCATCACTGGACACTGCCTTATAGCTAAGCATGCAAGAAGGCTTGACGTCTTTTCAAATGATTTCCGTTGAAGCTGCCAGTATGAGGGGGTGTAGTAGTTTACTAGGGTTACCTACGTAGTTAATAGTAGTAACCCGCCAGGGTGAGATAAGATGAAAGAGTTCTCACTTGAAAGCAGCGGTTGGCATGCTTGCGGATGCACGGAAATTAGCTCGTCGGAGGGGGGGTACTTGCTGCTTGTTTGCTGGCCTACAAAAAAAATCATGCCAAGAGGTGTAAATATTGTCACCTACGAAAGGTGAAGGGAGGATAGAAAGAGGACTTTGTTCCTTGCATACCAAAGGATATCCCACGTTTTGGATGTGCGTAATAAGGCACATATGGTTTAAAACTTGGATGGAGTGAAAATGCTAAAGAGGTATTGTAAACTACTGGTATCTTGTCCTAATTATGTCGTCGGTGTATTGACATACGGAGAAAGCTGCCCTACAAACTAGGCCTGTAAGAACGAGCTGTCATTTTCACCTTCGGATCTCGCAGGATAAGCCCAAGAGATTCTCCTTCTTCTTGAGCACAAATCATATTGCACGTTTCAACAAAGAAAAGAAATGTTAATGCATGATTACACGGAAACTATAAGCATTGTATTTCAAATAATGTAATTCACATGAGATTTCAGACCAGTAAGAATACATACGATTCGCTTAATTTGATAGGTATGTGCATGTATGTTTGTACATGTTACGAGTATAAATAAGATTGAGTAATATGAAAGATGAATAATGTAGTTGAAATTAATGTAGGTAATAATTTAGATATATATATATATGCATAAGTAGAATATATGTAGATATAAGTGAGTTAAAAGTTACAATATACATTTTTTAAAAGCCAAAGAATAAATTTTTGTAAACCAAATTGGTACTCACGGTTTTTAATCTCGATGGTAATTGCAGCGTCGAAATTTGTGCACAAATCCCTGCTTTCTGATTTCATTGGTGGGTTGAATAATTAATTACTTAATATTTAAATCTATTCTTGGGCCTTAAGATTAAATACAATAAGGTAATCTTTACGTTAAACAATTTTATAGGTCCTTCTTAAGTTTTTTTTGTTTTTCTAACATTTCTTTTCTGGTTTAAATTTAGTTAAATCAAAGTAAGTAGGAATAGACAATTTTAATAATGAGTTTAGGATAGTATGTTTTTAAGACAAGTTTGGTTAGGTTAATCTAGGTTAAGTTTTAAACATGTCACGTGAATAGATAGGTGATACATAAATGTTATACAACTTGAAAGATTAAATTGACGTAGCTAGCATTTTATGAATCGATTGAATCGTAATTATTCGTAATAAAAAACAATATAGGAGGTACTCAGCAGTATGGATACACTCAATTGGTTTTTGATTTGATCACTTGATCCAGCTGAATTTTACATTAGAACATACTAGGTGCACATACTCGTACATATGTATGTATAACTTAATTTGAGTGGTTTTTACAGCTGGACTTGGTTCTTTTCTTCTGTGATACGCCGTTTGAATATTATTAATATCTTTCAGTAACGATGTGTGTAACTCCGTATATATGTATGTGTGAAACTTTCGATGCGATCTGTTAGGTTAGGTACGTTCTTTGTTTTTTTGTATGTGTTATAAAGAAAATCCATTAGGTCACTTAAAGTCTGCGGATGCCTCGGTAAAGCATGGTCTATATGTTCCGTTATTTACGGCCGCTAGGTAACTGTATCCTGATGTGACACAAATGTACCGCATGAATTGCCTTACCAATAGCCATGCGCAGTTTTCTATAGAAATAACGAAATCTTATTAATTTTGTGATTAATGAAGGGGATTCACATTTTTATCTGATTGAGTTCTTAACCACAGATTTTGATTAATTTTATTTTCTCATATATAGAACGATACGGAGTATGGAATATACTTCTAAAAAAAATATGTTTGAGGAAAAAAAATCGAGAAGCATTCTCAATGCAACATTTACAAGCTTATGTTCGATCCGTGGTGATAAGACTTGCACTGAATTAGAAAAGAACGCAAGCAAACGGGTGGTGGCTTAAATATTCCATTTTCTGTACTAAAATTTTAACTCAATGGAGACTGCGTTTACATGTCAACGCTTTTGCATATTCTAAGCAACATGTTGCTGGAAAAGTGACGTACTGAGTTCTTTGTTGTTAAGAGGCTTTAAAACACATTTAAATGGATACACGCCACAAAGTCGTGAATTTTGGATGCACTTTGTGTGTACGAAAGACACGAAAAACTTTGTACATTGAAATGCGAACTTTTTTCTTTTTTGTGGATAGTATTTGTTTTACCGATGTCGACCCATGACCCTGAAATGAATTTATGGTTACTTCGTTCTGATGTCATTTACGAATATCTTTGGCGTGGTAAACACCAATTCTTTTTCCATCCAAATCCTCTATCTCGTACATAGATGTCTCTATCGCTTTAACAATTCTACATCGCCAAAATTTAGCACACAATTTTGAGTTCATATGCTTTCCTTTGCCACTTAAAATGAAGTTTCTTCTGAACACAACCTCTCCAGGACAGAAGGATCTGTTGGAACTTCTGAGGTTGTATGATTTAGCATTTCTCTCATAAGCACTTTTACTATGACCTTTTATTTTCTCGCGTATGATCGCAAGTTTATCGTTTGGTGCTAAACAAAGAAGTTCTCCATCTCCTAATGCTTTCAAGTTCCGCAGCAGCTTGTACGTGCTTGCATGAGTACTCATATGCTGACCATACCGACAATAATAAGGCGTCGTACCCGTAGATTGGTGGACTGACGTGCACAAGGCTTGTTGGATTTCGGACAGATGATTATCCCAATCTTTCAGATCCTCGCTCACATAACTCCTAATGGATGACAGAAAGGATTGGTTTACTCTTTCCGAAGCATTTGCCTGTGGAGAGTAAACAGCGTTTCGGATATGAGTACATCCGTATTGTTGCAAAAACATTTGAAACTCTTTCGAAGTAAATTGTTTGCCATTGTCGCTATGAACAAATTCAGGCACGCCAACTGGCGGAAAACAGTATGTTTCAAGCAATCTACTACTGCGCTGGTGTTAGCTTTACGCTTTACCTTTAGTAAGACATACTTGGAAAAACCCATCAAGCACTACAAAGATAAACGCATTACCACGTTTTGTTCTCGGATATGGTCAAATAAAGTCAATGTATAATTTATGAAATGGGCGATCGATTTCGTGACGTGATCCCATCGTAAGGTGCTATTGGAAGGTTTATTTTCTTTACACACTGAGCAATCACGGATGAACTGTCGTATTTGTACTGCCAGTTTACGCCAATAGAAAAGGTATCTGATCTTGGCGAGCGTTTTCGTCATTCCTCCGTGTGAACAGTTTGGAGGTTGGTGAAACGTTTCTATGATGGATGTCGTAAGTTTTGACGGTACCCAGAGTCTCCACTGGAATTCAGATTCAAGCCCGCAGTCAGAACAAGATGATTTCTTATATACTATACCATTTCTTAGCCTTAAATCAGGAAAGCTGTTTTGATTATCTGAAAACTTTGCGACCAGTTGCAAGTATTCTGGCGAATGAAATTCAGGGGAGTCAAGATCAATACAAGGGTGGTTCAATTCTTCTACCGTAGGCTATTCGAAAGCACGGGATAGTACATCTGGTACCACGTTTTGAGCTCCTTTTCGATGCTGAATACCAAATGTGAAGACTTGTAGCTTCAGGGACCACCTCGCTAACCTGCCACTCAAGTCTTTCAGGCTCATGAGCCATTTTAAGCTAGCGTGGTCTGTTATGATGGTGAAAGATGAACCTTCTACATATGCTCGAAATTTTTTTACCGCTTGTACTGCCGCATAGCACTCTTGCTCTGTAACTTGATGAGTCGCATTGCTGTCGTTAGAGAGTTAAACGAGTTAAGAGCATTGGGGCTCATCAAAAATTTATTGATATTCTTTAAAGTGTCTGTTAGTGGACCAGCTATAGATGCAAAATTGATAATAAATCGACGGTACCAGCCACATAAGCCCATGAAACGACGAACTTGCTTTTGTGATGTTGGCACCGGAAAGTCTTCTATAGCCGACACTTTATTTGGATCTGGTTTGATGTGTCCATCTCCAACGATGTACCCTAAATATTTCAGTTCTCGAAAACAAAATCATGACTTTTCTACATTGATCGTTAACCCTGATTTTCGGAGACAATCCGCGACTTTTTCAAGGATCTCCAGGTGACTTTTGAAATCCTTTGAGATGACCAGCAAATCATCAAGATAAACGAAAACACGTTCCCTAAGTGCGCTAGGGATCACTTTATCCATTAACCGGCACATCCTTTGAGCTGCGTTACACAACCCAAATGGCATGACGGTAAATTGATAGAGTGGTCTACCTGGCACAGTGACTGCCGTTTTCTCTCTTGAGGCTTCCTCTAGAGGAATCTGCCAGAACTTGTCTTTAAGATCCATGCTACTTATATAACGTGTATCTTGTAGGCGGCTCAGCATGCCCTCTATATGTGAAAGCGGATACGCATCTTTCTTTGAAAGCGAGTTCAGTTTGCGAGAGTCTAAGTACAAGCGGTTTTTTCCTGGTTTCCTTACCAGGACTATGGGTAAGCTCCAAGAACTGGAACTCTCTTCAATCACTCCCAAAGAAAGCGTACGATCGGCTCAGCGTTTCCAGTATCAATCACATGAGTTTCGATAGATGTTTTTCCTAAGCCTAGTTCTGAGAAAGAGGAAAATTTCGAAACTATCCGTTCTAGTTGAACACTCTCTGAGTTGGTAAGATAAATTTTTTTCGACAATCTTCTTTTTTATTTTTATCGGAAATCAATACATCAGATAACTCGCTAACGATATGAGGTGCAATACTGAACTTCTGCCAAAAGTCGATGCCTAGATAAAGAGGTTGTGATAATGATGGAATTAAATAGAGGTCTAGCTTTTCATGCTGGCCATTGTATTCTATATCTATGTTAACTCGGCCCACTATAGACTGATGATTGCCATCTGCGGTCTTTACAAATGAAGAAAACTTCAAGATTGGAGTCTTTAATTGTTTCACAACGTCTAAGCAGTCTTTTCCCAAGCATGAGACACTAGCTCCACTATCTAGCAATCCGATCATTTCTTTATCACTAATTTTAACGGTAGCATATGGCCGACTATCTTGCTCACTGTTGAGGATTGAGTTGCAAAGGATTTGCTTGAACATTTTCCGTTTTTTAAAACGTAAGCGGGTTCTATAGTACTTATTTAAATCCTGCACAGTTTTAAGTTCTTCAATTCTCATGAGTTTTGAACGAACTTGATTGTATTGCTTCAACCTTTCCTCATATGAAAGTTCTTAAGTTTTCCAGTTGTGGATTACACTGAACGCAGCTGACTACTATTACTCCATCAGCACCACATTTATAACAGAAAAGTCTGTTAACTTGTGACGGACAATCTGTGAACAAATGCCCTTGCCGCTAGCAATTAAAACAAGTAGGCAGGCGCTGAGAGAAAGTTTTACCCGTTCGGGCACTTGCATTTGTGACACTGCTTTTCAAATTTGATGTAACTGAGATATCTGGTTCTTTGTCAGAAAAAGTGTCTTCGTCATTAGGATTTACAATCTCATGAAGGGAATGGTAAAGATTAGTTCTATTTTGCATTACATATCGAGATTGCAACATCCGTTCAGTTTTTCTGCATTCATCCTTGAAGTGGTCAAGCGAGTAGATCTTCATGGGATAAATGAGATTTATTAACTTAGGACTAATGTTGGTTCTGAGTATCTCTACGAGGTCTTTGTCTTTCATTGGTGTTCTCAGTTGACTTTTCAATTGCATTATTGCACTGAAAAAGTCTTCGAAGTTCTCCCGAGGTAATTGTCGCCTGTCCATTATTTGTTTAATGATTTCGAAATCATTTTCATGATTCCGGAATTGCCTTACCAAAGCACTACGTAGATTTGGCCAATCACCTCGAGGATTACCTCGAAGATATTGCCAGTACCAATCCTGTGCAACGCCAGTTAGCAAATGATGAAAATTCATCAGAACATCGCTCCAAGAGCAGTTGTAATTGTTTTTCAACATGTCTACTCTGAAGACAAAATCTTCGACGGACATGGTCGATCCATCATATTTAAGTCCCCAACGGTCTAGATGGAATGTTGATCCATCGAATGACCTTGGGTGACTAAGTCTTTCGGTTGGCAAATGTCCATTTGCTCTGAAGCTTACGTAAGAATCTGAAATTCGAAAAATTTAGAGAACGATCAGGAGACAATGGCGTTGATCCAGGGGGTGAGTGGGTAACCGGTTTGAAGTTGTTTGTCTCACCGTAATGTTATGTCTGCATTACGGTGAGACTGTGAGCGAGTGGATCTATTCTTTTGCTTAGGAACAGTTCCACTAGTTCGATTATTTCGATTTATTTTTTTTTTTTATCAAACTAAACAAAATTTAATATGGGCAGAAGAAAAAAACGAAAACTTTGTTTCGATATAAAAATAATTGACTGAGTTGAGACGAGCGTAAGATTTTTCAGTGTTCAAGAAGTTGTGGTTCACAAGAAATAGTTTAAAAGTCAAAGAAGAAGAGGAGAGAGTATAGAGAAGGGTCAAATGATATGCATAGTTGAAGAACAGCTTATTCCAATGTGGAATAAAATCGGTTTCTGATCTCTGGACTATTGAGCGAATTCATCAACGACTCAGAAAGTCATGAACCTCTAAAATATCGAAAGTGTTTTTGCCAACAATCGAAACTTTAACTTTGCTGTTTCTTCAGTTAATTGTTGTCTTTCAAATACCTAAAAAATATCTCATAGAAAACAAATGAACGTTAAAGAAGCTCCCGCAAGAAAACTTGAAATAAGTGGTGTGGTACGAAGGATGTTCTCGTAATTCCGGATATCGAGAACGAAGGTTTGGGACTTGGTATCTCTGGACCACATTTTAGGGCGATCTTGTAAGGACATCAGATTTGTGTCTCTTTACTTCGTGCCCCACGTTGGGCGCCATTTTGTTTACTACGGTTACCTACGTAGTTAATAGTAGTAACCCGCCAGGGTGAGATAAGATGAAAGAGTTCTCACTTGAAAGCAGCGGTTGGCATGCTTGCGGATGCACGGCAATTAGCTCGTCGGAGGGGGGGTACTTGCTGCTTGTTTGCTGGCCTACAAAAAAAATCATGCCAAGAGGTGTAAATATTGTCACCTACGAAAGATGAAGGGAAGATAGAAAGAGGACTTTGTTCCTTGCATACCAAAGGATATCCCACGTTTTGGATGTGCGTAATAAGGCTATTGTCAAATATGGTTTAAAACTTGAATGGAGTGAAAATGCTAAAGAGGTATTGTAAACTACTGGTATCTTGTCTTAATTATGTCGTCGGTGTATTGACATACGGAGAAAGCTGGCCTACAGACTAGGCCTGTAAGTACGAGCTGTCATTTTCACCTTGGGATCTCGCAGGATAAGCCCAAGAGATTCTCCTTCTTCTTGAGCACAAATCATATTGCACGTTTCAACAATAAAAAGAAATGTTAATGCATGATTACACGGAAACTATAAGCATTGTATTTCAAATAATGTAATTCACATGAGATTTCAGACCAGCTTGGTAAGAATACATACGATTCGCTTAATTTGATAGGTATGTTTGTACATGTTACGAGTATAAATAAGATTGAGTAATATGAAAGATGAATAATATAGTAGAAATTAATGTAGGTAATAATTTAGATATATATATATATGCATAAGTAGAATATATGTAGATATAAGTTAGTTAAAAGTTGCAATATACATTTTTTAAAAGCCAAAGAATAAATTTTTGTAAACCAAATTGGTACTCACGGTTTTTGATCTCGATGGTAATTGCAGCGTCGAAATTTGTGCACAAATCCCTGCTTTCTGATTTCATTGGTGGGTTGAATAATTAATTACTTAATATTTAAATCTATTCTTGGGCCTTAAGATTAAATACAATAAGGTAATCTTTACGTTAAACAATTTTATAGGTCCTTCTTAAGTTTTTTTTGTTTTTCTAACATTTCTTTTCTGGTTTAAATTTAGTTAAATCAAAGTAAGTAGGAATAGACAATTTTAATAATGAGTTTAGGATAGTACGTTTTTAAGACAAATTTGGTTAGTGTTTAATAATTTCGTTATCGCCAACGAATTAGAAAAAAAAAGAGAAAAAAAACGAAAGATTTCAACGACGAACAATTTTTATTTTTGGTATTACCCTCTTTGTGACTGCGATCCAAATGACCGAGCCACTCTTTAGTTCAATAGAATGTTAACAAATCAGATGACAAAATACGGTATCATACTCAATAAATACAATTAAATCATCAGATGAGAGAATGCATGAGAGATAATGAATTTACAGTGCGATTAAACATAATCAATTAAATTTTTATAGCTGAAGTTAAACGTACCATAGGGTGTATTAGATTTGGATGTTACATTTTAAAATAAGCAAAAGAATATAAGAAATATATAGAGTACAATAAATTCAAGATAAATTAAGAAAATTTAGTAATCTTAAACATTCCCCCGCACCTGAACAAAGTTTCAGGACACTGGCAGGATGGCCAATTTATGAATGGGACGAATTAAATTGCCATTGGTAGTTCTTAGAGTGACGACGAGAACATGTCCGTCTACTCCCGGATGAACTTCTATGACTTGACCCATGGTCCACTTTCCAGGTGGTAAGTTGTTTTCTTTTATAACTACCAGATCATTGACTTTGATGTTAGATCGAATCTGCTGCCAGCGAGGACGATTCTGCAATGAAGTCAAGTACTCCATTTGCCAGCGTTTCCAAAAGCCTTGGATCTTGGTTTGTATTTGATGCCAGCTGGACAATCGATTGGCGGGTATATCAGTTGTTGGCTCTGGAACGGCTGCATAGGATTCTCCTAAAAAGAAGTGCGCAGGTGTTAATGGGTTAATTTCGGTGTCCGATATTTGACATAGCGGCCGCGAATTAAGAATAGCCTCAATTTGCGTCAGAAGAGTATAGAGTTGTTCGAATGTTAAAATATCGGTACCGACCACACGCCGAAGATGTTGTTTTACGGATTTTACTCCAGCCTCCCACAAACCGCCGAAGTGAGGTGCTGAAGGGGGAACGAAATGCCACGAAATGCCATCACGAGCCAACGAATCTGCTATGAGCGAGTTGTGATTTTGGGATAAAAGAAGTTCATGCATCTGCGATAACGAACGAGCAGATCCGCGAAAGTTTGTTGCATTGTCAGAGTACATGTGCGATGGTTTTCCGCGCCGAGAGACAAACCGACGAAGAGCTGCAAGAAAGGTTTCTGTAGTCAAATCACTGACTAGCTCTAAATGAATTGCTTTCGTCACTAGGTACACAAAAAGCGCTATGTAGCCTTTACCAAACCTCGATTGTCTACCCGATTTGATTTTTAAAGTTATTGGACCCGCGTAATCACAACCGCTATGCGCGAACGGTCTGCTAGGTTGAATTCGTTCCGGTGGTAGATTCCCCATTAGCTGAGTAGTGGTTTCTTTTCGTTCACGAAAGCAGGGTATACAGGCATGAGTTATTTTCCGAAGTAAATTGCGACAACCAATAACCCAATATTCTTGTCGAATTAGCGCGAAAAGTGTTGTTATTCCTGGATGCAAGTAACGTTTATGGGCATCCAGTGAGATTAGTTTGGTAATGACGTGTCCCTTTGGTATGATGATGGGGTGTTTCGTAGAAAATGAAATGTCGGCTTGTTGAATTCTTCCTCCAACCCTCAGGATACCTTTATCATCTAGGAAAGGAGAAAGATTAATTATTTTGCATTTATTAGGGAAGAAACCATGTTTATGAAACGATTTGATATAGTCACCAAAATACCGATCCTGCAGCCATTTAATGACAGTTAATTTTGCCTCGTAGATTTCATTGGGCCTAAGATGAAGCGAAGAAGGTAAATTTTGTTTGTGAGCTCTAGCGGTCAGACGTTGTATTCGAGCTACTGTTCGGATCAGAAGATTCCATGTTGAAATCCGTTTCGAAAGTGACTCAAACGGATGATCACTGTTGACAACAAGGTACGACTGCTTTGGAAGTTTCTTCTCCTCTTGCTTGCAATCGGGATCGTCTTCTAAGTCGGTAACAATAGGCCAGTTTTCAGATTTTTCCTTTAGCCAATGCGGGCCGGTCCACCAAATCGGATGATTGAAAAGCTGAGACGGTGATATGCCGCGCGATGCACAATCAGCTGGATTGCATTCCGATCGGACATGAAACCACCTATTTCAAGGAATGGCATCTAGGATTTCCGAAGTACGATTACCTACAAAAATATTCCAGCGACGAGGAGGAGACGAAAGCCATGATAGTACTACCTTTGAGTCTGACCAGGCGTATATGTTGGTAAATGTAACGCAAAGGAATTTCTGTACCGCAACAAGTAATCGTACAAGTAAAACGGAAGCACAAAGTTCTAACCGCGGAATGCTTAGTTGTTTTAATGGAGATACCCGAGATTTTGCGGCGAGAATGTTTATTTTGATGGCTCCACTGGGTAATTCATAGCGCGAATAGATAACGGCCGTGTATGCTGAAGCCGATGCATCTGAAAATGCATGCAATTGAAATGAAGCGTTTTGAAGACCGATAACTCTAGGTATTTCGATTTTTGCTAGGATTGGAAGTTCACCACGATATTTTTCCCATTGGTGTGTAATTGAGTATGGAAGATTATCATCCCAGCCCACATTTCGGTGCCATAATTCTTGAAGAAGTATTTTAAGTTGGATAATGGAAGGGGCAAGGAAACCGAGGGGATCAAAGATGCGCGCTACGTCTTTAAGAATCTCGCGTTTTGTTATGCTTTCAGAAGTTCTGTTATTCAATCGAAAACTAAACACATCACTTTTTGAGTTCCAATATAAACCGAGAACTTTAGTCCACGGATCCGCATCCGTGTCAATCGCAATATTTTGTAGGGAGACATTTCCTTGGCGAAGCTCTTCACAATTGCTTTGCCATTTACTCAATTCCATACCGCACTTCTGAAGGAGTTCAATTAAGGAATTTCGTTTTTCAATGGCTTGGGCCAAAGTATCTCCACCCGAAACGACGTCATCTACATAAAAGTCATTTAACACAATGTCGGACGCGATTGGAAACTCTTTTTGATAGTCCCGTGCTAGTTGCTCCAAGGCCCGAACCGACAGAGATGGAGCGCAAGAAGTTCCGTAGGTAACAGTGCGTAGCCGAAAATGTTGCAAGGGTTCCGAAGGTGATTTTCGCCACACGATCCGTTGAAAGCCAACATCCTTTTCCGAAACCCAGATTTGACGAAACATCTTAACTATATCTGCTGTAAACACGAATTGATGTCGACGGAATCGTAAGCAGACAGAGAAAAGATTGCGTTGGATGGGCGGACCAATCATGAGCGCGTCGTTTAAACTATTCGCATTAGAGTCTCTGTGAGATCCATCAAACACGACACGTAGCTTGGTTGAACTGCTGTCTGATTTCAACACGGCATGATGGGGCAAATAAAAAACATTTTGTTTGGCGATTTCTGAGGAAGGAACCATGGACATATGGCCCAAATTCAAATATTCGTCAAGGAACCGTGAATAGCTTTGGAATAGGGCTGGGTCTCGTTGAAACTTTTTCTCCATTCATTTTAGACGCGAAACAGCTCCGCTGAAAGTGTCTGAAAACTGTGGTGGTGATTTAAATGGTAAATCGATGATGTATTTTCCAGACAAATCTCGTCGGTGAGTTTGGAGAAAATGTTCCTCGATTTGCAAATCTTCTTTTGACAGAATTGTTTTTGAATCAATTTCTTCAATGGCCCAAAAGGATTTTAAAATTGAATCAATATCGAAATGAGCATGATTAGAAACAATATTCGGTTCTCTAGTGTGTGGTAACGAACCAGCCACAACCCAGCCAAAGACAGTTTTTTGCGCTATCGGATAGCCTTTTTCACTACTGACGCATTGCCCTTGTAGAATGTCCCAAGCTTTATCTGCCCCTAATAATATGTCAACGGGATCAGATCGATAAAAGGAAGGATCGGCTAAAGTTAGTCGATGCAAATGATTCCAATCTTCAATGGAAAATGAAGTAGATGGCAGTTTTGTTGTCACACTTGATAAAATATATGTATCAACTGGAATACAATATGAATCACAGAGTGAATTGATGACCAACGATATCAGATTTACCAGCGCTGGTAGATCCGATACCACTAATGCTTATACGGGCGTTTTTTCGTTTTACCCCAAGTCTTTGCACACATGACTCAGTGATAAAAGAAACCTGTGAGCCTGTGTCAATCAGAATCCGAACTTGCTGCTAATTTCCGCTTGCGTCCAAAACCTTTCCCAGGGCAGTAGGAAGTAATGTTTGGCTTATCACATGTATATTGTTTACCGAATGATTATTAATGATTGCTTGTGATGACGTCAGGAACTGATTTGAAGGAAGAAATTGTTGATTTTGAGACACAATGTGGGGAGGGTGAGGTGATATGTTGCACTTATGTGAATTGATGGAATGATAAGTTGTTGTATGTTGGGGATTAAAGTCATTAGTTTGGTTAATATCAAACTGAGTGTTGTTAATTTGTGGGCCTATCGAGTGATACGATGTATTCACAGAGTCGTCATGTACCAAACTATGATGACGTGTATTACATGATTTGCATCGAAACTTGGATTGGCAACGAGCCGAATGATGACCACTTCGAAGGCAGTTAAAACAAAGTTTATTATTTTTGACAAATTCTCTACGAGATTGTATATCCATGTCGAGAAATATTTGGCATTGTGAAAGACCGTGGTTCGCTTTGCATTTAGCACATGTTAAATTGGACGAAGCATGCATGCTCTTTACCACAGGTTTTTTCAATCGATTGGATTCGCGTATGTTTGATCTAGAACTCTCTAACGCTTCGCACCGACGGTCCAAAAAGTCTAATAACTGGTCTATAGTAGGATAGTCCTCGGAGAAGTTTTCCTCAGACCATGCTTGACGCGTTTCAGGGTCCAGTTTGTTTACTAAAATGTAAATAAGCCACGGATCTCTATTATGAGATTTGATAGCGGTTAGACCTCTGACTATTTCATCAGCTCCATCTGATATTTTACGTAGAAGACTAATGTTTGAAGTCTGCATAGAAGGAAGCTCCATAAAGGTTTTCACAAAATTATTTATTATATGACGCGGCCTATCGTAGCGTTTCTCAAGTTTTTCCCACGCTTGATGGTATGTGTCACTGCAAACTGGGAAATGGCTTAAAAGACCTAGCGCATCACCACGTAGACACGATATTAAAAATTGAAATTTCCGAATTGGAGATAAATTGGGTTTGCTTTTAACAACACTTTGAAACATGTCCCTAAACGTTGGCCAATCTTTATAATTGCCCGAGAATGGTTCAATTCTTATCGAGGGAAGGAAGTTATCTTCATTTTTTCCTATTAAAGACTGATTAAAGGTATCCACTAGAGTTTTCTGCTGCGCAGCTAACTGTCCTATCAGATCATTCGATTTTTCGATTTTTTCACGATCATTAACCGCCGAGAGTAGACTTGATTTAACAGATAAAACTTTTGCCTCGAAATCCTCCAACTCCGGAGTAGGGTCAATATAACTTTCCTCATCAGCAAACGTATATAAAAGTTTTTGAGAAGCCGCGAATTCTTTCCGTAAATCTTCGACTTCATAATAGCGAACTATGAGATCAGTTAACGAAGTTGTGTCCGAAATAGCTTCTACGTAGGTAACCAATTTTGTTAAGGAACCTTTTAAATGACCACGAGTAGCACGAAGTACTGGTAACGAAGTTGATTCCGCCATTAAGAAATAATCATTTAATGTATTCAAACGATTCGAAAAATAATGTAACACAAATGAAAATTAACGCCGATTTAATTGATTAAAATGTTTGTAGCTGCGAACAATGAAACGAGATGCAAAATCCGGCTCGAATTGGGACCAAAATGTTTAATAATTTCGTTATTGCCAACGAATTAGAAAAAAAAAGAGAAAAAAAACGAGAGATTTCAACGACGAACAATTTTTATTTTTGGTATTACCCTCTTTGTGACTGCGATCCAAATGACCGAGCCACTCTTTAGTTCAATAGAATGTTAACAAATCAGATGACAAAATACGGTATCATACTCAATAAATACAATTAAATCATCAGATGAGAGAATGCATGAGAGATAATGAATTTACAGTGCGATTAAACATAATCAATTAAATTTTTATAGCTGAAGTTAAACGTACCATAGGGTGTATTAGATTTGGATGTTACATTTTAAAATAAGCAAAAGAATATAAGAAATATGTAGAGTACAATAAATTCAAGATAAATTAAGAAAATTTAGTAATCTTAAACAGTTAGGTTAATCTAGGTTAAGTTTTAAACATGTCACGTGAATAGATAGGTGATACATAAATGTTATACAACTTGAAAGATTAAATTGACGTAGCTAGCATTTTATGAATCGATTGAATCGTAATTATTCGTAATAAAAAACAATATAGGAGGTACTCAGCAGTATGGATACACTCAATTGGTTTTTGATTTGATCACTTGATCCAGCTGAATTTTACATTAGAACATACTAGGTGCACATACTCGTACATATGTATGTATAACTTAATTTGAGTGGTTTTTACAGCTGGACTTGGTTCTTTTCTTCTGTGATACGACGTTTGAATATTATTAATATCTTTCAGTAACGATGTGTGTAACTCCGTATATATGTATGTGTGAAACTTTCGATGCGATCTGTTAGGTTAGGTACGTTCTTTGTTTTTTTGTATGTGTTATAAAGAAAATCCACTAGGTCACTTAAAGTCTGCGGATGCCTCGGTAAAGCAGGGTCTATATGTTCCGTTATTTACGGCCGCTAGGTAACTGTATCCTGATGTGACACAAATGTACCGCATGAATTGCCTTACCAATAGCCATGCGCAGTTTTCTATAGAAATAACGAAATCTTATTAATTTTGTGATTAATGAAGGGGATTCACATTTTTACCTGATTGAGTTCTTCACCACAGATTTTGATTTATTTTATTTTCTGAGCACTTTCTCATATATAGAACGATACGAAGTATGGAATATACGAGTACTTCTAAAAAAAATACTCGTATGTTTTAGGAAAAAAAATCGAGAAGCATTCTCAATGCAACATTTACGAGCTTATGTTCGATCCGTGGTGATGAGACTTGCACTGAATTAGAAAAGAGCGCAAGCACACAGGTGGTGGCTTAAATATTCCATTTTCTGTACTAAAATTTTAACTTAATGGAGACTGCGTTTACATGTCAACGCTTTTGCATATTCTAAGCAACATGTTGCTGGAAAAGTGACGTACTGAGTTCTTTGTTGTTAAGAGGCTTTAAAACACATTTAAACGGATGCACGCCACAGGGGAGAGAGAGACAATTTCACCTACTCTGTACATGCCCAGCTTTCTCCCATATCCACTCCACTTAGGAACTTTCTTCTACAATGACTTAAGCGATCTAGAGAATACTATATAGACGTTAATAGTCTCCTACGCTTCATCGTAAGCTCAAATTGGTTCCAAGAGGAGGAGGATCGCAGATCAACGTGGCATCGTAATGGGCAAATAAGCCTAAGTGGGTTGGCCAGCAACTTTTAACTAACCTAACCTAGCCTATCAAGTGTTCGGTAACAGTCATAAGGAATCAGCGACTACATTTTCTTTACTTGACTACTTGAGATCGTAATTATATCCCTGGAGTACGTCCTTCCACCTTTTCAGTTAGTATCTTTATTACTTAACGTATATGTGAGAGGCTGATGGACAGCAAAAATGCCCCGCTTTCGAGATCCGTTAAGTTAAATCCTTAAGAAATTTAGCGACCATATAATAGCCAGCATTTTCTTCTTATTAGTAACCAAATTCTTCTCAGTTTTGTTAAGTATTCCGGAGAGGAAAGTGATTTGCTTACTATTATGCGAAATGACTAATCAGAAGGGTCGGTGGTCAGCTGGAATTCTTCTTGGAAATTCATGTATGATAGAATAACTTCTGCAGAAATAAGCGAGTTTTTGACTTTTTTGAATGCATTTAACGCGTCTTCATTCAAGTTAATGGTTGTGTTTTCTTAAATAGTCTTAGACACTCGTCCATCTTCCGCTCTTCATTCGGATGCCACGGGTTTTGCGAGCTTCGCATAGTCTTTTATGAATCGAAGATAATACCCTGACATTCCGAGAATAGACCGTAGATCCCAGAGGTCTTTGGAGGAGGTGGGTCGCCTGGACTTTTTGTGGGTTGGTTCTAATACCGCCCCGTCCAATGACGAAAATCAAGTAAGACGAGTAGTTGACTAGAAATCAACATCAAACCAACTTCCACTAAGAATTTAGTCTCCCCATTAAATGTTGGATGGAGCAAAATAACCACTGAGTCCAAACATCTTTCTTTCTCTCTCTATTCCATTTTTCTAAAAAACTTAAGACATGCTGAGGCATTATAAATGTATTCATACACACTTGAGTGTTAAGTTCTTAAAAAAAAAAAACAAAAAAAACCTAGGAACTCAATTTTTTTTAAAACTTATGCAGTTTTTTTAATATCAGGATTATAAGCTATTTGTTTTTGCCGACGTTGGCAGGAACTTCGTAAATTTCAGGAATCGGGTACTTTTCAGGGATGGCAACCGAGTTCAGTTTTATGTGATCGATCACTAGAAGGTATTTCTTCGCTCCAGTCTCATCCATTTTCTTGAGAACAACCCAAACTGGAGAGTTCTTAGGTTATTTGGAGGGTCTAATTATTGCGTCGTCCGTTAGTTTTTGTAATTGAATTTCAACCTCTTGTTTCAGTGCCAAAGAGTAAGGGTAATATTTCGAATAGACAGGTTCATTGCTTATGGTTCGAATTTCTCCTTTAACAGTGGTTAATGCAAGTTAACTTTTCATCTGGATCAGAGAAAAGAGTAGGGCAGTTATATACGATATTAGCTAATTTGGTTGATATTCCTTCCTCCGGGTGAGGGGTTCTAAAATGCATGTTATTGACTGTATGTGATAGGTGTTGCTTGAGTGGTAGGATTAGGTTTGGGTCAATGGTCATGTAATTTGGGTGTGTATGACGAAGCTTATTTCTTTCAACGTATCGTTTCCAATTATTCCATCGAATGAAATGAGAAAATTTTAGTTTATTTGTATTAGACCCAAATAGTTGAACAAAGGAATGGTGTGCTATTTGTATCCTAACACCGACAGAATTTGCATGAAATCGTTTTCGATGTAGAAGAGAGGTTCTATTATGCTGGATATCATACTTATTGGATCTGCGAGGAGTCAGTTGACCACGGAGGCATCCATGATGCAGGAGGAGATGGCTTGAAATTAATATTTTACGTATAAAAAAAAATATATTGTAATTCAAAAAAAAAAAATACATAAATAAAAAGGTATATGTAACATATATAAAAAAAAAATAAATTTAAAAAAAAATGGGAAAAGGATATCTAATAAAACTAAAAAAAAATAAATAAAAAGGTAATAACA
The DNA here is from genome assembly GCA_963966105.1 of Volucella zonaria. Classification (NCBI taxonomy): domain Eukaryota; kingdom Metazoa; phylum Arthropoda; class Insecta; order Diptera; family Syrphidae; genus Volucella; species Volucella zonaria. The sequence goes on along the minus strand of OZ014533.1, from coordinate 40,969,618 downwards.
CAAAAACCAAAGAATTTTTATGTGATTGTTGGTGATAAATTGAATTATCGAAATCGGAATTTGTGAACCGATTTTCCAGTCACTCCAGGTCAAAGTATAGTTCGTAATGTATGGTCGAGTCACGTATAGTGGAGACTGGTATTTCGGTATCATAGTGAGTGCCGAAGCATAACCCTTACCTTCCCTCCATACTGGGTATATGGCTGAACCACATCCCAGGCTGGCAAAGATAGCAGTGGCACGCTCGCGGTTGCTCGGATCTAGCTCGTCTGATTGGCGTTGGTTCTTACCACTACCCCGTGCATCTCAACTCAACTCACCTTTTGTTTCGTGCAGCAATTGATAAAAAAGAAAGAAAAACAAAGATAGCCTGGGGAAAGCTACTTTACTTTACGTTGACTAAACGGACGGACTTAAAAGAGAGGAGGAGAGAAAGACAATTGAAAAGAAAGGAAAAGAAAGAGCAAAATCACATCTGTGTGCCATCACTACTGTGCAAGACCGGAACTTTTGCTTTTAAGTCTAACTAATCCTACACTAACCTAAGCCCTTACTACCGAACTTAAATAGCGACTTATAACTAAACCTAAAGCTAACTTAACCCTATGTACCCTACACCGAATATAGTAATATGTCACGGGGTCACACAGCGATGACAACTCGTCACGACCTGAAATAAGCCGGGTATTGTTGGCTCAGGATGGCCAACCCACCCTTATCGCAATTGGATGGACCAATTGCTACCCTTCTGGCCAAAACTGTGAATGGTAGCCCCTAAACGAAAACCCTAAACCTGTAAAAATAAAAATAATCAGCGGAAGTCAGTTACGTTATGTGCGTCATGTCTAGTCACAATCGCCCCATCGCAGAACGGTCGATCCGTCCATCCTCACACCACTTCCGCTGGTTTTACTCCATAATTAAAACAAAAAAAAACCTTTTTCAACTCACTACAAAATCCATTATATTTAATTTATTTTGCTAAAAGAAATTCACAAAAAAAAGAAACTTAATATCTATTGTATAGTACAATAATTGTGGCTTTTTGTTTTTGAACTTTATTCTATTTAACCTACTGTATCTTATGACTGTTTTAATTCACTTACATCTAGGATTTACTGGTTTTAGCGGATCCCTCGTAGTTCTGGCGCCAGCACTTGAAGAATCGCTTGATAAAATTAATATAGAAAATATTTTCTTTTTTTTTTGTTTCCGCGCATAAGGGAAGTAAAATAAAATAAAATTAAAAAAAAAACTGAACTTACAGCCTATCCTTACTCTAAACAATTTAATTAAAAAAAAACAAATTATCCTACGAGTATTGGGAAATAAAACTAATCTTATTCACTAAATTCAAATTTTTTTTTATTTTTCTTGTATATATATATATATATATATACAATATATAATTTATTTTCTGTTCTTCATTTTATTTTATTGTTGAATTTGTGGTTTTTTTCAGTGTTATCCACTTTTATTTTTTTTTTTTTTGAAGTGAATTTTTGTTGTTATTGGCGTTGCCCCGCAGAGCACCTCTTGCAAGCGATGTAGCTTGGACGTACAAAAAAAACAGCACTGCTCACCCGTTGGGCTATTTGAGTGCACAAGAGGGATGGGGGAGATTCTGGTCTAATGACGCTCTGTTTTTTGTATCGCCTTATCCGGTTGTTGCGTTTTGCAGCTTTAAAAAAAACAAACACAAACTCACGACCGTTTCCAAGTTTTGAATTTACCGCCGGCTAACTTCTTTTTTATATCGAATAAAAGAATCTGTCCCGTATATGCGGAGCGGGAAACTGTACGCGCCGCAGTCCAATTTTCGGTTTTTTTTTGTTTTATACTTTTCGCGCTACGATTCGAGTATCTGAAAAAACGAGCGGAGAACGAATATTTGCAACCTTGTTGCTTTAACTCCAGACATCGACTGTCTCAACTTCCTCAAAAGAAAAGTCCCATATAACATGACCTTGCCGCTATGTCCCCAGACACACCAAAAACAAAAACCCGATCTCATCTGCTGATTCCATCAGCTGATCAAAACCCGTAAAGGCCATTGACCTGTATAGTTGGTCTCGTTCTCTAAAAAAAAAATGTCCCATTTCTTTGCTTCGTATTTCGCTTTCAACTTCTTTCGCTTACTATTAATCTATTCCTACTCTAGATTCACTCTCGCAAAAATAGGTTCCTGTCTAAATTATATTCTTCATCACAGTACACAACCTACATTTAAACATTCATATCTAGATTACCCCCACACGAGGCTTTCCACCTCTTCCTCTGAATTTAAATTAACAAAACACAACGCTCTCTACGACAAAAGGGACATATTTACCATGGGAACAAGAACACGGCGAGAGAGTGAGCCTACGAAGAAAGTGGAGTGAGGGAATTCGAAAATAGAGGGACGTTTGACAGAGTCAGGTTTTTCTATGAGTTGCGAAAGAGAGATTAGTAGGTCCTATTAATAGATTGGGAGGGGAAAAGGTCTTTTTGGAAAGGGGTAAATTTACTGGATTTGGTACAGTAAGGGAACACTAACCTTTTTGCAAAAAGGCTGACGCAATAGATCCTGTATCTGTAAAAAAATTGAGCGTATCACCACTCTTCGCAATATTCTCAAAATAAGGAAGCGGACAGCGTTTTAGTCTAAAAAATAAATGTCGTCAAGTTTTCGGGTTGGTCAAGATGATCGTCAAGATCGTTTGAGTCAATTTAGTCAGTCAATGTCTCGATTTAATTTGGTCCTCTTGGTTCATCTCGCTTTCGTATTCATCTAACGTTTTTTCGTTCGGATCGGATTCTTCAGTATACTATATGGTATACTTATATCCATTGTGACTTGCGTGGCTGATGAACTTGTTGCGAGGATTTTCTTTTTTTTTTGTTGTTTGTGGTGTTGGTTGATTGTTAGGCCTATTCTAGTCATTAACGGAATATCCACATCCATTGGCTCAATCAAAGGTTGGCAGTTCTTTGCGTGCCCAGACCGAAAATTTGCACTTTGTAAATTCAGAGGCGTAAAACCTGCGGCAAATCTGCGGGCCCACGTATGTATACTTAATAGCTCCGGCAAAACACTTTTCAAGCGTCCGACAAACATGTCAAATCATTGAGCCATGTTAGCCATGTATTCCGGACCTATATCAGCCGATTTTTTTTTAAATTAAGGACAAGTGGTGATAAGCAGCCTGATAGAACTCAGTGATCGTGCTACTACCCTGTACCAGAGTTGTCATCTGATACTAGAAAGTTCCTAAGTCTCTATTATCCGCAGAATATAAAGTTAGACATTTCGATATTACTTCCCAATTTAGTGGTGTGTTATAAAACTACAGCGCCAAATCAGCATGCCCCGTAATCTTGTTTGGATAAGTGACAGGATTCCGTAATATTTCAGAGTTCCCTTTGAGTGTTTTAAATTTTGAGTATCCGATCGACACACTTTTTCCATGAAATAAGTTTTTTTGGCTGTCCAAAGGTCATTATTTATATCTGAGATGGAATTCATAATAGAAATTAAATTGTTCCCCTCTGTATTTGCAGAGTTTCTGATCTTAGTTATAAGTTGTACCATGTCGTTATTAATTTGACTGGGCCAGGATTAGAAGGAGCTGTTGGCAATTCCAAACGGGCTGGACGTATTAAATTATTAGGATCTGACATTTTGAATCAGAGAGCAAAGTAAGAGAAAAAATGATATTACGAGCTGGCTTACAAATAATTTTTTAGGTAAAAAAATTGCGTTTTTATAACTAGATTTTCACTATAATTTCTTCCTATTATATTTGCTTTTACAGTACTGATTTTATTTGCTTTCTAGTTTAATTAAAAAAAATGTGTTTATTATTTTTTAACAAGTTTCACTGTAATTTTTCCCTGCACTTATTATTTTTGCTTTTCAACCTTAATTATTAACAATATGTGTTTGCTTCTTTTTTTTTCATTTAAGAGTTGATATTTTTTCGAGTAATTTGACTTACGTACTCGTAAGTAATATTCGGTGAGGCTACTCACCGCGAAAGTATGTAAACCCCTGTTTAATGTCTCGGTTATCGAGATCTACTGAGGGGCGTCGTTTCCTCCACTACTGATTTAGATGGCTTGATGTTCACTTTTACACTCTTGTGGCATTGGTTGTTTCACACTTTTGTCACCCGTAGACGCACTGATTTTTGTTATTGCTAATGTCATTCGCAATCGTGAACGCACTAGCTTGGTTATAGTGAATGTCCGTCTTGTCACTCACCCACACGCACTAACTTAGTTATTGGCAGTGTCTACATTATTACCCTCGCGGAATGAAACATTGTCTCACTTTCACCAGATACCGGTTCGTAAGTGCGCACACCAGCTAGTGAGTTTCTTGTATTTGTTTTTGAAACACATAACACTTAGAGCACAACAGTGTTACAATATGCAGTGTCGGCTCGGGCACCAGTTTATATAAATAATATAAAATTAATTAAGGCAGATGGCATTCGCCTTTATTAAGAAATAACTTACAATTTCTTTTGATGATCTATTTATTGTCCTTAATTGCCTAAGTCAGCTTTGACACCGTTTGATGTAAATCATGCAATCATTGCAATTTCTTTAGAATACAATAAATGTCTTAATTGCTTTAGTCAGCTATTGGTAGTGTTTTAATGTAAACTTGCAGTCAATGCAATAGCCGCTGCCATCTCGTGCGGATGTTGGATTACAGAGTGTGCTGTTAATTTACATATATGTATACGATAAGTATAAGTAGGTTAAGATTTATGTATAAAATATAAGTTTAGTTTTAGTTAGTTTTAAATGCATTTTATTTTTTAAATCATTAACTCTTACATACAAAAAAAAATGCTTAAATGGTAGCTTAAAATTACTTAATAATCTTATACTAACTTACTGGCCCCACACAGGCACTCTAATCTACTCTAAATTCTTATATCTATGACTTTCGACTTTATTTACATTTTATTGATTGATTTTATTGATTATTGATTAAAGCTAAGAAAAAAATTGTTAACAAAAACTTAGCATATGGACTTAATTTTTTATAAAAACTTAATATCTAACTTAAAATAAACCTTAGGCTACCTAACCTACATACACAATACACAAACAGAGATATTATCCATTCACAATTATATACATATGTTAGTATATACAAATATACTTAAATACTAACCTAAACCTATGTAAGCTGGCCATCGCTATTCACAGAGCAATTAGATTGGTCAGCTCTGCCTCATTAGTGAGGCTGGTCCGTAATTGACGGAAACGACGACGAAGCATCTTCTCCATCATTCAACCACCAGAAATGCTGGTGCTGCCGAACGACATCCCTCTTATCGCGATTCCCCACCGCCCTACTGAACCTGCCACGATCCACACTGCCGTGTGCGACGTCTCTGCCGTAGTTGAGTCGCATGTCCCCAGCTGTCCGAGCGACATGGAAGATTAACGGGACCGCTGATCTATCCTGGATCAGACCTTTCATATCTAGGTAGAGGAACGCTTCTGGAGGAATAAAGCCGTCAGAGCGCACACTCTCGTGGTAAAGGTAGTTGGGGTAGTAAGCCCCAGATATCAGGTTATTCGTCGAGGCTATTGCTCTTGCAATGTGTCTTCGAGTCAGCTTAATTACGAAGTTGTCCACTCGTATTAGGTTCGCCCTGTTGTAAAGGACCTCATTACGATAAAATTTTTTGTACTCCGACTCTGGTGTTCTGTACAAGCGAAGGCAAACCCTCTCAAACACCCGAATCTTTTCCATTAAGCTTGCTCGCACATTGAAACTGATCTAGCCAGATCCCAAGGTATCTGACTACATTTCGACAGGCAAGAGGCTGTCCGTGTTGTCCAATGATCGAGAACTTACGCCAATTTTTCTTGGTATCCAGATAACGGCGTCCTAAAGAGAATGGTTTCCGACTTCTGAAAGTTGATTTTCAACTTCCAGTCATCGCAAAATCGTCTTATCTTATCGAAGTCATGCTGCAAGAGAGTATTAATGACCTCAATTTTTGGACCTGCTCTGTACGCTATGAAATCGTCTGCGTACGCAATAGTATCAAGTCGCTTGTATAAATTTTGAATAGGATCGGCGAATTGACCGCGCCTTGCTGCAGACCATTTTTAATATGAAATATTCCGACAGAAGTCACATCACCATTTTTCACGATGAACTGTCTGTTGGTTAGCATGGGCCCCCGCCCAATTATCAAGGCTTCGCCCATCAATGACGTTGTCTAATAAAAAGCGGGGGTAGATTATTCTATAACTGGTCTTATCGAAAACATCCAGATATTTTGCATGAATGGATGATACGATTTGACCAGTTACAAGTTGCCGGTCATAGGTCTTGTTGGTAGGCTTGACCACCGGTAGTCCATACCAGGACTTAAATCATGGTACCATGGGAGTCAGGAGCCCCCGGATTTCGGTCCGGGCCTGACTTGTTAGAGGTAGGCCCCCTTGTGGGAGCGTCATGGTGGCTGTGGTTTAAACCCAAATCGCGGGTACGGGTTTCCTTTTTGGTTTAGCCCATTGTAGAGTTGCAAATGAAGTACTGGGTGCTGCGACCCTAAGAGCAGCAAGAGGTTTTGGGTAGGCCTCGACTCATACCAAGGGTGGAACTTGTGCCTCCAACACAGTTCCGAATTGGTATAATTCAAAAGCGAACTATTAAATAATACAAGCGAGTGATTAGCGATGGCAAGGCGTATCCTTGCTCCCTATGGGTGTATGGGCACCTCGTAAACATTAAGTCTACATGACAGGAGGTTTACGTTAAAAATCCAGGTACGTTCTGCTCTTGCTCTTCCCTCTTCCTTCTTACCATTTGCTTTTCTTTTATGGCTGCTAAAAGAAAAGCTACTTATGGCCTCCATTTCTTCTTCTTCATCTTCACATTCGCTTGTTGCCAATGAAGCGAAGTTGTTCTTTTCCCCCACTCCGCCAAGCAGCTTTACTGTGGCCGTTGGTTGGGTGGGACGTTTTATTAAGTTAGAAGTTGGACTAAGCTGCCTCCTTCTCTTTGTTTTTTGGGGTTTGGCTCGAACTGCTCGAAGCCTCACCTGATATTTTAACAGATCCCGCTATTAGCATAGCGGTACGCTCCTCACAATCCATCACGTGATGGACAACACTTTACCACCACTTTAACTTTATTGTTTCTGAATTTATTTTAAATATGTAAAAATGAAAAAAACAAAAAAGATGTGTAGAGTACACACTGGGATCCGAACCCACGACCGTCAGCTGTTCAGTTTTCAGTTTTAATGCAATTTTATTAGATTTCATTAATTAATTCTTACATGCTATACAAAAAAACGCTTAAAAATTAGCTTAAATAACTTAAAAATAATCTTATTCTAACTTACTGGCCCCATGCGGGCACTGTAGGTTAAACATAATACTTAATCTATGTCTTTCGACGTTGCTTACAGTGTATCTTGTTTTTTACATTTATTAACATTAAACTAAGAAAATGAATTTTAATTAAAAAAACTTAGTATCAGGACTTTTTGTTATAATATAAAACTTAAAACTAAACCTATAAGCTACCTAAAAATAAATCTTAACCTACTTAATCCTACTTAAACTACCCCTTATTTTAGAGTGTTTTACCCACCTCTAATGTTCTAATATAATTTTTTTTTATTTTTTTTTTTTTTATTTTTTTTGTGTATTTTTGTTTTTTTTTTGCCTCAAATCTAACTTAATCCTACCTAAAACTATGTAAGCCAGCCATGGCTAACCAAATAAACAGATGACCGACTTTGCTTCACATGAAGCTACCTATAACTTGAGGAATTCGACGACGAACCTTCCCCTCCTTCCAATAGCCAGCAAAATTGTTGGTGCTGCCGAGCAACATCCCTCATGTCGCGACTCCCTACCGCCCTACTGAACCGCAAATGCTCCGCACTGCCGTGTGCGACGTCTCTGTCGTAGTTGAGTCGCCTGTCCCCAGCTGTCCGAGCGACGTGGAAGATTAGCGGCACCGCTAATCTGTCCTGGATCAGACCTTTCATATCTAGGTAGAGGAACGCTTCTGGAGGAATAAAGCCGTCAAAGCGAACTCTCTCATGATACATATAATTAGGGTAGTAAGCCCCGGAGATCAAGTTGTTTGACGAAGTCATTGCTCTTGCAATGTGCCTTCGAGTCAACTTAATGGCAAAATTGTCCACTCTTATTAGGTTCGCCCTATTGTATAACACCTCATTAGGATAGAATTTTATGTACCCGGATTCTGGTGTTCTGTATAAGCGAAAACAAGTCCGAAGACAAGCCCTCTCAAAAACCCGAATCTTTTCCAATAAGCTTGCTCTCACGTTGAACCACACGGGACAACCAAATACAAGAATAGGCCGGATAAGGACCATGTAGCAGATCACCTTCACCCTCGCATCGAGTTGGCTGTTATAAAACAGTTTCTTTGTAAGGGCAAAAGCACCTTTGGCTCTGGCCAGAGCAACATCTATATGTTTGTTGAAATACAGATATTGGTCTAGCCAGATCCCAAGGTATCTGACTACATTTCGACAAGCAGGTGGCTGCCCGTGCTGTCCCACGATCGAAAACTTCCGCCAATTCTTTCTGGTATTCCTAGAGGCCCCAGACAAAGGCGTCCTAAACAAAATGGTTTCCGACTTCTGAAAGTTGATTTTCAACTTCCAGTCATCGCAATATTGCTTAATTTTATCGAAGTCACGTTGCAAGAGTATGTTAATGACCGCAATCTTTGGACCTGATCTGTACGCGATTAAGTCGTCTGCGTACGCTATGGCATGGTGAAGTGAACCTATCAGATCACTTGTGTAAATGTTGAATAGGATCGGTGAATTTACCGCACCTTGTTGCAGACCGTTTTTAATGTTAAATATTCCAGCAGAAGTCACATCGCCTTTCTTCACGATGAACCGTCTACTGGAGAGCATATCAAAGAGAATATACAGCAGTGGTTTACTAATGCCCAACCTGTCCAGCTTGAAAAAGAGTCCTTCTAACCATACGGTATCGAAGGCCTTCTCAAAGTCAATCAGGCAGGCAACAGTGCACTGGTTCTTGCCTTTGTTCCATTGGATATCAGAAACCAGTTTAGACGCAGCATGAATGATATCATGCCCCGCCTTGAAACCGAATTGATTATCCGGAACTATTTGTTTGTCCTCAACCCACTTAGTCAGGACTCTATTGAGCACCTTCTCGAAAACCTTACTGATGTTTGGAAGAAGACTGATCGAGCGGAGATTCGCCGGATTGGAAGTATCTTTATTCCTTTTGGGAATGGGATGTACCACCGCAGTTTTCCAATGCGCTGGATAATGTGCATTATTCATTACATTATTAAACAGGGTGGTATAAATGTCCACCGCTTCTAGTGGGAGATGTCGAAGCACAATGTTCGGTATTTCATCGGTTCCCACTGATTTCTTACTTCTAAGTGATTCGAAGATCGTTTGGAGCTCTTCCTTCGAAATGAACGGGGGTAGTACCCCATCGTCGGCGATGGCATTATTTACCATATTCTCGTCACTGAACTGGGTGAAACCCGAGCTCTCGAATCGATAGTTCACTATTTCATTTCGAAGGTAGAAATTGTGCACAAGGACTCGATTTTCCAGGTCGTGGTTGGGGCCAATGATGTCATTCGCCTTGTACACTTCCTGGAAAGTCGCTCCTATAGCCTCTACTTTCTCCTGCGGATCCTCGATCACAAAAAAGTTGTCATCATCAACGGCTTCATTTGGATCAATGCCTGCTGCTATGAGTATGTTCTCGTTGTCCGTCGTTCGGGCGATTTTAAGACATGGAAGGTCGTTTTGATTATTTCTCCGAAATATTTTATTTATTTGCGGGAACATATTCGGGTTGCTGGTGTTTACAGCCCGAATTTTATTGTTCCAATACAAACTTACAGAATTTCTGTAATTTTCCTTTATTAATGTTTGGAGGTTTTTAATCGACGACTTCAGCGTCATGATCTCCTGGTTATGTCTGTCGGTAAACTGTCTGTACAAGGTTTTTAGTCTTGACAGCAGCCTACTTTTTTGTCGGTGCAGTGACGCAATAGTTGCGTTGCGGAATAAGTCTTCGTCGTCAGTGTGTTGATACCGAGATATCGTTTTGTCCATAGTTCGTTTGATTGTCTGGTCCATTAGTTTTAGATATCTGTCAATCTCCTCGTTTGATAGATTTCTGAACGGTTATTTCGGTACTGAGACCGCAATGGTCACTGTCATACACAAACGTGCGTAGACAGTTTATGTATGGTATGTTGGTTAGTACATGTCAGGTGTATTCGTGTGTCGAACAGCAAGAGGTCCAAATAGGAACCGTGTCTGTGAAACGACGGACTATCCGTCGCCTTGAGGCGGAGTCGATACATTATACTGTGCTGACCCCACCAATTGAAAAGTAGGTTCCCTCTAGTATTTGGTGTATTATTTCCCCAATCTCTATGTTTGGCGTTGAAATCTCCGCCGATAATAAAGTAGTTCTCCGCCAATTCCAGTCTCAGGAATCGAAAAAGTGTCTCGAGCTCTGAGATGAATACGGTGGATTGAGTAGCTTTAGGTGCATAAACAGACACCATGTATAGCCGCTTTCCACTACGGAGAGGGATATACATGATGCATGCTTCCAGCACCTGGAACCTACGTACTCCACGACTGTATATTCTTTTGAAACGCAGTCCTTTTCTAACAAAGATCGCAACACCACCTCCTTGAATGGAGTTGGGTCGGTTTCTCCGTAATATTTTATATTTTCTGTGCCTCATTTTGTGTCTTTTGGTAAGCTTAGTTTCGCTAACCAAAAGCACATCAGGGGCTTGGTCTTTTAGCAATTTAAACAGTGCGGCTCTTCTTTCGAACCTAATCAGTGAATTATCATTCACTGCAAGGACCTTCAGGGTTTGCTCCGCCATGTACGTACCCATTACGACTGGAGGTGCGTTAGGCCCGACAGCAGCGCGTGTATTTGATCTACCCGCTTAGCCTGTTCCTGTATTTGACGCTGAAGCTGAGCCATCCGCCCCTGAATAGAGAGCAAGATAGCCAGCATGTCAGGTACAGGTTCCGGTGCTCTAGGCGCTGGGGCCTGAGAAGCTACCTTTGCTTGTTGTACCGTAGTTCCCCTACCTGCCGCCATTTGGGCGTAGGTAACGTGGGAAGTAACGGCTGGTGTTTGTGCCTGCACGAGTGGACGTGTAACTTCCACTTTCTGCTGCCGAGCCAGGTTTACTCGTTTTATGTATTGGACAACCCCGATAGTTTGCGGTGTGTCCCGTGTTCCTACATAAAGCACAAGATAGTTGGCTTTTTTCAGACGCTCCGTCCTTACCTAGAGCGCATTCCTCGGATTTGTGATTCTTTCCGCCCTTCACACATCGAGGATGCATTTCGCAGTTCGACGCGGCATGCCCGAACCTTTGGCAGCGAACACATTGTAAAATGTTTTCGCTCCTCTTTAATTTTTCCCAGTGCACAACTTGGTAGTCTAGAATTTTGATACTCCTTAGACCATCCAGTTTGCTGTCGGGACTTAACTGAACCAAGAAGAACGGTAGTTCCGCTTCTCCATTTTGGCTCTAGCCGTGACAAATGGCTTGACCCCCACGAATTTGAGCCCTTCGCACTCCTTCTCTTTCAGCAGTGCAAGGAGCTCCTCCGGATCAGTCGACGGTTCTAACCCCCTCAGCAGCATTGTCTGCAGCTTTTCACCCTTCGGGGTGTAGGAGAAGAACTCCGTCGTCGAATCCCTCAAAAGGTTTTTAATTTTATGGTAGCGCTCCACTGTATTGCAGTGGATCGCGTGCCTGTCTAAACTAAGTCTTTTAATAAAAAAATTATTGCCTATGGCCGACTTACATAATTCTATCGTTTCTTTCAACTCCATCTTGAACGTGTTGATTGGAGGTACCCGTGGTTTGGTTATTTTCTGCTGTTCCTGTTGTTGTTGCTACTGCTGATGTTTTTGCTGCTGCTGCTGCTAATGTTGTTGTTGTTGTTTCTGTTGTCGTTGCTGCTGTTTCTGTTGTTGTTGTTGTTGTTGCTGCTGATGTTGTTGTTGTTGCTGATGTTGTTGTTGTTGCTGCCGTTGTGCTTTTTGTTGTTGTTGTTGCTTTTGTTGTGCCTGCGCAGGTTTTTTCGTTCGCACTTGTACTGTTTTTTGTTGTTGTAGTGGCTGTTCTTTTTGTTTAGCCTCGCTAATTGTGGGCTGTTGCTGAGACCTCAGGAGTTGTTGCGACCGTCAACTGTCGACCGAGCACACTGACACTCTGCTAATTGGAGCCTATTTAAACTTCCTCGAATGTCTCTTTGTCACTGATTTTATTAATCACTATTCACTCGCAAGCCGAAACACGTGTGTTCTCCACGGAGATATGTGAACGACTGGTATAAAATATAAAAAATGGTACATTTACTAACTTTTTAATACTAAAAAATGGTTTGTTAGTTTATTTTTTTAATTGTAATAAGTATATTGTAAGAATAAATATATACTGTTAGTAACGCGGAAGGACATACCCTAAGGCCTAAGCATATAATTTAGAGTGCCTGCATGGGTCAGTAAGTTTGAATAAGATAATTTTAAGGTAATTAAACTAATTTTTAAGCATTTTTTTGTCTAACATGTAAAAGTCAATTTATCAATTAAATTAAAATGCATTAAAAATGAAAAAAAAATAGTGTATTAAGCACTCCCACGTGCACATTTTTTTTCAGGCAACTAAAACCTCGTGATACTAATGATTGTGTAGTGCACATATCAGTAATATTAAATGGACACATTATAATTTAGAAGAAATCTTTATTATTTTGTACGAGTAAATGACACTAATTAAGTGCAACAATATGAATTAACATTTGTAATGGCAACACCTTAAGTGGCATGCAATTTTAACAGCCACATGTCTTTAGATAATTCTTTTATTCTTTTGTAATCCGCCATTGAGTCAAGACCTAAAAACCATACCTGAATAAATTATAGTTTATATATGTATATATTTAATTTGGAAATCCGCGTTTTAATCATTTGTCTTGATTTTGTTGTCTAAAATACAACAACAATTCAATTTACAGTAATAATTTACCCTACCATTAAATGTTGGATGACACACATAGAGCGAAATATCCACTGAGCCCAAACATCTGGAATTCGAACACCGAACTTTCCGATTTAGAAGCAAGTCCACTACCCCTTGAGCCACGGCCACCCACTGGACTGGATTTTAATAGTATAATACAATAAAACAGTAATACAGATGTAATAATACAACAAATGGCCTTACCGGCAATTAAAACCGTTTATAAATACAAGAGACGCTAAAAAGTATGGAACCTACATTTAAAAATAAACATCATAATGTTGATTGTATAATACTTACCGAATGGCAGTGCTGTCCTTTAAGATGACACTACATTCGGATTGGTCCCAGGTCTCAACCAATACGCAATTCGGCACGATTTTATGCTAATCGGGTTTATTTGCGCACACCAAAATAAAACGAGGTGTTTCCAAAATGTGCCCTCAAATCCGTGTTCTTCATTTTCTTAACGTCAACAACAATGTCAATAAGCAGTAACAGTAACAGTGTTAATGTTGTGGGGTTAATTCACATTAAGTACGTAAAAGTAAAAAGTAATTGTCAAGTTCATTCCGATTTAATCAATAGAAATTCCACATCATAGATATCGCGAGTCGAGTGCACATTCTCCAAAGTAACAAGAACAATAGGCAACCGGCAACAATCGGTTCACCAACTATGGAGTATTGTGGTGACGAACTAACACTAAAAAAAGTATATCAAAAAAAACCAGCAATGAGGAGAATATCAGCAATCAAATTTTTCACCGATTGTGCGATCTGCACAGAGAAAAGGCTGTCTAACAGCAAAAGCTAAGGAAACAAAGAAAAAGGGTCAAGGCATTTGTGGTTCAAGAATAATCGTATTTTAATTCGAAAAGTTAAAAACCTCAAAATTTAATATTTTTTTCCTTTAAATTAATTCTCCGTAATGAATTCAAATATAAAATTTTCTTCTACCTACGACACCAAGAGTGTAAATGGTGAAGAAATTTGAATTCTAGCGGCTATTTCTACAGAGCATCCGTTGTGGGAATAGCGATAAAACATAGTGAGACAGAAGACAGTACGTCGGGTTTCGAGAGTAGGTATCCTAATAAATATATCGAGAATGGAAAGTTTATCGGTTTCGAAGTTGCAAGTGCCATTAATGGATAATGGCAGAGTGTTTAAATTTCGCTTTAACGACAGCAGACAGCATAGTATTTTGGAACCTTTAAATTATACTCGGTTCATAGTTCCCCAATTAGCTATGCTGTTAATATCAGAATTTAATGAGCTTATCATTCACTGCCGTTCCCATTCTAAAGCCGAAGAACAGGGACCTGAGTCCGAGAACGAATTTGAAAAGCAGAGAATACTGTCGTCAGAAAAGGAATATGTTGGATAAGAAGTAGCAGACAAGAAAAGTAAAAAGAGTGTCGGTGCACACTTGCATTTATGCTGTGAATATCACACTTGAAACCATCCAAGACTCAAGTTCCGAAAGGTAATTTCTAATCCATTGAAGACGAGAGTCGACGATCCCAAGAGCACGCATTTTCGACAAAAGTGCCTGACGCCGAACTCTGTCAAATGCCTTAGAAATATCAAGTGCAACTATCTTCATTTCGCCAGATTGATGTATGCTTTAGTTCCACTTTAAGTGAGATCACCAGTGGACCTGTTGCTCGGAAAACTGTACTGCTGGTCACTGAAAAGTTTTCATATTTCGAGGTATTTCATTAGCTGACGGCTTATCAGCGTTTCCATGACCTTGGAAAGAAGCGGCATAAGTGCAATGGGCTTGTAGGGGGAGAGAGAGAGAGGAATATTCGCCTTTTTATTTACGGGGTGGACAAATGCTGTTTTCCATTTGCTTGGAAAATGTAAATTCTAAAGTATAGACTTGATGAAAAAGCTTACGCAGAGGTTTTGTCAGCGTGGAAGAACACGTCCTCAGAAGAAGGGGGGATATGCCATCTGGACCAGGGGGTTTGTGAATTAACACCTTTAAGTACCTTTATTACTACACGAGTGCGAAAGTGAATTCGTCCCATTGAATATTCAACGCACTCACGTGTAAGCAAGGACAAAGCACAATCTGGAAGTGCTTGACCTGGCCGCAAAGTGCGCAGCAAGCAGATCGGACTTGTCTAAAGGCCTGATAGCTGGAATGTCATTGTAAATGATCGTTGGGATGGAGGATGAGGCAGAATTTCGAATAATTTTAACGAACGACTACAAATTGTTACTACCTTTGGGACATTTTTGCCTAAGTTTTTGGTCATATTGATATTTCACTCGTTCAAGAAAGATGTTGCAGTTATTCCTGGCTCGTTTAAACGTCTTTCGGTTTTAGTCTGTCGGGTTGGTCTTAAATTACCGAAAAAGGATCTTATTCTAAAGAGAATTGTGTCTGTGGTCTTATCAGCAGCGGCATCGACGAAACATAACGACCAATTAAAATTCCTAAAGAAGCTATTTAGTCCACTAGAAGTGGCTTTCTCGTATTGCCATACTGGTCTTTTAGAAAGCTCTACTCTAACTGTGTGGTCGGTATACGAGAAATTAGCTGATATGACACAGTGGTCCGACGAGCATAGAGGGGACAGCACAACGACTTTTTACTTACCAAAGTGAGAAGTTAAAAACAAGTCCAGGGTGTTGACGGTATGACTATCAACATCTGGCATTCGCGTGGGCTCCTTTGCAAGCTGGGTCAAGTTATTATCTGCAGCAAAGATCTCATAACACCGTCCTTCGGATGTTGTCTGTCCAGAATGTCAACGCTACCTAGAATTGGGTATATTGAAATCGCCCATAATAACAATTTCAGTATGGAAATACAGCGATACAATTCCTGGAATGAAGTCAGACAGCGCATCAAGCTCGTTAAATATCGCATTGATGTGCAGTTTGGGGCTTCTGTAAACAAAGCAATAGTGAATAGTTTGCTTATAGAGGTGGAATTTTAACCACATGAAATTGAATTCCTTGGGGGTTACATTGTGGTGAAGTTTTGTAAGCTACATCACTACGCACGTAAATAGGGAGACCGCGGTGAGAAAATAATAATGACTCTAGTTCGTTGCCGGGTAGCTTCAGATCAGAGCGATCTAAGGGATGTGAGCGGGGATCTACCTACGTTGCTCTACGTGCCAAAACAGCTAGTCTGAAGTTACAGACGTAGATGTACGCAGAAAAGTTCTTATTTTTTAGCCCGCGAATATTGGCTATATCCACTCTAAATGCTCGAGTCATTATAAAAAAAAACACAAACACAAAAAAACAAACACCGACGATACTAACCACAGCTGTAGGTGCCCTTGTATGCCTTTACAACAATAGTAAACCGCATGACAACAAAATTCGTACCCACAACCCGCTATCATTCTGTTGTTACATACATTCAGTCACTGCCCGCGCTGTGTAACAATGTAATGCAAGTAGGTAGACCAGGAGCAGAAGGATTGGGATGCCCGCACTGTGGATGTTTTTGGCAGAACAATCGTGCGTTTTTTTTCTCCACGTCACTGCTGTTTTTTCCCCCTAATCCTTTTTTTTTGTGTGATTACTCTTTTTTTTTTGTTCATTTGTGTTCTTCTTTCTTTTTCCCTTTTTTTCTCCACGCGAGGAGCGAATTACACGAGTGTACAGCTTAAATAAATTATCTTATACTCACCGAAATAGTAAGCTTTTGCATTGGCTTCTTCAAGCGTTTTAAAAATTATATATTGGCCTTTGAAATGTTGGTCTGTCGCTGAAAATTATGACCTAGTCTATGTAAACATAACATCCAATGCCTATGTGTTCGAGCAATATGTTATGTCGTCAATACCGCGTTCAAATCTATGATTGCAAAAAAGTTCGATTGTCCTAAATTGTATACTACCTCGTTAATCTCCGGAATTCGATAACGGTCTGGAATCGTTACTAAATTTAGTGTCCTATAGTCGACATTTTTTTTATGCCTGATGCATCAATTTTTTTTGATACGACTATTACCGGTGAATTATATGGTGACCTCAAAGGTCAAGCTATTCCTTAGGAGTATAGCCTTATGTACCAGTACGTAGGATCATCAGAGGTCGTTCTAAGTTCACCTTTTACTGCCGTAATGTATTTGCATTTTTTTTTGGTTCTTTGAATAAATTTGGAAATTGTTCGAAGGTACGCAATAATTGATTTTCTTGAGATGGATTAAGATGGGACGTCCTAATTCCTATACTGTTAACTGCATGTATTTGGAATTGTTTAAAAGGAAAGTAATATTTTCCTCTGAGGGAAAAAAAGCATTGCCTATAACTCCACGGAAGGAACTGAGTCTGCCTAGAATAAGGAATTTTATTGAGCCGATTTCGGGTACTGAAATTTCAAAGTTGGAGTGATGTGATTGGCTGAAATATCTGTTTTCGGATGATCTATTGTTGCTTCAGATTCTAAATTATTAAATTCTTCTTGATAGTTACAACATTATTCAAGTCTGGTTGCGATTTGTTTGCAAATTGTTGGCTTTGCTGTGTAACTGAAGCTTTAATTTGGAAGCTTTGCATTATGAATAGTGGCCTATTTGGCTGAAAATGTTGAGTTATTTGCTGAACGGCATGGTTATTGGAAGTTTGAGAGCGTTGGGGTCGTTGAGGTGTGTTTCGTTGAGGTGAATATTGGAAACATTTTGAGGTAAGGGCCTCTGAGTATGGTTTTGGAAATTTCTATATCGGAAATTTCGGAACGGTGTTTGTTGGTTGTTGTTGTGTCTATAGAAAGTAGTGTTTCTTGGGGAAGAATTTTGTGGTTTTTGTAAACGAAGTTGCCGCTAGGCATAGCTAGCCCTGTAGTTCTGATTTTCAAGCTGAACTGAAATGGGTAGTCGGAAAATTCGCGTAAATTGCGATTCCGTCGCGGATCTTGTCTAAATCATTGATGTTATTTCCGAACTCTGTAGAGACAAATGTAAAAAAATGTATGCAATAAAAAGGCAAACGACACAATCCAATCGATGATTTATTCAACGAAAAAATTAACTGGTTACAAATGGCATTGTAGCAGAATCGACGATTTCAGCAGCAGCTATAATATACCATATGTGAATTGCCAAGGAAAAAAAATCAAACCAATAAAACGCTGCGAATCAAACCAAAATTATTTATTAGAATTTTAGACAATGTTACCAAGATGTTTCTCCGCCTGTGAGATGAATCCAAATGAAAGAGACTATGGACCATCATCTCGCATCAACACCGACAATGCATAGTCAATCGTCGTAAGTTTTCGTGACCAAAGTTGATTACACTAACAACGCAAAGGATTTAATCTACTTAGTACAAGAGCGTTGAGAGCGATGTGAGTTGACTGTGCATTGTTGTTGTGATGCAAATAGACAAGAGGTTCTTTTACAAATCGAATGTACAATATGTCACAAGATGATAATACGAAATTAAAATATTATTACAAACATAATGAATAATGAATAAGTTAGGTATAGGAAAATTGATTCTATTTGAGTTAGCACAGTGTACAACTCTTCGAATGTGAGGATATTGGATCCGATAACCCGGCGTAAGTGCAGCTTTACTAACTTCACCCCGGACTCCCATAATCCACCAAAATGTGGTGATGAGGGGGGTATGAAGTGCCATTCAACTCCGTCAAGTGCAAGGCCAGCAGCAATATCGTCGTTGTTAGTCTGTGATATCCCCAACTTCTGCATGTCATTGAGACAGCGACGAGCTCCTTGGAAGTTTGTCCCGTTGTCAGTATATACATTGGAACATTTTCCACGTCGAGACACGAATCGGCGGAAGGCACCTAAAAATGCATCAGTTGTAAGGTCACTTACCAATTCCAAATGCATTGCCTTTGTGCACATGCATACAAATAGGGCCAGGCAGGCTTTAGCCAGCTTTGGGTTACAACCTTTTGATAGTTTGATGGTGAAGGGCCCAGCGTTGGCAAAAGGCGACTTTGGATGACACGAGGTTGCGGTAAATCACCCATGAGTTGCGAACTTGTAGCCTTCCGCTGCAGAAAACAAGGTTTGCAAGGCTTCCCAGCATCCAATACTGTTGGCGAACTATGGCGAACTCTGAAACCCCTGGATGAAGATGATTTGTATGAATCTCAGTGGCTATAAAAGAAGAAACATATGTGTTAGGAAGAATAATGGGATGTTTTATATTATATGACACATTAGAGTTCTTAATACGGCCCCCAACACGTAAGAGTCCATCGTTATCAAGGAACGGATAGTATCGAATGAGTTTGGACTTATTTGGTAAGCCCTGATTGTTTATGAGACCACGAATTTGACTTCCGAATGTTTGTTGTTGCACATGTTTTAGAATGTAGAGTCTTGAGGTTTTAAGTTCGGTTAACGAAATACCGCACCCGTGACGAATATTTGTAATTTGATTAGGACAACAATGGGTTATAAACCGACGGCAATACGCGAAAATTCGTAGCAACCGGACCATGACGAGATTTTGAGGATTAGACTGCTGATGACATTCATGTGAGCCGCTGATATTAAGACTTGCTTGGGTGCTTGTTTTTCTTTTGCTACGATTACTGCTGGTTCTGGTTGCGGTAGAGTGAACTTTGATGCTGACCAAAATTCTTGTGACAACGGGAGCCAGGAAAGCCGGGTCCACCAGAGATGATGATTGATGAGGTTTGATGGTAGTTCCAAGCATATCGCGGAATGTGTTCAAGAATAGCAGCAACACGATTCGCGACAAATGTAGTCCAACGACGAGGTGGTGAAGATAACCAATGAAGAACGATTTCAGAATCGCACCAAGCGAAGATCTTAAAGTTATATGATATCGAGGTTTTGATTAAATTAATGGGACGGTAGAGAAGAAGCGCTCCGCACAGCTCGAGTCGACGAATGGAGACAGGTTTTAGTGGCGCTACCTCCGTCTTTGCTGCAATGAAAACGACCTTAAACTGATTATCCGCGATTTTACAACGAGCGTACACTACTGCCGAGTAGACCACCGATGAGGCATTCGAGAACCCGTGGAGCTCAACATCCTCAAATGATGAGAAGACATTTCTAGCAATCCGTATCTGTTCAAAGAACTGAAGCTCCCGTTGATAGCTAGTCCACCGATCAGCTAAAGGCAATGGCAAAGGATCATCCCAACTGAGCCTTAGTTCCGACGACCAAAGTTCCTGAAAAAGCAGTTTGAAGAGTATAACCGATGGGGCTAAGAATCCTAACAGGTCGAATATCCGAGCGATCTCCGACAGTAACGTCCGTCGAGTTGGTGAAGGACAAAGTCGTGTGTCAGCCATCCGAATCGAGAATTGATCTGAAGTAGGACTCCAGTGCATACCGAGCACCTTGATCAACGACTTAGATCGTTCGGTATCCAACCAAGAGAATTCGCAATCTCCTTGGAGTAAACGTGCAAGCAAGAGCAAACAATTCGAGTTTCACTTTCGTAGTTCGAGTTTCGAGAGGGATAATAGGGTAACCAATTCCGACTGTAGTCTAATTAACTCTTCCGATGAGTTGGCACCTGTCATGATGTTGTCTACATAAACATCTCTTAAAAGTATACGAGCGGCGTTTGGATATTGGCTCTGATAGTCCATGGCAATCTGCTTCAACACTCGAATGGATAAGAATGGTGCCGATGCGGTTCCATATGTGATTATGCGAGGTCTGAAATGGCTAATTTCATCGGACGGGTTTTCGCGCCACACTATCCGCTGATAATCAGTGTGATTGTCATCAACCCAAATTTGGCGGAACATTTTAACCACGTCGGCCGTAAAAACGTATTTGTGTTGTCGGAAGCGCAGACACACACCAACCAAGTCTCTCTGAATAGGAGGGCCAATGAGCAGCTTGCTGTTAAGCGAATTACCAAATGAATCCCTCGCTGACCCATCAAACACGACGCGTAAGTTGGTCGTAGAGCTATCCGGTCTCAACACGGCATGATGGGGGAGGTAGAATTGCTTCCCGGGGTTAGTGTCTAATTCACCATTTATTTTATTTATTTTATTTATTTATATATTTCCAAAGAATCTTTTACATTGGGCTTAAAAGCCTATAATTAATAGTAAAAGTTATAAAAAATATAGTTAGACTTAAATTCAAATCAATTTTAATTATTATTTATGCATTCAGTTATTATTGATTCAAAATAACAAACTAAATTCATATTCGTAATGACAAAACAAAATTCTTTATTACACTAAATATTAAATTTAATTATTTACTAAGTATCTGAATAAAACCGTCTCAAATTGTGTGGTGCCGCGAAGCCTGCTAATAAAAGAGGGTAAGTTATTCCACTGCTTTATGGCATAAACGAAAAACTGACGCTCCGAGTTTCTGCAAGTAAACCTTGGTTGCAGTATCATAAAAGAACGAGATGAGTTAGTAAACTGTATTTTTTGAATTAGATATGAAGGTTCTTTGTTTAAAATGATTTTCTTCAATGTTTTAAGGGAAAAATATTTGAAATACGTGTAAAGATTACAGCCTATTATGTTACTTGTGTAGTTTGAAATATGGTCATATCGTCGGAGATTGTATACATATCGAGTTATATTATTGAACACCACAGTTAGATTTCTTTTCGTTTCTGAGTTGTGACTAGTAAACAATTGACACCCATATGTTATCATAGGAAGGATCAGAGTTTTTGCCAACCTAAGTCGAACGTGTTGAGGAGTAAATTGCTTTGAAAGTGAAAGACTCCGTAAGAATCCATATATTTTTCCGACAACAGTTTGAATATGGTCATCCTAGGTAAGGGTAGAATTAAATAGAATGCCTAAGTTCATAGCTTTATCGACATATTCAATTTGTTCGTTTCCGAGATATACTGCAGGAAAGTAGCTGTTATCAAGTTTATTTTTATAAATAATTAAGCATTTGGACTTTTGTGGATTGAGGTGAAGACTATTTGTATTGGACCAGCGAAGTATTCTTTTTAAATCAGAGTTCAATTTCACAACACCATCTTCAATCATGCCTAACTTGCAGCTTATACGAACTTGAGCATCGTCAGCATACAAATCGATTGAAGAGTATTCAGATTGGAGTGGAAGATCATTAATAAAAATCGTAAATAAGAGTGGACCAAGTATGGATCCCCGAGGAACCCTACAGAAAAGATTTAGAGGATGGGACGTTTTATTACCAATAACAACAGCTTGGGTTCTTCCACTAATTTATGATAAAATCAGTTTTGCAGCTGTGTGTGAAAACCGAAACTGTTGTATTAGTTTTTTAATAAGTATTTTATGATTAATTTTGTCGAATGCCTTCGAAAAATCTAAGAGAATTAAAAATTAAACCAAGTCATTATCCATAGCATTTCCAATATCGTCTGAAATCATAAGAGTAGTGGATACACAACTGTGGTTTGGTCTAAAACCGGATTGATTTTCATTTAAGAGTTTGAATGTCTTTAAAAAGGTTGAAATTTGATTATGTAAAATTTTTTCCAGAATCTTTGACAGAAATGACGAAATTGAGATTGGTCTAAACTCTTCTTGAGATAATCGAGTGGCTGGTTTTTTTAAGACTGGTAGAACTTTAGCCACTTTCCAAAGAGATGGAAAAGAAGACGTTGTTATTACTGTATTAAAAACATGTGTTAGCATAGGAAGAATGTGGGGTAGGATCATTTTGATGAAGTGTGGATGTATTTCATCAAAGCCAGTAGCTGATGATTTCATTTTAAGTACAGCACTTAACACATCCGCATCATCCACCCTTTGAAATGGAAAGAAATGTCCACTACCGGGGTCAACAACCCGGTAGGTTTCATTTGCTACACCAGTGCTTTGTACAGGGTCAACAACCGGCAAAATCCCATTCAACGATCCACTAAAAGTTTGAGAATCATCATTTTCAGGCTCAACATCCTGAAAAGTGAAGTATATTGATTGCTACTACTTTGAACTTTGGAGAAATGTTCATTTAAATACTTGGGACATACATCCAGGGAACAACGTTCACTTTGTCGACCAACACCAAGCTCTCGAATATTTTTCCATAGGGTTTTTGATGGTATGTTTTTGTTTAAGCGTTTTGAATACAGTCTACATTTTGCTTCTTTTACTTTTTTACACACATTTTTTCGTAAGGCTCGAAAGGTAGAGAGCAATATTCAGGAACGCGAAAGCGCTTCCATCGCATGTACGCTTGATCGCTTTGTTAAATAGAAATAAGTATGTCAGCGTAAACCAAGATTTTCTTTCCATACCAGAAAGTTTTATTTTCAGCGGTACATGCATATTAAAAAGTTGCTTTACTGAAGTTTGAATAAAATCAACTTGATCGTCCGTTGATGCCATTGAAAAAATCATTTGCCAGTTTATTTCGTGAATCCTATTTTCTAGGGCATTTAAATTAATAGTCTTAAATTCGATAAAT
Source organism: Volucella zonaria (assembly GCA_963966105.1). Taxonomy (NCBI): domain Eukaryota; kingdom Metazoa; phylum Arthropoda; class Insecta; order Diptera; family Syrphidae; genus Volucella; species Volucella zonaria. The sequence continues at coordinate 40,946,145 of OZ014533.1, read as the reverse complement.
AACTCCAAGCAAACAACTGCTGGATCCGTTTGGAATATCAATGAAACAATATTCAAACAAAGATGACGCGTCTGATTGTACAACAAGTTTAAAATGTATGCTGTCTCGAATATAAATTGCAGTACCACCACCTACACGATTATATCTATCTGCACGCATTAAATTGTAACCAGATAAACTGTATACAACATCTTTTATTTCAGTTTGAAACCAGGTTTCAGAAACACTTATAAGATCCCTAAATTCATCAATTTGCATGCAAGCTTTGAGCATTTAAATGACAAACCTTTAGGCCAGCACATTGTTTGCACAAAACTTTAAGCATAACTCTCAGTTTTTCGCCTCCATAATAGGCTAGTGGAGCATTACTATTAATACTATTACTAGTCATTTTCATAAAACATAAAATTAACCTTACAACTCTTCAAAAGAATGATTCCACACCAACGACAGAGACGAAATTCAGATAAAAGACAAAAATTAAGAAAAAACTCAGACAAATTCAAAGTAATAGATAGAAAAGAAAATTAAAGAAAAGAGAAGATAGAAAGACAAATATTGATCTCCTCCAGCTTACGATTCTCCTCCATGATCATCATCTTCATCGGCAATGGAATTTAAGCTTTCAATGGAATTGATTAAAAGCGGTTTGTCTGCTGCAGTTGCTGATTTTCTACGTACATAAACTTTTCCGTTTCGAGTATAGACACTCAAAAGTTTTTTTACCTCGTTTGAGTTGAAGAGCTTTTCGAAGAATTAAATGATTACATGATGTTAAGCTTTCGTTTACGTAAATTCGGCTGTCAGATGGTATTCCAACGTAAGCATGCGCTCGATTTTGTTGCTTTCCAACGAGAATGAATTGAACGAAGGAGAGAATTCTTGTCAAAGACACTCTTAAATTTTATTATTATTGCAGTGTCAGGTATTGTTGTTCCTTTGGGCTTTCCGCGGAAAATGTTTTCAGGTACAGGTGTTGGTGTACAGTTCACAGATTGGCATAATTTCTGAAACAAATCGTGCAGATTCGCATCAATTTCTCTTGGTATTCCAAGAAGGATGGCGTCAGCTGACATTTTTTCAAGTTGGGCAAGTAACAAGTTATCTGCTACTGCAACAGGTGGTTCAGGTGTCATTTTTGACAGATCAGCTATTGTTTTGTCCACCATTGCGAAGCGCTGTACAAAATCATTTTCAATTTTGTCAAGTTTTTCGGTTAACTTACGGTTTTCATCCAGTATCAGTTCTTTTCATCCCTTGATATGTTGTTCGATTTTGAGTTCCAAAGATGTTTTATTTCCTTCTGTGTGTTTGCTTGTGGACGCAGTACGCTTCATTGCATTCGTTTGTTGTTGTTTTCCCCCATTGCGCGTTTCGTGTATTTTATTTATAGACGACGGAGTGTTTGACATGTTGCAGGTATACAGATGGTCAATCAAATTTATAATTTATAGGTACACAGAGCACAAAACTTAATGAACTTTTGCACGACTTTATTTGTCCAGTGCTTATAACCAGTTAAATTAGGCTTTTATGTTATTATTCGTGTTTAATATTTAAAAAACTTAAAAAATATTGCGCTGCGAATTTCAGTGTGTTTAGCTTGTCATTTTTGACATTGACCATGTGATCCAGACGAATATATTCTTGCATGAATTTCGGATATATGCAGCGCAGGTTTGCGTCACGTTGAAAGCGACGTTCTATCGAGTTTAAGCGATTGATAGTAGATTTGGGAGAACTACCGAAGACAGGCGAAGGACTGTTGAATGGCAACTGAACGACATATCGTCCATCCGGTGAACGCGAAAATGTCTTACGAAAATGCTGCTCTGCTTCATCATTACTAAATAATTCGTCAGGAGGGGGTGTTACATCATCTTTGTAGTAAAACGTCAACATCCAATGTAGTGTGAAGCGATGAAATGGCGGCATGATGCGAATGTTGGGTGTCAAACAATTCACCTGTTACAACCCAACCAGATGTATTCTGGGCTATAGGTAACCCTCTTGATCCCTGAATTTGTTAACCCTTGAGTACGCACCATAATTTGTCTGCTCCGAGAAGTACGTCGACTGGACTAGGTACATTAAATCTGGGAACTGCTAATTCCAGATTTTGAATATGGGACCACGCGGTTATATCAAGAGACTGAGATGGCAGATTGGAAGTCAACTTGTTTAAGATGAATGCGTCAACGAATAGATGACTTTGACTTAATCGAGAACGAAGTGTCATTGAAATACAATCTCTAGTATGACCTGCTTCTGTGGATGACACTCCAAGAATGGGTATTCGAGCGTGTTTGCGAGGCAGTCCTAATCTCTGAGCAAAGGATTCTACAACGAAGAGACTTGGGACCCAGAATCAAGTAATACCCTACAACTTATCGGATTGCCCTGAATATCTTGAACCGTAGCCAATATGGTGGGTAGGATTGTTTTCTTAGAGAAGCCCACATCGATCGAATGGTTATTGATCAAGAGGTAAGCAGGCGATGATGTAGAGCAGGAAGGTTGAGGTTGCAGATAACCTTGATTTTGTTGAGGATCTTGAATTTGAACCGACTAAGAGGTTGACGGAATCGGTGACGACGAGATTGAAGGAATCGACTACGTAGAGTGAGTTTGTTCCGGCGGGTGAACCAATGTTTGGTGACGCGACTTGCACACGCGACAGCGAAGAGCGACATTTGTTTGCAGAATGACCGACACGAAGACAGTTAAAGCACAATGAGTTCGATTTTACAAAATTCCGACGAGATGTCAAGATTGGTAAATTGTGAACACTGGGGCAAAATATGATTGTTCTTACACTGTGGGCAATGCGGAGTTGACTGCGACGATTCAGCAAAATGTGTTCGAATTTCACTTTGTGGCTTACGACGAAATAAATTAGGACTAGATAACGACTGACAGGACTCAAATGCGTCGCATCTGGATCCCAAAACTGACAATAGTTCCTTGAAAGTACAGTTATCTCACGAACCTACATGCCGAGCTCAACTTTGCTTACTCTCGGTATCAAGTTTACTGAGCAGGAGAAACATCAACCACGGATCGCGGCTATTGGAACCGAGCGCGTTGAGTCCACGAATGACTTCGCCTGCGCCGTCTGTTACCTTCCGTAATGTTTGAACGTTGCCCGCGGTTACCGATGGAAGGGACACAAACATTTATATAAACGATTGTACAATGAGATGTGATCGATCGTACCGTTTCTCTAACCGGTCCCACGCTTCAAGGTAATTTGCGTCTGAGATCGGTAGATGCCTTATCAAATGTTCAGCGTCATTGCGAAAAAAAAATTTCAGATAATAAAATTTTTGGGTACACGAAAGATTTGGCTGCTTTTCAATTGTGCCCATAAACGAATCCCGAAACGAGGGCCAATCTTTATAATTTCACGAGAAAGGCGACACCGTTAGCTTTGGTAGATGAATTTTCGAATTATGTTCTGACGTTGAGTTTAGTTTTTCTAAAAACGTGGTTTGTTGTTTCGCGAGTTGCTCCAAGGCCGAATCTTCATTTTTTTGTCCAACAGACTGTCGTTCACGAATGGACTTTACCAATTTCGAATGCCCGTTGAAGAACTTTTCTTCATATTCACTAAACTCAACCTCAAATTCATCACATGCCGTATCATCAGCCGCGGTTTTCAATGCTTCTTTATGTAAAGACGAAAATTCCGACCACATTTCATTCAACTTCGTGAACTTAATCTCCAATAATTCCAGAGGAGTAGCCGGCACAATTGAATCTGCAAAAGACTGCTGCGCGAGTCAAACAACCATTTAATAAATCGCTCATATTTAACACGAAACTTGTATTGTACACATAATTCAAAAGAAGCAGCAAACGAATAACGAAATAATCTTTCTATAAATTCTTTGAACTAACAATTGCGATTACTCGTACTGTCTATGCAACCCGACACGTATGGAAGCGCCCTTTACATATATGTATAGTATATAAAGAGATATATTTCACAAAATGTTCACTAAATGTCTAAAAGTTTTGAATTTTTGATTCAATCGAAGAAAAATCAATTAAATCCGACGCAGAAGGACCAAAATTTTATGTATCAGAATCTACGATTTCAGCAGCAGCAATATACCATATGTGAATTGCCAAGAAAAAAAAATCAAACCAATAAAACGCTGCGAATCAATTTATTAGAATTTTAGACAATGTTACCAAGATGTTGCTCCGGCTGTGAGATGAATCTAAGTGAAAGAGACTATGGACCATCATCTCGCATCAACACTGACAATGCATAGTCAACCATCGTAAGTTGTCGTGACCAACGTTAGTTACACTAACAACGCAAAGGATTTACTCTACTTAGTACAAGAGCGTTGAGAGCGATGTGAGTTGACTGTGCATTGTTGTTGTGATGCAAATCGACAAGAGGTTTTTTAACAAATCGAATGTACAATGTGTCACAAGATGATGGTACAAAATTAAAATAATATTTAAATGTTGGCTGCGTCTTTATGGATTGGAGAACAGTAAGATTCGCAAATTTTTGGAAGAAGCCGGGATGTCAAAAATTTAGATCTATTTTCAATCCACCTTCAGTCATCATATTTTTGATTGGAGTAGTTCGAAACGCTTTTAGGCTTGCCCTTATTGCTGCGTGGTAGGTTGGGTGTAAGGTTTTTAAGTTTGATTTGGCACTTTTGCCGTAGATGGTTTGTCCATGATCAATTTTTGTTATGTTAATTAAGGTGTTAATATGAATGTAACTGTTTTGTGATGATAGATATTTTATAATGTTTAGTCTAGTAGCTAGTTTCTTTTTTAATTCCATGCAGTGTGCTTTAAAATTAAATTTATTATCAAATAATATTCCTAAAATGCTTAAATTATTTACACTTGGTATACGAATATTATTAACATTGATGTGTAAACTAGAGCAGTTTACTTTTCGGCAAATATGAAGATGTTTGTTTTTATTTATTGATAATATAGCTCCTGACTGTATACACCAGTAAATTATGCAATTAATAACTTCTTTAAATAAATTAACCGTTCGTAGCATGTTATTAGATTTAGATAATAAGTACAGATCGTCTGCATATAATGAATGATCAATGTTTTTGAATTTTAAAATTATTTCGGTTAAGTTATTGTAAACAATAATAAAAAGAACTACCGATAGGGGAGATCCTTGTGAGATGCCGTTTTTAAGTGTATGCAGTTTGGAGAAAGCGTTATTAACTTTCGATCTGAAAAATCTGTTCGAAAGAAACGATTTTGTAAAATTAAACATTTTGGGGCCGATCTTCCAGCTTTTTAGTTTATTTATTGTAGAATGACATGTATTCCAATGCGTTCGAATGCTTTTTCAAAGTCGATTGAGACTATAGATATATGGTTTTTACATGAGAGTGCTGAGGATACAAACTCGTCGATATGTAGAAGCGAATCTATGGTACGCGGCCGTGTTCAAAGGCGACCTGGTTCAAATTTATGAGATTCTGTCTTTCAACAAACCAAAGCAGCCTTTTGGCAACCATTTTTTCTAGAAGTTTACTTGTACATGAAAGCAATGAAATCGGCCTGTACCCATTGGTATCATATGGCTGTTTATTTGGCTTTGAAATTGGCACTTTTATTGCAGTTTTCCAGGACTGCGGTATTACGCCTTGATCGAAAATACTGTTGAGTAAAACAATAATACGTTTTTTTTACTTGAAATTGGGCATTTTTAACCATCGGATATGAAATACGATAGAGACCGGGAGTTTTGCCATTGACTGAATTTAAGCTACTTACAAATTCAAGAGAGTTAAGAGGTAATTCCAGGTATTTTACGACTGGGGGTAATTTAAGATTTATGAATGTCTGGTTTAATGCTGCACGTTTTGAGTCCCGGAATCGGACAGAAAAATTAGTGTCATTGGAATATGTGGACCACCAATTGGCAAAATATTCGGCTATCCGGTGAGAGATTCTGAATCCGTGTGTGTTATTTTAATGGAGTAGGGAGTGTAGTTTCCCATAAGGCACTTGACATCAGCCCAAATTTTTTTTATTCGTCGTATTTGGATTTAGATTGGAAGTCAGCTTTTGAAAGCTGTCAATTTTGGCCTCTTTGGCTTTTATACGAAATATTTCGTTTGCTTTTCGATAACTAATGTGGTTCATATCATTGGGATACTTTCGAGATGTTTTCCATAAATGCTGCTTCTTTACACGGAGTGAGGCGATCTCAGCATTCCACTATGGGACTATGTTTTTTATTGGTCTACTTTTTGTTTGGGGGATAGATAAATTGGCAGCAAATCTTAAGCCTTTGCTAATGTTTGCTGCTTTTTGATTATGTAATATTTGGGGATTGTGTTTTTTTACTAAAGAACTCTAATGACTTTATTTGGAAAAGATCCCAGTTAGCACGGACTGTTAGAAATTTAGGGGTTGGCTCGGAATAGCTGTTGTGCCGGTTCAGATTGATGTTGCATAAAATTGGGAAGTGGTCGCTACCGTGGAGGAAGTCAAGTCTTTGCCATGAGACATAGGGTAATATTTGTGGAGAGGAAAAAGTGAGATCTACGTGTGTGAGTGTTTTGTGAGTAGAAAGGTGGGTGGGACTTCCATCTTTTAAAAGAGGTAAGTTTGAATTTATAAAGAAGTTTTCGACGATTTTGCCTCTTGTGTTTGCAACAGGTGAGCCCCAGAGAGGGTTCCAATAGTTAAAATCTCCAGTGACTAAAACAGGGGATCTTACAGACTTTACAATAGAGTCATTGTTTTGAGATCCGATATTATTGTTAGATGTCGCCATCATCATGATCTTCATTAATTGGAACTTTTTCGTAATGCTTATTAGTATGGTCGAACGACATTGGTGAAGTTGATACAGATGTTAGGAAAGTATTAGTTATTGAGTCTTGATATTAGTTATTGAATATAATTGAGTCTGATGAGTAGATGTGAGAAGAAGAGTTTGAGTGGGTATTCAAAGTAATAAAGTGAGGAGTGTTAGTAATTGTTGTGTTTGATGCTACATTACTTGTTTTAGGGAAATTTGAAGAATTAGGAAGAGCTTTGTGTGCCTGATAAGCGAGAGATGTCTGTTGATAGTGATTTCGACAATGTTGCAGCCAACGAAGCAGAAGATGGTAGACTTGGAGTGTTTTGATTTGAAATGGTTGAGATTGGGAGATTTGTAGGATGGGTGCTGCTTGGTTTTAGTGTATTATTTATTGATTTAGGAGAGGATTTATTTGTTTTATCTTGGGTAGAGCTTGTCGCATTAGAAGAAATTGTTGAAGGGGCGGTCGACGAGAGGTTTGAAGAGCTTTGTGAAGACGGTTGTGCTCCATTTCTCGCTACAGCAGAGTATGATAAGGATGGTGGAGGGATTAAATTATTCTGTTCGCTGTAAAGTTTTTTGGCTGCGACCATGCTACACTTACTTATCGTTTTTATTTTAAGAATTTCTTTGGCTTGGATGTACCGTTGGCGATGTTTCGAAGATGCTGGGTGGTTGTCAGCACTGTTAGCATATAAAATGCGTATACAGTTTGTATAAAGGTGGGGGGAAGATTGCATGTAACACATGTTTCGCTACGAGTACACCTTTTTATCGTATGTCCGAGAAGTTGGCGTTTTTTGCAGCGCATCGGATTTGGGTAATATTCTTCCACCTTGAGCTTGTACCAACCTACATTTATAGATGTATTAAGTCGGAAGAGATCAAAGGTGAATAGTACAAGAACAAAGGGAACTTTTACGTCTTTTTGTACGCCTTCGACGTAAATTTTATAATATTTCTTTAATTTAAAAATGTCTGTGACGCCTTGGTCTCTCAACTCCCCAATAATTTCTTTTTCGGGCAGATCATTTGTAACTGGTGCATAAACGGTACCTTAGGAGGAGTTAAGTTGGATATGAAGTGATATTGAAACATCACAAAGTTAGGATAGGGTTTTTTTCGAAAGGAAAAGGTTATCAACTTCTTGGCATTTTACGAGAAAAAGCAGGTTGTCATTGCGAAACTGCGAAATATTTTCATAAGATGTGCTAATGGCATCGATGGGTTTTTTTAAGAGGAAAACACTGACGGAAGTTAGAAGTTGGGGATATATGTTAATTATAAATTTAGCGATTTTGGAACTGCATTGCGATGGAATGTCAAAATTAAATGTCACTGGAGGGTTTATATTCTTTTTTTTCTCTTATTCGGCGGGTCAGTAGGCTAATCTAAATCAGCGAACCGATTCCCCGAGAGCACTTTTGGTCCTGAGGCCATATTGAATTACTTACTCACACTATAGGTTAGTTTGTCACTCACTTGTTCGATGGAGAGGGAAACGAAGCGAAGCGAATGCAAAAGAAAAAGCGCGGGAGAGAAGTAAGCTACCAACTTTGAAAGAGCAGAAAAAACACAATCGGAATCGATGTTGACGGCTCGAAGTACAGTCGGTCACTGTATTTACAATTAAAAATCGAGCATTCTTACGATTTGCAGTGAGAAAAGGCACTGTGTTGCAGCGGTTTCACATTATTATTAATATTATTGCTTATATTGTTTGAAATATAAAATATAGATTGAGCAAATACTCAACATGTAAACTAACGAAAACTTATACTAAAAATGTTAAAGTAAACACAAATTATTGGAGCATATGAACAAGTTATATCATGCAATAAATAGCATAACCAAAACGTCAGATAATTGTATAAATAGGAAAACATTCAGGAAAAAAAAAAACAACTGTTGCAAAGGCAGTTGTTTTATTCCGACCCAGTATACTGTATTTTCGACAGTAATTTTTCCACCACAGTTTTCAACAGTTTTCCTTTTAGTCAAAAGCAAAATTAAATTTTTTTTTTACTGAATTAACGGCTTACATACTGTGCACTACTATAAGCACTAGCCTTTCAACAAAATGAAAGATGGAAAAAAAGGTGGTAACACAAAAAACGTTCACAAAAAAAACGTTGACTGCCAGCGCAGGGCCATATCAATGAATGTCAAAAGGAAAGAACATGTTAGAATGATTTTTTTTTGGCAACATCTTGTAGCATACGGATGATTCGCAAAGTCCAATAGGTTTAGAAGCTCCATCGGTTTTCCCATCAAACCTTTATCGGGAAAGCGCAGCTCATAAATTCGAACCTTACCATCTCTGCCTTCGAATATCTTCGAATGTCTTCTCCACCATCTTCAAATGTCCACGCGGCTTACTACAGTCAGGCAGAAGAAACGCATCTCCTATCTTAAGTTGAATTCATGTCTTTGGATCGGAAAAATGAAAAACCCTGAGTTACTACATGTATAAAATTCGCCACCGTTTCGCCAATTTAGTAAAAAATAAATTTGCGGAAGTCCATTTCCCGTCATGTCGTGACTGTTTGTACGTCACGTACGTTTGCAGTCAGCCCCATCGAAGGACTGCACTTCTACTACCACAACAAAAAGCCGTGCTTTAAATCATTACAAAATTCATTATTACTTAATTATCTACAATATTGTAGGAATTCATAAAAAAAAACAACTGTCTAATGAGATTAACTTAAATTTTATTTAAAAAAAAACAACTGTAAGGCTACCTTATTTCTAGCCCCCAAAAAAAAATATATTTAGGACTTACAAGTTTTAAACGGATTCCTCGTCGTCCTGGCGCCAGCTCTTAGAAGAATCCTTGAAGATCTAGTTATAAAAAAAACTTGTTTTTTTTTTTCGTTAGTTATTAACGAAAATTCAAATAAAATTAAAAACAAAAATCACGCTTAATCTCACAGTGTATCCTTACTCTACACAGCAAATTAACAAAAAAAAGTAAATCTAAATATTAATTAATATAGTATTATTAATCTAGGTATATGTACGTATGTATATCATATTATTTAGCAGTTTGTCAATAATTTTATTTTTAAACATAATTTCTCTGCTCTAGGAATTCAGTCGTTTGTTTTTTTTCCCCTTCTTTCACTCTATGTGGTTTCAAATAAATTTTTCCTTTTATTTATTTCGTATGTATATAGTTATACATAGATCTGGTTTTTGTTTTTTGTTATGAAACATCCTTCGTAACATCATTTGTCGGCGATTTAGCAATGGAGGATACTAGATTTTCGATTTTGCTTATTGCACCACACCAAAAAATAAAATGGAGGACTTTTCACCCTCCCTGAGAAACACCATTTTTTTCAATTCTACAGCCACACTATAATCACAATGAAAGCTTATCACAGAATGCATCACGGAATTACCTACCTATCTAACTTAAACTAGTATCAAAGCTAAATTCCTAATCTTAAAAAAAAAACAAAAAAAAGAATAATAAGTTAATGTAAATGACTGGAATATAAGTAAATAAACAAATTTATATGTAAATAACAATGTAAATAAATAAAATAAATAAATATTTATATATGTATACAGATCTAAATAAATAAATAAATAGTTATTATAAATATATAAAAAGGACATCCAGCAACAGCAGGTAGTGTGCGTCAAGTTTTAAAATTCCCTTTATGAAGCAGGGAATGGAAAATTTTTGTGGAAAATGTACACACTCTTTTAATTTTGGTTACCAATTTCATAAAGCTAATTGCCTATAGCCCTTAATATAACGCATTTTAAAATGTTGGGTCCTTATTTGGCATTGTAACTGTCAGCTAAACTACTTTGCTTAAAGTTCCGTCTTTGTGGTGGGTTGTACCATATTTTCGCTCAGTCGGAAATAAGAAGTTCTTAAGTGAACATCTGTACCAGACCTTTAAATTTTCTTTTTTTATAAATAAAGTTGACCTGTGAGATATTTGGGGTCCGTTAAAAGTACGGTTTTTTTTTTTCCTGGGAATTATTTACCATGTTGCCGGCAGTTCTACTTCGGACTCCCTTCTTTTAGGAATTTAAAATAGGACATAATGCGTCATTGGCAATGAAAAACATTAATGACGCATTTGACAATGTTGCGGTAAATGAACGCACTATACGACGTTGGCTTAGAAAGTTCCGTTCGGGAGATTTCAGCCTCGAAAATGAACCACGTGGGAAGCCGAATTGACGACGATGTTTTAAGAGCAACGGTGGATGCGCAGCCAACGAAATCAGTGCACGAGATTGCACAAAGCATGGGAGTATAGCCAATGACAATAAGTTGACAGCTTTCTCTCATAGGAAAGGTAAAGAAACTCGATAAGTGGGTCCTGAATGAATCCCAAAAACTATGGCGCCTGGAAATCTGCACATCGCTTACATTAAGGCTCCAAACTGAACCGTTTTTGCATCGGATGGTCACCAGTAATGAAAAGTGGATACTGTACGATAATCGTAGAAGATCCGGATAGTGGTTGGATGCAGATGAAAAACCAAAACACACCCCAAGCCCGATCTTCACCCAAAAAAAGGTTATGGTGACAGTTTGGTGGATATCGAAAGGACCAATTCACTTTTCATTTCTTCAACCAAATATTATGAGGAAATTGACATATTGCATGCCAAATTGACTGAAAAGCACCCCGCATTGGTCAATAAGCACGGTCTGATTCTTTTACAAGACAATACTAGACCTCATATCTCACAAGTAACGGTGCAAAAACAGTTGAGGTTGGGATTTGAAATTCTTCCACATCCACCGTACTCTCCTAATATTTCACCAGCGGATTACCAATCTGGATTCATTTTGCGGCAGAAGGTCTTCCGGAACCGAGTAGAGGTCATAAAAGCCTTTGAAGATTTCATTGCCTAAAAAAGTCAATACTTCTACGAAAAAGGAATATTTGACCTTGTATCACGTTGGAAGAATATAATAGAAACCAATGGATGAGTGAATAAAAATTTACGGAAACATAATATTGGCTTTTAAATTTTTACTACACATAAAATCGGACATCTCAATAATCCAATATAATACTATTTTTTCTACTTTATATTTTATGTCTTTACTCTTAGTATTACACGACTGCGTCACCTTGTCATGTACTAGCCTCAGATTATCAAAAGTTTTCCTCTAATTTGTCATTCTTTTCTAATATTGCAGTGTACCGGTATTTCTTTCATCTAGCTTTATTAACATGTCATACGATTTGGCGTGTTACGGCTCAAACGTGGTCGAATCGTGCACCACACTCCTCAAAGAGTATGCCGCGTCGGCCACACGGAGGTGCCAGCTATTTTGGTCACCCTGTATGTATGACCGTATATTGGCCAGAACGGGCCGGTTGATTCTCTCTGAAGCATTAACTTGAGGAGAGTAGAGCGCGGTTCCAACATTTTTGATGCCATATTTTCCTAGAAAACTGGCAAACAACCCGGATAGGAATTGTCTATTTTCGTGTCACATTGTTATCACAGTTTCTAAGATTCCTGTTAATTGTTGTCGTTTGATTGCACATTTTTCCTCTAGGCTTTGTATTTTCTTCTATAGGGTCCGCCATCTACCGTTTTTTTTTTCAACTAGTGCTTATTTCGTGAATGGTAACACTTAGCTCATGTCTGATTGGACAGATAATTAGTTTTATCCTTCCGCTGAACGAATATGGTTGTGTATATGCTTGAACAACGCTTCGCTAAGTGGGCCTGCGATCGACTTAGAGAAGATGCCGATTTTGCCAAAAAAATCATCTTTTCAGATGAAGCTCATTTTGATCTTGGCGGGTATGTAAACAAGCAAAATTGTCGCATTTGGGGCACGGAAAACCCGCACGCATACATTGAAGAGCCGATACACCCAAAACGAGTCACTGTTTGGTGCGGATTTTGGTCCAGAGGCATAACTGGGCCATTTTTCTTCGAAAATGAGCAAGGAATGGCCGTTACAGTCAATGGCGATCGTTATCGGGCCATGTTGAACGAATTTTTGTTCACAAAAATTGAAGAGGAGGATATTGGCAACATTTGGTTTCAACAGGACGGCGCTACGTGCCACACAGCCGAAGCTACACTCGATGTTTTGCGCTCTGTTTTTGAAGATCGCATTATCAGCCGCAGAGCTGATGTCGTTTGGCCACCCCGGAGCTGCGATTTGACACCGTTGGACTATTATTTGTGGGGTGCCGTAAAAGACAAGTGTTACGCCGACAAGCCAGAGACAATTGACGCTTTAAAGGACAATATTCGTGAAGCCATTGGTGAAATACAGCTGCACACAATCGATAATGTGCTTAAAAATTGGACCGATCGTGTAGGCTACTGCATGGCCAGCCGAGGCAGCCATTTGAATGAAATTATACTCCATTATTAACCGGAAGGATTGTACTTTCAAATAAAAAAAGAAATTTGAGAAAATATTCAGTAGTTTTTTTTTATAGCATTTCCAAAAAAAAAAACATTTTTGGCGGACCCTATATTTTTTCATATACTCCACTGGCAGTGTCACGTGTTTTCCGAAAATACGCTTTCTTGCTTTGATTAATTGGAGGAGGGCCTTCCGTTGAGGAGGATCGACATCGGATCGGTGTCCGTGCTCCAGATGCCGTTAGAACCCGCTTTTTCGGGGTTCGCCCGGGTTTTGCTCGATATCGACGCTTTCCCTCTAATATGCAGGTTTCCATGACACCTAGTGCGTAACTGAAACAAGAAATCCAGATGGACAAGTCGGTGGATTCGTCACAGCTATCGTCGGCTCAGTTTTGTAGACGTTCGTTTTTTCTGTCCTTATTCGTCGGTCAGGCTTAGTGTAATTGTTAGGACTACTTATTCGTTGGTTTTGTAGAACCGATACATCGATCCAAAAACCTTATGATGATATAATTACTCCAACATCAACTCCTCCTTTCTCCGCCCCATGGAAACTTGTACCACAATTTAACACGACATGGATACCTTCAGAGCAGCAAAACAGGCTAGACTGACTCCGCATAACGAATCAGATGTTAACCACCTAACTTGTGAAAGGTGCCCCAAATTACGCAGATGTTGCTTTGATCTCTGAGTTTTTCGAGAAGAAATATGGCATCAATATCTGCCAATCCACAATATTTTCAACATCTCACCACAAAAATAAACACAATTTCAAGTTAAGCTTACGGGCTAGATATGAATGGTTATTTGTTAACACACCAACCTTAACCTTAAAAAAAACGAATCAAAGTCTCGCCTCATAAACCTAATTATAAATCACCTATACCCATTCCCCTTTCACATCCTAAACCTGACCACAGCTGGAGCCTTAAAATCAAAATATTTCCCAAGTTCTCTCCTCCTATCTATGGTATATCCCGAATCAACCCTCTTCAGGTCTTCCCACAAATGCACCAAATGCCTCTTTTCCACCCAAGCCTCAACATCAACTCGTTTCTTTTAATTTAAACACTGCCCCTAATGCGGTCATTGCTCAACTGCCCACATCCATCCTGCGAATACTAACAACTGCTTTCCCAATTTCTATCTTACAACAGGAGCCAAATATCAGAATTTTATTACCTCGCATATCCTAAATCCCGTTTCTAGCTCGCTTTCTTCCTCGGTGACACGGTTCTCTGCCCTCAATTTCGATTCCCTTTAGCTAACAATGATAAATTTTTTCGTTCCTTTTGTGTCTTTTTGTCTGCATCTCATCTACGCTTCCTTACTCCTCCACGCAACAAACTCCTTCCTACATTTTACTGCGAGAGGTTTGTGCTCTAAAAATCGTGCTGTTTTATCTAAATCTCATGGACTCTCTTTCGACTTTTATGTTCTTACAGAATCCAATCTGATCTCCGACATAAAGAGCCAGGAGCTATTCCCATCTTTTCATAATGGTTTCCGAAATGACGATCACTCTTTCCCTATGGTTAATGATCCTACCCTCTCTGTAGTTGATTCTCCATGCGGAGACATCCTACTTGCTGCTCACAATAGCTTTCCTAGCATCGCTATCTTTTCTTCCGACAAACTTGACTTTGTTTAAATTAAAATAACTCTCCCCAATATGTTAATGTACCTTATGTCCCGGCTTAAACCATTCAATCCTACACCCTTGCTATTAAAGCGATTAACCAACCTATTGACCTAAGTGATTCCATAGACGATATCCTTATCTTTACTGACTTTAATCTGCCTCCGCTGAAGTGGATTCCGTGCGATGATCACTTCTTTTCACCGCGTGAAATGCTAGTTCATCCAAGGAGTGTCTATTCATTTATCGTATAACAGACTCAAGCTTATGCCAGGTAAGTGGCGGCTCTTAATCTATCGATAGTCGACTAAAATTTATTTTTACTAGCATTCCCATTAACTCCACAGTAATGTTTAGTCCATTAACGCTCTAAACTATCGAAAACTTTCACCCCCCTCTTCTTCTCTTAACACTTATTTCCCTACTCACTCTTCTATCAATCCCAGAAAATCTTTTTTTGATTTTACCAACCTACCTAATAGCTGATGGTATCTTCATTTTTGACAGTGAAATATTTAATTTTATTTCCCTTTACGTCCACTTTTCGCGAAATAAAACATTATCTGCTTCTCCTTCCTAGTACAACTGGTGTCTTCGTTTTTTACGAAACCAAAAAAAAAACAAATTATGTGCGGTTTTTCTTCGCACCAAATCTTATCCTGATGACTCAAACTATCTTGTAACCTACCTCCAATTCACCCAGCTCTATAACTGCCTCTATCAGCGCTATCACTTTTTATCAATTCGTTCACTAAAAAAGAAAATCAGATGGTTACAGCCCACCCCCCTCTCATTTGTTCGATAACATATCATCGACCGAACAAAATACTATTGCCAACTATTTTGCAACCTTTTTTAAACAATCTTTTGCAGACAAGGTCACTTCACAATCTTCTTCTCTAATATGCCAGCCACGTTTGGTCCTCCTTTCAGCGAGTTCATATATCCCGAATCGGGAATATCAACGTCGTTTCCTTCGATTTGAACTTCGAGGCTACCATTGGATGGCCATTTTAACTTTCCTCCCTATCGTGACCGTCTCAAACTTCTTAACCTGAATACCATTGAAAAACGCAGAGACGTAGCTGACATTCTCTTCATTCATCAACTGCTTTCTGGTTCTGTGGATTGCACCTCGCTTTACAATTCTAACTCTTTTCATAATTCAACACAAACTCTCGTAATTCCTCGATATTCCAACCCATCGCAACTCTTATGGTTCCTGGTGCTCTGTAAGGCCACTTCAAACCTCCCCGTTTTTGATTTTAACCTGAGCACTTCTCGTCTCAAACTTGATCTCCTCCACCAATCCCTTAATTCCTAACCCCTAGTTTTTGTTGGTTTTAAATTAGTCTTTAAATTAAATGAAATTTGTATTAAGCCTAATAAATGAGGGCATTAGACCAACTAAAATTAAAATGTACAAAAGCTCCCAGGAGACTTCCGGAATCTCCAATAGCTACATAGTCCGCAGAAGTGTCTCTAGGGACCGCTCTCTTCTCTTTATTCATGGTTAAAAAACAAAAAGCTCTGTTTTGACCTACCATTGACGGAAAAAAGGAAAAAGTTTGATACGACTTTTAACGACCTTTAACCGTTTTGTGTGTGTTTTTTTTATTAATTTTTTTCCAAATTCAAGAACGCAAAAGGAAAACAAAAACATATATACTCGTATCTAATATAAATTATGACAAAAAGGGCATATACATATGACCAGGGTAGGGTAAGTAAAAGTGGCTCTTGGAAAGACCAACCCATTTAGGCCTATTGGCCCATTGTGATGCCACGTGGATCTATGATCCTCTTATTCATGGAACCAGTTTAAGCTTATGACGAAGCGTAGGAGACTGTTTACCTCTACATATATTCTTTACATCCTTTAGGTCATTGTAGAAAAAAGCTCCTAAGTGAAGTTTTCTTCTCTGGGAGAGAGCAGGGCATATACAGAGTAGGTGGACGATTGCCTCTTTCTCCTCCTCGTCCATACAGCTTCTCTAGAAATCATTTGTAAAGACGCCAAGACTTCTTGCATGCTTGTCTATAAAGCAGTGTAGAGTGATGACACCTATGATGGCTCTTATAACAATTCAGATCCAGCTTCGGCCAGATCTGTTTCGTCGCTAGACATGTTGGTCCAACAGTCCACCTAAGGTCTGTTCTTTTATTAGCATCCTGCTTTAATATTAATTTGCACGTAGCGATTGGTATGCCTATGCTAACCGGCAGAATAGGTAGAGTGGTTTCCATTTTTGTGAGTTCTTTCGCCAAAATTTCGTCCTGGAACATGCTACAGTGATTTGGATGACGCAAAGTGAGGCTTAGATTGAGCTTATCTGAGAAAACATCGCCACCAACCCCGCTATCGGTTTTAAATCCATCTGTAGAGAAGTGGATTGACTTGTCCTCCAGGCAAGCATCTTCCTTCCAGATGGACCTAGAGGGGAAGATCACATGGAAGTCTCTGTCAAACCAAAGTTCTGGCATGGTGTAATCGATGTTCTCTGTGAGGATTCAGAATATATTAAGAATATTAGCGTGGCCAAAAAATTATTTATCCACTGTGTAGTCACTTGAAGGCGAATAGCTGCAGTCGCAGCTACTTACCTGCTGAAGATATCGAGGAGTGTCAAGTGAGACAGAATGTGTAATGCCGCGGAGGGAGTGGAACGTTGCGATCCGCTTATTCATAGACATGCTGCTCTTTGGACTCCGCTTAGATTGCTGCAGTTGACAGCATTGTCCAATGCCGTCCACTAGACAATAAACCCATAGGTCAGTAGCGGTCTTATGTGCGAGATGTATAGCCAGTGGGTTATGCGAGGTTGAAGATCCCAATGGCAGCTTTTCAAGAAAATGAAGCAACTGTAACTTTCTTGACTCTTTCTTGAATGTTAGGTTTCCAGCTTAGTTTCCTGTCAAAAATGAGACCCAGATATTTGGCTGTATCGGAAAAGACTACCATATACTTGTACTGTTTATTGAGGAAGGGTCTATAATTGGAATTTTATATTTCCTGGAAAAGAGGACCAGATCAGTTTTATGGGGGTTTACTCCCAATCCACAGCGATCTGCCGAACTAGTTAATCTGTTAATATTTACCTGAAAAAGTTCTTTAATAGTATTAAGATGCTTACCTCAGACGAGCCACCCTGCTACCACCCGCTTCCAGGTATAGCAGCAGTTCATTATCCGCTAAGTTCCAGAGAAGGGAAGAGAGGACAACGCTTTGCGGTGCTGACACATCTTTCAGCAGAAGACCCACCCAGTTTGGAGTTGATTATCCTGCTATTTACACTGATTAGCTCCCCAAATGAGTCGTCTACCTGCAGTGTTGACAACGCAGTTGTGATTGCGGATTTGTTAATATTGTTAAAGGCACTCTCTATGTCCAGGAAAGCGACCACTGTGCACTTTCCATATTGTAGGGATCGGTCGATGTGGCTAGTCAGTGAATGCCGTTTCCACCGAATTTCCTTTAAATTGACCCTTTCTCTTAAACACATCCTTTCCCCTCCCAATAATTCAATTCGACCTAATAACCCCTCTTTCACAACTCACCATAGAACCTGATTCTATCAATCCTTATTCTCTTCTTGAATTCCCTCATTCCACTTTTTTCGTATGCTCGCTCTCACCCTGTGCTCTTGCTCATGTGGTGAATTTTTCTCTTTTGTTCTAGAGAGTGTTGAGTACTTCGAATTATTGTGGAAGAGGTGGAAAGTCTTGCTTAGGTTACAGATCGTGTGGGTGTAAGTTAGATATTGTAGGTTGTACAATGTGCTGAAGAATATAATATAGGCACTAGGCAGGAAACTATTTTTGCGAAATAGAACCTAGAGTAGGAATAGACAATACGTGCAGGAAGCCGAAGAGGTATGAAGCGGAAGAGGTAAGAAGCAAAATATGTAGCGAAGGAGGTAAGAAGCGAAATAGGAAGCAAAGAAATGGATTTTTTAGAAGAACGAGAACAATTAGACAGGTCAAAAGCCTGTACGGGTTCTGATCAGCTGATCGAATCAGTAGACAAGATTGGGTTATTCGGAGTGGCTGGGGACATAGCGGCAAGGGCTTATTGGATGGGACTTTTTTTTTTCTTCTTTTTCGAGCTGAAGTTGGGACAGTTGATGTCTGTACATAGAGCAGCAAGGTTGAGTGGAACTCGGATTACTTTCGTATTTTTTTGCTGAGATGCTCGTAGTTAACGCGAAAAGTAAAGTAAAAAAAAGGGAGGATTTCAGACAGTCGGCGCGGAAGGAATATACGCGGATATATTTCTCCTTTTAATAACCATCGAGTTCCCGAGTTTTTTCTCTCTGTACGGAAGAGGAAAATAAGTTCGCCAACAGTCGATGGAAATTCTCCCCGAAACCGAAAAGAAAAATGGAAAATTATATCGGGGTGATCGCGAATCGAAAATATTTTTTCTTAAACATTTGCTAAACACTTTACTCGTTCACTCTTAATCAAAGTAGCATCTGCATATTTCAAAAGTTGTCACCAAATTAAATAAAAACATTCCACAAAATAGCGGGAAATTTACCGTTGGCTTAATTCTCCAACTTTGTTTTACTTGTTAACTGACAGCTTTTAGTAATTTTTTTTTTTTATTTGAGCACACTATTTATTTTGCGACCCATTTTCCTGAATAAAATAGTGTTTTGCAACAACTTCCGCTATTCGTAGGTGGAAAAGTCATACATAAAACTCATAGATAATGAGATGACAAAAGTTTGTTTTGATAAAAAAAGTTAACCTAAAAGTTGAAAATTTCGAGACAAACACATTTTTCTGATGAAATTGGTCCAACGATTTTTCAAAATGTTAGCTTTAAAATGTCATAATTTTAGCTGACGTTCATCTAACTCGACGAAATTTTAGTATTTTATGCACACTGAAATTCTTTTTCAAAAACGTGCACAACGGTTTCTTGCGCTGAATCCGTTAGAAAGCTACGGCCTTTTAAGAATTTTTACCTCGAAATCAGAGGTTCCTCATTTTAACGGCCTATAACTTAGGTGGGGTGAAAGTAAACCCTCCCGTCCCCCGTCCCACACCCCTTCAATTCAATGTTTTGTTTGCCATAACTTAAGGAATCTTCAGCTATCAGGATGAAAACCTAAACTGGGATACCCTGTATACCAAGTTTAATATATGTTAAGACTTGAATTTGTGTTTTTTTTTTTATTATTTTTTAATTTTTATTTAGAGTTTAGAGAGTAAAACAAAGAAAGATTGAATTTTATTTTTGAAATCCTGTGCGCAGACAAAAAAATAGGTTTTCTTTGTTAAATTGGATAAACGATTCATCGAAGTGCTGTATCCAGAACGACGAGGGATCGGAGTAGCCGGTAAGTCCTATGCATATAAGTTTTAAGTAGCTAGAATTAGAGTCCCTATAAATGTAAAAAAAAATAAAATTCAAGAACTCATCATTAGTGCATAAGTTTGCATTTGTGAATTATTTTTTCTCCTCCTTTTAATAAATTCTTTTTAGTCTATAAGTTTACCTTTACGAATTTTTTTATTTTTTTTATTTTTTTAAATATATTTGAGTCATGAATTGCATGATGGTATGAAACTGAGCTTTTTTTTACTATGTTGGTGGCTTAAAACCGTTGTCGCGAGTGGTGTGTGGATGAACGGAACGAGCGTTCTTCGACGGGGCCGATGGCGACGGAACGTGACGTACAAACAATGACGACACAACGGAAATGACATGACTGATTTTCTCTGTTTTTTTTTTTTTTTTACAGGTGGCGACTGGGAGGATCTTCGTTGTAGAGGCTACCATTCACAGTTTTGGCCAGAATGGTAGCAATTAGCCGCATTCAGGTGCGATATGTGTGGTTTGGCCATCCTCAGCCAACAACACCCAACAACACCCGGCCTATTTCAGGTCGTAATGAGCTGTCATAGCTGTGTGACCTTGGAACGTATTATTCGGTTTTGGGTACATAGCGTTAAGTTAGTTTTATGTTTAGTCTTAATTCGTTATTTAAGTCCGGTATTTAGGGCTTAGGTTAGTGTAGGATTAGTTAGTTTTAAGCGCGAAAGTCACGGTCTTGCACAGTGGTGATGGGACACAGATGTGACGATGTTGCTTCATTTCCTCATTTTTCTATCATCTTTCTCTCCTCCTCTCTTTTAAATCCGTTCGTTTAGTCAACGCAAAGTAAAGTACTTTTCTTCAGGCTATCCTGGTTTTCCTTTTTTTACAATTTTGGCACGAAACAAAAAGGTAAATTGAGTTGAGGTGCACGGGGTAGTGGCAAGAACCAACCCTATCCGACGAGCTAGAGCCGAGCAACCGCGGGCGTGCCACTGCCATCTACTCCTGCACCATGGCCTCTGGGGCCAACTGACTCCTTAGAATTGATATCAATCAATCGTTCTAGAGTTTTTAGAAGGAAAGATGATAGACTTATAGGCCTGAGGTCCTTTGGGACAGCATGAGAGCATTTTCCAGCTGTGGGAAGAAAAACTACATTGACTTCTCTCCATGACAATGGAATGTGGACCAGTTCTACACAGCTCTTCATGATATTATCTAGCGTAGGCAGAATAATATCTGAGGACCTTTGTAGCTCGGCAGGTATTATACGGTCCAGTTTATGGTTTGAAGCTATGCAACGCACAGAGCAGTTTGTCTTTTGTAATAAGATCATAAATTTTGGTCACGGTTGCAGTAGTCCTGTTTGGGTTGCGAATTAGGATTTACCTGGAAAGTGGGTGTCCAATAGCAGATTGAGTGATTCATCACTTGAGGTTGTCCAAGAGCCATCGGTTTTTTTCAAACAGCTGGGCATCATAGGTTTGTAGAGTGGATTTTTCTTAGCCGGGATGCCTCAACGGTTTCCATGATTTTGTCACAAAAGGACCTCCAGGATTGTCGCTCTGCCCTCCTCAGTTCTTTTTTGAATAATTTGAGGGATTCTTTGTATGAGTCCCAGTCAGTCACTTTTCTTGTGCCTTTTGCTAAGTTGAAAAGTTTTCTGCAAATGTTTCTAAGCGGTCTCAGTTCTGATGTCCACCAATATGGCTTTTTCTTGCCTCTAGGTTGAATAAGAGGGCAAGATGCGGCCATAGCCTGATTGAGAGCCAGGGTGAATTTCTTGACTATCTTATCTAGCTCGTTGGTGTCACGCGGGGGACTTGAGAGTTCAATGGATGGTGTTTCTGCCAGTATTCCTCTGTATTTTGGCAGAGTGTATTTTGAGAGGCAGCATCTTTTAGTTTCAAGACTCGTCTGGAGAAGTTCTCGAGATTCATTGACCTTACTTGTTGTAGAGGCTGTACAACTCGAAAAGATGATCATGGCAGAAGTCATATATGACTAAAAGGGAAAGAATTCTAATATAATTTTTTGTGACTAATTATTTTTATAAATCGCTTTAGTGTCTGGAGTTTAGAAGCGATTTTCCAGTCAATTTAATTGGGTACTAAAGTCGGTATAGGTATAGTTCGTAATGTACGGTCGTCTCACGTATAGTGGAGACTGGTATTTCAGTATCCTAACAAGTACTGAAGCATTACCCTTAAATTCCTCTCCATACTAGGTATAAGGCTGAACCAAATCCCAGGCTGCCAGAGACTGTCCAGGTATGACTATAAGTGTGTGATCTTAAGCCCACTCCTCACAAAAATCAATCTATATCTAACTTTATGGGACAACAGTCTGCTTTTGGATCCTTTAAAGACTTTCGGTTACCTCACAAAGTATCTTGCCTTCTCGACGGGACAGCCCGTGTTGATCTGCTCAGAAACTAAAAGCATAATCAAAATATGATCTTGAAGAAGTAAAAGATATATAGGAAATTTTGAAACAGAAAAAAACTAGCCGACTAGCCAAAACGTTGGGCACCGTTGTAAGGAGTTTAGTCAGCCACGGGGGCATTCATGATGCAAAAGTAAACGGTAGTGATATGCTCGCCACTACCCCGCTCATTTCAACTACCTTACCCTTTTTTCTCGTGCCAAAATATCAAAAAAAGAAAAAAACTAAGGATGGAATTAGAGAAAGTCACGTAACTTAATATGGACTAAACGGATGGACGTAAAAGACCGCAAGAGAGAAAGGTAATAGAAAAACGAGGAACTGAAAGAATGAAGATCATATCTGTATTAAAACTAACTTAAATCTAACTAATACCACAATAACCTAATTCATTAAACCGAAAACTCAAATATCGCATTAAAACTAAACCTAAAGAAAACTTAATCCTATTAGTCCTACACCGGAAACATGTCCCAAGATTATACAGCGATGACAGCTCGTCACGGCCAGAAACAATCCGCATGTTGTTGGCTGAGCATGTTCAACCCCCCCGTTTTACACAATTGCTACCATTCTGCCTGGATCTGTGAATAGTAGCCCCTGAAACGAAGTTCGCCCCAGCCGCCACCTTCCCGTCATGTGGTCACTGTTTGTACGTCACATATGCATGGTCGCAGTCAGCCCCATCGAAGGACCGAAGGATCTCACCACTCGCGGTGAGGATTTATGCAATAATTAAAACAAAAAAACGTGTTTTGAATCACTACAAAATCCATTATCACTTTACGAGTATTATCTAAGAATTCGCCAAAAAGGCTTTCTACCTAATAATGTTAACTTCAGTTTTATTTAATAAAAAAAAACTTCTAACGGGTGACCAGATAGCAATGATGATTGTTCCAATTGTTATGTTTCAGTCGCTGTCAAAGCTACCAAAGACATCCAGCTGTCAAAATATTCAGTACGGTTTGCCATTTCATCATGCATCGTTTTACGCGATTTGCGAAAATTATTAAGAAATGTAATCGAAATTTGGGTTCAGTTGTAAATACGCAACGCGAATTTCGTTGTAAGGTCGGTCGTCAAAATGGCTTCAGTGCGAAGGCAATTCGTCGTGTGAGTACACTCTTTTGAATCTTACGCCACCAACTAAATAGAGATTGATGCGAAATGAAGAAAATATAGCCGCTGTAGCGGACAGTACCGAAGAAGACCCAGAAATGTCAATTCAGCGCCGATCATCTGATTTGGGCATCGCCAGAGAGTCAACCTTGCTTATTTTGCGGTTGGATTTGGGCCACATATAAGATTGTGCTGGCATAAGAATTGAAGCTGCCAGCGAAGACGAGGTGCTATTCCACCTATAATGGCATGAGCGTAGCTTCAAAATAAAGCTAGAACCAATTTTATATCCCACACCGTTGTTGTTTTATTTAAACTTTTTTTCCTATGGTTCTTATCTGGTCACCTTTTAGAAGTCTACAATAATTCTAGCCGAAACAAAAAAACGTATGTCTAGGACTTACCGGTTTTAAACGATCTCCCTTGATCCTGGAAGAATCCTTGGAGATATGTATATTGTATTGTAGTTATATACTATTTTTTTTTTTCGCGTTAACAAAAAATAATTTAAATAAAAGTCAACAATCCTTATGTTTTATCTTACGATAGGGTGTACTCTACGCAATAAATAAACCGCAAGTTTAAATCTTAACTAATATATATATTATTAACCTATGTATTTGTACACATATAATATATGTATATATGTATATCATCTTAATCATTAATTTCTCAATTAAATTTTGTTTTGTTTTTATATAATTTACATTTGCGGCGAATTTACTGCTACGTTGAAAACACGTTTTGTATGGCAGTTTCTATGATTTTATTAGACAAGACAACGCGGCATTGGAACGCGGTGGTGAAACGCGACGTTAAAACGCGCTCTGCATGGCACCAAACAAAAAGGAGAACTTTTCCCCCGCCCGGTTTATGTGAATCAAATTTATGCATAGGTGTATTGGGGAATAGGGATAGTTTGGTTTTTGTATTTTGGTTTCCGGTTTTTTTTTGTTTTGCCCGAGTAATCAATCCGGTTTTTTTTTGTTTTTCTAACCGCACACGAAAGACATTACTTTTTTCAGGCAACTCAAATCTCGTGAGATGAATGGTTTCCTAAAATAAAACAACAAGTTAATTTACACTAATAAATACGTGCACCGGCAGTGCAAGAGTAATAATACCCTCTTGAGTGTTAAATTTAAAAAAAAAATTAAATAAAAATAAATAAATGCGCTGAGTATAATCATATGTAAAATCGACGTGTTTTATTTTGGGTTTTAATTTAATTTATTTAGCTGAAAAAATATGGTATATCAACAATTATGTAGAGCATTCTTGCTGAATTAATAAATTTCAAAATTAATAAGAAAGTATATTTATCCAGCTTTATATCATTTTTTCTGTATGTTGTACAATAATATCACTTTAATTTTCTATAGAACTAAAAATAAAAAAGACAATTAAATTTTTTTTATAAAAAAAAAGATAAAAATAGAAATCAAAAAACTTTTAAAATATTAATTTGTGCTTGGAAAAGCATTTGAAACACAAATCAAGATTATGTTCTGACAAATTGGTTTTTGTCTGGTTATAAAATATATCCATGTCCGGTTTTATACTTTCCTTGTGAATAACTGCATTTTAATCGCATGAGGAAAGCAAATCATTTACATGATTTTGGCTTATACAATAACAAGCTAATAGAACCATCAAATCCAAACATAGAAGTCCCAATTGTTCGGTTTCTTGAATTTTTCATTTCATCGGGAATTTCACCCTTGTTTGACCTTTTGATGCGCACCAAAGTTATTCTAAACCTTTGAGCAAGAGAACCGACGTGAACCAATTGTCGCAACTGACCTTTGTTGAACTTCCGTGTATAGTTTTGGTCAATTCCTTAATAAAGTACTCACCCAATGGAAGACCATTATTACTAGTTTATTTCCGTACTACCGCACATCATAACTATTTTCAGCCCATATTTATTTGACTTGTAGGGTATGTACATACATACATCCTAAATGGATATCTACCACGAAATCCAACTAGCTGCTCATCAATGGTGAGACACGATCCTAGATTTGCATTTAGATACGAGTTTCTCCCAAATTATTCTAACTAGAAGTCTTCTGATCTATCGAAAGTTCGTACAGCTCTATTATGGATGATAAAAACAAACAAACGATTCAATAAAAATTTAAATCGCTCTTTCCTCATGATATTTTGCGTACCTAGGTCCAGAGAGCGATGTGTCAAGATACTGGTCAAAGTTGAAGCTCCAAAAAATTGCTTTTAGTTCACTAGTATTGGTACATTCAAATATCGCTGATACATTTTTCATAAACCGTTGTTTCAAAACTATTTGGGTCCATTTTAAAAGTTCTTCGATTATATCATTAGTAACAAATAGATTAGAACAATTATATGGATCAATGATATCAAGCACTGTTTTACAAAATTTCACATTGTTGATTACTCTAGTTTTATGACTTACATGGTGAACAGACTACTGGTATTGATACCTTGGTATAGCAATCCTATTTTCTATACCACATGTCTGTCACTGCAATACCACGTTAAAAGCTAGTACACCAAGCAAGAAACATAATTTATTGAGATTCGCAGTTACCGATTGTAGCGCCACTTTCTCTCAGTCGGCGATTCTACGTAGATTCCTTGACAATTCAATGCAGTGAAAAATTATAGCATTGCTTTTGTACTATTAATTCGGAGAGAATTATTTTATCCAAATGCGAAACAATACAAATGTGAAAGTATACTGCTTAACTCGAAAATAGGCGTGTACTACGAAATGCGGTCTATCAGGGATTGTAGTAGTCGCTATACTATGTTATGGATACCAGCAGTCTGTCCCCCTCATTATGCTTAGCCCAATCATATTCGGTTTTTCTACTTAGAGATCGCTTTTCCGGTATGTCTATTCTTGTATTTGTATTTTCTTCTATCATTGTATCAGTCTCACATTTATCTTCAATATTGCTTTGCACATCCTCTTCAGCTATTTCGTCTTCCGCCTCACCCGAACTGTCATCCAATATTGCAGCAAAATCTTCAATGTTAATCCATTTTGATGTAATTTTTTTTATTTTCTGAATTCAGATTCTAAAGAAAACAAACAATTCCAAAATTACTATATTGGGCACAGAAGTTACAAAAAGTATAATTATGCGTTAAAACCATTGATAAACTAACCTAGATGTCAAACTCTACTAATCCTTTTGTACAGACATGACAGCAAATTTAACGAAAAAGTTCACTAGGTATGTATAATAAAGGCAAAAGTAAAAGAAAAAATATTTTATGCTGGTGAATATTCATTTCAACGTCGTGAAAAAGTGAAGATAATAGAATATATGAAAAAAGCTCTTCTTTTTGTTTCAAGTGCACAAAAACGGGATAGATTCAGACTAGAATTAAAAAAAGACCTAAGAATCATATTTTGAACGTTTCATTTGAAGATATAAATGAATTGCAACTATTAAAATTCTGCTTAAGCTTGCATTGTAAGCCAATTATAAAAGCACTCTGCATGTTTAGGCACAAACTCTGTACTTTGGACATAAGTGAAAAGGATTTTTAATTAATTACATTTTCTAAAATCAATTTACTTGTTGTTCTTTTAGCTTAACACGTGTTAAGTAAATAAATTAAAGTGGTAGTGTATCGGACGGTTCGGGGTTCAATGCCAACCGTGACCGAAAAACTTTTTTTCATGCAACAAAATCTCGTGAGATGAATGGTTGCCTAAATACAACATCAAATCAATTTACACTAATAATTTAGTCTCCCCAGTTTTTTTCAGTTTATATGCATTTTTATTTTAATTCATTAATTAATTCTTACATGCTAAACAAAAAAACGCTTAAAAATTAGCTTAATTAACTTAAAATTATCTTATTCTAACTTACTGGCCACATGCCGGCACTCTAAGTTTTTGTTTTTTTTTTATAAAAGAACTTAACACTCAAGAGGGTATTACTACTCTTAAAATGCCGGAGCACGTGTTGAGTTTTTCGGAAAATTTAAAATTGGATAGATAGAGAGAGAAAGATTTTTGGGCTCAGTGGTTATTTTGCTCCATGGGTGGCATCCAACATTTAATGGGGAAACTGAACTACTAGTGTAAATTGGACTTGATGTTATATTTCGGCAACCACTGATCTCATAAGATTTTAGTTGCTGAAAAAGTCTTTCGGTCACGGCTGGTATTGAACCCCGAACCGTCCGTTTGGGAAGCCAACACACTACCACTTGAGCCACGGCCACCCACTAACCTAACACTTACACTATGTCTTTCGACGAATCTTACGTTACATGTTTATACTATCTCTATTCATTATTAAAACCAAGAAAATATTTTTTAACAAAAACTTAGTAACATGACTTTTTTTTACTTTATTATAAAACTTAAAACTAACACTTACAAACTACCTAAGAATAAATCTTAATCTACTTAACCTACTTACATCTAATACATAACATACACATACAAATATATATATATACATAATAAATATGTACTTAATATATGAATATATGCACATATATATACTTTTTTTTTTTAATTTTTTATTTTTTATTTATTTTTTTTTGTTTTTATATTTTTTTTTTACTCAATCTTACCTAAAATTACGTAAGCCGGCCATGGCTAAAAGAACAAAACAAAAATTAGGCTGACCGACTTTGCTTCACATGAAGCTATCTATTGCTGGAGGAATTCGACGACGACGCATCCTCTTCTTCAACAAGCCACCAAAATTGTTGGTGCTGCTGAGCAACATCCCTCCTGTCGCGACTCCTTACCGCCCTACTGAACCGGAGACGCTCCGCACTGCTGTGTGCGACGTCTCTGTCGTAGTTGAGTCGCCTGTCCGCAGCTGTTCGAGCAACGTGGAAGATTAACGGCACAGCCAATCTGTCCTGGATCAGACCTTTTCTATTTAGGTAGAGGAACGCTTCTGGAGGAACATAGCCATCAAAGCGAACTCTCTCGTGATACATATAATTAGGGTAGTAAGCCCCGGTGATCAGGTTGTTCGACGATGTCATTGCTCTTGTAATGTGCCTTAATAGCAAAATTAACTTAATAACAAAATTGTCCACTCTTATTAGGTTTGCCCTATTGTACAAGACCTCGTTAGGATAGAATTTTATGTACTCAGACTCTGGTGCTCTGTATAAGCGAAGACAAGTCCTAAGACAAGCCCTCTCAAACACCCGAATCTTTTCCAATAAATACTAGCATAGGCCGAATAAGGGCCATGTAATAGTAGATCACCTTCGCCCCCGCATCGAATTCGCTGTTATAAAATAGGCTCTTTGTACGGGCAAAAGCACCTTTGGCTCTGGCCAGAGCAACATCTATATGTTTGTTAAAATACAGATGTTGGTCTAGCCAGATCCCAAGGTATCTGACTACATTTCGACAAGCAAGTGGCTATCCATGTTGTCCGACGATAGAGAACTTTCGCCAATTCTTTCTGGTATCCCTAGAGGCCCCAGACAAAAGCGTCCTAAACAGAATGGTTTCCGATTTCTGAAAGTTGATTTTCAACTTCCAGTCATCGCAATATCGTTTAATTTTATCGAAGTCACGTTGCAAGAGTATATTAATGACCTCACTCTTCGGACCTGTTCTGTACGCGATTAAGTCGTCTGCGTATGCTATGGCATGGTGAAGTGAACCTATCAGATCACTTGTGTAAATGTTGAATAGGATCGTCGAATTTACCGCACCTTGTTGTAGACCGTTTTTAATGTTAAATGTTCCAGCGGAAGTCACATCGCCATTCTTCACAATGAACTGTCTACTGGAGAGCATATCAAAAAAAAAATACAGCAGTGGTTTACTGTTCCTTTTGGGAATGGGATGTACCACCGCAGTTTTCCAATGCGCTGGATATTCTCGTCACTGAACTGGGTGAAACCCGAGTTCTCGAATCGCCAATTCACAATTTCATTTCGAAGGCAGAAATTGTGCACAAGGACTCGACCCTCCAGGTCGTGGTTCGGGCCAATGATGCCATTCGCCTTGTACACTTCCCGGAAAGTCGCTACTATAGACTCTACCTTCTCCTGCGCATCCTCGATTACAAAGAAGTTGTCATCATCAACTGCCTCACTTGGATCTATACCTGCTGCTACAAGTATTTGTTCGTTGTTCGTCGTTCGGGCGATTTTGAGACGTGGAAGGTCGTTTTAATTATTTCTCCGGAATATTTTATTTATTTGCTTGAACATATTCGGGTTGCTGGTGTTTACAGCCCGAATTTCATTGTTCGAATGCAAAGTTACAGAATTTCTGTAATTTTCCTTTATTATTATCTGGAGGTTTTTAATCGACGGCTTCATTGTCATGATCTCCGGGTTATATCTGTCAGTGAACTGTCTGTACAAGGTTTTAGTCTTGACAGCAGTCTACTGTTATGTCGGTGCAGTGCATCAATCGTTGCGTTACGGGATAAGTCTTCGTTGTCAGTGTGTTGATACCGAGGTATCGTTTTGTCCATAGTTCAATTAATTGTCTCTTCCATTAGTTTTAGATACCTGTCAATCTCCTCGTTTGACAGATTTCTATTGGACGGTGGATAGAGCGAATTCGAGAAGAGTGCTCTCGTCAGCGTTTTCTAGAAGTGCGTCCAACGCACCCTACTATAGTTGTAGGAATGCCATTGAACAAACTCATCTAATTCCGCAGTTTCGTTGGGAACAGTTATTTCTGTGCTGAGACTGCAATGATCGCTGTCATTCACGAAAGTACGTAGACAGTTTATGGTATGTTGGTTAGTGCCTGTTATTTCTATTCGAGTGTCGAACAGCAGGAGATCCAAATAGGACTCGTGTCTGGGAAATGACGGACTGTCCGTCGCTTTGAGGCCGAGTCGATACATCACACTCTGCTGACCCCACCAATTGAGTAGTAGGTTCCCTCTAGTATTTGGTATATTATTTCCCCAATCTCTATGTCTGGCGTTAAAATCTCCACCGATAATAAAATAAATGTCTTCCAATTGGATTGAATAGCCTCAGATACATAGACAGACACCTCCCCTTTGAATGGAATTGGGTCGGTTTCTTCGTAATATTTCATACATTCTGTGCCTAATCTTGTGTCTTTTGGTAAGCTTAGTCTCGCTAACCAAAAGCACATCAGGTACTTGGTCTTTAAGCAACTTAAATAGTGCGGCTCATCGTTCGAACCTAATCAATGAATTAACATTCACCGCAAACAACTTCAGAGTTTGCTCCGCCAAGTACGTACCCATTACGGCTGAAGATGCGTTAGACCCGGCAGCAGCGAGTATATTTGATCTACCCGTGTAGCCTGTTCTTGTATTTGACGTTGAAGCTGAGCCATCTGTACCTGAATAGAGAGCAAGATAGCAAGCATGTCAGTTGCAGGTTCCGGTGCTCTAGGCGCTGGGGCCTGAGAAGCAACCTTCGCTTGTTCCCCTACCTGCCGCCCGTAGGTAACATGGGGAGTAACGGCTGGTGTTTGTGCCTGCACGAGTGGACGTTTAACTTCCACTTTCTGCTGCCGAGCCAGATTTACTCGTTTTATGTATTGGAATTTGGGACAACCCCGATAATTTGCGGTGTGTCCCGTGTTCCTACATAAAGCACAAGAGAGTTGGCTTTTTTCCGACGCTCCGTCCTTACCTAGAGCGCATTTCTCTGACTTGTGGTTCTTTCCACACTTCACGCATCGAGGCTGCATTTCGCAGTTCGACGCGGCGTGCCCGAATCTTTGGCAGCGAACACATTGTAAAATGTTTTCGCTCCTCTTTAATTTCTCCCAGTGTACAACCTGATAGTCTAGGACTTTGATACTCCTTAGAGCATCCAGTTTGCTGTCGAGACTTAGTTGAACCAAGAAGAACTGTAGTTTCCGCTTCTCCCTTTTAGCTCTAGCCGTGACAAACAGCTTGACCCCCACGAATTTGAGCCCTTTGCACTCCTTCTCTTTTAGCAGTGCAAGGAGCTCCTCCGGATCAGTCGACGGTTCTAACCCCCTCAGCAGCATTGTCTGCAGCTTCTCCCCCTTCGGGGTGTAGAACAACTCCGTCGTCGAATCCTTCAATAAACTTTTAATTTTATGATAGCGCTCCACTGCGTAACAGTGGATCGCATGCCTATCTAATGATAATCTTTTTATAAAAAAGTTGTTGCCTTTGGCCGACTTACACAGTTGTCTATTGTCTATTGTCTCTTTGAGTTCCATTGTGTATGAGTTTATAGGTGGAACACTTGTTTTAGATGTATTTTGTTGCTGTTGTTGTTGTTGTTTCCGCTGTTGATGTTGCTGGCTCATCTGCTGTTGCTGTTGTTGTTGCTCTTGTTGTGTGTGTAATGTCCGCTGATTTGTTTTTCGAGACTGTCTATGTTTAGGCTGCTGTTTTGGTTTTTGTTGTTGCTCTTGTGTCGTTATGTCTTTTTGTGCTAGTTGTTGTGGCTGTTGAGAATTGAAAAGTTCCCCTAGCAGCTCCTTCTCCCTCCTTGCTATTTGTTTAGCTTTAATAGCTAACACTCTTTCCTGGAGAAGCTTTGTATTGTTTTTTATTTCCTCTACCTCTTCCTCTTCGTCATCTGACTCGGAGGCAGCCAGAGATGCAAACACGTTATCATCTTCCATACATTGGCCTTCTCCAACATCGGACACATATGGGAAATGACCTTCGAGTGCCTTTTGCCTCGTTTGCTGCTGCGATGCTGCCCTTGTTACTCTTGTTGGCGCTCCTTCCCTCGCTCCACCAGGCAGCTTCTCGGACCGCTCTCCGAAATGCATCAGGTGATGTTATTTGGTCACTTTTATTTTTTAAATTAAAAAAAAAAAAACCGAAAAACTTTTCATTCCACTTAGAGTGGACTCCAACCCACGACCTGGGTTTTGTCAACCGATCACACTGTCACTGCACCAATTGGAGCCTAATAAAAACTCGTCAAATGTACCTCTTATTGATTTATTTCTCACTCGCAAGCCGAACACGTCTAAGCTGCACCGCGGTCTATGAACGACTGAATTTAGTCTCCTCATTAAATGTTGGATGCCATCCATGGAGAAAAATAGCCACTGAGCCGAAACATCTTTCTTTCTATTTCTGGCCCATTTTCCGAAAAGTTTAACACATGCTTTGGCATTATAAGTGCAGTCATACACACTTGAGTATTAAATAATAATAAGTAAAATTAACATTTTTGATCATTTTCTAGTTTTTTTAGGAAAATATTTGTTTTTCTAATTGAATTTAAAGATTTTCGGAAATATTTCGAGAATGTTTTTTTTTCACACATTATAAATAACAAAGGCAGTGGTATTTTAATTCTTTATTTGTTTAAAAAATTCCCAAAATAGCCAACATACAATGTGCAACAAAACTCTTGATATCCCAACTTAATTTGGTTTTGTCGAAGGAAATTTTGTTTACCCTATAAGAGTAATTGTTTTCAACAGATCTGTTTCTATGCAAGTAATATATGTTTATTTGTACTTTCTTAGAGGTAAAAACAAAAACAACCTTCAGAAAAAAATATATATAAACTAGCTGACTCCGCAGACGTTGCCCTGTGTCATTTCAAATTGCAGAAAATCTGTGGTCAATTGTCCATTGCAATTGATGCTTTGTGTTGAAATATTTGCTGGATAGGTTGCGGTCGGGTCGATTTTGAATTTTATTTCCCTCATTGAAGCACTCTTTGATAAACTATATTTTTCGTTTTGTTGTCCGAAAACGATCCAAGCAGGAACATTCTACATACAGTTGACCGTGTGAAAAATATTCACTCCCCAGATTCAGGCCACAAACACTCAATGAATGGCCTTGTGATTTATTGATTTTCTTGGCGAATGCAAGACGAATTGGAAATAGAATTCTCTTAAACTTGAATGGCAAATCGGTTGGGATCATTGGATTTCTCAGAATGAGAACTTCTTCACCTTTGAACTTTCTTTTTAGTACTCTCGCGTGAATCACATTGCTCATAAGTTATGTGACCGCCAAGCGCGTTCCGTTGCATAATTTTGGTTGATTGAGATTGCGAAGCATGATGACGACTGAACCAACCTTCAATTGCAAGCCGGAAACACTTTGTTGATGAGCTCTCTTTTCGTTGAAATGAAATTGCAAAAATTCGGCGGGAACGAAATCAAGCCATTCGATGCGTCGACAGAAACACGACCATTACTGATAGTTGGCAGTTGATTGGAGAATACTTTGGCAGATGGATCGTTAAGCAATGCAACTCGCATGTTTGTCGTCAGCTGAAGTTTCTTCACATAACGCCACAATGTCGATGATTTGAGGCAAGCATTGAAGCATTGATCTCATCGGCAGCGGTCCATCGTGGTATTAGTGGTAGTGTTTGTCGGAAATCGCCCGAGAGTAAAATCAATGCACCCCCAAAACGCCTTGCGTTATTACGCAGATCTTTCTTAGTGCGATTCAGAGCTTCTAACGCACGTTTATGCGACATTGTGCATTCGTCCCAGATAATGATTTTGCTTGCTACCAAAACTTTGGCCATTGCTGAATGTTTCGCAATGTTACATATTGGTTCTTCAACCGCTTGAAGGTTTAATGGCAATTTCAATGCCGAATGAGGGGTTCGGCAATCTTCCAGCAGCGTGGCCGATACTCCAGAAGAAGCAACTGCTACAGCAATTTCTGATCTTGCACGAACTGTAGCCAAAATCAATGATATGAGGAATGTCTTGCCAGTGCCACCAGGCGCATCAAGGAAAAACATGCCAACATTTCCATCATCAATTGCCTTCATCACCGTATCGTACACTTCTTTTTGTTGGGGATTCAACAAAGGTACATTCGTTCGAACCAATTGGCTTAATGCATTTGTGTCGTATTCACGTTCACGCTGCAATTCTCATTCGAAAGCGTCGTTTATTCCACGATCTGGCGATGGCATTCCTAACCTGACTAACAAATTGACGCACATGAGGTAACACATATCTTCTATCAAAACCAATGCATCTCTTTAACCAATGTGCATCTCTTCATTCATCTCAGTGGACACGAACTCGATGTAAAATGTCGTCTGACATGTGATCCTTGCACTTATCCCTCAATTCACGTGGATTCGATGGAAAACATGTGGAAATAATAATCGGAAATAATGTGCGTATCCGACTTGGAGATGCGGAAACAGTTGCTTCAGCGATTGTCATGTCCCAATGCGTACCGTTTTCAAGCAAATTGAGCTCCAGCACGAAATGTTGGCAAGACTACATCATTAACAGTTCGAAGTGATTCAAATGCTGTCGGCCCACGAACATTCACAAGTAAAAGCATTCATCATTCTTTGAACGAACTGAATAAATACGGCCAAGAGCTTCAGTAGAACACACATCCGAATGAGCAGGAACTACATCACCTTGCTTTTGACGTTGAAATGTCTTCGATGAAGCATTCCAAGTGTAATAACTCGGCATCTCTGAGTAAATTAATGCACGTGCAAACGGATCACTTTGGCAAATCGAAAAGAAACAGGTCAATGTTGTCGCTGGTGGGTTTTGAGCACGTTGAGCGGCATTTGCTGCAGTGAAAAAAACTCGTTGACCGTTCTCCAGATGCACTGCCAAATGTGTAACAGTCGGATAGCGTTCGTGAATTGAAAATGAGAATATGCACCAAATCGCTTCATTGCAGCTTACGTATCGACCAACTTGATAGAGCGTGATTTCATCATTGGGATCAGGAGCTTGAAGACCAAAAGCCGCCATGTCACTGCCTTTCCTGATATATTTGCAGATGTACTTGATGGACTTCACTGAATTGTAATACTCCACGTTACAATGCGCCTTCAAAGTTTTGGAAAGAAATGGCGAATACGGAAAAATCCAAGAGTTGTCGACCACGAAATCATTTAATTTCACTTTGACTGTGATTGTTCTACCGCCATCATCAGATGATCGACGCCGATACAGTGGATATGGCGCCACACTGTCCATGAATCATGTTTGTAATAACGACATCATACAGGTCTGGATCGGTTTCGTGATCTGGAATCTCTTCACATTTGATGTCATCAATTTGGTATGGTTGCATTCTTTCGACTAACCAAATGAAAATGTGCGCATGCGGCAAGCCTCTTTTTTTTCATTCAATCAAATACATCCAACATCGAGTATCCCCAAAGACACGATGCTTAACAATACTCGTATAGTCCATCAGCGACAGGATTTTTTGCCTGAATACACGTGCGGTGATATCGTGCCGATCACTTGATGTTTGGCCAGGAAGCAACAGTTGAACAATTTCTATCCACTTCGGATTGCACATGAAGGTGATGAGCCGGTCTAGATGGCCGTAATGATGTACATTGTCATTGCATCTTGCGCATATTCATGCATATGACGTGGGCTGCCAACGAACGTCGCCGGTAAAATGGTCAACCGACCAATATCACCTGCATTTCCTTCGGTGCAAATTGCATGAATGTACTCCTCCGTATATAGTTTGGTTTCATTTAAACTGATAAAAAGGAGGCGCTCCGCTTCTATGTTGGCATACATGTGGGATAGGTAGCCAGACCGACGCGTAGATACCTTACTGAATTTACGACAAACTTATACATAATACACACTCATAACTACGTAGAAGACGCATACAATTCATACCCAAAAGACGACAGAACAGTAAAATCATCCGTCGCCAAACGGAACGAAGACCACACGAAATACAACAAAAAACACAAGAGAACATCCGACTGAACGATACATACATAGTGCAAGCACACGACAGATGGACCGGCGACACCACGACCAACGAATAAACACGCAGATCGAGGCAAACAAGCTAGAGTCGACCGTTACCTTTTTAAAAATCCAGAAAGCAAGCAGAGTAGTATTTGAGTCTTATTTGAACCATTGTGCTGGCCGGTAGCTTTTTGTCTTTTCCCTTTAAATAAATATAAAATATAGCAATAAAAAGTCGAGACGCAAATTTGCTGAAACCGAAGCAAATAGTTATCGACATTTTGACGAATCATCAAACGATACGCGTAAAAATTCATTGCGCTGACCTTCTTAGTGGTTTCCTCACTTAAAATGATATCAGTGATATTAGTGTCATATAGAAATGAAAATTATTATGATATCGATACTCACCCGTCAATGGATTTATCATCTTTATGTTGATATAATATCCATCGTCTCCTTGCCAAAACATCAGTGGGTATTGCTATGCATCGTAGAAACGATGTGTTTCGGATATTCGTTGCAATTGCCCAAAGTCCCGACGTGTGAGCACAATATCGCGTGATTCCAGATTTTCGCCAATACCTTATCTATTACTGTAGCGTTAAATTTGCCTTCGTGCGTTCCAGCAGGTCGTTTATCCACTTTGATCACGAATTTATAGTCATCACAACGCAGTTTTGAATAACCGAACCAATGCATGATGTTCATGAAGTAGCTGCTGCAGATTTCGAAGAATTCCTCTTCTCATTGCCGTATTGATGGTTTGGCGCTGATCAAGTTGATTTTCCACATTGCTCCTGAAGTAGATTTGGAGGAATTTATGTTGTGCGTCTTCAAGCGGTAACAATGACCCAATTCGATGGTGAATTTGGTCTTGGTAGAGTCGATGACGAAATTAGAATCAATGATTTTCTTTAATCTATTTAATCTTAATTTCTTATTAAATTTAATTTCTTTAGCATTTTATTACCTTGAATGTCGGATTGAATCTACGTTCACCATTAATATCTGCTCCAAATGAACTCATTCGAAAGCATCCGTTATATTTCTGAGTTTTCGATAGAAAATGACGTGATTCTGGTGTTTCACCACGAAGCAAAGAATAAAATGTCTCTGCTGGCAAGGGCAATGGTGGTAATTTAACCTTACCACTGAGACAGCACAATATCGGCGTTTCTCCAGCGAACTTCAATGCACTGCAATGGTTGCACACAACCTCCATTGGGCCAATTTGAACGGAAGGATCCGAGATGTGGTCAATTGTGCAATCGTAATGAAACGCTACTCGATTCAAATCAACACTTGAAGCACCTCTTCTTACGCATTGATTTCGAGTTTCACGTTTTTGATTGAATGATTTTCAAAGTAATCCACCTCAAAATTAATTGCACAATCCGAAACTAACGTTTGGATTGATTGTCGATGCGCACGCAATCACAAAGAGCATAACCATTCACAATGTGCACTTCATCAAACTGAACTCACCTCTATGAAATCACATTTCGCTGGTAATTTTCACAAAAAATCGTTTCACAGCAATGTATTGTATTAAATCAAATTGAATTACAATAACTGTCGAAAGCTGTAAAAATTTGATATAACTTGAAAAAATGCTGATAAATCGCAACACACGTCTGCACAGTACAATAGTATGCGATGGAAAGATTGTGCAAATGAATCAGCTGTCCAAAGTTGATGCACACAACGCCATCTACTGGCAATTCCGGATCCAGCATTTGAAATCATGTTCGTTTTTAAAGTGTAACAAAAAAAATTGTTACAAAAACAATTGTCACACAAATTTGGTGCAAAAACCATTGTTGCAAAACAACGCAACGTAAACATAAACGTCATCTGTCATGAAGATGGCTTCGTAAATTCGCTCCATACAAAATGTATGGGAAAACTAATTTTTTTCATAATTTTTTTTTTTTTCGGCGATTTTTCGGGAATTTTCTTGAGTATTCTTCTTGTTTGGCCGGAGACCAGCCCGAATTGGGGCGAGTCATCGAAATCGGTCCAGACGTTCTTGAGTTATAAGCGTAGTAACTAACGTTACTCTCTTTTATATATTAAGATATGTAAGATTGAAATGAGCACAGCTAAAGTGTTGATGCCCTCAATGGAAATTGTTATTTTATACTTTAATTTTGCAGAAAAAAGACTTAGCTACTACTTTGTTGAGTACCATTTAAGCCTTTTAAATTCCTTAAGCAGGTCTGGCCTGGAATGCGTCAACTTTTTCAGATATTAAATTTTTATTTCTTACCATTCCGCTAACAATAAGGCTTTTAACTGAGGCTTTGATATAATGACATGTTTTCGTAAGCTCTTCTTTAAATGATTTTAAAGACGTTCTGTTGGGTTAAGATTGGGCTTTGTGGTGGTGTTATTAGCAAGTGAAGGACTTTATGTATCAACCACATCTCACCATTTGTGCGACATACTTGGAATCGTTCCCCTGTTGGAAGTAAAAATCTTTCGCGGTAACCATTTTTTGTTCACTTTGAAGTAAATTTTCCTGCTAAATGATTTAGTGTGCTTCTTTTGTCATGATCTCAATGACTATGACTAAATTACCGATCTCAAAAGTCGACATTAGGCCCACATCATACAACCACCATCTCCGTGCTTTACTTTCTTCGTTTTGTTTTTTGACTCAAAGCTTCATTTGGTTGTCGCCATGCTTTCGAAGGCCTTTTTGATTCAAAAATGTTAAATTTCGACTCCTCTGAAAAAATCCTAGAAGTCAAATCCTTTGTTTTTGTATATATCAGCTAAGTCTTCTGTTTTTTTATTTGCTTCGCTGATGAAAGGCTTAGCGGTATAGGATTTATACTCAGTTCGTTGTGTCCATCTACGTACTGTGTACGCTGCTTTCGTTAAGCCGACTCGACATCGTTGACATTCTCGACAATCCCGCCAAATTTTAGCATGACAACGTGATATTTGTGAAAGGTACAGCGTTGTGTTTACATCGATTTTTTTCTTCTCGGAAATTTTTTGATGCAAAAACTGAGCAACGAATTTGGAAATGTTGCGTTAATAATTAAAAATTAGTGGCAAAAAACATTGAATATAAGATAAATGTGTTCAGTCACACCCATATTTTCTTAAAAAAGATTTAATCAATCCTCTATTGAACCAAATGGACTTATAAAGTACACACTTAGTTTACTTTGTTGTTGCTAATACTAATATTTTAAATTCAATTTTGCAAAAGGATTGTCTAAAGTTATATTTTCATAAATAAAATTAGTCGAAATAATCATTAATCCTTATCTAATACTTCTTTTAAAAAGTTAATACTCGTACAATAATTGAGTTATAATACATATAATATACATATATTTTCCAACTAATCTAATACTAAATTTTTTTTTTTGAATTTTTATTTTACATTTTTTCGGAACATTCTTTCCAGATAAAAACATTCATGGTGAAGCGAAAAATTTACCCACACCGTGGTGGAATGAACAAATGTTAATATTTTATTGAAGAAGGAGCAAATATACATATACAATAAGTGAAAAAAATTTCTATTGTTTTAATTTAATAAAACTTTAATTCAATAAAAGTTTACATTTAGAGCAATGAAGGAAGAAATGCCGTCTAGGAAGCAAGACATACATCAATTTGTACCGCCCAGGATGCGAGGAAGTCAGGCAAGTTGGTATTATGCATGGAAAAAATATATGTTTTTGCATGCCATTGTATTACGGGGGTGGATTAAAAAGCTAAACAACATAAAAAGGTAAACAACTTTTAAATTTATTTGCGTGGTATAATAAAGTATGCACTTATTAATTATTTCTTCTCATTGATAGAAGCTAGATTATCAACACGCTTCTATCGCCTTTTTTTTGTTATCTATTAGTATGGTTAGCGAGGTAGCAATTCCATAGCTGTTCGATATGCCGGTAAGCGTGAAAGTCGAACTGGACTGTCCAGAAGATGAAGATAACAGAAGACGAATTGTTTTGCGATGTTGATGAATGGCAAAGTGAACTCCAAAAGCGGATCTACATTCGATTCACGAACCCAGCCAAGTAAGCGTTTATCGATATGCAAACCACGCAAAATGTATTTAAAACCGCATTTGCGTGTTGCTAAGGAACAGTTAGCAAAAATGGAAGTATCAGTTGAATCTTTCAAGAAAATTATTAAGGCAAACAACGAACGAATCTTATTCCTGGAAAGACAGTTGTATTTGAAGGAAAAAGACGTAATATGTTCCGAAAAACTGCAGGGGAGAACTTTTGCATTGCTTATTCAACGAACTCCAAACTGTTGTGCAGAACTTAAAATTAAATTTGGATAGGAAAGCTAAGGGTTGTAGATACACAAATGAATTAAAAATATTGGTACTTTCGATTCATTTCACTTCTCCACTTAGTTATAGGTTGCTGTAGCCATTTTTCAGCCTAACTTCGGTTGTTACTCTGCGGTCCTTTATTTCATCGTGGCCAAAGGCACCGGTAACATTGAGTTCAATGTCAAAAACTTAGAACTCAAGGTGAGTCAGCTACACAGTATCTATAAATACTGCTCAATTTCGGCTGACGAATTGTCATTAAAAGCGCATTTGAACTACTGCAGAAAAAGTGATGCCGTAATTGGTTTGGAAGACTTGGGTGTTAGCGAATATCGCTCAAAATGGCCTTCGCATATTTTGGTGCTGATGGTTCAAGGCTTTGCGAAGAGACGAAAACATCCCCTCGCCTATTATTTTGTTCGCACCTGTTGCACACCATTCCTATTAAAACAAAATAATTTTTGAAGCCATTTCTGCACGTCAAAGGAGTGGCTTAATTCCTATGCAATTTGCAATTTTAGACGTAGATTTTGCTAACACCTACTTCATAGGAAATTGTAGTAGGATATATTTTTTTCTTTGTCCCCCACATCTATTGAAGTCTGCCCAAAATTACCTGTTAAAGAATGACATGGTTTATAATAATTCAGGCACTCGGCGTGCAACCTGGAACGATGTCGTTAGATTTTACTACATCGATTCGAAATTAAAACTTAGGTTAACTCCAAAACTAACAGAGGGACATGTGCGGCTAAATAACTTTCAAAGAATGAAAGCTAAATATGCCTCTCAAGTTTTGAGCAATACAGTTGCAGCGGGACTTTTAACCTACTGCAGCTCTGGTCAAGGTCCCACAACTGTAAACAGCACAGCAGATTTTTTAATATTTTTTAATAATTTATTCGATATTTTTAATTCATCTCGACATAAAGACCCAAATATGTTTACGCAAGCTTATAGTGGAAATGAAATCCGAACCCAATTTTTGTTAAACACTCAAAGTGGACCATGACAATTCTGGATCCTGAAGGCAAAAACGTTACCAACCAGTTCTATTTCATAAAGGGCTAGTTGCTTAGCATTTATTCTCCCGCACATTTTTCGACAATTTTTCAAAAATTGTGGGGTATACAGTATTTGAAGATTGGTAGAACGGGGAATTGTGAATTGGTGAATTACATTGCATTCCAAGAAATTTATGATCATCATTTGGTTAAACACACGTCCTGGGTACAAAAGCAGTTGGAGATGACACCAAATAACATGTTAATTGTAAACTTCACTTCGGATATAGATATGATAAGTTTTCTACAAGAAAACAGTTTTATGTATGTCTGCGCTTGGCTTTACAAGAAGTGTTTCAAAGGCCATAAGTACACCTTGCCATTGTCCACTTTAGACAGTGTTGAAAAGACCACTAAACTTACCTTTACATCGTTTAAGCAAGATGACAATTGCAACTTACTCAAAAATTCGTCGAATACGTCCGTGTGCTGGAGGGGCAATTTTGCATTGTATTCGATGAATGCTGCTTTTTGAGCGGGATTGCAGCGGAAATTTCTGCAATTAAAGGTGCTCGCACTTACGTTTGCTGCGAAAATTTGCCGAAGAATTTCATTTTCCACCACTTCCTCAAAATTAGGATATATTTTTTTTTAAATTTTGGAATAGAGATCACTTTTTCAGGAACAAGTTGCTTTCAGTAAGCCATCTTTAAAAAAAACTGCCCTCCATTTTTGTGCAACTATTTTTTATTCTTCACTTTTCGGCATGCAGAATGGGTGCAATAGGCCTGCAAAGGAAACCGAACACCCAGTTAAAAAAAATCGGTTACCGCACAAGTGGTGTGGAATTGCATAATCTAAGAAAAAAAATTTCTTTAAATTTATTGTATTTATTGAATAAAGAAATCAAAACAAAAATCGGGGAAAAAGCATTGAGTATTTACGTTAAACATATAGCTCTTAATATGCAGCGGGAAAAGTTAATTCTTGGAGTACAAGGTCCAAATGTTGAATCTGCAAAGAAAAAATCATTAAATGTATGCCTAAACTAAAATGTATACTTTTTACTTACGTGTCTTTAGTCAGCATTCGGCAGTTCCACTCTTGAAACGCTTTTGTCGGAACTGTTGTACTCCAAATGTTGAATCTGCAAAGAAAAAGAAAATACTCAAGTATCTTTAGTTAGTATCTACTATCCACAGTTATTCAAGTTCTCGTATAACACATTTACGTTTATTTTTCCTATTGTAAAAAAGAAGTAAAGTAAATTATTTTGAAAATAAAATGTTTTTACTTACGCACTGTTTTTGGCAGCAGTATTTTTTAGAAAATAATTCCTTCTTGCTCAAGATGTCTTGATTTTTCTTCTTTTGTTGTCCTAGAAAATATAATAAAGAAAATTATTGCCCAACATTAAATTTTTCTTGCAACTTACAAGAAATTAAAGTGGTAAACATGAGAAATGTCAAAATAGGGATTAACCGCGTCATTTTTATATGGGTGACGTCAATCTTAAATCTTCTTGAGTTCTGACATTGTTGGTAATTCACACGTATTCATGGACAGGGTCCCACGAATAGGGGCGATCAGTAGAAAACCGGTTTTGGTTTTCCAATATCTGGAAAGTTTGACATCTAAGTTAGTTTATCTATGGTTATACCGACGTACAAACATTCAATATCCCAACTACGCAATAACCTACGGGAAAAAACGATTACTACGCACGACAGTTCGAACACGACTAAACATATGTAGTTCCTGTGTCAACATTATATACCTTAAAAAACGAAAAAAAAAAGAAAAACATGAAAATGCACGTCAAATTTACGTACTTCCATGGTTTTAAGTACACGTTAAGCAAAATAAAAAGTTAAAGTCGGTATCAACCACATATTTTTTTATATATTTATATATATTAACTTTGGAAATACTCGTAGTTCAAAAGTCGATCTACATATGTTTATTGGGAGTGCAATCGATAAACTGTTAAGTTATAATGTTATTAATGGCTGGAAATAAGATCCGAGCACTAAAATATTCAAACCGCTATATATTTACAATCTGTATCAATAAGAAATCTATAATAGTTCAAAGGCCCAGCTAATATATGCTTCATTCATACAAATAAATAAACTTAGATTATTGGAATACTCTAAATTCAAATAAAGTTGGTGGAAAACAAATTCATTGAATCGAAATGTACAATGTACATTCCGATTTAAGAAGATGGAAACCAGCATTGTGTCAGACAACATCTCTATTCGGATCATTAACAAAACCAGTATTATTGCTGTAAAAAAAGTTCAGACACTCCAATTTCACTCGATTTAGTGAGGAACCGAATTATGGTACTTCTCTTGATCTAAAAAAGTTATTAAATTCTCTTTCATATCTTCGAATAAGTAGGAAAACGAAATTCAAAGCAGAATATATTTTAGCAATTTGCAGCATGGAAATAAATGAACTGGTAAAAATATTGTACAAACCAATATACGAGTAGGTATGTGTACATTTTTCT
Organism: Volucella zonaria; assembly: GCA_963966105.1. Lineage (NCBI taxonomy): Eukaryota > Metazoa > Arthropoda > Insecta > Diptera > Syrphidae > Volucella > Volucella zonaria. The sequence goes on along the minus strand of OZ014533.1, from coordinate 40,901,893 downwards.
GCAGATGGTTAACATAAGAGTAGGTGTGGGAATCAAATATTAATAGAATTCAGGAAAAATACAGAGTGGAAATACTTACTTTGTTAATGCTTCACATGCGTACACTCATTACCATATTTTAGTAGCGCACACTGTGATATCTTACCATACATTGGAGATATACTGATTAATGAAAATCCTTCTGCCGTCATTAGCATCATTCTCCCCTGATTTCAGTTCAATGTTACAGCGAAATTTATATCGTTCTTATCTGAAGATAATAATTTTGGTACCAATCACCCACCATATGGAGCTGCCTACTGAATTATTACATCTTTCAAGTCGTACCACTGCCGGATTTTGGTGTCAAGGAAAGGAAATTAATAAATTCCAGCGAGGCCATAAGATCATAAGTTATTCCTTTTCGTTAAAAATGTGATTAGGATTTTGAGTAGAATTCGCAATACAGTTCAAGTAAATTATGTACGAAATCTTAAGAATGAAAATGTTGAGTCGCCTCGATTTTAGTATGAGTTATGGTTAGAAACATTTATTAATCAATAAGTTACTACATTTTAATTTAAAGTCTTGTATGGCAAAAGAGGTGGCGCTATTAATTACTTAAGCATTAAGCAAAGTTTAATTATTACATTATTTTATTTAAGAAACTAACATTTAAGGAGCGCACTAATAGGACCCTTACTCGTAAATTACTGTGGTTTTCATTATCCGAAAATCGTCAAGCTCAAATAAAAACAAAAAACTGAAAAGTTTCAAGGGTCACCAAGCACAATACTAGCAAACCGTAATGGATGTGATGAAGGTGAAGAACTTCCCGATAAAGAAAATTATTGTATTTACCCAGAAATATTGATACCAAATTCAATGACCATTAAGAGTATGAGCATGGGTGTGAAAAAAAGAATATCGATTGCGTCATATTCTGTCTAGTAATCACGGGAAATAAATTTGACACATATTACACATACGAGTACATACATACTCGTCATACGTGCTAAATGGAAATTATTAGTGCGAAGCTTCGTAGAAGCAACATATTCAAACAGTCGCTGGTTCTCTTAATGACAAGAAAGACCATCTGCAGCTGAACAGCTTGCAGCACCTCTAGAACGAGTAAACCCTACTACACCAAACCACGTTGAACAATATGTGCATTTCGAGATTACAAAGTAAAAGAGCAAATGATGAGCTACCTTTGCCACAAACTAGAATAAGTGTCAAATTATCGGAAAGTTCTATTTTCGAGAACATCTCCATCGAACAAAGGAAAAGAAAAATAATCGCCACGATTTAGATTTCTAAACATATTTCTGATGTCCGTAGTATAGTATTCTTTTACCTGGGTAGAACTAAGAGAAATCCTGCTGAAATGACTTTCAGAATAATACTGCAAACATCAAAGAATACTCGATGTCTCGTGGGTAATGTTATATTCCCGGTTAAACCCAATCTCTTGGAAAAGAGCGCATAAGCGCTTAACCGGATGATATTATTATCTGATCTGATATATCACTACAGATCTGGACGTCGATAAAAACTTAGAGATGAGGACCCAACAAAAATTATGAAATCCAACGAAGTGGGCAAGGAGTATGGACTGAACCATTTGCAGAAAAATTTGAGTCACAAAGGTTATGGATGAGGAAGCACCAAAGCCTCGGAACCATGCGGATGAAAATTCGGCACCCACAAGGTACCAACCAACCACCGAAATTCGATTAAAGGGGGAAGTGGGTCTATGTACACTTATCACTGCGGCTAGGTTAGGTCGTTAGAGCTAACAGGTTGATCCCGGCCAAACATCACAGATCTTTGTGATCTGAAGCTACCTGGCTACGAACTAGTGCCGTTATTCTCCTATCACCAATCTCGCCATTTACGTGCGTAGTGATGTAGCATCTCCTAAGAAAATCATCCACTATTGCTTTATTTACAGAAGACAGCAATTCGACCTTTAACAAGTTTGATGCTCTGTTCAACTCCATACAAAGAAATGTATCCCTGTATCGTCATACTGAAATCGTTATTACCGGCCATTTCAAAATACATAATTTTGGGTGGCTTTGACATTCTGGACATACAGAACCCGACGCTCTTTTTAATTTTCATTGACGATCTCTCGTCTGCTACTTCTAATACAATACATTCCTTTGCAAACGACAGTACTCTTTGCTTTTCATATTGGTTCTCGGACTCGCGTCCCTGCTCTTCCGCTGTAGAACGGGAACGGCAGCGTATATTAAGCTCATTAAATTCTGATATTAACAGCATAAATAATAGGGGAAAAACTAACTGAGTAGAATTTAATGCATCCAAAACACAATGCTGTCTGCTGTCAATAAAGCAAAATTAAACACCCAATAAAGAGGTGTAAGAAATACAAAGCCCACATGTAGTTGGGTGCACTCGAAACATCTCTGCCCATGCTAAATAGGATTCCAAACCGTGCGATAAAGGTCATGGGTTATGCTAATATTACTCAAACAATAGATACCCTCGAACACCGACGTAATGTCTCGTGTCTCACTCTGTTTTATCGCTATTTCCACCACCAGTGCTCCATAGACATCGCCAGTAGCATTCCGTCCTTTCAAACTTTTAACCATAAGACCCGCCTAGCTAGAATGCTCATCAGTATACCTTCAAGCCCACTTTCGGACGTATTCTAAAATATTGTGACTCGTTCCTAAGTCGTACAATTCGCTTATGGAATGCCCTGCCTAGCTCTTTACTTCCTAGTCATTATAACCTCCAAACATTTAAAACCAACGCTCACCGGTACATCTCTTTCCATCTTAAAGAAATTTACCCAACATTTTTATTTGAAGATCTAAGCTGAATATATTGTATTTTTTTTTAATAATGTAAAAAATCACGGACGTGTTTTTGTCTTGCTGTTCCTTATTTTTGTTTCACCGAAACCAATCAACCGTAAAAATCTAACCGGTCAGATCTGTGATTAACTGTATTTACGAAATCATAGTTAGTACTGCATTTTCGTTATATATGTGATATACTTGTATTAATAGATTTCGATTAGCTCTACAAAAATTTCGAAAGAATTCTATTTTTAAGAAATAATTCAATGTATTTTGTAAATAATTGTAATAACTTGAATAGCCACTTGCGGTTTTTGGTCAAAATCTGACGGCCGGGATTCTGCATAAAGTCGAAAATTGAAATCGATAGCACTCTTCGTTCGCGAGTTGTCGTGTGCCAAAAAATGGGCAGATACTATCTATAAACACTATAGACATCTTAAAACGTAAAGATATCACAAAATTTTCATTTTCGATTTTCGAAGTGAGTGCCAGAACTTCCTCTCTTTACTCCTCACAGAAAATACTAACGACAACTCATGTGCCACCATGTAAACATGTAGATTTTGCCAAGGGGTGTGATATGATAATAAGGGCAATAAAGGGAGATGAAATGTGTGTAATTTGTCTTTGTTTTGTTATAGTGCAATAGTTTGTTTTGATCGTTGACATAAATTGGGTTTATTTGGTTTTTAGTTCGGATTTTCTTTATTTTGTTTTGTGGTGTTTTTTTTTTGTCCTTTTGTCATTACCCTGCCGAAAAATTCTATTTCGTTTGCGATCGGTTACACAATCGGCGCGAGTATATAATCGTATATACAATATTTGTAAGTACATACATATGTATGTACGTTCCTGTGTATAAGTTAAAGTAGAACAAGTTTTTATTATAATCAGCATTTTCTTTGTACACGCCTCAGTGCAATTTCCCACTGTTCACGAATAATCAAAATACTCAAGTAGCCAGTAGCGAGTGCAAGTGAAAGCAATGCATGGGAACGTTATTCTGCCGATGTTGCGTCTGGGACAACAGCTTTACGAGCTTTCGCTATAGTTTAGAGTTCAGAGTTAAGTTAGTCTTAAGTTTACCTTCTTTTTTTCAAAGTGAAACTACTCGTAAGCTAAGCTTTTTTTAATTTAATTTATATATTGATGTACGAGGGCTATTCCAAAATCAACCTCCGAAGTGAAAAATATTTTTTTAAAAAAATTATTGTGTTTCCAGGTTAAATAAATTCGGTCAACAATATGCCTTTACTGTTCCAAAAAACTGTGGCCATCATTTTTCGATAGGAAAAATTTGTTTGAATTTTTTGTTTGGGGAATGAGTGTGTATCCATTGCTTTGACTGTTCTTTGCTTTCTAAGTTTACATACTGGACCCACGTCTCATCTCCAGTCACAATTTGCTGTAAAAATTCTTCACCTTCCATTTCTAAACGTTCGAAAAATGCTTTTCCTGAATGGACACATTGGGTCTTGTGGACATCTGTGAGCTGTTTTGGGACCCAACGGGTACAGAACTTCTGGTAACCCAAGTTTTCAGACACGATTCTGTATAGAGTCGTTCGAGAAATTTCGGAAAATCTTTTCGCAAGATCTGAAATCGTAAAACGCCTGTTTTCTCGCACAAATTGGTCAGCTTGGTGAACCACGTCTTGATTCATGATCGATTTGCGCCCTTGGCCTCCTTCATTATGCACATCTGTACGTCCGTTTTTAAATTGTCTACACCAATCACGTACCGAACCATCACTCATCACTGTATTGCCGTAAACAGCACATAACCGACGATGAATTTGAGCTGCGCCATTTCCTTCGGCTTGCAAAAAACGAATTACACTTCGTACCACACAGGCGGCGGGAGATAAAATTGTATTCTCCATGTTAAAACGGCAACTATTGGAAAAATACTGAACAAAAACGGTCGAAACTTGGCATATTATTAGAGAATAATGTGCTGGTTGCGAAATGCAGAAACACGTCACCGAAGTGCACGTATGTAATGACTTGTAACACATCGGAGATTGATTTTGGAATAGCCCTCGTATTTACATCGTATGTTACCACCTTGATCAAAAAGTTCCCGGCCACACTTACCGTGTGGCGCTCCCATTGTTCCAATTTGAGTTCTGTTTTTCTTTATTAAGTTGGTAAATCTGCTTTTGACATTCCCTCTACATCTTAGCGTCCTAGCTTGACATTTGCAAAAGTTACGTAGCCAAGAGTACATCTATCTTTTTGAGTGTTGGCGAATTTTTACAATTTTATATTAAATTTTGCGTAAAAAACGGATTTAATGGTGCGCGAACGTTGGAAATGTTGGAAAAGTGTTTCGGCAACGATTCTCTAAAGAAAATGGTCGTTTACCACTGGCACGACATCGAAAACCGACGAACACATTGATGAAGTAAAGGAAAAATTGGTCAATAACCGCAAATAAACCATCAGAGAGATAGCGGAGGACTTGAACATTGCCTATGGATCCGTCCAAGACTTTTTGGTTAATGATTTGGGTTTCCCAGAATTGTGGGCAGAAAACTCGTGGATTTTGCACCATGATAACGCACCGTCGCACAGTGCCATCATTATTCGTAATTTTTTGACGAAAATTGCAACAAATACCATCCAATATCCACCGAATTCACATGATTTGGTTCACTGTGACTTCTTTCTGTTCAATCGAGTTAAAAAACCACTACGGACAACGCGTTTCAGCAGCCGAGAGGAGTAATGTAAGAATCGCAGGAAGCTTTTTTTTTTTTATAATTTACGCGCGCCTAAGGGGTTATGAATACCGTTATACTATTGCCATGGCGCGGGCGGAAAGGTAGAGGGAGGAGAAAGGAAAGTTTGTGATGTAGTGAAACTCAGGTGTGTTTGGTTTCGATATTGACTCTCCAGGGGTGGGAGTCCGAATAGGACGGAGAGATTTTTCTTCTCTCGGAATGTGAGGTTGTGAATTTTAACGGTTGTTTTTGTGCTTGAAAACCCACAACAGCCAAATCTACATGTCAGTGTTATGCCTTCACTCGCAGATTTTTCTGACTGAGTTCCAATTACACAAATGAAAACTTGCTGTGGCTAGGATTCAAACCTTGACCTTCCGAGTGAGAAGCGATAGCTAGCGGCCACTGATGGACATACCGAAAACCGAATATAAAAAATGTTTCGAGGATTGGATCAAGAGCTGGCAAAAGTGTGTTGCGGTCACAATACAGATTTAGATGAATAAACTTGTATTTCAAATTTTCTGAATACATTCCGGTGTTCAATGTACTATTGTTTTCGTTTTCGCGAGAGTTCGTGAAAGAAAAAGGAAAAATGAAAAAAACAGTTAATTGAAAATCATTTTCCAACAAAATTAGTGACATAATGCTATTCAACAACAGTTTACTGCGCAAGTGCCTTAAATTTGCTCTCACAAAAATTAATTTTTTTTTTAAAGATCATCGAAAGAGAACAAATATGGAAGAAGACGTGCACGCACATGTATTTTAATCCTGTTACCCCCTCTGCGCATGCAGCCGTTACTAATCGGCACTATATGGGTGGCCGTAACTCAAGTGGTGGTGTATTGGCTTCTCAATCGGGCAGTACGGGTTTCAATACCAGCCGTAACCGAAAGACTTTTTTTCAAGCAACTAAAAGCTCATCAGATGAATGGTGTCTGTTCGGCAATTGAACCTTGTATTATAAAAGTATATGGTAAAATATAGGCAACCAAATCAAAATAAAAAAACGATGAGCACACGTTAAACTATCGAAATCCTTTTTTTACAGCTGTAACGTTCCGTATAACATTCATTTTAATTACATTTATGTATACAGCAAGGTGAAATAAATGCCAGCGTGTGGGGCATTGATGCGTGGGCGCGTTGGTAAAGTGAATGCGTATTGATGACGTCACATGTGTCAACAGTGTCTAAATACAGCATCAAGTCAAGTTACACTAAAAATGCATACTCCAGAATGTTGGATGCCATTCATAGAGCGAAATGGCTCCTGAGCCCAAACATATTTCTTTCTTTTTCTGTTGCATTTTCCGAAAAACATAGCACATGCTTTGGTATCATAAGTGTAGTCATACCCATTTGAGTGTTAAGCTCTTTAAAAAAAATATGTATATGTTGTATATACAAGGTGTCCCAGTTTAGCAGTATAATCCTTTAAGGGCATATTTCTGAAGTTCCGCCGAACAAGAAATTGTATAGAAGAGGGGGCCTATTCTCACTCCATTTCAAGTTACAGCCCATCAAAGTGAGTGACCTTTAATTTAGAGATGTAACCACTTTAAACGCTATAATTTCTAAACTAGTACAGGTAAAAAAATAGTTTTTGACAATTTAGTAGTGAATGCAAATCTTAAATGTTTTTGGTACATCTGCGCGGCGATAAAAAAGTTATGGCTCGTTAAACTCAAAATTATGGAAATTTGCTGTTCCAGTTTTTTACTTAAAATTCATTCTTCTTAAAATGTTTACTTAATAAATTTACTGAAATTTTATGAAATTTTTATCCTTGAAAAATTTCCTAAAAATTATGTTTAGAGATTTTCTTATGTACGATCAACAGATTTTGTAGTCAAAGCCATTTCTCGTGAAAGAAAAATGGTCAAACAAAGCAGGTGGCAAATTTCCCAAATTTAACGGTGTTCTCCAGTTTTGGTTCGTAACGTAACGTCCCGAACAAGTCCATCTTTGCCGGGATGTGTGTCGATGATCATCTGCCGATCTTGCAGTTGTCTTGATATTAGGCTCTTCACAAGCATTGCCTTCAGCAATTTCATTAGGGTTGAAAGGCAACTCCCCCTATTCCCAGACCTTCGTGTCACATTCTAAAACCTGTAGGAAGCTATGGATAGGTTCTTTATTTTGCGAAATTGTCTTTCCAAAGAGAAGCTAACCTATCTCTGATTCCTGTGCAATTGGGGATCTTTTACTCACCCGCGGATAATGGGTGCTAAAATAAATTCAGAGTAAACATCGCTTTCCAGGAGAATATCACCAATCGCAGGCTTATTGAATTGTGGATCAGCTAACTTTACATATTGGATGTGTTAACAATTTTGCAGAGCTAAAGGCATGGAAGGCAACAGACCATTTAGCGACTTGAATACGTTGACTGGGCTATTTCTTTCGAACGGTGCTACCAGCGACCCAAATGTATGACCTACATACCGCTGACATCAACTACTACTAATTTTTCCGAACCTAGTTACCTTAATGAGTATTCGCCTTTGATGAAGCCCAGTAATTGTATAGCTGACTCGGTAAAAAAAAGTTGATTCAGATCCATGATCAATTAATGCCCTCTGATGAAAATAGTTACCATAGAAGACTTGACTCTAACAACCGCTGTTGGAAGAAGAACACTTGGTTGATGGTCCCCAGGAGAAACAACTTTAGGTTCGATGGTATTTGATTTTATATGAAAAGTTTCTGTACCTATAGTTGTATTTGTACAATTGCTTGTAGGTTTGGAACTATTATTATTAAGATGCAGCGGAGAACGTTGTGTCTGCTTGTAGTAATAGCAGCGCATACTGCTTTGACCTTGGTTAGTCTGATCACTGTACGCCAAACATATCCGGCATACACCGATTCTGTCCACTGCCTTGGATATCGTTCACTAATCTCCATGTCAATAAACTTTTGACAAGTCGGAAGGAAGTGTTGACCGCTGCCTTATACCTGGCATGAAAACTGTTTCTTCCCGACGTTCAATACCATTTTTTCTCTGCAATACCAGTTTTGAGTGAAGAAGAACCGTTGCATTTTATGCAACTCGTTCCAGTTACTGCTCCCAAGGTTTGAAAACGCATTTCCAGGAACTCTGTAAATTGTCTTAATGTGAGCTTCGACTACCTACCTAACTTCTCCCATAAACGCTGAGTACAACTACGTATTTCCTGTAAAAGTATGTAAATTATTATGGCATCCCAATTTCATTAATTCAGGACACATTCCTAGGATGTGTCCAATAGAGTGTTTATATTATTTGCCGTCTCTTTCGTCAACTGCTGCTGTTCAAAAAAAGTTGGAAGTGAGCATTTACTAACACTAGCTTGTGGTCGTATTGTTCCCAAGCTTTGGCATAATTGCCGAACTACAGCCCTAAATGCTGCAACAAACGAACAGCTTCATCTGTGTAAGACAAGATTTTAGGTACTGCAATTTCTGAATTTCACCCAGCTTTTTATTTGTGTGAACTATTGACAAAAAGGCGTCATGGAAAGCCGGCCATTTCGTGTACGAGCCCTAGAAATGGGAAATTTGTGGTAAAGAAAGCTCATTACAAGCAGTACCTGTGAATTCTCTTTCAACAACCTTGCCCTTAGATCTGACTTGTCATTCCGATAGCATCACCTAATTCATCACGGTAAATGCAATACGTTTCTTATAGCATTGTTGAAAAATATTCATTTATTCGATAGATATCAAAAAATCGTTCAATTACAATTTTTTTTGAGAAATCATTCACTCATGAAAAAAACGTTCAAATATTCGGTTGTCATTCATATCAAAGAATGGTTTTTTCACTATTAGACTATTGGTTCGGTTGAAAGAAATGTTCAAATGTTACATTTGGATGAATAATTTTTTTCACTGGTTTAGATTTTGAACTATCGGTGTAGAATTTTTTTGAAATTTATATTAATGTGTGCCATGTATATAAGGGATAACCGCCCCTCAAACATGCGTTTGACAAAATGTTACTGTGATGCATGAATATGAATGAATGAATGAATACAACTGTTCGAGAAGCATATATCTCTAAATTAATTGATTATAAAAATAATATGTAATAAAGATAAATGTAAATGATTAGTAAAGCACTGCATTACTAAGCATATTGAAATTAAGAAAAATCCCTTTATAAAAGCGGTTAATAACCACACATTGTATTGCATACCTTTTGGGGATATCACAATTGAATGGTAAGTCAACCGAAGTAGACGTTTTTCTTTTCTTAGCCCTAGTCAACAGACAAGAGAAATAATGTGTGGCAGATGCTGGTTTTTGGATTTGTGTATGCTGGTTTCAAGTTGTTTGTTTATCATACTTTTACTCTACCATTCTACATCTGTATATTTCTCTTGTATATGCCCTAGTCCGCAATTCTTAAGCAGTTCCAAGAGATTCTAATTCAACACCTGTTCAATAGTTGAAATCATTCAGTTACTAACTATGAATAGCCGAATACATTCGATAGTTCCCATCACTGCTCATGATCTGGACCCGAGGACAATTTCTACATTTGTTTAAAAAGGGTTTTATTTGTAAAACAAATTTCGCAATATGTGTATCAAGTATTTATTAGTTACAGTTTTTTTTTATTAAATGAAATTATATTACTAATTTTTATTAAGTCAACTTAGTTAGCTTTGCCCAGCTGGTAAGGGTTGAGGTTAAAGTTGAAAAAAATATTAATTTTTAAACGGCGCGGGAAATGCGGCTATGCACAAGAACTGAAAAAGTCTTTAAAAGGGGACAAGACACCGACCGCGAAGTGCTACTTGGTTTGAAAAGAAGGAGACCTACGTAAAATAATCCTTCGTGTACGAATAGTGAAAGTCATTTTTTGGATGTTTCGCATCAAACGCATAGATTTATATCAGGCAATGGTAGCGATTTGATATTTGCACCTTACCTTCTGCACAAAGTAAGCTAGCGCCAGCTCAACCATATTTCGGATTAAAATTCAAACTTGACCGATGGGGTATTAAGTTTGATGGTACATGTAATACCATGGCGGTTGAAGACTTTATCTTTTGCGTTGAAATTCTCAAGAACAATTATAATATGTCCTGGTCTGAGGTCATCAAGAATTTACACCTATTGCTTGTAGATTCAGCTCCGACATGGTACTGGCAATATTAAAGGATGCAGCCAAGAACAAATTAGGTAGTCCTTCAAAATACTTTGCTCCATCAATTCAACGCATGAATCTGATTTCGAAATAATAATACAGTTCTTGAAACGCAACCAATTTTCGATCGAACGATTCTGTGATTTCTATGACGCAAAAACCAGCTTCGCGAACCTATTCCTGAGGTAGATCTGCTCGAAATCATAAAAGGCAACGTAAGCAATAAATTGATGATCTACATGTATCCCATGTAAATTTTCCCATTGATATAAAGTTGATATTGTCTCGCAACATTTATCAGGGACGTGTGAAGGAACATCAATGAAATCGAACCTGACATAGAACTAGACAAATGGAATAAAGTAGACGCCTTATCACAAGGTCAACGCGAACCAATTCAGTGGGACACTCTTTTGTAGCATGCCAGTCTCTTTCATGACGTCAGTTTTGTTACAGATATGGCATGGATAATATAACAACACCAAATTGTCCTCAATGTAACCCACTATCGGGAAACAACAAATCGCGTGCGAGGAAGATCGGCGATTCACGTTCGACTCAGACTATTCCGGTGTAAAGATGATCAAGATCATAAAGAAATACTTAGAAATAGACTTAGAAAATATAAGGAGCGTTGCGCCCGTCTATTTGCTATAAAAGGGATAAAAGCTGAACGAAAACTTTACTGTTTAAGTAAAAGTACTTCACAAAAAGAAAACGGACGATGTATTGTACATTTATTGAGTCTTGTTCTTTGAACTTCAATGTAGAGCTTAGACCTTACGTCACCATATATATTGTCAATCTTAAATTCACAAACTTGCTAGATAGTGGTGCTTGTATTTCTTGTTTGTGGAAAAACTGCTTACAGCGATTGGAAAGGAACAAAAAATTGTTAGTAGAATAGTTGTTAAATTGTGCTACAAGAACTTAACTAAGGATATTAACTTATATCTTATTTCATCACTGCCCAAGCATATGCATTCGAAATAGCATTAGATCTAGTAAAGAAATTTATTCCATTGAAAACATTGTACCAGATTCGAATAAGTTGAACAGCAGAAACGTTGACAGGTTGTAATTAACAAATTTCCGTCTTTCGCCAAGCTTGGCTTTGGACATACTCGTACCACTGTTGAGACCCATGTCATTCATACAGGTCAGGCTGAATCAGTCCAGCAGCGACATTATCCCATTTCTCCTGCATTTCAGAAATTACTGTTTGAGAGCTGGATCGCATGCTTGAGTTAGGTATTATTGATGAGAATCAAAATGCGTTGAGTTTCCCAGTTGTTATCATACGTAAGCAGGCAGCAGAAAAGCCACCTTTATCTAGACTCGCATAAAGCCAACACCCTAACGAAAAAGGATGCGTATCCACTTCCCCATATCGAAGGAGTGCTAGGTCGGTTGAAGGATAAAGGGTGTATCCTTCAACATTATAATTCCTTATCATAAAGATGCATTTTTTGCATGTATTATAAGAGATAAAGTCCAAGGAGTGATCGGCCTTCACTGTATCAGATCGACCACTCTATCAATATGCCGTCATTCTCTTTGGGTTGTGAAATGCTGCTCAAGAGAAGTATAGATTAATGGATAAGGTGATCCCAGCTGCACTGAGTGAATAAGTGTTTGTGTACCTGTACGATCTTCTGGTTATGTCAGATGACTTCGAATGATCTTCGTATGCTTGACAAAGTAGCACAGTGTCTCAGAAATGCGAATTTAATCAGAAATATTGAGAAGTCTCAAGAATTGAAATATTTAGGCAATATAGTGGGTCAAGGACTTATAGAATCAGACCCAGAAAAGGTGTCTGATATAAACAACGTGCTCCCTCAAAATTCTTTAAAACAAGTGCGATGATTCCTCGGTGTGCGTGGTTGGTGTCGACGGTTTATTCCAGATTATAAATTATAATTATAAAAAAAAAAAAAAAAAAATGCAACACCTCAGTCGCACCACTGACTGGCACGCCAAAGAAGGAAAACAAATTCAAATTTAATGACCTTCCTTTACAGCATTTAGGAATCTTAAGCGCGCTTTGTGTTCTGTCTTTAGTATTACTTCTCGAAGCCATTCGCGATACCTCGAATTATAGGATCAGTGCAGAACTTGACGAGCAACGGAACGGAATGAAAATCCGGTGGACTTTTATTTTTAAAAACATAACACAACCCAACGTAATTACACTGTTACTGAACAAGAATACTTATCTGCTGTTCAAGCTGATAAAAAGTTTCGTCCTTCCATTCAAATAACACACTTCACTGTTATTACGGATAATTCTAACTATATATGGCTAATTTGACTAAAAGGCTTAAGCGGGCCATTCGCAGGATTTTCTTTAAGGCTATAGGCTTTCGGTTTTGATATCAAACATAAGAAAGGCTCGTCCAATGTAGTGCCAGATTCACTATTGCGTGGATTTTTCTCGATGAACTTACTACTCCAATAACAATTTCTTTTCAAACTGATACTGCTTCTCAAGAATTTCAATCTGCTGGCTACCTAGAGCTTATGTAAACTATTTTTAAAAACCAGCCGAACTCTTGTGACATGGTAATCGAGGAGAATCTTGTCTTTAAAAAGTTTGATGTGAACAATATGTACATTGTGAGGTCAGGTTTACGATGGCGGAATCTCATTCCACCTTTGCTCAATAAAATTCATAACTTGCCGATGGCGTCGCTCATAACTCTGCACGACGTTCGATTGTTCTATTTTTGACCAACTATGCAAAGGGCAATTGCGAAGTTTGCAAACAAATTAAGCAGTCTAACACAATTTTGCGACCACCTATCCAGGCCAAAAGTAGGCCTGTACAAATGTTATTTGGAAGATAACATTTTCAATATCTTTGGTGCACCAGAGCCAAATCATGACAACGAAAACAGTTTATTTCTTCTCAATTTCATCACTTCCAAAAGAAGTTTGGTATTGTATATCGACGCAATTTTGTACTCAGTATCAAAGAATATCAGTGGAAAATTATGCCCGAAATTCTTGAAATGTAGAATCGTGCGACTTATAGCGAAGAGCATGCTCGAAGTTGAAAACCCCAAGAGTAACACTTTCACGTAAAAAATTTGAAAACATGAAGTCCGCTTGTATAATTTGTTTTTTTTTTTTTTTTGGTGGGTAGGTGTGAAAATCTTCATAGACACTATGAACCCGTTGCTCATAGTAGTGTGAGATTCTTACTCACTAAAAGCACGCCTCCCTTCTTATCGACTACAATTAAGTTACCTTATCAAGTAGTTTCCGTTTCAAATAACGTTCGCGTGGGGCAGGTAGCTTTCCAGCAAAAGCACCTGCTAGTACCGCTATTATAAGCGGATAATCCTTATCGCGCCAGATCGAATGGTCTCATTCTTTGTAATCGATGCACTAAGTTTGTCTCGTCCAGAATTTTTAGTATTTTATTATTACAATGACCATGAAGACGAATACTGAGTTTGCGAGCAAAGTTCATTATTTCGTCCTCGACGGTAACTATTCCTAAGTCTCTGTGGATATCACTGTTTCTGATATACCATGGGGCATTCACGATTTGTCTTAGAGCTTGGTTTTGATAGCTTTGGAAAATATTTCGGTTGCTTGGTTTAGTACAGCCCCAAAGTTGTATACCGTACGTCCAAACAGGTTTAAGCACTTGCTTATAGATGAGCAGTTTGTTATGTATTCTTAACTTGGAATGTTTTCCTAATAGCCAGTACATTTGTCTGAATTTATTTTCAAGTTCATCACGTTTCTTCTTAACATGCGGCTTCCATTTCAGTTTTACATCTAGTGTCATTCCTAGATATTTTGCTTCATTTGCATATGGTATTTGTATCGAGTTAATGAAAATGGGAAGGTTGTTTATTTTCCGGTAAGTAAAATTAACATGAGTAGATTTGGTCTCATTGAGAACAATTGGCCATATCTTTGTCCATTCGTAGATTTTATCCAAAGCCGTTTGCAGCTTTCCAGTAGCTAACTCGACTGAAGTATCTGTAGCTAGTATTGCCTATTTCAATTTTTTAATTGCTTGGTTAAGTTCTCGTAGCTCTCTCAAATTGTCCGGTGCCGTAATTATATAATTAGAACCTCCTGCTAACGCCTGTCCATCAAAAGGCTTAAACGTTTCTTCTAGGTGCTCGGCAAATAGATCCGCCTTCTCTTTATCTCCTTTTGCCCATTCGCCATTATTTTTTCTTATGGGAGGAAATTGCATTTGAAGCTTTTTGATTCCCGTCATGGCTTTCCAGAGGGAGTAATTTGAACTTCTTTCGGCAGTCAGACCTTCGAGATATGTAGAGATATTTCGATTTTTGTAATCTCGTATTGCTTCTTTCAATTTGTTGCATAAGTGGTTTAAGTATGTTTTATGCTGGGGAGCACGGGATTGTTGCCATCTTTTTCGCGCTCTCCTCTTTTCTCTTACCATTTCTATTATTTCCGGCGGATATTTTATTTCACTACTTGCTTTCTCTTTTCTTGTTGGAGTTGGAGTGTTGTTCCACGCAGCGTTCTGCAGGACTTTGATTAATCTGTCGTCTTCGTCTTCTATTTCGTTTTGTGTTTTTAGCGACACGTTTAGAACAATATGTTCATTGCAGTAGTTTCTAAAACCCTCCTAGTTAGTCTTGTTATTAGTTAATCTAGGCGCCACTTCTTTCTTAATTAAGAATATGCTTAGTGTTAAAATGACTGGTGAGTGATCTGAGGTGAGATCATAACTTTCCTCGATGTTTGTAGAAATTTTGGCTACTCCCTTTGTGACAAAGATGTCTACAAGATCGGGGGTCTTTGTTATATCCGAAGGCCAATATGTTGGTTTTCCTGTTGAGAAAAGTCTACTTTACATTGTATACCGGCTTCATAGAGTTGTCTAACTTTCGTTGTATTACATCTTGAGCCCCAGAAGGTATGTTTCGAATTAACGTCACCACCAATTATAAAATTCGGTCCGAGTGAATCAAAGATACCTTTAAAGTCATTCTTTTCTAGCTTGCATCGCGGAGGACAATAAATGGATGCAATGTTGTAGTGCAGGTGGTTATATTTTGCGCGAACCGAACTTAACTGCATTGCATCGCATTCAATCTTCATATTTATAGAGTGCTCAATACAATCTTTAATGAACAATGAGGATCTGCCTCTGGCATTGTTTGATGGGTGGTATGCATGATAAGCACAGTATCCCTTTAGTTCCACACGAGGTCCTTTCCTCAAGTGAGTTTCTGATATCAAGCAAATGTCAATATTTGCTTTTTGTAAGAAAACTTCCAGTTCGTCGAGTTTTTTAATAAGGCCGTTTGCGTTCCACGTAAATATTTTATGCACTTGTTTCATATTCATGCTTGAGGTCGAGTTTTACGTATTTCTTTCTCGAGATTGCTCAATTTTTCAACTAAAAGTTTATTTGTTCTGCTTTGCTCCTCAAGAGTCGTGAGAATTAGGGAGAAAACGTGAGCCACTGGATCTGGCGTAACACCGTTTTTTTTTTATTTCCTTGAGACGCAGCTTGTGCATACGTTAGCGCGTCAATCGGTGGCGGCTTTTCCTTTGCGTTCTTTTTTTGTATATCCTTCGACTTTACCACTACGCTTGTATAAATGAGCATGACATGAGCTTGTGAAAGTAATTCACAATTCTTATGCTTTTCCATCTTTTCCTCCTTTTCTGCAGAAAGCTATTCCCTATAGGAAATCCGTGGCCCTCGCAAAATAATTATATTAAACAAAATACTAAAATTCAATTTTCTATGTTTTGTCCCAGAGATTCAAAACATTAATACCCTGTTCGTGCCTTTGTAAATTAAAACGACACTGAACTATATTGGGAGCAATATTGGGCATTATATCTGGTTTGTGCTCTCTGGGATTTTGGCCGGGCTGAAGAAAGGTGGCGGACAGTAAAGTGTAAATGGCTTGAGTATGACCAAATTATTAGCATATATAGTATATAGAATATATAAATATATGCATGTTAAACACACAACATATTTATGATACATTCATTTAACAAAGTTAATAGTCTCCCCGGACCAATGATCACGATTGCTGAAGATCGCCAAAGTTCAGCCAAAGCTGCATTGGAGCGGAGCTCTTTAATCAGTTTTTTTCTATAAACGCTGCCATTAATTCTTTAGAAGCAGCAGGCTGCGACAATATCAGTATACAAAGCTGGTTTCTTAAGGAAAGGGGTCTCGATCGTATCTCTTTTTGAACTCCGTTAAACTAGTATGTCAATAGAACCACCAATTTATGTATCCAAATTAGCAGTTCTGGTGATATTTTTAAAGAAATGTCTGCTAATATTAGCGACGTATCATAGCCCATATTTTCAATGAAAGCGTTTACAATGGAAATTTTGAAACTTAGATGTCAAACTCTACTAATGCTTTTGATTTTCGAATATCTGGAAAGTTTGTCACCTAGGTTAGTACATCTATAGTCTCGAAGTTCTCTCCCACTTCCAGTAATAACTGGGAACTCCGCTGAGGGAGTTTATGGAAGTTGTGGATCCTAACTATGCCTAATATTTCCCCTAACATTGAACACAACAACAAAATTGCGAAAAGCGGTGTTTCTTCCTTTTCTGTTATCCGGGTACTTCTCCCCCATCGAATTACGTTAATACATTTTCTTTTCCAAAACAAAAACAACCACGAAGAAGAAAGGAAACTCAATGGAGAGGTAGCTGGAGTGGTTGAGTGGTTTGTGCCACCCCTAACAAAAGCTAAGTACAGTGCCTTTTGAAACTTTTTTTGTACTAACTAACTACTAACTAACTAACTACTCCGGTGAATCGGCATTCAGTTTTTGGGGGAATAGGGACTGGCCAATAGCGTGTGACTCCTTACAATTATTTATCTGTTTATTCGTTGTTATTGGGCGCTTCTGCCCTCGGGCCACAGCCGGTTTTAACCTTTGTTATTAGTGGTTGTCTTATTAAATTAATCCGCTCTTTGTTGTTGTTGTTGTTGTTTTCGCTGTCGTTTATTGTTGCTTTTCGGTATTTATATTTGTTTGTTGTTTGATTTTGTTTGTTGTTGTTTATATGTTTCTATGTTCCCTCGTTGGAGCCTGCCTTAATACTTGGCCGTCCGCCTACGTGCCTCTGCTGCTCCTTCGGCACTCCATCGGTGGGGTGCTGGGTCATCAACCTTCACTCATCTAACCTGATGTCGTTGGGGTGTTCCTGGCTATATGGGCCGTCCGCCGGCATACCACTGTTGCTCCATTGTTGCTCCCCCGTTAGGGGAGCATCGATCTTCACCCATCGATCGCTTCGCTCGGTGCTGTACCCACATCTGCTGTAGGTTGTGGTGAAACTTAAGCCTCCGGTTACCTCCCCTCCCCCTCAACACACCCGTCGACGACTTTCAGACTACATGTCTGATGCAGCCCGCTGCGAGTCTTCCGTCTATCCTACGGGCTCCGACGACGGTGCTTTTGGTGGACCTTTTGTACATTGGGCGTGAGTCTCCCTACTGTCCTTAGGGCTTCACTGACTGAACCCCCTCGTTCTCCTCTGCGGAGAAAACCGCCCGCAACACGATAATAAAATGAACTGGAATTTTTATACTTCTTTATTAAAAAAGTAGTCCTATCTTAGGACAACTGCATTTATCTTCTACCATCTAAGAGAGTTTTGCTCTCCCTGTCTTTTTAACGGATAAGTTCAATCTAAGTTAGAGTATCCTTGGGGTGAGACTCATTACAATAAAATACAACCACTGACTACCATACAAAAATACATATCGCGAATTATTTGGAAAAAAGAGCATAGTTTTCCCCTCCTTTGAAGCTCAAAAATTCTTTCACTTGAACATCTTGGTTGGCCGTGGTTCAAGTGGTAGTGTTTTTGGTTTTGCAATTCGGCGGTTCGGCTTTCAATCCCAACCGCGCAGGAAACACAATCTTTTTTTTAGGTAACTCAAATTACGTGAGGTGACTGTTATTTCTCTCTCTTTCTATCCAATTTTCCGAGAAAATTAACACTTGCTCATTGTCATTTGGAAAATAATGCGTTCCATAAATAATCCTCATGTTTCAGAGATATCTCAACAATTGTGCGTTTTATTCAAAGAAACCAATTCCTCACCTCTTGTTGAAACACCCTTTATTAAATGGACAGTCCGACCATCATGAATGACTTTAATAATACACCATTCATTCATTCATTCTACTGTTTGAACACATCAACCTCGTTCACTGACCATTGATTACTTCAAAATTTTGTAAAATCGGGTGGTGTTTCTAATTTACAGCTAAACTTTAGCAACTCACATTCTTATAGAGTCGGCAACTTTCTTTACATAGACAAATTCTAATACATTTTAAGTATTATATTATACTCCTTCCTTAAGAAAATTGTTGATGCATTTATATTAGTCTATTGCTTCTTTAAGGCACACGAGATGTACGAGGTGTTTGACCCTTGCTTCAAAGTTGACTTCCTCATTACAGTATATAAAGGACTCTTAGTGAACTTGAGCATTAATTGTACATGATTGGTTTATAGCCTATATTTCATTTCAGGATATAACTTGATATACTGAAGAAGTGGAAGGTGCTTTTAGAATGTTTCCTAGTACAGAGCGTGTATCACTTCCTTCTTTAGTGAAGTTGCTAAACTCTACGAGGTGTGTTCAGAAAATAACGGGAATTTTTAAATTTCGCGGGTTTGGAGAGTCCGATTGCCATTTTTTTTTATTATATTGGTATACATGCCCCTGAAGTGTTATAAAAATTTCAGCTGTATTGATTATTTACTTTGTCTGTGGCAGCCGCTAAGATGAGACGTGTTTTTATGAGCTCGGCGATTTCGTTTGTTAAAAGAAATTGATCAAAGAATTTGTAAGAAACTTAGCGTAAAAAATGAAATAAAGTGTAACAAAGTGTGTGAAATGCTAACAAGACCTATGGTGAGTCTACTATGGGTAAAACAAAAGTTTACGGGTGGTGATGGCCGTGAAGACGTTGAAGATGACTAACTCCCCAGACGTCCCAGCACATCAACAACCGATGAAAACGTGGAAAAAGTGAAGAAATGGTTATGAACGATCGCCGAATCATAATCAGAGAAGTCGCTGATGATATTGACATATCGATTGGCTTATGCTATGAAATTTTTTCGAATGTTTTGGGTACGGCAGCAAAATTTTTTCCAAAGTTGTTTAACTTTGAACAAAAACAGCGGCGAATGGAAGTTGCTCAGAAGTCACTAAATGAAGTCAACGACGATGCAGGATTACTGAAACGTCTTATAATAGGTAACGAAACATGGGTTTACGGATATGATGTCGAAACTAATGTTCAATCGCCCCAGTAGAGGCATTCTGGCTCGCCAAGGCCGAAAAAGGCTTGCATCGCTGAAAGAGCTAAGGCTATCCCAAGGATCGAGTTTGAGAAGTGTTTCGAGAATTGAAAGAAGCATGGCCATGAGTGCATAATATCTAATGGCGTCTATTTTGAAGGCGACAACATTAATGTAGACGCACAAATAAATATTTTTTCAAAAAACTAAAATTTTCTGAACATACCTCGTAAATCCGTTTGCCTTTTACATATATGCTGATCATTTTAAACCACGTAACTTTCATGTTTCCTACACCTTGAAAATCATATCTTTAGTAGAAGACAGTACTCGTATAGAGAACAAACATTAGCAGCTGAGTTTTTGCAATACACGTGTATATTCATACGTATAATAAGAACTGAAACGAATAAAATTTGGAAACTTCAAAGTAAAAAAAAAATATTTTCATTCACAATTACAAAGAATAAAAAAAATTATTGGGTTCCCATTTTTCCTCAACTTCTTTCGAATGTCCTTCATAAGGTTGGTGACAGTTACATCCGTGATCTTTTTGGACGCTCTTTTCCATTTAGCACTAAAATCGGTTACGTCCTTTGCACTCTGCTCACTTTTCCTCAATTTAGCTTTGACCAAAGCCCAATACCTTTCAATGGGACGGCACTGTGGAACATTGGGTGGATTCATGTCTTTTGGAACAAAGTCGACATTTTTAGCAACAAGAAAGCTCAACGTTGCATGAGCATAGTGAGCTGAAGCTAAATCTGGCCAAAATAACGTTGAACCCTCGTGTTTGTTTAAGAAAGGAATCAACCATTTTTTTAGGCACTCGTTAATTTACACTTCTGCGTTAATTGTTCCCGTTGTAATAAACGATAAGCTTCTGTGTCCACATTGGCAAATGGCCTGCCAAACGATGTTGTTGATTGCGGAAGAATCTCAGCTTCAAACGAGTTATAAAACTGCGCACCTGGAAGAGTAGTAAAGTCGGCTTTGACATAAGTTTCATCATCCATAACCAAGCACGCTTTCTTGTTACGATCAACTCGTATATCTTTCGGGCTCGTATTTTTATGACTTTTTTTTTGCTTTTCAGTAACTTTTGGTACGTTTTGTTTTCTTCGTATTTTTAGACCATTACGTTTTTTAGATCTTTGTACCATTGTTTGGTTGGTATTACATTTCCCAGCAACATCTCTGGATGATATAGTCCGGTTTTTTACGATGGTACCCACTATTTTCCTGTCCAAATTTGTATCATTTGCTCCACTTTTAGCTCCACTTTTCTGTTTTCGCTTAACTGTCAACATCTCCAAATATCGTTTAATAACAGAATCCACTGTACTGCGTGCTATGTTTAAATTTTTTGCGATGAAATGGCTTGGACGCGAAGTATTTTCGAATCATTTGTCGATGATCTTTTTACGGCGTTCCTCTTGACTCATATTTTATAAATATTTTAAACCGCACCGAACTAAAATCAAAAAAAGTAATAAAATTTACAGATTTTATTCGTTTCAGTCCTTAGTTCGGTCTCAGTGTATTTGTCATTTTGTCGGTAATTACTTGGTTGATAATCAGTATAGAAATATACTTAGCAATAACCCATTGTTACAATTACCGCTTCGTATCTTAACAAGATATATATAAACGACAACTTTTTGAGGTGACACGAGGAGAAGAAATATACCATAGGTAAAGATCGTCACAAGAAACGATTCGTTGATTTTGGATTCACTTGATCTTCTTTATTTCGGTAACATTGAATATTGGTAATTACACCTTTCTTCTGCAAACCTGTAGTTAACATTCGGAAGAATAGTTCATATTTATATCCATTAATTCACAGTTGGTTACAGTGCCAACACCTGTTCCACATAAACAGCTATTTTTGGAATTAAGCGCGAAAGCCTATTTCAATACAGTGTAAGCATTTTCTTTGAAATAAATTATTTGAGCGTAAAGGTAACTATTTATTCAGAATTGTTGATCAAAAGAAAATATATACATATACACAATTTCTGAAAAGAAATAAGAACGAATTAGTTACTGTTTTCCTATGTGTGCAGATTGAGCTTTTAATTACCTCATCGAAATGAATCCTGAAAAGAATAACATGATATCGTTTTAATGTTAAATTATGACAAATAAAGTACATACATATATATGTATGTATTGATGTTAACTTTCATCGACATTCATGCACATTCATACAAAATTCGATATCTATGAAAATCATTCGGAAAAGTCCTTTTTATGGATTTTTAAGAAACATTTTACGAGCAAAACATCATCGCCTCCATAAGTGTTTATTTCCGTAATATGTGTGTAGCATTTTGGGATCATGGTCGTTTGTAGATTATTGAAGAGCTTGTTCCTTGTACCGTTTCTAATCGTATTTACAATCATAACAAAATATTTTGCTTCACCACACACATGAATAATAAGAAACAGAGTGCAGATGGGACTGTATGTATGAGAGGAAGGAGTTACCTCTCTTCAACTTGTTTTGGTTGGCGTCTCATAAAAACATAATCGTAAAATTTCACGCTGTCATAAAAAATTCAATTGATGTCCCGACGGGCCTGGACGTTTTGCGGTGGTTTACTTGTATTTTATGATTTTATTTTGATTCAAACACGGATCTCACCCAAGTCATTGTACGTGCCAGGAAAGTATCTCCTTCCTTCTCGTAATTTATTTGTTTTTATTTTTTGGACCATCTTTTAATTTCCAATATCAAAAATTATGAATTTTTTTTTATCTATTGTGTTCTACCACATGAAATGTCCGATTTTCGCTTATTCGGAAATATGAAGTTCTCGAGTGAACATCTGTGCCAGAAAGTTAAATTTTTTTTTTATAAAATAAAGTATTTGATGTGTGAGAATTTTAGGGTTCGTTACAAGTACCATTACTTTTTTCTAGGAATTATTTGCCATGCTGTCGGCAGTTCAAATTCGAATCCTCTTCCTTTAAGAGTTCAAAATGGGGCATAATGCATCGTTGGCAAAAAACATTAATGACGCATTTGAGGATGTAGCGGTAAACGATCGTACTATGCGACGTTGGTTTGGAAAGTTCCGTTCGGGAGATTTCAGCCTCCAAATTGAACCACGTGGGAAGCCAGAAACGTTAGTTGACGACGATGTTTTAAGAGCAACGGTGGATCCGGACCCAAAGAAATCGATGCGGGGGATTGCACAAAGCATGCGAGTATCCTAATGGCAGTGAGTCATTATATGAAAGGTAAAGAAACTCGATAAGTAGGTACCCCATGCACTGAACGAATCCCAAGAACTATGGCGCCTGGAAGTCTGCGCATCGCTTACATTAAGAAACCAAACTGACCCGATTTTGCACTGGATGGTCATCTGTGATGAAAAGTGGATGCCGCATGATAATCGTAAAAGATACGGGCAGTGGTTGGATACAGATGAAAAACCAAAACACGCCCCCAAGCCCGATCCTCACACAAAAAAGGTTATGGTGACAATTTTGTGGACATCGAAAAGACCAATCCGCATTTCATTTCTTCAACTAGGGCAAACGATAAACGCTATCGAATATTGTGAGGAAAACGACATATTGCATGCCAAATTGGCGATTGCGTTGGTCAATAGGCATGACAATGCTAGACCCCATGCCTCACAAGTAACGGTGCAAGAGCTGTTGCAGTTGAGATTTGAAATTTTTCCGCATCCACCGTACTCTCCTGATATTTCTCCAACGGATTACCATCTTTTCCGCAATCTGGATTCATTTTGCCGGCAGAGGTCATAAAAGCCTTTGAAGATGTCATTGCCTCAAAAAGTCAGCACTTCTACCAAAAAGGAATATTTGGCCTTGTATGTCATAGATGCCAACGGATCTTATTTTGAGTGAATAAAAATTTACGGAAAAATAATATTGGCTATTAAATTTTTGCTAAAAATCGAACAACCCAATATTTCCATTTTACATAGGGAAGTTGCTTTATATGTTACACAATATGTTTGCAATAACTATATTGCTAATCCGTACGTAACAAGTTAAAAGTGGGTATTGCGGGGGTGGCTCGGCCACCAATTCAGAAAAACAATTCGAATTTTTTACAAACTTTAATTTTCTTTTAAAAACTTTAATCTTATTTTACAAACTTTCATTTTCTTTTACGAACTTTAATTTTCTTTTTCTGAAAAATTCTTTTTTCCTGGTTTTTTGTGCGCATCTCGTCGCCTCGGCAGCTGTGCAACAAAAGACCAACTTGACAATTATTTGTCGTTAACTATCTAGGTCCACCATCATGGTGCACTTTTTCGCAAATTTATATTTTTTTGTCAAAACTTATATACACACTTTTTTCCAATTGCTTAAGTTTGTATGGGGACAACAACTACCTATGCTACCATCACGGCCAGAAAACCATTTCTGTATAGGAAATGAAATAATTGTTTACTCTACCTTGATGGCGCTACAGTGGGCTGTAAACTTGTTCGGCAACGGACAAGTTTCTGCTTCGACCAGAAGTTAGATGTCCGCAAATTATGCGCACTAAATTGGTTGTGCTCATTTTCCACTGGGTACACCACCTAATTCGACGTTTTTTTCTACAATCCGTCCGTTATGGATTTGAAAATTCTCCGCATTACATACCTTAGCCATTGTAGTAGTTCTATTCGGAATTTTGTGATTGTAGACGGGACTACAAAATACTCGAAGAAATTTTCTCTGAGATCAGCCTTATCCATATACAACAAAGTGCCTGCTCCTCTGCGATAGAACAAGACTGGAACGAATAGGGTCTCACATAATCTGATTGTGGTTGTCCGATAGGGAGCTTTGCTTATCAATTGTCTACTAAACCCAAAGAAACAGCGAGAGTTTTTCTTCGTTTTTCTCCGCGTTTGTGTCATTACAAAACAAAACTAACAGCGGACCTAAGCACATATTTCTTTTCGCGTTCATTACTCGTTAAACCCAACTTTGCCATTATGTGCACTTCTGATTACATCAATGCCACCGGCATATGCGAGTAGTTGATGATAGTGTCCTTTTAAAAGATTGGGTGTTTTCATACTTGTGAAATTGTTCATAAACGTCAAATGGCTGTCTTTGCAATTTGCAGTAGTTTTTATGTATGTAGTTTTCTGTGAAGTTGTGATCCGTGGGGATAGCAAAACTGTAAGTAGCAGTTTGAAATTTAGAAAAAGAAAAACAAGAACTAACATAATTTAAATTGTTTTAGGAAAGATTGTGACTTCAAGATTTGGACTTCAGCAGTAATTAAACTATTAATTTCCATGCGTTCAGCGATGGAAGCAGATTATATTAGTTAAAATGTTTGCAATACATTTGTGGACACAAATTTTGACACCTGCAAAGCTGCGGCAGGAATTCTGCAGAAGTTGTGTTCATTAATACTATCAAGTTTTGCTGCAGTAAATTTACAGCAATCTTTTTACGATTATGAATTCAGCCATTGTTGGCGTATAATATAAGATTAAAAGTTCAAGGACCATGCTAACTATGTTGAATACATTTTGTTTTTGTAAGTGCTATAGAGTAAGTATATTATTCTATTAACCCGTTATATGATAGCTCAATGCTCATTAGTCCAATTCGCTCATATAAATACCACTTCAAATTTCATTGAAACATTTTACTATTTTGCAATTTCATCATTCTCTTGTCTCCGTATTACATAATATACTCGCATTTCGAATTTACCAAACTGGCATTTTAATCAGCTGTTTGTTAAACTCCCTCAATTTTCTCTCGCTTATTTTGGATTCGGTTTTGGATAATTTCATATAAAAACCACCCTTTCAATGCATATTGAACTAATGCGCATTGAATCAACCAAGATTCGTTCGTTTGACAGCCCTGTATAATCGTGCTTAATAAAGAGGGAAAGGGAAGGGAAACAAAATAGAATAACAAAAATGAACCTAAAAGTCAAAATTATGACAAATTTTTGTTCCAGATTCTTACCGCAAATGCACTTTTTCTCAAAAGTTACTAAAACTTGTATATCTGACAAATTCCCTATGAATTATATAAACATTATTTTAACCTAAGGTCAGTAGAAGTAAGATCTATTTTTCTCACACAAAAATAAAATTTGCTGAGTCATCAAAATTATATCTGTAAGGCTATTATTTCACAGTACTGTAAAGTTACATACTTTAAAGTATTTGTATGGATCCGTGTAATACAATAATTTGTTCGAATAACACTCCTTAGGCTTAAACACACTATTTAACCTATTTCTACAATAGCTGCCGATTACGCACAAAATTATTCATCATCTTCTGGCTGGGACAATGACAACGTGTTAACTGGTATGCAAAACACCTTTAAGAAATAGCCAAGCCCCGCAGGAAGAAAAGGCAGACTGATCTATGGCAGAGAAATATAAGGAAAAAAAAAGGAAAAAGAGTACGTTTCCACGACTAGTAAGACTATACCAGCTGTTTCGATGAAGGCGGCTTGCAATGTTACGTACAGGTTTAAGTGCTTCTCAGCTATTTTAGAACAAGATAGAAACTGGGTTTTCAAATCCTATTACGAATTGGGTAATTACTCTCGTCAACGAGACTTTATCCACGCAAGCACTGAAAAACTAACAAAGAGATTAAAAACCACCATGCATAGTTCCAAGCGAGAGTTTTCAATTAAGTACTTTCTTCCAGTAAAAGGAAAAAAAATTAAAGCGTGCAAGACAATGTTCCTAAATACCTTAGGAATCAAAACAGGAGTGATCGAAAAAGGAAGAAGTGTTTCTCTGTATCCGGCATCGATTGAAGGCATTAAGAAACATATCATGATCTATCCTTGCGTTCTGTCACATTACTGTCGAGAAAGGACTACCCGAAAGTATTTGGACTCTTCCTTAAATCTTGCAACCATGTACAAAGAGTACCGGTAATATTGTGAAGAAAAAAATTTTCCGCTCGAAAAACTGTCAATGTACAGAAAAATTTTTAAGAATTTTTTTTTTTAAGAACCTTAACACTCACGTGGGTATGAATAAACTTATAATGCCTCAGCATGTGTTAAGTTTTTTGAAAAATTTGATAGTGAGAGAAAGAAAGATGTTTGGGCGCAGTGGTAATTTCGCTCCATGGGTGACATCCAACATTTAATGGGGAGACTAAATTCTTAGTGGAAGTTAGCTTGATGTTGATTTCTAGTCAACTACTCGTCTTACTTGATTTTCGTTAACTGAAAAAATGGATGATATGTCTTTCGGGCAAGGCTGGGATTCAAACACCGAACCTTCCGATTTGGAAGCACGCCAACTACCACTTGAGCCACGGCCACCCATTCAATCTAGGATTTCACAGACCAAAGAAGGATCAATGTCGAATGTCGTTGCATTTGAAAACAACTCTAATAGGACTGAAACCGATGTAAGTGAGCATGTTTCCTCTTTTTGATACGATACGGCTTTGTCTTAATCAAGAGCACGAATGGTATACCACGTTATAAAAGAATTTTTATTGTACAAAACAAAATGTTACAAACTTCAAATAATTCAGCTCAGCTTAGAAGACGTCTGTTCGGGTTCATGATAAACAGCAAAGAGAAAGAAGGAAACATTTTTTTTTCCAAGGCACTTGCCTGACCTTTTGCCGCTGCTCTCACCAATGTACTTGCTGTGGTGAAAACAATGGCAAAGAACGAAGCAATGTTACAATGTGTTTCACAACATTCAGCCCCCCTGAAAGGCTCCGGTCTTACAGCAATTGGAAGTGGTGCAATTTTGGCAATGGGTCGCACGTAGTTGCCAAATTTGGTACGGATGGTAACAACTCTGACGTTACAGTCTCTCCCGGGATGTATTTCTAAGATTCATCCAGGAGTCCATTTAGATGTTGGTAAGTTTGGTTACTTGATGAGGACGACGTCGTCCACCTTCAGATTGGGTTGAGAGTTCTGCCACTTAGGTCGATTCTGGAGGGATGTTAAGTACTCCTGATGCCACCGTTTCCAGAAACCTTGAAGAAGTATCTTTAACGCATACCAATTAGTTTTAATTGAAAAATTTGAATTTAGAATATCTGCTTGAGGAACTGAAGGGTATGGTTCACCAATTATAAAATGGGGATGGAGTCAAGGCGCATGACTCCTCATCTGTAGTTTGCCACATTGGGCGGGAATTTAATAGTCCTTCAATTTTTATAAGAAGCCCGAATGACGCGTTTCAGGTGCATCTTAACAGGCTTTACACCCGCCTCCCACAAGCCTTCGAAGGGAGGTGCGGAAGGGAGTCTAAATTTCCAAATTATATTATCTTTTGAAAGATGATCCGAAAACATATTATTGTGCTGCTGACTACGCAGGAGATTGAAAATTTCAAGCATACGTTTTGCACAATGAAAGTTGGTGCCGTTGTCGCTCCAAATATCTTGTGGTTTTCCTCGAAGCGATACAAAATAATCAAGAGCTAACAAAAAGGCGTTCGACGATATGTCATCGACCAATTCCAGGTGGATGTCTTTCGTCACAAAACAGACAAACAGGTCTATGTATGCTTAACGAATTTCGGATTTCTACCGCGGCAGAGTCTCAATGTTATAGGGATGTTATAGTCGCAACCGACCTTACTAAAGGGTCTCGAAAATCTAATTCGTTCGG
The DNA here is from genome assembly GCA_963966105.1 of Volucella zonaria. Classification (NCBI taxonomy): domain Eukaryota; kingdom Metazoa; phylum Arthropoda; class Insecta; order Diptera; family Syrphidae; genus Volucella; species Volucella zonaria. The sequence continues at coordinate 40,873,266 of OZ014533.1, read as the reverse complement.
TTGGCAAGTTGCCCATTAACTGCGTGGATGTTGTCATACGTTGCCGAAAGCACACCACACAATCGTGTACTATCTTGCGGATAAGATTTCGCGAACCAAAAATTTAAAAGTTTTTTTTACAAGCGAAAACGTTAGTGTCACACCAGCATGTAGATCATATTTGTGGGTGTATAGGGCTATGAGTTCCAATTGTTCCTCAGAGATGTTTTCAGCAACAAAATTTGAAGCAGGCCATTGATCCCTCTCAAACCAAAGCCAGTGTGGTCCCCTCCACCATATTTCATGTGATGGTAATTGTGATGGAGCAATACCGCGAGGTGATCGCACATGGTTCTACAACTTACGCGGTAGCGATGGAAATATTTCCGATGTCCTGTTGCCAATAAAAACTGGCCACTTTTTTGGAGGTGCGTAAAGCGTAAAGCACATCAGTTGTACATTATTTTTCTGCAAAGAAATTTGATTTTGTTTACTAGACGGGTTAGTAGTAGAGCTCCACAGATTTCCAAACGAGGAAGAGATAGAATTTTAATTGGAGGAACTTTACTTTTGGCTGCTACCAATGTTTCCGATACAGAATTGTCTGAGTTGATGCTCTTGCAATAAACCGCTGCTGCATACGCATCCAATGATGTATCGCAAAATGCATGTAACTCCCAGCTCTTTTTATTGGACCGCATTAGTCTGTGAATGCGAAGGGATACGAGGCAGGGGAGTTCCTGATGAATTGAGCTCCAACGATATGCGAAGTCGCCCGGGAGTTGATCGTCGCAATTCAGTTTTTCCTTCCACAAATCTTGTAGAATGATTTTGACCTATAGTACAATACATACTACAGGTGTTAAAAAGCCAATAACGTCAAATATCCGTGATGCTTCGGATAGAATTCGACGTTTGGTGATAACACCAGGTGGATCCAAACGAACACTGAATAAGAAGCATGCTTTCTATGTGCACCATAGTATGCCAAGCACTTTGACTGCATTAGATTCCTCGAACTCAATTGGGGAAATTTCTCGCTGTGCCTCTGGTAACGGCAATAGCAGGGGCCAGCAGTTGGTGGTCCATTTTCTCAAATGAAAACCAGCAGATTTCAGCAAATCTACCAATTCCGTTCTAAGTGTACTGACCTCGTCGATTTGTCTGCTCCACTTATTACGTCGTCGACGTCAAAATCATTGAGGACAACTGATGATACTACGGGATGAGTTTCGATGGTGCTGACGCGGTACCGCAGGTGACCGTCAAAAGTCGATAATGTTTCAGAGGATCTGTCGGCCCTTCTCGCCAAACTATCCTTTGATAATCCGTGTATTTTGGAGAAACCCAAATCTGCTTGTACATCTTCTCGATGTCTCCCGAAATGGTATATACGTGTGGATGAAATTGCAAACATATCGAAAATATGTCACGTTGAATTGTGGGGCCGACGAGAAGACAGTCATTTAAAGATTTTGTGGTTTGGCCGATGCATCAAATACCACTCTTATTTTAGTTGTTCTACTATCAGCCTTGAAAACGGCATGGTTAGGTAGATAATAGCATTGCGAATTCGGAACATCATGTTTAGGTATTTCTTCCAAGTGACCTAACGATACTATTGAATGAATTGAGAATATTGAGTTTTAAACTCAGGTTTTAAAGTGAATCGCCGTTCGATAGATTGCATTCGGTTAAACGCGACAAGAATGAATTTTCGAAGTTGAGTGTTTCATTCTGTTTGAAAGGCAGTTCAACTATAAACCGGCCATCAGAATGACGAATGTGAATGTTGGTAAAGTGGTCCTCAGCTTGTTGTTTTTCTAGGGACAAGATGGGTTGATTAGATACTTCCTCCAAGGACCGAGATCGTTCGAGGTCGAAGTCTTATCGTAGTCTAACTGGGTACAAAAAGATTTGAGCCCTCGGTCACGGTTGTAAGCATCTGGTGAAAAGCGGCCAGCTATAAAAAGTCCAAAAATAGTTTGAATAGTTTCAGGAACTCGGTTTTGGGCTGGTTGCATTGGACCTGCTATTGCGCTGAACACCTTGTCTGAGCCCCCCAAAATATCAATATGGCCGGGTTCATTGAAGTGGGGATCAGCTAGTTGTATTGACATTACCTTATCGGTCTTAAGACTGGTGACTGAAGACGAAAGCAGCAATGAACTAAGCCTTGAAATGACATAACAGTCAGTGTCAATAAACTCAACATTGTATCGAGAGTGTAGTTTAAGTGTAACCAAACCAGCAGAAGTTGAAGCTATTCCAGTGATGGGAATCCGCGATGGTTTTCGTTTCAGACCCAGGCGTTGAATAGTGCGTTCAGTTATAAACGAAACCTGAGATCCTGTGTCAAATAATAACCGCAGATTTTGAAACGACCCTCACTTATCTTGAACCTGAACGGTTGCTGTTGGTATCAACGTTTGAATGTGACGAGAAGATTCAAGTGAGTTATGCGAAACGATTGGAGGATTAGACGAGAAATTAGTAATTGAAGGAGTATTGTTTGACGTTGAAGGTTCATTTTCTGAGGGTTGTGTAGAATGTACCATGGAATGGTGTCTAGCGTTGCACAGTCTACACCGAAAGTTTGACCGACATTTATTCGCGTTGTGTCCTTTGTGCAAGCAATTAAAATATAACGAATGTTGTTTTACGAACTGGCGACAAGACCAGCGAAATTTTTACTGAGCTAACGTATGATTTTCCTGACACTTTAGATATTCTTGCATGGATTCTGCGATGTTAGCACGAATGGGAACTAGCCCTTTCATGTGTGCTTGCGAATTTCGAGAGAGAGATTCTAAACAATTGCACCGGAATTCTAAAAAGTCAAGGTGTTCATATATTGTTGCACTTTCACGCGACCATGTTTCTTTCACCCATGCCTCTTTTGCGTCCTGATAAACCTTTTGGAGTAAAAGGTGTATGAGCCATGGATCGCGACTGTTCATATTCAACGCATTGGGTCCTCGAAGAATCTCATCAGCTCGTCGGTGATCTTCTGAAACATTTAAACATTTCCCGAAGTCGTAGCCAGCGCGAGAAACAACCGAACAAGCGATTGGATGATCAGGTGAGTTTTATCAAAGCGCGACTCTAATCTGTCCCAAGCTTCCATGTAATTATCATCGGAAACGGTGATATGTTTGACCACATTGGCGGCATTTCCGAGTAAAAACGATTTTAAGTATTGAAGTTTTTGCAACATGGTAAGCGATTTGTTGGAATCAATCAATCCCGTGAAAAGGTTCTTAAATTCAGGCCAATCTTTGTAGTCACCGGACAATGGAGCGATAACAATTTTTGGCAGATTGACTGACATTGAGGTTTAGAAGGCCGACGAAATGATTGTTTGTAGAAACGAGGCTTGCTGATTAACTAATTTTTCCACCAACGCGTTTTGAGAATTACGTGAATCAGGCGACTTTCTGTTTTGTATTTCATGTGTAAAGAAAATTTTGCTTTCGTATTCCCCAAACTTTGACTCTAAGTCAACAAAATCAGAGTCTTCACAAAAATCGCAAAGTTGTTTATTAAGGGCGTTTAATTTTGCGAACCGAATTTCAATTAATGAGAGCGGAGTATTTTCATCTATCGATGCGGCAAATGTCTCTGCACGTGTTAAGCTGCCCTTCACGTGACCTCGCTTTGCTTTAATCGTATTCATGGTTAAACCGAAAAAAAACCCGACAAAATGGACAAATTCTAAAGAAAATCCACAATCTGTAGGTATCGGGGAGTTGTGTTAAATTGTTGTTGTAACTTAATAACCACGATATAATAGTTTTACCTGATGGAGAGCATGCAAGTTACACGAAAAAATAAAAATTATTATGAGTCAATTATTCAGAAGAATGATTTTCAACAAAAAATAAAAAGTTCCCACCGTAGTATACACCAAATTGTGCTACCATATGCACTTCTCTGGCGCTTTAATATCAAATTGATATAACGTGTCTTTCTCAATTGCTTTACCACACACTGTTCGCGCAATAAAATTGTCCAAATGATCAAATCAATGCACTTAATCCGGATGCGCAGGATCAAACTAATGATACGATACGGCTTTGTTTTAATTAAGAACACGAATGGTATACCACGTTATAAAAGAATTTTTATTGTGCAAAACAAAATGTTACAAACTTTCAAATAATTCAGCTCAGCTTGGAAGCCTGTTCGGGTTCATGATAAACTGCAAAGAGAAAGAAGGAAAAATTATTTTTTTCCAAGGCACTTGCCTGGCCTTTTGCCGCTGCTCTCACCAATGTACTTGCTGTGGTGAAAACAATGGCAAAGAACGAAGCAATGTTACAATGCGTTTCACAACAGTGCCCGTATAAAATAAAGAAGGAAGCCCGGAATGCTAAGAAAAAAGACAAGGAGGAAGCAGCAAAAAGTGCCAACAAGATTATCAGCTGCCCCAGTGACCCGACGAATAGTGCACTTTTTTATATTTTATAAAATTTTACAGTTTATGACATGGCATCAAAACAAGGAGACTACTACATCTGGCACGAGGGACAAGATACGAGGTTGCAAGTCTTCTCTTTCATTATTTCAAATCTCTCTCTGGAGAAGTTGAGGAAATACGGTGCTTCAGTGATCGATGTGGTGGGCAGAATTTAAATCAATTTGTGTTCGTTATGCGCATGTATGAAGTGCAAGCCATTGAAAATCTAAAAACGATTCACTTAAAATTCATGCTTTCGGGTCATAGTGAAGTGGAATGTGATTCTATGCACTTAGCAATTGGGACGGAATCAAAACGAGTTAGGAAGGCATTCTGGCCAGGGGACTGGAAAACTATAGCGCAAGGGGATAAGCCCTACGTCGTGCACGATATAAGTTCCGAAAACATCTTTGATTGGAAGAGGTTTGTTGACGAATACCTCACCATCAGAAAAGCAGCCTCATCCAAAGAAACAATGCTTATAGAACAAATGTGTTGGTTTAAGTTTAAAAAACAATGCCCATATATATACGAATGCGAGAAATCGTTCACAGATAAAGTTTTCAGAACTGTTGATTGCTCAAAGAGAGCCTCAAGAAGCCTATCGGCTACTAACATAAAGCTGCGTACGTGTTACTCGTCAGGACACCCCATTACAGGTGCAAAGTATAAAGACTTAATGTCTCTTTTTCAGCAAAGCCTTCGGCCATCAGTAGCGATTAACAGTTTGCGCGTGGTATAATTGACGAAAAAGAAGATTAAAAAATTTATTTAATTAATGTTTTAAATTGAAAGAAATGTATAAAATTTTAAATTACTTAAAATTGCTTTACTGTTTATATTTTCTGGTTATAGGTTAGCATTATTATTCAAATAATGAAACAAAAAAGAAAAAAAGAAAGACTAGGTCAATAAAAAAAAGCAGTTAAATGAGTGCGTGAGTTTCTATCCGTTGAAAATAGTTTGTGAAAGAAGTGGATAACTGACTATTTTTTAATTTAATTGTGATTTTTTCAAAACCATATCAGTAAATTAATATCGCATTTTTACCTTTTAATACAACAAATAGTGCAGATAAAATTTCGTGTTGATTTGTCGGATGTATCTTGAGAAAAAAGGCGTCTGAATTAGAGTCAAAAGTATTTTTTGCCCTTTTCTCAAAACTGTGAAAATTAAGTTAGCTGCTTCTTACATTCAGTTGGCGATTTCATCGCAAGTCAGCAGTTTTCAAGAATTGAATGCAGGCCACCAATCTTACAAGCTCTTTTTTGATCACGACGAAGAGATAATACAAACGATCCATCTATTATACTAAAGTTTCAAAACAGTCGGAATAGAAACAATGTTCTTAAATCGATAGCTGCTCATCGACAAAGAGAAGGACGTCAACTTTGCCTAAATGACGTTGGCTTGGAGGCAATCACCAACATTGCAATATACGTATATGAATGAGAGCCTTACCGAAAGGAACCGCTCTGTCAAATAGAAGACGAAGAAACAATGAATGCTGTTGCCGCACGAAGTCAAGCACTTGTACTTATTTAACTTATTTCTCTCTTTTACTTTTTATTCTTTTCTCTTTAAAATATTTTTCACTTTCTCTTCTTTATATTGTCAATTATTTCTTTTTGTTCTTATTCCCATTTCCATTTTCCTCCTAACTCTTTTTCTTTCCCACTTTCTCTTACCTACCAATCAAAAGAGGTTTTCATTACCACTTGCATATTATTTCTTTGATATTATTAACTCTTTTCTTTTTTACTTTTTTAATTTTCTGGCTGGTCTCGTGCTTTTTTATTTTTTTTTTGTTTGTTTGCTGTTCTTTCTGTTTTTAAATAATTGAAAACTTACAAACACAGGGTGATTCCAGAGGTGTATCGAAAATAGTACGAGTAATTGATATTCTCTGTAAACAAATTTGTCATTTAAATGCTCAAATTTTGAGAAATAAAATTGACGACTTAAGATATGTGTTAAATGATGGGATGATTGATGTTTTATGTATCTCGGAAACTTGGTTAGAAGCGGAAATGTGTGAAAAGAAAGGGGGGTGTTGCAATTTATATGAAAAAGTGCTATAATTTCCAATTTCTGTAGAAACCAGCACACACTGATCTTTTGGAATACGTTTTCATTGGTGTGAAGAATAGTACTGAAAAATGGTTGCAAATACATGGCTCCTGATATAGCAAATTATAGACTGATAAGCGACCTACTCCAAGACTGTGCCCAAATATTCGAAAATCGTCATATGCGGTGACCTCAATCTTAATATTATAGGAAACAGAAATACAGCTTTTAAGGAAATGGTTGATTCACTACACTTAAGTTTTGCTAATATTACCCATCCTACACACTCTGTGCCAGATCGCATACCGAGATTACTTGATGTTGCCATAGTTTCTGACCCCGACTTGATTATGCACTATGAACAGATTTTCGCAACCGAGTCCCCTCGTCAGATCATATCAATATTCTCGAATTAATTTAGAGAACCTTTTTAGTGACTGCCTGGTTTTGAATTGGTCTCCAATCTATAATTCAAATAACGCCAACTACCAAGTAGATTTCTTTAACAAAAATATTTAATTCCTTCGAAATAAACATGTGCCTACTCGTGCAATAAAAAAACATCAAAATAAAATCACCTTGGTCCACAGGTGACCTAATTGCAGCTCGGAACTTACTCTATGCTAGATGGAGGCGTTACAAATGCTTGGAAATTTATAGGGAATTTAAAATTTTACGTAATTCTGTAACTCGTTTTATTAGAAAAAACACAATCGCTTTTTATAAAAATAAATTTGACGCATGTTCTTCTAGTTCTGACTTTTTGAAGAGTATTCATCAGTTAGGACTGAATTCACAAAAAACGTCGGTTCCTAACCGTCTGGATGTAGAAGGACTAAATGTTAACTTTGTGTCTGTCTGCAAAGAGTCAAATAATCTAAGTTCACCTGTTTTGAATAGCAGTGTCACCTATTCCGAATTAACTTTTTCACTGACACGTGTAGACGAAACGACGGTGGGTAATATTATATAAAGTGTCAAGTCAACTGCCGTAGGTTCGGATAACATTGCTCCAAAATTTGTAAAAATTTTTCTTCCTGTTATTTTGCACCAAATCACCCACATTTTAAATACAATTTTAACAACTTCAGATGTACAAATTTATACGCTCTTTCCGAAAGCAAACAAACAATGGTCATCAGATAACGGTCTAAAGCTTAATCCAAATAAAACAAAGGCACTGATTATAAATATAGGACTAGGTACAGATGCTTTCCTGAGTCTTAACGACGTACGTGGTCGACATAAAGAATCTTGGAGTTTATTTTAATTTAAATTTAAATTGGAATGTACATATTAACAAAACTGTATCTAAAATTTATGGAGCTCCCTGAGGACTTTGTCCCACTACAAGTTACCTTCCAACCAAGACAAAATTAAAACTTGTTAATGCATTTATCCTTCCAATCATACTATATGGTTGTGAAATATTTGCAAACATGGATCAGGAGTCCGCCAGAAAGTTAACGGTTGCATAAAATTCCTGCGCGGGATGCATTTTTAATATCAAAAGACACGAACACAATTCCGCCTATACCAAACAAATTGCCGGCTGTTCTCTGATTACTCTTATGAAATATCGAACCATGTTTTCATAAAATTTTAACCAAGAAAGTACCAGAATATTTACTTGAGATAGTAAAATTTTCGACAAATCGAAGAACTTTGCAATTGATAGCATTTAGGTGTAAGAATTTAAACACGTCTCGATAATTTTTCATACATGGGATACAGCTAGGGAATCGGTTGCCCTTAAGGGTAAAATGTATGAGCAACACAAATAATTTCGATAAAGAAGGTATTTAAATACTGTTCCGAAAATTTTTAATGAATTTCCTATTGTATCCCTAAACTTCATTCTCCTTTTTATCTTCTCTGTTCTCTTTTTTTCTTCAACTATTCTTTATCTTTACTTAGAACTCTAAGAATTTCTTTTTTTATTTATAATAGATACTTTATTGATATTGCGTTGTAAAAGTTTTGAAATTCTGTAAAGCTTGTTCTATTCTGAAAAGATGTAATATTATTATGTGAACAATTGAATTTAAATAAATTAAATTAAATTAACCCAACTTATTGAAACAGGTAAAACGTTAAATTAAAAATTGTTAATAATTTCGTGATCGCACATTTTTATTTTTTTTTCCACCAAACTTTTATTATATTAATTTTTCATAGTGTTCAATGTCCACCTTTCCGAATTCTTATAGGACTTTCGCTCCTTCCTCGTCAGTCCTATGGTTCAAATCATATAATATGTATTGTTATTTCTGATGGGTAACCAATGTCCTTCATCCATATCGTTGTCCGTTGTGTTGAAGCTCGGAGACTTTAGAGGCCACAGAATTGGTCCACCCCGCCCTATCCATTCATTTTCATACACCCGATCTAAGCATTATCTGCATTTGTCATACAGGCAAAAACTGTTGTGAGTGTGATTTCTGTTGGTGCACTGTTTCCTATTATGTTGTAAGTGCGTAGAACCTACAGCAATTTGGTACGGTAAACCAATGTCACTCCCAGCCTTGCGTACCATAGCCGGCCTTTGTGTTTCTTGTATTTAATTTTATTTTACTCTTAAATGCTATACAAAAAACGCTTAAAAACTAGCTTAATTGACTTTAAATTATTTTATTTTAACTTACTGGCCCCATGCGGGCACTCTATGTGAAAGCTAATACTTAAATTATGTCTTTCGACGTATCTTACATTACATGTTTATACTATGTCATTCATTACAATTAAAACTAAGAAAACATTTTTTAAGAAAAACTATGTAACATGACTTATTTTTTTTTTAATTTGTTATAAAACTTAAAACTAAAACTCACAAACTACCTAAGAATAAATTTAAAAATTTACTTAACCTACTTACATCTAATACATAATATATACATATGTATATAATATATATACATAATATACAGGGGATTTTTTAACGTTGGAAGGCGTGCCAGTGCAGTGGTATCTAGCACTGAATGAATAAGACCTTTGAGACAAAGTCGTGTGCCCAATTGAGGAATACGACTGAGCGATGAAAATCAGGAATTATCATTTGAAAAATCAAAAGTGACCTTCGTTTGACCTTGAAAATTGGTCTCAAGGTCAAACTCGTGGTCACCATCTTATGTTCCCTTCAGAACCTTGTGACTTTTGTCTGAAACATTTTTCGCGATATCGCGTATTTTTCGAGTAATTTTGATGTCTCAAGTTAAAAAACTCACCCTGTATATATACGTAATATATAAATACATGTACATACATATTTTTTTTTTTCTTAAATCTTAGGTAGAATTCTAAAACCATGTAAGCCGGCCATGGCTAAAAAAAAAAAATAGGCTGACCCACTTTGCTTCACATGAAGCTGCCTATTGCTGGAGGAATTCGAAGACGACGCATCCTCTTCTTCAACAAGCCACCAAAATTGTTGGTGCCGCCGAGCAACGTCCCTCATGTCGCGACTCCCTACCGCCCTACTGAAACGGAGACTCTCCGCACTGCCATGTGCGACGTCTCTGTCGTAGTTGAGTCGCCTGTCCGCCGCTGTTCAAGTAACGTGGAAGATAAGCGGCACCGCAAATCTGTCCTGGATCAGACCTTTACTATCTAGGTAGAGGAACGCTTCCGGAGGAACATAGCCATTAAAGCGAACTCTCTCGTGATACATATATTTAGTGTATTAAGCACGAAGATCAGGTTATTCGACGATGTCATTGCTCTTGCAATGTGCCTTCGTGTCAACTTAATATCAAAATTGTCCACTCTTATTAGGTTCGCCCTATTATACAAGACCTCATTACGATAGAATTTTATGTACTTAGACTGCGGTGTTCTGTATAACCGAAGACAAGCCCTAAGGCAATCCCTCTCAAACACTTACTTGCAGGAACATATTCGGGTTGCTGGTGTTTACAGCCCGAATTTTGTTTTTCCAATACAAACTTACAGAATTTCTGTAATTTTCCTTTATTAATATCTGGAGGTTTTTAATCGACGACTTCATTGTCGCGATCTCCGGGTTATGTCTGTCAGTAAAGTTTCTGTTTTTAGACATGAGAGCAGTCTACTTTTATGTCGGTGCAGTGCGTCAATAGTTGCGTTGCGGAATAAATCTTCGTTGTCAGTATGTTGATACCGAGGTATCGTTTTGTCCATTGTTCGTTTGATTGTCTCGTCCATTAGTTTTAGATACCTGTCAATCTCCTCGTTTGACAGATTTCTATTGGACGGTGGGTAGAGCGAATTCGAGGAGAGTGCTCTCGTCAGTGTTCTGGAGAAGTGTGTCCAACGCACTCTACTATAGTCGTAGGAATGCCTTTGAACAAACTCTTCCAATTCCGCAATTTCGTTCGGAACGGTTATTTCGGTACTGAGACCGCAATGGTCACTGTCATACACAAACGTGCGTAGACAGTTTATGGTATGTTGATTAGTGCATGTCAGGTGTATTCGTGTCTCGAACAGCAAGAGGTCCAAATAGGAACCGTGTCTGGGAAACGACGGACTGTCCGTCGTCTTGAGGTCGAGTAGATACATTATACTGTACTAACCCCACCAATTGAATTGTAGGTTCCCTCTAGTATTTGGTGTATTATTTCCCCAAACTCTATGTTTGGCGTTGAAATCTCCGCCGGTAATAAAATAATTGTCTTCCAATTCCAGCCTCAGGAATCGAAAAAGTGTCTCGAGCTCTGAGATGAATAAGGTGGATTGAGTAGCCTTAGATGCATAGACAGACACCATGTACAACTGCTTTCCACTAGAAAGGGATATACATGACACATGCTTCCAGCACCCGAAACCTACGTACTACACGACTGTATACTTTTTTGAAACTCAGTCCCTTTCTTACAAAGATCGCAACACCTCCTCCTTGACTAGAATTGGGTTGGTTTCTTCGTAATATTTTATATCTTCTGTGCCTCATTTTGTGTCTTTTGGTAAGCTTAGTTTCGCTAACCAAAAGCACATCAGGGGCATGGTCTTTAAGCAACTTATACAGTGTGGCTCTTCGTTCGAACCTAATCAATGAATTAACATTCACTGCAAGGGCCTTCAGAGTTTGCTCTGTCATGTACGTACCCATTATGACTGAAGGTGCGTTAGGCCCGGCAGCAGCGAGTATATTTGAGCTACCCGTGTAGCCGGTTCTTGTATTTGACGTTGAAGCTGAGCCATCTGCCCCTGAATAGAGAGCAAGATAGCTAGCATGTCAATTGCAGGTTCCGGTGTTCTAGGCGCTGGGGCCTGAGAAGCAACCTTCGCTTGTTGTACCGTAGTTCCCCTACCTGCCGCCATTTGGGCATAGGTAACTTGGGGAGTAACGGCTGATGTTTGTGACTGCACGAGCGGATGTTTAACCTCCACTTTCTGCTGCCGAGCCAGATTTATTCGTTTTATGTATTGGAATTTGGAAAAACCCATAGTTTGCGGTGTGTCCCATGTTTCTACATAAAGCACAAGAGAGTTGGCTTTTTTCCGACGCTCCGTCCTTACCTAGAGCGCATTTCTCTGACTTGTGGTTCTTTCCACACTTCATGCATCGAGGCTGCATTTCGCAGTTCGACGCGGCGTGCCCGAACCTTTGGCAGCGAACACATTGTAAAATGTTGTCGCCCCGTTTTACTTTTTCCCAGTGTACAACCTGGTAGTGTAGGACTTTGATACTCCTTAGACCATCCAGTTTGCTGCCGGGACTTAGCTGAACCAAGAAGAATGGTAGTTTCCGTTTCTCCCTTTTAGCTCTAGCCATGACAAACAGCTTGACCTCCACGAATTTGAGCCCTTTGCACTCCTTCTCTTTCAGCAGTGCAAGGAGCTCCTCCAGATCAGTCGACAGTTCTAACCCCCTCAGCAACATTGTTTGCAGCTTTTCACCCTTAGGGGTGTGGGAGAAGAACTCCGTCGTTGAATCCTTCAGTAAATTTCTTACACTTTGTTACAGTGGATCGCATGCCTATCTAATGATAATCTTTTCATAAAAAAATTGTTGCCTATGGCCAACTTACATAGTTCTATCGTCTCCTTGATTTCCATCTTATAAGTGTTTATAGGTGGAACCCTTACTTTTGTATTTTTTGGTTGTTGCTGCTGCTGCTGTTGTTGTAGTTGCTTTTGTTGTTGTTTTTGTTGCTGGCTGTTCTGCTGCTGTTGTTGTCGTTGTTGTTGTGGTACCGGCTGACATCTTTTTTGAGCCTGTCTAGCTCTTTGGCTGCCGAGAGTCGGGAAGTTTTTCTAGCCGCTCCTTCTCCCTTCTTGCTATTTGCTAAGCTTTAATAGCTAGCACTCTTTGCTGGAGCTGTTTAATATTGCAGTGAATTCTTTCCACCTCCTCTTCTTCATCATCTGATTCAGAAGCCGCTAGAGATGCTAACATGTTGCCAACTTTATTATATTGGCATTCCCTACCATCAAGCACATATGGGAAATGATCCTTGGGTGCCTTTTGCATTGTTTGCTGCCGTGCTGCTTGTTGTTATGGCGTGCGTCTCTTCCCTCGCATTGTCAGGCAGCTATTCTGTTGATACTGAGAGGGAAGTGCGCTTCAATGGGTTCGGAGCAGGCTTCATCTTCCTCCTCCTCTTCATCTGTGGCTCAGCCACTGCTGCTGGTTGGAAACATCACCTGACTTACCAGCTGGTCCCGCTATTGGCATAGCTCTTCCAAATACATCGCGTGATGTTGATCGCTCACTTTTTAATATTTTTAAATTAAAAATAAAAATTTATACTTCACTCGGAGTCGAACCCACGATCTAAGATATGTCGACCGAACACACTGCGCTAATTAGAGCCTATGTAACACTCCTCAAATGTCTTGCTTATAGATTTTCCTATGCAATCGCAAGCCGAAACACGTTTAAATACCGCGGAGGTCTATGAACGACTGGACCACCATCCTGCATTTCTTTTCAACTTCTCATCCTGATAAATACAAAGTCGATGTGCTATTACCTCAAGGCTCATCGGACCACCGTCACAATTAAGCTTTTTCATCAGTCCTACTTTTTAGGACCCTTTCCGAGCTGATGGAAAACAGCATTTGCCTAGCCCATACCTAAAAAAGGTGAATTTTCTACTCTCTGATGCATCCAAAACACAATGCTGTCTACTGACTTCAAAGCGAAATTTAAACACCCAGCCATGAATGACACTTGCGCCGTCAAAACCGAAATACTTTCCATTCTCGGTATGTGTGTCAATGAAAACTTTCGTTGGAATGACGATATCGCCAAAAATGTAGCGAAATGTCTAGGTTGTTAGAAATATTTCACCCCCTCTGATCTGGCCTCATTAGGTAAGTACTTCACCTTCCCAAAATTGGAGTTCAATGCCCACATCTCGTCATGTGCCCCTTAGACCTCCTTACACTTACTACATAGGATCCAAAACCGGGCGATAAAAATCATAGGTGACATCAATATTACACAGTCAGTTGATATCCTCGAACACCGTAATATCTCCTGTTTCACCTTGTTCTATCGCAATTTTCACCACCAGTTCTCCACCAAAACTGTCAGTAGCATTCCGCCCCCTCCATACTTTTAACCGTAACATCCGTCTCGCTATGAATGCTCATTAATATATATCGTGATTCACTCCTAAGCCGTACAACTCGCTTATGGAATGCCTTATCGAGCTCAATATTTCCTAGTCATTATGATATTCAGACACTTAAAACCAACGAACTTCGTCGGTATCTCACTTTCTTTCCTCCCTAATTTTCCTTTACCCGCGCTGTGTACAAACATTTTCAGGGTACGAAAAAAACCTTATAACCTGATCTGTTGGTATATCACCTAATAGTAATTTAATTTGCTCAAATTTCAGGAAGAGATTCGAATTATGCCTAGGAGGAAGCCAACTGGGTCCGATCAGCTTAAGACTCATCCGTCCCTAGAATCCGGCCAAGAAAGTTGTCTTCCACAAAGTGTCTTTTCATACATGCCTTCTGAATGTGGAAGTCTCCACATGTATGTTCTACTTAGACTAAAATATTTGGTTTGTTGCATTATTGTTCCTGACGTAATGCAAATCGTATTCATAGCTGCGAAAGCCTTCTGCTAAAGCAGAACGTTAGTCTCTGGACGATTTCCGCGTTGTTCCTGTCTCCCTCAGCGTGGAAAATGTTCTAATTAATGTCCTGTCATTTGACATTCTACCATGGTGTCGTCCCAGATATTTTAATCTCGCTCGTTGACCATTACCATTGCAGAATCCATGTCCGTGTATTTTTGTGCTAAGAAGTCCATCATTGAAGATTTTATGAAATAAAGGTTAATATTTCGGTTAAAACCTACGAGTAAATACTTGTTATGCAAAAATTGTTTCGTTCTATTGCCATTATTTCGGCTTAATTTTCTTTTCTAAACTGAAAAAATGTGCGTCACCTACTTAGGGTGGTCCGTCCCTTTTTTTCCTTTTAGGGGTCACAAAATAAAATTCTTTAATTCTTCTGGATTTACACTGCGCAATAATAAACTTATTTTACGAGAAAAAAATTCCAAAGGAGCTGCTAACTACATAGTTAATTTATAGGGTTGTTGTAAAAGAATAGGTTTATAATTTGAACAAGTTGGGTCGTATCTGGAAAACTACTGACTTGAGATGGAATGAGATGACCTGACTTTGTTTTTTTGCTTATAAATACTAAGTACACGTTTCAAAGTATCAAAAAGTGTGGGTTAATAAAATATTTTCCCCAAAATAAAATTTTAGTTTTTTAAGTCTTTTTTTTTAATTTTAAAGTTCGAAAAAAAAATTCTTTTCATCTTCAACAATTTCTGACACAATAATTTTAGGTGAAGATTTACTTTGAAATAATCAAAGTACTCGTAATTGTGAATTCAATGATACCCCATTTGTTATATTCTCAGTAGTAAGCTTTGCTTAAAACCTCTGTATCTCGGAAAAGATACATTTCCGAACTCCCTCCCATCCACATGGTTTGTTTCTCAAAGTATGTGAACGAATCTTCTCTTAAAGACTCCGATACATTATTCGAAACACCCTTTGGTTACTCGGCTCTAGTAATAATGTCAACTCACCTATTGCTTTAAAATCAATATTGTCTGGCTATCATTAGGTGTGTCCAATAATATGTATATTCGTGCAACTGCCTCACAAACCTTTGATGATCATGTGAGCTCTTTCCCCGACCTTCAATCAGAGTAATTCTCCCGGCCTTTGAGATAGTTGAATTCTAGTTGCAAGAACATTTTCTAAGTAGAACCTTTAGTAATATCTTCGGATAGACTATTGAAATCTTTTATTGTGTCCAAGCCTTCTGAATAAGATTCGTCCTTAATTACCATATAAAAGGTCCACTTTAAATAAAATTACGACGCAGCAACCCATTATTACTTATTTCTGGACAGACTGTGGATAGGCCGTAACCTCTTATATGGAATACCTTGTTAATGAAAATTCCTATAAATCAAAAACATATTAAAAGTCACTTCCGGTTTAGCTGAATACGCACATGAAAGAGAGGAGGTTTATTGTAGGTATAATAATACAAATGTCAGAGTGACGTTAGGTGACAGTAAGTGTAATGAACATGTTCAATTTATTTTTGAATATAGCTGAAGAAATAACAACGGAAATTTACTAACTGTCTGACTTGTAATTATATTATAAAAATCATAGCATACGAGTATGTAAGCTGATGGTTCAAATTTATACTCAAAAGGTTTATAAAAAAATCAGTGGTACGAGTATTAACTGTAATACATAAAACAATTATAGGTTGTTTGGTTTTGGAGCTTAGACAAGAGTCCATAGAAACATCGTTCGAATGTATCAAATCTACTTCACATTCCTTAGTTTATTCGAATCATTATAATTATACATCAGAATGTTTTCTTAAAAATTATTTAATACTAAAATAAGTAAACGTATATGCATACCATATGTACATATGTACGAGCCTCTTACAACGCCAAAAATAAATTAAAAGAAATATCTCCTGTGATATTTCAAAAATTCTGCTACGAAGTTCTGCTCAGAATAGCTGGTATAGTATGTAATATATGAGTATACATATACCAATTGTATGTATATTTAGGTGCGCTATTAAATGGTTAAAAACAGATGAAGACCATGGTTCGCATTTCAAAGCGACATTTGCAATACCATTGAAATTCAAATGGAGTACTATTACATTTTGTACATACCTGGCATAGCTTGCATACTAAAACAGGAGAAATGTGATAAAGGATACTACCACAAGAAACAATTTATTTTAATGAATGTTGACTAACTGCGATGAATTTGAAATCAAGACTACTTTTCAGCAAAAGCTCCCCCAAATGCGAGTACGTTCATACATAAACCTTTGTATAAACTAATTTATACTAAGTTCTGTTTTTAAAAAAGAAGACAACTTTATTCATTTGAATCCAAATTTAGACTAAATTACATTTTTGAAATTAATTCTAAAGTAACCTATGCTAAACCTATTGCACCAGCTTCAGGTATCACTGTGCAATTTAGACGCAACCAGTAAAGGAGCGCCCATGTGCTGATTTATCATTGTTCCCACGGATGCTCGTGTGCTGAACATTGTTCATAGTTTCCAACTTATGCGTCGTTAACTCCTCCCTCCTTTAGATAATGCATCCACGCATTTTTCAAGTGATGTTATAAAGGCTGCGATATATTTGGGGGGATGCTCGACGATTGGCTTATCTTTGGTTTATTATCGTGACCACGAGTGGTGTTGGGATCAAGTTAACAGTTAGTGTTCTAGATCTCCCTATTGAATCTTATTGGTGATATTCCCAAGAATACCACTGCGAGAATAGCGTATGTTGTTATCTGGTGCACGTCTTTCTCTGTTTGAATCTTGGTAAGATGTAGCGTATTTCTTATATGCAACTCTTTCATCAATTCCAAAGAAAGCTCTCCTTCAGCTGCCAGATCTTTCAGACGTTGGGTGGTATGGCTTTAATATTGACGATTTCTTGAGCGACGTACAGATGATCATTTAATAGTACGGTATCGTTTGAAAATCTCATTACATAGTTTCGTTGTTAGCTTCTATAGTACCGTTTAATTGGTTGAGGATGACAAGTCCTGACAATATTTTTTCCACCTGAGGAATGTGTTGCGTTACATAATACATTTCTATTTTCTGTTAAACCTGTTATATATTTTATTTTATTTTATTTTTAAAGGATGCAATACAAATAAGTTTGTAAAGTCCGGGATTTCACGCCGGGGTACTATGTCCATGTGTTACCGAGTTCCCATGCGGTCCCCAATCTAGGTACTTACCGCACGCAACACTGCCTGTTGTACAATTATTACTACTTAAATCTAATAGATTTGTACGCTTACAAAATGAAATTCCTTCGATTTTCTTAGAACTAATTAATATTCCATAGATATATACAATATATATTTTTTTAATATGTTTCTATTTGATACTTTATTTATTAAACTATTATCTTTTTATAGGGATTCAGTTGTTCATAACGTTTTTGATTTTGGAACGCTTATTATATAAAGTAATTTATATAAATTAGAATCGACTTTTACGTCTGCAAACTTAAGTGCTTGCTCTACATTTGGATGTGGCAAAGCATCTTTAACAATTTTGCTTATAATTGTAATATATAATAACCAATATTTTCTTTAGCTAGCTCAATTGCATGTATGATATTGATTAGCTTATTTTATATTAGTTTCATTTCAAATGACAATATTATATTAAATTGATATTCTATAGTAACATATCTTTTTAATATGTTTATAATTTCATTAGTTACACTAGAGAATGTGTTTATTCTTTTTCCATATTCCTCATTAATTACAATTTGGTCGTACAGCACCGGCTGTATTTTCTAAGTATTATTCTCTACATTTATGTAAGATTAACAAATTAATAAATAAATAAAATAAATTTGGTCGTTACAGTTATTATAATATTATTAATTTTATTTTTAAGTATAGTCAAGTATTCGCGGTCAGCTGATCCCGTTATCCACTTCAAACCTGTACTAAGTCGACAACCGATGCGCTCACACCTTGTCCAGTGCACTCGTGTGCTGCGCAGGTTAAAAAACAAGAAAACCATCGCGTACGTGTGAAATAAAACAATAGTGGTTTATAAAAAGCAACCTCCTCTTCTTTAACTGGAACTGCGAATTCGACCTTTGATTTTGGAGTGTCGATATCCTTTCTAGAACATCGGTCTGTGCTTCTGACACTCTGTGAACTGGAAACCGACGAACTAAAGAGAGATCTTTTACGATCAGAGGAAGAAGATGAGCTTTTGGGCACATAGTCAGAATCGGAGGACTCGAATAACACCGCGGGGGATGCACTGTAGCAATGATAAGTTTTTTCCAGATTAATGTCCAGCACTCAAAAAAGGCTTCAGCCTCACTTATCCTGCGACTTTCCAAAAACCCAGAAGACATCATCCTAATCCAGGAACCATAGATGCGTGGTTCGTGGACTTAGGACACCTGTATACGCTTCGCCATATATTGTACAAGAGACAAAGGTAAGATGAGAACATGTATATTAGCGAAACGTAGCCTAAATGCATTTTTACTTCCTTGCCTTAGCAACCCCGACTTAACCGTTGGCAAACTAGAGACTGCAACAGTCTCCTACTGGCTGGCATTGGAATATCTTGACCACAATCATGGGGGCTATCTCCCTGGTGATAATCTAGAAAGGGTGGTACTGGAAGGCTAAAAACTGCCCTCATCATCAGATGTGACGCTAACGCTCATCACAAAGTATGTGGCATGTGACGTCGGTACGTCAACGATAGAGGTGAGTCACTTTTTGATTATATTATAAGTACTAACCTCATTGTTTGTAACATTGGCAATGAGCCACTTTTATAACAAGAAACCGACAGGAAACGTTAGATATCACTCTTGTCTTCAGCAACATCACTCAAATGCTAACGAACTGGACGGTATCGTCTGAACACTCATTTTCAGACCACATATATATCCAATTCAGCCTGAGTGATGCTCCTTCCGGCCAACCAGCATTCCGGAATTATGGACAAACTTATTGGCCAAAATACAGAGGAATGCTGTCAGAAGCACTATTCTCTGAACTCTCAAATCACCCGCGTGAAACAAAGGAGCTTGACATGAAATTCAAGGAATTCGCCCTGGTTCTCTATCAGGCTATGGCTGCTTCCTGCCCTCTTATTCAACCTAGAGGCAGGCAAAGGTCGGGCATCAGCATTGGGACCGCTTAGAAACGTTTGCAGCAAACTGCTATGATGACTAGCTGTTTGCAAAAACCCGATGATTCTTGGATAACCTCAAGTGATGAATCACTCAACCTGCTACTTTCCAAGTAGCTCTGTATTCGCTGCCAGTAGCAACCCAAACAGAACTACTGCAAAATTCATGGTCTGATTACAAGAGACCAACTGGTTTGTGCGCCGTATAACTTCAAACCATACAAGTCTGTTGATCCGGGCGGTACGAAACCTGCCGATCTACAAAGGTCCTCTGATATTAACCTGCCTACGCTAGGGAATATCATGAGGAGCTGTGTAGAACTGATCCACATTCCACTGCCATGCAGAGAAGTCAGTGCAGTTTTCACTCTCTGAGCCGGAAAATGCTCTGATGTTGTCCCAAAGGACCTGAAACTTATTAGTCTATCATTTTTTCTTCTGAAAACTCTAGAACAACCGATTGATACCCATAGACAAGCTAATATTGATCCACGAACGGCACAACATGCCTACTGAAAAGGAAAGTCGGTGGAAACGGCTTCGCATTCACTGACTAGCCACATCGAATTATCCCTACAATGTAGAGAGTACTCAATGGTTCCTTTCTATAGAGGGTGCCTTTAACAACATCAACTCATCCGCAATAACTACTGCGCAATCAACTCTGCAGGTAGACGAATCACTGGGGGAGTTGATCAGTATTATCAAATATTCTATACCAATTACCAAGAAGTATTATCTGCCTCAAAAATGAAAACGATTTCAAAAAGTTTTTTTCCAAATAATAAAAAAATAAACGAAACAACAAATATTTGAGAGAAAAGCTCTTTCTCACACAATCTTGATTCTCGGGGCAGTGCACATGACAATATCCAGTTTACATTCTCACTTATTTTTTGATGATCGCATGATTCTACTTCATTTGCTTTTTAAGCACACATGAAATGTTCCATTCTTGTGCGTTGAATTTGAAGTGCGCAATTTTTTTTTTCTTTTTTATTGGATTGCTTCCTGAAAAGAGGTGTCGAAGTGGAAAATAAAAGAATAAAAACATTTCCTGAGCAACTGATGTTTCCTTTTATTTAATAAATATGGTTGTTTTTCTGTGTTTTTTTTTCTAAAATCAGAACCATTTTGTAGCGGAGGCTTAACTATTTACATGGTTTCAACAATATCTAAGATATTTCTATGGAAAATTCACTTTGGTCAATTTCTTTTGCTAATAAATTCCTCATATGATGCGACTAAGGCCTAGGTTGAGTTAAGAGAAGAAAAAATTGTACAGAAGGGCGGTCTATCTCCGCCCGTTTACGCGGGGCAATTTAATAGAAAAATGACTTAAAATGGAAAACAATATATACAAAATTAACTAAGGCACATAGATTAACGTACTACACCATTTTTTAAAGCTAACATTTCATTCTTCAATCTTATTTTAATTTCAAATTTTTATAATGAACGGTTTTTGGAAAACTAAATTTCAAATTCAAAATTTTGAAAAAAAACATAAATTTTTTTCGTAAAATTTAATTTTTACTAACTAGTTAACTAAAATCTTAGTTTTTCTCTTGCTTATCGATTTTATTTCATCCATTTTCCAGGAACATTTTTTTCTTAAGAGGACTAAAACCAAAAATTCAACTAATATCATTTTTTGGTTCAAGCATGAGTCATTCGAAAGAAATTCATACCTGAAAATATGTTCCTTACTTATTTCGAAAAATTGATCAGAAGGTTTCCAAAATCTGAGTTGCCGCTGTAATTTTTTTGAAATAAGAAAAGTTCAGATGGAGCGCTTATTACTTCATCACTTTTCTTAATTCTAGCGCAACATGTTTCACAGTTTATTTTCGGGCCAACTTTAAAAGCGACGTAGCCTATGAAATACCTCATTGATACCAAATCAATTTTCATTTCATCTTCATTTTCAAAATTATCGCCAACGAAGAAATCAAGATATTTTTCGAAAATATCAAAATCAGGCAATTTCTTGTCATATTGCTGATCATTTTGAGCCGCTGATTGAATTATGTTAGTAGCCATCACTTTTGCAATTATTATATTGAACTCATGTAGAGATGGGTTTTGATTGTTTCCTCTGTTCTGTCTTAAATTTTTTAATGCATCTTGGTTCAAACGCTTGGTTAGTGGGAAAAAACGTCTTCAGAACAATCGTTGAATAAATCATCGGCAAGTTGTAGTACTTCATTTATAGACTGTTCAATCTCTTTCAAAAAATAAACAGTTTTTGATTGTTGAACCAAGGAAATTTGAGCAATGGGTCAAACAAGCAAATTATTGCAGATATCTATATTTATTAACGCCAACAAACAATCCTACAAAAAGGAAAAATATATGTACATAGTTACAGTTACTATACGGATGAAAGGTCTCGTTCCGACTGGAGGCAGTTTCACTTCAGGCCTATCCTGACTTGGAATCGCCCTCGATTTCACCATGGTTGGATTCGAATTCCTTACTTTCACTACCGTCAACTTCGGAAGAGTCTCGACACCAGAATTTCATTTTATCTGAAGAGAAATCTGAAAAAAATTTATGTGGGGTTAATTGCATACCCGGTATATCCTCTACTAGATAACGGTTTTTGTCTAAGACCTTGGTGACAATGTATGGCCGACGGAATTTAGGCTCGAGTTTCCTCAACTCGCCGGTTGCTGGTGCTATGTTTTCGATAAGAACTAGATCGCTTACACAATAGGATGTTGGCTCGGTGGGCTTTCGATCAAAACGGTCTTTCCATTTCACTCGTTCGTCTCGGATTCGTAAAGCAGCTTGCTCTTGTTTCTCACCCATCGTTGTACAACAATTAAGTTTTCCGTCCTCGTCAACAATAGAGGAGTCGTCGTTGACTGCAGCACTTAGTTGGTTTTGAGCGATATCAACTAATTTAAAATCGAAGACGAGCTCCTTTGAAATGAAGCCCGCTGTTGTATCTTTTTGAGTGTTGACAGTCCATTGACGTTCACATAGAACTAAATCGCAGTCCTTGACATCGTTTATTGAAGATCGAAGATACGAAAGAATGATTTGATTAGCTCTTTCAATCTCCCCGTTAGCACACGGAGTTCGCACAGCTATTTTGATCTGTTGAATGCAATTATGGTCACAAATATCTTCAAAACTCTTGGACTAGAATGCCGTTCCTGTATCGGTCGCAATTTGTTTAGGGAGACCGAAATAACTTGTCATCTCGTTAATGGCATTTAAAACCGGCTGTGTTTTCGTGTTTCGAACAGGTCTGATGCAGCAAAAACATAACAATTACCTCTTTTACTATGCACAAAGGGCCCGAGATGATCCAAATGTAATAGACGAAAAGGAATCGGTGAAACTTCATCATAATGCATACGGCCTTCGCGTTTTTCACCGTGTGATTTAAGGTAGCAACACTGAGTGCAAGCAGTTAAATATTCCTTTATGTATTTTCGTATCCTTGAAAACCAAAATAATTCCTTGACACGGTCTATAGTCTTTTCCAATCCGAAATGTTCCACATCGTCATGGTATATTTTCACAATCCGCCATCTGACTGCCTTAAGGACAACAAACTTCAACTCACTTATTTCCTTTCGATAAAGCCGGTGATTTTTCAATCGATAATCGTTTTTCAATTGCTTCTCTTGATCGACTTTACGTTCGCTATTTAAAACGGAAATAATCTCACGCATATTTTCATCCTGCAGTTGCATAGTCAGCAACCAATCGCTTGTGCCAACTGTTACCTTCCAAACGAATCCAGCTGGTTTAACTTATATCGGCGGTTGATCCAGCGATCTGCTGAGAGCATCGACGTGTGACATACGGCTTCCTTCGCGATGAATCATCGTAAATTCAAACTCTAACAGTCTCCTACACCAACGAGAAATCTTCTTTACAAGTTCCTTTGTTGTCTTCATCTTCGTGATTGCGGAACAGTCAGTCAGTAGATGGAAGGGTTTTCCCAAAAGATAAAAAAGGGATCGTTCCAAGGTCTCAACGACGGCAAGCACCTCGAGTCCGTAACTATGATATCAGCATTCAGTGTCTGTGCAGTGACGACTGTAAGAAAATACAGTTTCGATTGTCTTTCGATTGGAGCAGAACTCCGGCCAGACCCACATAGCTTGCTTCCGTATGAACTTCGTGTTCTGAAGTAACATCGTAGACGGCCAGCACGGCCGGGCTACTCAAAATATCAATCAGCATACGAAATGCTTCCTCCTGCGGTTCCTTCTAAGCAAAATGTTTGTCTTCCGTTTTTCGTAAAAGACAAGTTAACGGTTTCGATATGAGAGAATACTCAGCAACAAATTTTCGGAAAAATCCGGTAAGACCTAAAAACCAATGTACTTCGGTCACACATATCGGGCGCTTAAAGTTCTTGATTGCGCTTGTCTTCTCATCTCCAGGCAGTGGAAAAAAAAATCAAAAAATATCACACAGTGCGGGCATCCCACACATCTCCGATCACTCTGATCTGAAGCTACTTGACTACGAACTAGTGCCATTATCCTTTTCCAACCCAACCGCGGTCTCGCCGTTTAGGTGCGTAGTGATGGATCACCACAATGTGATCCATGTTACAGTCCGGAATTCAACTTCATGTTGTCAAAATTCCATCTTCGTATCCATCTGCAAATATTATCCACTACTCCTTTATTTACAGAAGCCCCACACGGGATAGTAATTCGACCTTTAACGAGTTTGAAGCATTGTCTGACTCCATACAAAGGATTGTATCACTGTATCATCATACCTAAATCGCTATTACGGGCGATTTCAATATACATAATTCTGGCTGGCCTTGACGTTCTGGACAGACAATATCCGAAGGACGGTGTGTTGAGATCTTAGCTGTAGAGAATAACATGACCCAGCTTGTAAGGAAGCCCACGCGAATACCAGATGTTGATAGTAATACTGCCAAAAGCCTGTACTTGTTTTTAACTTCTCTCCCTGGTAAGTACAAAGTCGATGTGATATCCCCTCTACGCTCCCCGGACTGCAGTGTCATATCAACAAATTCCTCGTGCACCGACCACACAGTCAGAGAAAGGATTCCTAAGAGAACCGTATGGCAATACGGGAAAGCCAATTATAGTCGACTAAACAGGTTCTTTAGGAATTTTAACTGGTCTTTATGTTTCGTCGACGCCACTGCTGATATGATCACAGACACAATTTTCTTTAGAATAAGATCCTTTATCTCTCATCGGATGAAGAGTATCAAACCATCAGAAAAGGCATGTTACGACTCGAGCTGTAAAGATGCTGTCAAGGTCAGAGAAATATTTTTTCGGTTTTTCAAGACCAACCCGACAGAGGAAAATCAAAAGAAGTTCAAACGAGCCAGGAATAACTGCAATCTCATTCTTAAGCTTGAGAAATTTCTATACGACCAAAAACTGAGGCAAAAAATACTACAATTTCCCAGAGGTAGTAACAATTTTTGGTCGATCGTCAAAAATTTTAGAAATTCTGCCTCATCCCCTACACATAACGCTCATTTACAATGACATTCCAGCTGTCAGCTCTTTAGAAAAGGCCAATCTGATTGTTGCACACTTTGCGGTCAGAGGAAAATCAAGCACTTCCAGATTGTGCTTTGTCCGTGCCTACACTTGAGCACGTCGAATCTTCATCCATTTTCGTATTAGTGTAGATAGTACCAAGAGTACTTAAATATCTTAATTCATAAATCTGCTGTTCTAGATGGTATATCTCCCTTTTTCTGAAGACGTGTTCTTCCACGCTGGCAAAACCACTGCGTAAGCTTTTTCATCAATTTTGCACTTTAGAACTCTTTCCGAGCTGTTGGAAAACAGCAATTGTGCAGCCCGTCCCTAATCAAAAGCCAGTCTCCTTTTCTCTCTTTCTACAGAACCGCTGCACTTACGTCCCTTCTTAACAAGGTCATGGAAACACTGATAAACAGGCAGCTCATGAAATATCTCGAAACGCGAAAACTTGTCAATGACCGTCAGTATGGTTTTCGTTGCAACAGGTCCACTAGTGGTTTGATGGCACGTCTCACCGAAAAGTGGAACAAGAGCTTTATCAATCTGGCGAACCCAAGTTAATTGACTTGTCAGATCTAGCATTGAGCACTCTCTTCTTCAATGGATTAAAAATTACCTTTCTGAACGTTCATTTCAAGTGGTCTTAGATGGTTTCAAATCTTTTATTCACAAAACAAATGCTGGTGTCAAATTTAAACACCCAGTCATTATCCACGAATGGAACTTGCGTCTTCGGAACAAAAAGACTTTCCATTTTTGGTATGTGTGTCAGTGACAACTTAAGTTTGAATGACCTCATATTCCATTCCGTCAAAATACCTGCGAAATGTCTACGTTTCCTCATGCGATGTAAGAAACATTTCACTTCCTTTGATCTGGCCTCAATATATCTGGTCAGGTGATATTAAAACATCTCTGCACCTGCTAGATAGGATTCAAAACCATGGGGCAAAACTTATAGGTGATACTAATATCAGTCAGTCAATTGACACCCTCAAACACCAACGTAACGTCTCCTGTCTCACGTTGTTTTACTGCTATTTCCACCACCAGTGCTCCATTGAAATCGCTAGTTGTTTTCTGCCCCCTAAAACTTTCACCTCCAGCACCCGACTGGCTATTAATGCTCATCGGTACACCCTCAAGCAAACTTTCGGACGTACTCGAAAATATCGTGATTCCCAAGCCTTACAACGCTTATGGCATGCCTTCTGAGCTCTCTATTTTTTAGTTGTTATAACTTGCAAACATTGAGCACCAGTGCACATCGGAACCTCTGTTTTCTTCCCCCCGAAGTGGCAGAAGGACCCACGCTGTGTAAATACATTTTAATGGTATACAAATACTTTGAGGGAGTACTAATTATAAAAAAAAAAGTGTACCTATGCAATCTAGGGATCTTTTTGTTCTACTAATTTTTAAATTTTGGGCAATATTTTTAATCTGTTCTAGTTCATGGTGGATAGATAATAGGATATTAATAGTGGGTGGGAGTGGCTCAAGTGGTAATGGACTGGCTTCCAAATCGGAAGGTTCTGTGTTCGAATTCCAGCCTCGCCCGAGAAACATGCTAATTTTTTCAGTTAACGAAAATCAAATAAGATGTGTAGTTAACTAGAAATCAACATCAAGCCAACTTCCACTAAGAATTTAGTTTCCCCATTAAATGTTGGATGCCACCCATGGAGCAAAATAACCATTGAGCCCAAACACCTTTCTTTCTCTCTCTGTCCCATTTTCCAAAAAATTTAACACATGCTGAAGCATTATAAGTGTATTCATACCGATTTGAGTGTTAAGTTCTTCAAAAAACAAAAAAAAAAGGGAAAAAGGGATAGGTTTTGGGGAATTGCGTTAGACTGACGGAATGTGCTTCCGAAACGAAGTAATTTCTATGGTGTGGATGAATCTGCAATCTTGGCGATTCCATTATAAAGAAGTCGGAATAGTCGAGAGTGTTAACATCTTCTTGACTGAGTTTTATTAAATACCTGTGGGATATGGAAAAAGAGAAAAGTGAGGATAGAATTTTGGGTTAATTTCTTGTTTCTTGTTTGATTTGTATACTACATATTTTGCCTGACTTGGTTAACAAGGTTGTGATTTTATTTTATTTTACCTTCTCCTTTTGATATCTTGCGGATAATTTAGAACTTAGTCTTTTATTTCCCTTGATGTAGATGGTATCTGCTGAGTCCTGGAGGTAGCTTTTCATAGAGTGTCTATTCTTGTAATGGTATATCAGATCAGCTTCCTGTATTGATTGTAATTTGCTTATGTTTTTTAAACGCCTCCTCGATTTGTGTTGGGTTTTCGGTGTTTCTACTAACAATTATGGTATATCCACTGGCTTTTGTTCGTGACTGAATGAACAGAAAATTTATAAGCATTAATGCTTACTGTCAAGACTTTCGTAAAAGAGTCGTACCCCTTCAGGCTAGGGGCTAGAATATACCCGAGGTATGCATGCCTGTCGTAAGAGGCGACTAAAATCCACTGGGCTGGATTAAGGTGTTAAGTGACTCGTGCCAGAATCGGCCAGGTTGGGGGCCCAGTACAAAAAATAACCCAATCTCTAACGGAGCATCCGGATACTTGGCGACCTCTGAATCAGCCGGGCTTATCTGTCTAATGCGAATATCTGGACAGACAGACTACCCTTTCTCCGCTACTCGTGGGAACTAAAATGAGTTCAACAAATACAATACAACACAATACAAATACCAGGACCCCTTCAAAAAAAGCTAAAGTGTTACGAGATCTCCAACACGCGGATCGTTAGAAGAATCGTGCGGAAGCAAAGACCAAACACAGTCGGTAGCTTTGGACGGTAGTATTACACCGAATAAGCTACAAAATCTCTAACACGAAAATTCTGATCTCCGCGCCAAACTCCAAAATATAGAATTGAAAAGGAATTAGATGCCATTAAGACGCAATCTGAAAACGGGTCTGATTCGCTACTTGACCGCCCGGAACACTCGAGTTTTCACACGGACGAAGAAGAGCTAGTCCGAGAACAGACTGGATACATAAAAAAAGACCGGGTAAGAAACGCAAAGCTGATTCCTCGCCTGAAATTGTACAAAAAGAGACGGCAGCAAGCTGTTGAGGTCAATAAAAAAAAGCAACCCAAACTAAGACGGTCGCTGCCAATAAACGCCTTTGGAATCTCGGACTATAACAAGTTGCACACAATCTTGAAATCACTTTGTTCAACCGATTACAGAGTAAGATCTCCCAATAATGACATATGGACTGTCAATGTCCTTAATCCAGACAATTACCGTTCGCTTTCGCATAAATTAAATGCCGAGAAGATTCATTGGCATACGTACGAAAATAAAGCGAAAAGACCCATACGCGTGGTAGCTAGAGGCTTGCACACCTCTTGCCCTAAAAAAAAATTTTATTTGATCTTAAAAATAAAGGCTTAACAATAATCGACGCCGTCAATATAGTTGCGTAAAAACAGCGCAGTGTTGAAGGCGAGAGGACGAGCTCAAGACGCGGTCTCCCCCTTTTTAGGCTAACTCTCAACAAAACCGAAATTTTAGGCTTTCGGATTTATTCATTAAATTAAATTTTGGGATTTGTTGTCAAAATTGAACCTCCGCGAAAAAACTCGAGGCTGATTCTTGAAAACATCCGATGCGAGAGTGCAGTGCCGCGAAAGAGTCCCCAGCGATATGCATCAACAGCGGTCCAACCCCAAAGCCTTTACCCCTTTTGAGGCCAACGTTGCGTTTACGCAACATTTTTAAAACATTTTTTTTTATATATAAATTAATTGTTCTTTAAATTTCTGAATACATCATGTTATTGGAAAAGGTCTTATTTAATTGTACAATTTTTGGTTTTTACTTTATGCAGTTATTTGGCAATCTTATTGATGTAACAAATGTGTGCGTTTTTGAGTCCGAAAAAGCATTGATGAAAACTAAAAAAAAAGTTATTCTGACCTAATTTTTGAAATATTTTTGGAGTCAAGTAGTAACTACAAGCCCTAATAAATAATTTTGGTGGAAAATAGTGAAGATATGTATAAAAAAAGTATTCAAAACAATGACTTAAAAATGAGGATGCGTAAACGCAAAATTGGCAGTTGGTATGCATTTTTCAGCCGTTGGTACGAACGTGTGCAACTTGTCTATGGCCTCTCAGTTTTATGTGCATCTGCGCTTCGTTGCATTTCAAGTTGAGATTTCAGTGCATAAATACGTACTGTAATTACAATTTTGTTTTTTTTTAAGTTCATTTACATCATTGTAAATAAGAATTGTTCACTCTTTTCTTCGGAAGAAATATAATTTGAGAATGTAAAAATTGTTTTTTTTTTTTGACAATTTTGTTGATTTCCTTTGGTAGGCTTTCCAAAACAAAAGCTTTGACTGCTGAGGAGTTGCTGACCATATTGGAAGACGACACTGCGGATATCATGTCTGATGATGAAATAATTTACATCCCGATGAAGAAAATATTGACGATAATGTTATTGGAGAGGACCCTGTTCACAAAGAGATTGCTGGAACGTATAAAGTCAATTTCAACAAAGAAGTAAGCTCATCATATTTGAGTACGTCACAAACCGAACAACAACCGAAAGAACAGACCATAGCATGAAACCGAAATGGACAAAAAATTCGGCTTGTCCTTCAAGCACTCCAAATTTTGAACAAAAGGTCCGAGAAGAAAATATATCGCTCTAGCATGGAGGAAAATCACCAACCGAAGTTTTTGAACTATTTTTTGATCGGTATTTACTTGATATCATCATCAATTTTTCTGAAAAATACGTCAGAACCAAGAACTATCACGATTTTGATATAAATTTACCACTTTTAAAACGATTTTTTGGGATCTGACTTCTTTCGGGTTATTATACTTTGCCCCAATGCGATAGGTATTGATCAAGAGATGAGGTTAAAGGAATCGACTTGGTAAAACACGCTTTGCTTTCATTTATCAGACAATTCGCAGCTAAACAAAAGTGACAAATTTTCCAAACCTAGGCCGGTCACTGAAATTCTCAATAAGTAATTCTTGCAAATGGTTTTTTTTTTCAGACCACATATCCATAGATAAGCAAATGGTTCCTTATTTTGGGAGACAGTCTACCAAAATGTTTATAAAAGGTAAACCAGTTCGTTTTGGTTTTAAAATCTGGTACATGTGCTCCTCTGATGGCTACCTATATCAGTTTGAACCTTATGGTGGAAAATCTGAAAAAAACATATCCCTTTGGTCTTGGGGCACAAGTTATTCTTGATTTTTTAAGTTTAATACCAGATCCAAAAAAACATCATAGCTATACATTTTGACAATTTTTTTTACATCGTATTCACTTTTGAAGGAACTAAGAACCAATGAATGTTTTGCAACTGGCACAATAAGAGAGAACAGAACCGAAAAATGCCCTCTTGAAAATGTTCTTTTTTCTTGGGAAAAAAGCAAGAGGTTCTTTTAATGCTGCCTTCGACCAAAAGAATTAAATTTCCATTGTTAGCTGGAACGATAATTCGATTGTAACGCTGGCTAGTAATAATTATTGCGTTCAACCGGTAAAAAATGCTAAGCGGTACAACAGAAAACTAAAAAAAGAAGAAACAATATTACAGCCAAATATAATGTCAATATAATAAGTATATGGGAGGAGTAGACCTGCACGATAACGGCATTGCTAACTACAGAATAAAAATAAGTTGAAAAAAATGGTGGTGGGCAGTTTTTATTAATATGATAGACAGTTCAATGGTAAATGCTTGGAAAATTTATAGAATCGCGAACAAAGAAAAAATACCACAGCTCGAATTTACAGCCGTTGAAAGTCTTCGAAAGCCCCAAATACACGTGGAGCCAATAAGAAGAAAACCGCATGATTGGCGAAAGAAGATAAAGAAAAATCTAACGTTTTCGCTGACCATCTTGCAGAAACGTTCAAACCATTCGACGGGGAAGTACTTCCAGAGAATGTCAATACGCTAGACGTAACGAAGAACCTTCCAATAGAAAAAGCTACGCTTTGGAACTTAGAACAGTTATAGACACGCTTCAGCCCAATAAAACCCGAGGATATGACTTAATTACGGGAGAGATACTTAAAGCGCTACCGAAAAAAGGTTTGATAAAGCTGCTCTATGTTATAAATGCCACCATAAGATTAGTGTATGTACAGCATAAGCTGACTGAAGTGAAATCATACAGACCAATATCGCTCCCCCCGACTATATCGAAAGTCTTCGAGCGAATCTTACACAATCGCTTTAAACCGATTATTGACACAAATCGCCTCTTGCCCGATTATCAATTTGGCTTTAGAAGCCAACACTCTATTGTTGACCAGGTGCATCGAATAACCGATGTAATTGAACGATCAATTGAGTGTAAGTTAGTCTGCTCAAATGGATTCCTTGACGTCTCGCAAGCTTTTGATAAGGTACGGCACGAGGGCCTGAAATATAAACTTCGACAAGTCCTACCCGAGCAATTGTTTCATATTTTAATTTCATACCTAGATGACCCACTCTTCCTTGTCAGACACGGGATCTAATATTCCAATTTTAAGACAATAAAGGCGGGGGTGCCGCAAGGAAGTATTCTTGGCCCTCTGCTGTATTTGCTTTTTACCCGCGATAAACCGCAAACGGACGATACAGTGCTAGCCACGTTTTCTGATCACACTGCCATTTTGGCAACAGCTAAAACCGCCGAAGAAGCAATTGTTAAGTTGCAATATGCCCTTACACTGATTAACAATTGGACAAAGACTTGGGGAATAGCTCTTAATTAAAATGAGTCTGTCCACGCGAACTTCACTTTCAAGGAAACTGACAATCTACCTGTGTTTATCAGCGCAGTACAAATTCCTTTCGCGTACGGGGCCAAATGTCTTGGTATGAGACCCGACGCTAAACTTAATTGGAGAGCACACCTTAAGAAAAAAACGTGAAGAGCTTGAGATTAAATATAGAAACATATACTGGCTTCTTGGAAAGTATCCTAAGCTCAGTTTAGAAAACAAACTGCTGCTATACAAGCAAATACTAAAACCGGTCCGGACATATGATATACAGCCTTGGGATGGTACCAAAATTAGTAACGTTAACGTCTTGTAGACATTCCAAAATAAAATTCTTCGAGGGTTTGTTAATGCACCGTGGTACATCAGAAACGATGATATCCACAGAGACCTAGGAGTCGAAAACGTTCAGAACGAAATTAAAATGTTTGCGGGAAAACACAAAAATCGACTACAAGGACACACGAATACTTCTGTTCAACAAATCCAGACTAGAAAATCCCATGCAAAATATCTTATTAAAGCAAAATAAAACGCGAAAGAAGAACTGCTTGTTGAGTGTGAAATCAGTCGTAGTCTATATAAGGAAGGCGTTTCTTAATGAGTAAGAATCTCACATTACTATAAGCACCGAAGCTTATAGTATCTATGAAGATTTCTCACCCACCCACCCAAAAAAAAACAATATATATTTCTGACATCTCATTATCTCGACGAGGGTAGAGTGAAATCGCTCTACTTGACGGTTAGATGTGTTGTAAATACTTGAATCCCAACTTCATTTTCCAACATAAGGAGTATTGAGGATGATTTTAGGGAATCCGTAGAAATGTCCTTTAATGGTTGTATCTTCTACAGCTCTTGGCTTGATCATTTTTGTTATAGCATGTTTTGAAAATTTATCGATGGCAGTGGTAAAAAATTTGTATTCCATAGAGAAGACATCGATGTGTATGATTTCACCATAATGTTTCAGAATTGAAGTAGATTGTACTTGATCCTTATACGGATGTCTCTCATATTTGTTTTGTTTGCAAATTAAACAACGTCTAGTTCTTTTCTTAACTTTGCTGCTTATTGTGGGGAAGTTTTTTTTCCAAAATTTGAGTTTTGTTTTCTCGTTAATTTCTATGAGCACGGTTATGTTCTTGAATAACTGAATTTTCTTGTTATTGTTCATTATCCACATTTGAACTTGCATTTAAATATGTACATCGGGTCGTATAAGAGCTAAAATGCTCTTTGCTGATGTTTTGGATCATACCCATTTTATGTTCATTCGTTTTGATTCCATTGCTTACAGCTGGATTAAGGCATTTTTTTAAGAATTTGTATTAGTTTTGATTTATCGTAAAGGGTTTCAATGATAGTGTGCCTATTATAGGTCGGAAATGTGAATTGAATTTTTTGGCTAGTTTGTGTACCTTCTTGAAGAAATATCTTATCTTGAAATAATGATTGGAGTGATTCAGTACTATACTATAGATTAAGCCATGAGATGAAGTTTCGTGGCTTTGAGTTTTTGGTGTCATAGACTTAATTTGGGTGACCAGAGGTGGTCTCGTAGCGCATCCGCTACTACGTTTGCCTTACCTGGCTTGCACTTAAGTACGTAGTAAGAATCTTGCAGTGATGCTTCCCATCGCTTAAGCTTCGTGTTATTATTTTTGCAACTAAGCGCATGGCTTAGAGGTTGATGGCCGGTGAAAATAAGAACTTCTGTCGAACCGTATAGGTAATTTCTGAGGGAGTTTAATGCCCATATAATGGAAAGCATCCCCTTTTCATTAGGGGCGTAGTTCTCTTCTGATTTACTTAATGTTCTTAATATGAAGGTAATAGGTTTGCCTTTTTGTGAAAGGAACATTCGAAATTGGGGTAAGGTACAATTGCGTGATTCGATGGTAAAGAGTTTTTTATTTTATTGAGCGCTTTATGAGCTTCACCGTTGAGATGTGATCTCCCTTTAGATCCCACCATCAGCATATCATTTAAAGAAGAGCCAAAATATATTTTGAAGGGTACGTCGAAAACGATCAGCAACCTCGCAGTGGTACTGGGTTCTTGGGAGAAAGTAGTGGAATGCACTACTAACCACTTGCTTCAAGCAGTATGTTGTGACGTTGTTTGAAATATTGACAACTTTTAGCGCTGAAACACTCGCGCTGGAAGTTGCCATATGTTAGACATCCATTTGCAGACATTTCTTTACATACTCTTAGTGAATGCTGTCCTTTATTGCTCACTTTTTCAATAGATAAAAAAATACCTTCCGGAACGTTCAATTCAAGTTGTCTTGGATGGTTTCAAGTCTGATATTCACAAAATAAATGTTGGTGTGCCCCAGCGCTCCGTTCTGTCTCCGAAACTCTTTTTAATTTTCATCAACGATTTCTTGTCTGCTACTTCTAATCCAATATATTCCATTGCTGGTAACAGTACTCTCTCTGCTTTTCATATTCGTTCCCGGACTCACGTCCCTGCTCTTCGGCTGTAGAACGGGAACGGCAGCGTATGATAAGCACATTAAATTCAGATATTAACAGCATAACTAATTGGGGAACCACTAACACTGGTTCGCTGTCCTTAAGCGAATCCAGCCAGTATCCATGGATGGCACTCGCATCGTCGAAACGGATAAACTTTCCATTTTCGTTATGTCAATGACAACTTACGTTGGAATGACCACATATTCGGTGTGGTCAAAAATGCTGCGAAACGTCTAGGTACCTTCAAGCGATGTAAGAAATATTTTACCCCCTCTGATCAGGCCTCAATATATAAGGCGTTTACCCCCCCAAAATTGGAGCACAATGCAAACATCTGGTCGGGCGCGTCCAAAACATCTCTGCACCTGCTACATAGGATTCACAACCGTGCGATAAAACTCATAGGTGATACAAATATCACTTAAACAATGGACACCCTCGAACACCGACGTAATGTCGCGTGTCTCACTCTATTTTACCGCTATTTCCATCACCAGCGCCCCTTAGAAATTCCCAGTAATATTCCGCCCCTTCAAACTTTTTACCATAACACCCGTCTCGCTATGAATGCTCATCAGTATACCCTCAAGTCCACTTTCGGACGTACTTTAAAATATCGCGATTCGTTCCTAAGCCGTTCAACTCGCTTATGGGATGCTCTGCCTAGCTCTTTATTTCCTAGTCATTATAATCTTCAAACATTTAAAACCAACGTTCACCGGTACCTCTCTTTCCAAGCGCCCTGATTTTCCTGCGCCCGCGCTGTGTGCAAACATTTTGAGGGTACTTAGTCCCTTGAGCGTGCAAATTATGTAAAAAAAAAACTTTGCAGCTTGTTACGTATCATTCTTGATCGCGCGTGTGAAATAGGTTTATGGCAGCGTTTTTTTTTTGCTTCTTTACCTGTCTGCTGCGAGACTGCTTCCAGCGCCTTGATGCTACCCAACATTGTTGCTGTGTCATCCAAGTAAGCTTTAGGAGCATCAAAAAAATTAAAATTGCATCCCAGTTCTAGATTTTTCAGAGAATGAATTATTTCTTGTTATGCGTCGAAAACCTGCATTTTTACCACCGCTAACTCGCTATTTATCCGCCACACCGTTGACGCTGGACCTCAAATAGTGCGACTTTTGCACCTCCGACAACGTTTAACTGTTGTGGACAAGGAAACGAAAATGTCATGAAATGATCCCTACGCGTCGTAACGATCCCGAAAGACAGGTATGTGTACTTTTGGTTACTTTAGATAGTCGTACCTCCGGTCTTTTGTATCACTTTCTGTGTTAACGTGTTGTATACCTGGCATATCACTTCATGGCGGCTTATCTAGTCCATCCAAGATCACTATAAATCTCTAAAATCGGCACAGATTTCCCGTGTTTGTTCCAAGATTTCGACGGGATCTGATACTTTTAGATCCTGCTCCAGGTTTTCGGCGGGTTTGTCTCGAGCTTCTGAATGCGTGTCTGGAGATAATTTGCCTAGCTTAATCAGAAAATTCAGCGGCGAACAAGATCAACTAACCCAGTATATTACGGGAGTCCAACTACACCTAGACAGCGTCGATGAAAATACGAAAAGGGAATTATGGCAGGCGAGCAGCTTCTGCGACAACATTTCCGACCATCACTAAACTACAAGGACATATCAAGGAGAATAAGCAGCTTAAGGGTAAGTTCAGTATCAGATTTAAATTATCAGACAGAAAAAATAATTAAAGATGTCAACATATTTGCAACGTATGAGAACAAATCAATAGAAACTAAAAATACGTTCTACACAGTGTCAGTCGATAAGATTAAGCAAATTGCTGCGGTCAATTTATCCCGGGAGTTAAGAGATGAACTTGTACTGCATGAAGTTAAAGAAATTATATACAGTTATATAGAATTTGATTTTAATAATTTAGACAGGAATTTTATAGTACACAGTATACAACAGCCTCCGAATAACAAAACACAGAAACAGGACAATAAGACTAGTAGCGCTCAACAAAATAGTCAGCATTCTCATGACCAACATAAAGTCTCTCACTCGAACAACAATAATAGGAAAACGTAGGGCAACCTAAGCAATACAATAATAACAATCAGAGGTCAAATCAAAACCCACAACCAGTGTTCAACAGATCAGGTCAATTCAGGAACGCACAATAGAACCTGCGACCAATGAAGCTAGGGCATATAACTTATAATGATAATGAAGAAGAACTGGTGAAAGAAGCAGGGCAAATTTCTAGAGAGGTTTACAATATCGAACCGGAGTTTTTTTTCCTCTAGGCCTCGGGAATAAGATATTTACTGACTTGACAATTGACAAACGGAAATACAAATCACTCATTGCCAAGGGCTCAGCTATGAGCATTATTAACTCTATTAGGGTAGACTGCAGTAAATTTAAAATTTACGAAAAAGTTAAATTAAAACTGCAAACAATAAATATTGTAACGACAGAAATAATCGACAGAGTCATTCCAAGTATACCGACAGAATTTAACTATGACAAAAAGGGGGGAACACGGTGGTACACAAGGAACTTAGGCGACAAGCCTTACGATATATTAGTGGGGATGGATTTGCTAAGTAAAATCGTTAAAACAATTAATTTCAATGATAAAACCATCATTTTAAAGAATGGAACCAATTTATTCGGTAGAGAACGCAACAACTCTTGATTGTTTATAACTCAGTTCCAGCAAAAAAGATATTGATTTAAGCCAGCTTAACAAGGAGGAACTCCAACAAATGGAAGCTCACCTTAATCAATATACATAAGAAGCGAATTTATCATTAAGGAGATCTGTTGTTAAATACAAACTCCATCACAGATAAAAACTACGACCGACAAACAAATTAACGCAAAGCTTTACACACTACCACCTAGATATGAAGACAAATCAGAAGACAACTACAAGAGATGGAAGCGCAAGGTATTATAAAAACAGTAGATACGCGTCGCCCATAGTAGTTGTTGCCAAAAAGATAGATAGTTCAGGACAACAGAAATTTAGATTGTGCGCTGACTATAGAAAGTTAAATAAGATTACAATCGATGACAAGTATCTGATTTCGAATATAGATGGGATATTGGATAAGTTGGGAAGGGCACAATACTTCTGCGCATTACATAGATCTGGCAAAAGGATACCACCAAATAAAGGTGCATCCCAATGACACTCATAAAACGGCATTTGTTACCCCAAATGGGCTATACGAATACCTTAGAATGCCATTTGGCCTAAAGAACGCCACAGCAACCTTCCAAAGGTTGATGAATGAGATTCTGAAGAAATATATTAACAAAATCTGTATCGTCTATTTAGATGACATACTGGATTTTTCAACCAGCTTATAAGAACATTTCAGTTCTCTTAACTTAATATTTCAGAGGCTCGCCGGACACAACCTCAAAGTTCAATTCGATAAGCGTTCGTTCATGAAAAAAATACGGGGATTTTGAGACATATCTTAACAGCGGAAGGTATGAATCCGTACGCAGTGAAAATAAAATGTATTCAAGACTACCCTATGCCTAAAACAGAAAAGCAGTTCAAAGGCTTTCTCGTTGTCACTGGCTATTATAGAAAATTCGTAAAGGATTATGCTAAAATAGCTAGTCGGGTATTTAAATATTTGAAAAAAGTAAGGCGTAAACGTTAACGACCCAGAATATATCCAGGCATTTGAAACACTTAAAACAAACATTATTAAACATCCGATCGTCAAGTACCTTGACTTCAAGGAATAATTTACGGTGTACACTGACCGTGTCTATAAACGACCATGAGAAGAATTACTCTGTCACGGACAAAGAATTGTTGGCGATAATATGGGCAGTATCATATTTTAGGCCACATTTATGGGGAAAAAGATTTAAAATAATAACCGATCATCTACCCATAAAGCACTTAAATAGAAATTATACCGGAAAAGGGTTTAGTCAAAGAAACCAACGATGGTCACTTAAACTATAAGAATACCAGTTTGATATCGAGTACCTAAAAGGGAAAGAAAACAAAATAGCAGACTTCTTAAGCCAAATTCCAGA
Source organism: Volucella zonaria (assembly GCA_963966105.1). Lineage (NCBI taxonomy): Eukaryota > Metazoa > Arthropoda > Insecta > Diptera > Syrphidae > Volucella > Volucella zonaria. Next base: position 40,834,686 of record OZ014533.1, on the reverse strand, counting down.
ACGTAATAATGAAGACCATGCAAATAACGATACAGAAAAGCAACTAATAAATAATATCTCAGGCAACGCAACAGTATGTTACATTCGCAAGATAACAACAGCTTAACCATATTCCGATAAAAGAAGCAATAGTCTACATTTACCAACTAATACTTACAAACGACACTAACAAATAAATAGAAGTGGTACATAATAGAAGGATAATTTACATAGACATGAAGAGAGAACGAGAATATTGGGTCGACTTATTACGTATTATAGGAATTTACACTGAACTTTCATATCCCGAATTTAATAAAATACAACAATTTCTAATTTAACTTTGATGATGCGATGATAAAAAATAAAATTGGTAAAAATAACCAGGGGAAATAGGTACTTTAGAGGAAAACCATAAACAAATCTCATTTTATGACACGAAAGGTATTATTAAAACATACCATAATTTAAAAAAACAAAATTTATTATCCCAAGTTAGTTAAAGAAATCACAAAGATTATAAATAATTGCAAAAGTTGTCTTGAAGTCAAGTTTGAAAGGAAGTCAATTAAACTGAAATACGAATTTAGCGAAACACTTTTTAGACCAAACGAAATCCTGCACATGGACGTTTATTATTTCACGAAGCAAGCATTTCAAACTCTGATAGATAAATTAGCCAGAAAAGCATACGTTTATTATTTAAAAAATTGAAACTGGACAAAAAAAATTTAAATTTTAGAAGAATTCTTCTCAAAATTTGGAAAACCTTCAAAATTAGTTACAGACAACGAATTTAAATCCGAAAATATTAAAACGTATTTACTAGAACGACAGGTAGACTTACACTTAACCAAAGCAAACACTCACACAGGGAATAGCGACATTGAAAGGTTTCAGGAAAAGTTAGTAACAATAAGGAACGAGGATTTAATATTAATTCAAAAAGTGCATAGGGCAGTAAACAATTACGACAATAGGTACCATTCAACAATAAAGATGACCCCGGAAGAAGCAATGTTTGCGGATTTCGCAACACTTGCTAATGGAATAAAACTTCAAAAAGAAAAATGTATTTGTTTGGAAATATTACTTTGTTAAAAAAAAAAAAAATGAAATGAAAGAAATATTTTATCAAATTGTTCGATTTATCATTATTATAATCAGACCTTAAATAATTTGTTCAGAACTCATAGTCACATAATGTTTAGAATTAATACTCTCATATGTTAAGAAATTGTTTAGAATTAATACTCTCATATGTTAAGAATTTGTTCAGAATTGTCTAAGCCACAACTGTGTCCAAGATCATTTTCTCTTCCACTTGGATTTAAAACGCAGAAGAGATAAGTATTCAATCAAATATACATTTTAATATTTTTCGTCGCCTTTTACTTGCCTTTTATTCGCACATAGCAGTTCAAGTGCTGGTCCTTCATTTTTCTCGTTGTTGAACCATTCTGAGTTTTTGATTAGAATTTCAACAAATTCTCAAACATATTTCTGGTCCAAATCGAGCCGGATTAGAATATTATTAAATACATTTCGTCTTGCACCTGGAATTAATTCATTTTTCATCGTTTGTGATTAACGTTGGTTAATCAAAATCATCTTTCTCTCGCTGGATCTCATTGGATTTACAAACCAGTTATAATCAGTGATTAATTAAAATAAACTTTGGACTTTGGTACTGTTCTCGTTTCGGTTTCTTGGATAAATTTTTGTGCTCACGTGTTACTTTATTAGATGGTTGCATGAATTATTTGATATGCATGCATCGTAATAAATTATTGAATTTTATCGGAGAAAATCATTACATACGCTTTGTTATTAAAGTTAGAATTTGCACGTCGGTTTATCAAATTTGGGTATACTTACGAACATTCATACGTTCACATATAAGAGAATACTTGCATTTTTGGCGCGTTACATTGTGGTTGATAGACATTTTTCAAATACATTTAAAATGAGCAAAGCCATCGGTCTTTCGATTTTGCGTTCGATTCGCGGTAACTTAAAGGGCTCGCTAACCAAGTTGGGAACCTTTACGGAGAAAATCACCAACATTATAATCTTAGAGGCTTTAGAAGTTAGGCTAGAAAAACTTGAAGACTTGTGGGGTAAATTTGATACGTCTCAAGGACAAATGTATGCCCTAGCAGAGGATGAATGTTACTCCGACCCTGAACCCGACTTTGAAGAGTTCGAGTCGAAGTATCTCGCTATAAAATCAGTTTTACTTTCTTCTATTCGGGATAGAAAAAAACCAGAAACTACTCAAGTTCAAGTCAACCCATCGCATAATACACAAATCCCTGGACAGACTCAGTCGAGCACATCTAATTCAGAAGCAGTCAACACCTCGCAAAACGCACAAAATCCTCTACAGCAACAATCGGACACAACACACTTCATTGAAAACTTTCCAAAATTCCATATTGAACCTTTCTCGGGAAATTATCGTGAGTGGCCGTCCTTTAGAGACATGTTTGAGAGTTCAGTTCATAACAAAGAAACCTTGTCGGGAAAGACTAGAAAAAAGGTATAATAGGCCACGGTACAATATAAACAGTCTTGTGGAAACCATCATGAAACTTCCTTCGCTTCAGAGTTCTAATGTCGGAACTCTTCGCAAAATATCTGACTGCGCTGATGAGATTGCACGAGGTCTCAACTCTTTGAATTCTTTCGAAAGAGATCCATGGATGATCTACGTACTTGTTAGCAAATTGGATCCAGATACTCGGCAGGCTTGGTCAGCACATAGTATAGATTTTGAATATCCCACTATATCGCAGTTTTTAACCTTTCTCGAACGACGTTGTGAGGCTCTAGAATCATGCAGAGCAAATACACGAGAGTCTATTAAAAGGTCGCCCGTTTTCAAAAGTATGCATGTCTCGTCATCAAACCAGTGCCCAATTTGTAACTCACTACACATGCTTTCACAATGTACACAGTTTGCCGCAATGAATATAGGAACCAGGAGAGAGTTGGTTAAGTCCAAGCAGCTTTGTTTTAATTGTTTACGTAGTGGTCACAGTTCAGCTCGTTGTCAGTCAAAATTTCGCTGTAAAATTTGTAATTGTCGACACCATTCCCTTGTGCACCCTTGCACGGTTAACTGCGAGAAGTCAAATCAATCGACGGAATCTAATTCACATTCGCCTTTACCGCCAACGAATTCACATCCTACTCATCTCGTCACAAACCACACTATCAATATCGCACAACGTCTGCCACAAACCTTACTACCTACTGCCATTGGTACAGTTATCGATAGTCAGGGAAAGCATCAGCTTGTTCGCCTTTTAATAGACTCAGGATCTCAGGTTTCCTTCGTCACCGAATCTTGTATTCAACGACTTGGCCTTAGACGAACCAACGCCCGTATCCCAATAAGTGGCATTGGAGCAACTTCCGCTGGAACATCTAGAGGTCTAGCTTCAATAATCATCTATTCTCGGTTTAATTCTGCCAGTGTCTCTGTAGATACCTTCATACTTTCAAACATCACCTCAGAGATACCATCTGTTTCATTCGATTTAAAGGATTGGGTTCACATCTCAAATTTGAACTTAGCTGATCCTTCATTCAATAAATCAAGTGCTGTAGATATTTTGCTTGGAGCAGATAAGATATGGGATATTCTTCTAAGTGAAATCGTTCGCAGCTTAAACGGCCAACCAATTGCGCAGAAAACAATTTTTGGCTGGATACTAGCTGGACAATTGTGCTCACGAGTAGGGCAAAATATTCATTCCCATCACTCAATTCTTGATATCGATTCAACTTTACAGGCCTTTTGGACAATTGAGGAAGTCGATCCAGAATCAATTCTATCAACGGAAGATAAGGCCATTGAAGAACACTTCATTAAAACTCATAGAAGAAGTACGGATGGAAAATATATTGTTAATCTTCCTTTTAAAAATCAACCCGTTTTCGCTAATACTGTCGTAGGTGCAATATCTCGTCTTTCGGCAAAGGAAAGGAAAATCTCTAAAAACAGTGCTCTCGCTCAGTCTTATTCAAAATTTTTGGAAGAATATTTGTTATTAGGCCACATGCGTAAGATCCCAACGTCGGAGATTTCAAAGCTGAACGTTTTCTATCTACCACATCACGCAGTATTTAAGCCGGACAGCGCGTCAACGAAAATTCGTGTTGTATTTGACGGTTCGTTTAAGGACACGTGCGGAAATTCCCTAAACGATTCGCTACTGATAGGTCCGCCTATCTAGCGAAACCTTTTCTCTGTCTGTTTAAGATTTCGTCGTCACAAATATGTGTTTACCGCAGACATAATTAAAATGTTTCGTCAGATATGGGTTTCAGATGAATACACTGATTACCAAAGGATCGTCTGGCGAAAAGCAGAATCAGATCCTATTGAACATTATGGGTTATGTACGGTCACTTACGGAACCTCGTGCGCCCTATATCTTTCGGTACGCGTCTTAAAACAGCTGGCACATGATTATCAACAGGAATATCCTATGGCCGCAGAAATACTTTTAAATGACTTTTATGTTAACGACGTTGTGTCAGGTGGAGATACTCTCACTGATGCAATATTAAAGAAAAGGTGCTTAATCGAGCTCCTTTCCAAAGGTGGCTTAAAACTCAGCAAGTGGCAGAGTAATTGCACCGAACTTCTACAAAGTCAAGGAGAACCCAATCAAAACAAAATCGTTTCGCTAGATAGTTAGGCAGATTCTTGGGTGAAGGTACTTGGTTTGAACTGGAATCCTAAAATAGATTGCTTCTCGTTTCGCTTAAACCTAGAAACCAACGGACCTGTAACTAAACGCGAAATTCTTCATGAAGTCGCTCGAGTTTTTGATCCTCTCGGTTTTCTTGCTCCCTCTGTCGTGCAGCTAAAGATTATTCTTCAGGAATTGTGGTGTCAGAAAGTCAACTGGGATGACCATCTTCCAGAATTTATCGTAACACGATGGGTAAATTATCGTCAACAACTTCCTGAGCTTACAAAAATCGCCATACCTCGATGCATAGGTATAGCGGATGTGTCATTCCAATTACATGGTTTCTCAGATGCATCGACTTCTGCTTATGCCGCCGTCATATATTCGCGTCATACTTTAGCCAACGGATCAATCCAAACCAATATCATCGCAGCTAAAAGTCGCGTAGCACCAATTAAACAGCTAATCATTCCCTGCCTAGAATTGTGTGGGGCACTTTTACTTGCCAGATTACTCGTTTCTGTGCAGAGGTCCTTGAATACAAAATTTTCAAATGTCTACGCTTGGTGTGACTCTCAAGTTGTTCTCTCGTGGCTCTCGTCTCCCTCTCGACGGTGGGATACTTTCGTCGGAAATCGGACTTCTGAAATCCTGAATACCATTCCCCGAAACAGATGGTTCCACATCAGATGTGAACAAAACCCAGCAGACTGTGCTTCTCACGGTATAATACCATCGGATCTAGTTCATCACCCAATTTGGTGGACCGGTCCCTATTGGTTAAGAAACTCTGAAAATCATTGGCCTATAGAAAATCACTTTCAGGAACATCCAGATTGTAAACAGGAAGAGAGAAAACTATACCAACGGTCGTGTTTAATCGTTAACGTGGATCATCCATTTAATATTGTACTACTCCGTATATCTTCGTGGATTCGGCTAGTGCGAATCATCGCTTTCGTCTATCGTTTTATCGAAAAAAGTCAGAAATTATCATCTGAAACTTCCAATCAACTTCGACCCCAAGAAATTTATAATAGTAGAAGTAGGCTGATCAAATGGCTGCAACTTATTATTTCATTCTATCAAACCTATGGTCATTTTGGTAAGAACTCTCAAATCGCTAATCTATCTCCATTTTTAGATGATGAACGGATATTACGCGTTGGTGGAAGGATCCAGAAAGCCAACGTCTCATTTAACGTCAAACACCCAATCATTCTACCAAAGGGACATACCATAACGAAGCTCATTGCTGTCGACTATCATCAACGCATGCTTCATCCTAGCGTTTCAGCGTTAGTTGTTTTGATCCATCAGGAGTTTTGGATAATTGGCTGCAGAAATTTGCTTCGAAGGATAGCACATAATTGCATCAAGTGCTTTCGACAGAGGAAAGCTACATCAACACAAATCATCGGAAATCTTCCAGCGCAGCAGATACAAGCAAGTCGGGCATTTTTACATTGCGGATGTGACTATGCTGGTCCCATCATGATAAAAACAAAAATTGGGAGAAAAACCTATCAAAGTAAAGGCTACATATCGCTATTCGTGTGTATGGCCAAAAAGGCAATACACTTGGAACTAGTAAGTGATCTTACTACGGAAGCATTTCTCGCAGCTCTTCGCCGCTTCATCGCACGTCGTGGGAAGCCATCGCACATATACTCCGATAATGGTACAAACTTTCGCGGGTCGGCCAAACAGTTGTCCGACATGCATAGAGTTACTATGTCCAATCATCATAACGCATTAGTAGCGGAATCCCTTGCACGCGATGCCATCACCTGGCACTTCATTCCTCCTTCAGCACCACATTTTGGTGGCTTATGGGAGGCAGGGGTGAAGTCAGTTAAGCAACATCTCAAACGTGTCGTTGGTTCTGACGTCCTTACATTTGAACAACTTTACACTCTCCTTACCCAAATCGAAGCCCTTTTAAATTGTCGTCCTCTGTGTCAAGCTTCTGATAATGATTTAGACCCACTAACCCCAGCACATTTCATTATAGGTGAATCCTACACAGCTGTGCCGGAACAACCGCTTGAAATCATTCCAAATCGACCGTCTTCTTGTAAATCACTGCAGTCGAAAATACAAGGGTACTGGAGGCGCTGGAGGCGCTGGAGTATGGAATACTTAACTTCGTTACAACAACGTCCTCGATGGTTGCAGCCACAACGCAATCTTCAAATAAACCAAATAAACGATTTGGTGGTAATCAAAGAAGCTAATATGCCACCTGGAAAATGGGCGATCCTTCGAGCCGGATCATAAATATGTTTGAGAATTTGTTGAAATTCTAATCAAAAACTCAGAATGTGTTGAAAAAAAATCATTCTTACATGTTCTTAACTCAATATTGCATTAATATTTCAATGATATAGTACAGTAACTTGAATTCTTTCTTTGTTTTCTCTCTTAAAGTATTCACTAAATAACTGTTAATCAAAATGTATAAATTTCGCTTTTGGAATAGAAAAGTTGTCAGTCATGTTTTTTACTTTAACCGTAACGTGTCATTTATAAGCTTCATATCTTTCACAAAATAAATCGCCCATTGAATTATTTCGTCTGCCTTTTATTTTTGAGTAAAGTTTATTTTTTTACATTTTGGTGCCGAAACCCGTGACGGAACGGACGGAAACAGACGAAATATCCTTACGACAATGGAGGTGATAACGCGCGGTACTTTTAGAACCTCATTGACGAAAATTATGAAAGCGGCGTCGGAATTTCTTGACACGGAATGTCGGTTGAGTGGAGAAAACTCGGTTCGGTTTGAAGAATTCGAAGAGGAGCTCGCAACCTTCATTGATCGGTTGACAGCAGTCCATGGAAAGCTTCAAGAGGCCGACGAGAAAGTAATTGCCAAAAGCTTGATCAGGACCGAAGATCAGGAGAAGGAGTTCGAGAAAATGGCCGAATATGATGACAACGCGATAACCACATTAGCCAAGTTGAAAAATCGCCTACACAAGCTACGAGTGAAGCAGGATTTACTCAACAACTCAACTGATAACAACCCCATCGGCAACTCCAGCGGTCTAATTGCATCATCTCATAAAAGCAACATACGTCTACCCAAGCTGCAATTAAAAAAATTCGACGGAAAAATGCGCGACTGGATGCCCTTTTGGGATCAATATAATAGCGCCGTTCATCAAAATGATCAATTATCTGCTGCAGAAAAATTTAATTATCTGGAAGATGCGCTGAGTGGAGAGGCGAAAAAAGTTGTAGCGGGGTTCACTGCCACTTCATTGTGTTACGATGCGACATTTGCATTGTTGTTGGAGCAATACGGTGACACAGAAAAACTCATAGACAATCACATGCAAAATTTGATATCTCTCAGTCCAGTAACTGTTAAACCGGATTCTGTAAATTTGCGGAATTTATACAACGATATATCCACTTCTATTCGCTCTCTCACAGCACTGCAAGTTCCCTCACAGAGATATGACGTCATGTTAAAATCAATTCTCCTTCGCTGTCTACCAACAGAACTTCGAGTGGAATACCACCGGAGGGAAAGAGAAGAAAACGAAAAATGTCAAGAAGCAGATAATAGCAGAGACAGTGACGATTTGTCTAAAACACATACTTCTCTCTATGGTATGCATGACCGCAATGTTAACAGCCTTTTGCGTTTTCTGAAGAAAGAGGTGGAAGCATTAGAGAAAAGCAGAGCTACCCCAACACGAACAAACACAAAGTCATCGCCAACAACAGCTGCTAGTTTGATCGGCGCGAAAGCGGGAGGCAATGAAAAGTGTCTATTTTGTGATTCTTCTACTCACACAGAAAAAAATTGTGAATCAGTGTCTGTGCAACAAAAAAGAGATCATCTCCGAAAGGACAACCGTTGTTTTCGCTGCGCCAAACGGGGACACGTGTCTAAAGAGTGTCGAAGTGTTCGCTTTCTGAGTTGTGCGAAGTGCGGTGGAAAACATTTTTCGTCGTTGTGCGGGAAAAAGGAAGAAGGAAAGAAAGAAATGAAGGAAGAAAGCAATAACGGTTGTGCTATGTGTGTTCAAAATTCCCTTGACTGTGTTTTTCGGAAAACAGCACGTTGCATCGCCATCGGGAGCAAGACACAAAGCAAGTTATTGCGCGTTGTCATTGACGGTGGTAGTCAATTGAGTTTTGTGAAGGAGAGCGTTGCGGAAAAACTAAAACTCCTAGAAGACTACGAAATAGTGTAAATGTCAGTGATTCCCTTCGGAATCAGAGGAACACAGAGTAAATCTTTCAAAAAAATTAAATTAAATGATTAGAATCGAAGTGATCGTAGTACCCGAAATATGTGCCGATGTACTTAGCGCACCAGAGCCGTCGTGTAAATCTTTTTGCGGTTTAAAATTGGCTGATTGTGTAGTCGCTAATCTCGAAGTTGAAGACGGAATTAGTGTTTTGATTGGTGCTGACCATTACTGGTCTATTGTGACGGGGAAGCAGCGGCGTCTGTCTGATCGCTTGAGGGCGGTAGATACGTTATTTGGTTGGACGCTTCAGGGAATTCATCCGAATAAAGGAAGGGCTGAAAGAGGTGACATCATACAGCCACTATTTACTTGCAATATTTGCAACCCCAGTAGGCAAGGTTTTTCCGCTATTGGGGCGTTAGAATCCATCGGTATCCGAGAGGAAGAGTCCGAAAAGCAACGCTTAACTCAAGAGATGACGAAGCAGTATATTAGATGAGTCGGCTGCCGCTATGAAGCTAGCTTGCCTTGGAAGGAGCCCAGTGTTGTTTTTGGTAGTAACAAAAGTGTTGCGGTAAGTCGCCTAAATAGTTTGTTTCGTCGTCTCTCTAGGGATCCCAAGAAGAAGCAAGAGTACAACGCGGGCATTCAACAGATGGTCGCCGATGGAATAGCTGAGCTTGTCCAACCATCGTCATCTACAAAACGGACAATATATCTGCCGCACCGCCCTGTGTACAAGAAGGACAGCACAACTACAAAGATGCGAATAGTTTTCGACGCTTCCAGTCAAGCAGAAGATAGCCCCTCTCTCAACGATCAGCTGCTGACAGGTGCGAATTTGTTGCCTGACGTTTTAAAAACGCTTCTGAATTTTCGGTTGGGGAAAGTCGGTCTTGTGGCAGATATAGAGAAAGCGTTTCTACAAATAATATTGAGCGAAGCCGAACGAGATGCCCATAGATGCTTCACCGTCAGTAAAATATCAAGAGTATCGGATGACTAGAGTCACATTTGGCGTCTGTAGCAGTCCATTTCTTTTAACCGCCACAATTCGTCGTCACTTGGCAGAGGAAAAGAAAAGGTTTCCAGAAACTTGTCAAATGCTGGAAAACTGTTTTTACATGGACGACCTAGTCATCAGCGTGAATTCCGATGCAGAAGGTGAACGTGTTTGGCGGGAGGCTACCGATGTGATGAGCACAGCATCAATGAATCCTAGGAAATGGCACTCAAATAGTTCCAATGTTCGAAGTGCAGTCACATCAGAAGAGTTACCAGCACAGCAAAAAGTTTTGGGCCTTGTCTGGATGGTCTTTAGCGACGAGTTGTCTGTGCCCTTACAATCGGTACAGCATTTCATCGATCTTAATAGGTCTAGAGGAAGCAAGCGGAATATTTTGTCGGCACTAGCTCGTATTTACGATCCGTTGGGAATAATTGCTCCAACGGTCATCAAACTAAAAATATTACTCGTATTCCAAGCAACGTGGAAGAAAAAACTGGAATGGGACAATAGTTTGCCAGACGATTTGATGTGTGAGTGGGAAGACTGCATCAGGAATATATTGCAACTAAAGGAGATGACTATACCCAGATTAGCTTTAGAACTAACATCAATTAACGAAGTCCAGTGTCACATTTTTGCAGATCCCAGCCTGAAAGCCTACGGTGCAGTTGCTTACTTGCGAACTGTTGATTCGGAACGAGATGTAACAGTTTCCCTTTTGTGCTCTAAAAGTCGAGTAGCACCTATCAAGATGAGCGGGATCGAGGAGCTAACTCTCCCCAAATTGGAGCTCACAGCGGCGTTGATCGCAGCCAGATTATGTGCATATCTCAAACACGCACTCAAAATTCCCATCAAGAAGTACATGCTATGGACCGACTCAAAAATCGCGTTAAATTGGATATACGGACAGCTACAGAAATGGAAACCGTATGTGCAGAGCAGAGTTGAAGAAATTCGTCGCCACACTTCAGTTGCTGATTGGGGTCATTGTTCAGGCAAAGACAACCCCGCTGATTTAATAACCAGAGGAATAGCTGGAGACAAGCTGCAGTCATCATCATTATGGACACGAGGGCCGAGTTGGCTCAATGTTGCTGTTCCTGATAGTCAATATGATCCTACAGATGTAAAGTGCCAAATGAGTCTGCTAATTGAAGCTCCAGGACATGACAACGACAAAAAGCAGAAGGAACCGATGGAGACGGCCTCCATGAGCTGCGACAATTTTAGCACTTGGTTTAAGTTGTTGAGGGTGACTAGCTGGGTTTTGCGGTTTGTTCAGCGCTGCAGAAAGAAACAACATTTTGAGAAGTTCCTGACAAAGGGGGAGTTGGAGGATGCCGAGCTTTACTGGCTAAGGTATGTACACCGAACAAGTTTTACTAATGAGTATTTTTCTTTGAAGCAAAATGGCGCTCTGGAACCATCATCCAATATTCGAAAACATGGACCATTCCTGGACGATAACAGGCTTCTCAGAGTAGGAGGTAGACTTCAGTTGCTTGAGGAAAATTACGATCTCAAGCACCCAATCATCTTGCCGTCAAGTCACCATGCAACGATGCTTATTGTTGATGACTATCATCATACAACGCTAGATGGAGGAGTCAACACCGTCCTTGCCAAGATGAGAGAGCGTTTTTGGGTTATCAAGGGGCGCCAGGTTGTAAAGAAGCGGCTCAAAAGTTGTCTCATATGCAAAAAGTTGTTCGGTCAGCCTGCTTCCCAGCCATTTGCACCTTTACCGCTCAACCGAACTACGCTGACCAGGCGTGGGATCGATTTCGCCGGTCCCCTGTTCTACGAAGCTGTTGATGGAACGATGCGGAAAGCATATTTGCTGCTGTTCACATGTGCAGCAATCCGAGCTGTCCACATAGAGCTGATGACAAGCGTCTCGACGGAAAGCAGTATCATGGCTTTGAGGCGTTTCATAGCAAGGCGTGACACACCACCTACAATATACTCCGATAATGCAAAATCTTTCCGCCGAGCGTCGTGGGAACGAAACGTGTATTCGAAACGGAAGAGCTGCCAGGCTTTATGGCGAAGAAGAGAGTGAAGTGGAACTTTATAGTCGAGAAAGCCCCCTAGTGGGGAGGGTTTTGGGAGCGGTTGATAAGGACTATCAAAAATAGCCTCAAAGCGGTCATTGGTAAGTCGAAGCTTAATTTTGAACAACTAGGTACATTGCTGACCGAAGCTGAAGCTTTGGTGAACGAAAGGCCACTGACATACATTTCCGAAGGTCCGTTGGAGTTGACGCCACTTACACCAGCGAAATTCCTGCAGATGTGTTCCCAACCTGTAAACCAAAACCGATCTGCAGCGATTAATATTTCGAATCTGAGGGAACTGTGGCAGCATCGTATGAATTACTTCACTAAATTGGCGAAAAGGTGGCGAACTGAATACCTGCAGCAATTTAGATCTTTTCACTTCTCCGAACCAAAGGCATCAATGCAGCTTAAGACAGGACATGTGGTTCCTTTGCATGACAGTGGTAAGTCACGTGTGCATTGGAAGATGGTGATGGTGGATAAGACATTCGAAGGCCGAGATGGTAAGGTTCGAGCTTGTGAGGTGCGCTTTCCCGATGGACGTTTAATGCGAAGGCCAGTGCAGCTCCTATACCCATTGAAGCTTGCGAATCATCCCCGGGCCGCAGGATGTTGAAAAAAATCATTCTTACGTGTTCTTAACTTAATATTGCATTAATATTTCAATGATATAGTACAGTAACTTGAATTCTCTCTTCGTTTTCTCTCTTAAAGTATTCACTATTTAGTGTTAATCAAAATGTATAAATTTCGCTTTTGGAATAGAAAAGTTGTCAGTCATGTTTTTTACTTTAACCGTAACGTGTCATTTATAAGCTTCATATCTTTCGCAAAATAAATCGCCCATTGAATTATTTCGTCTGCCTTTTATTTTTGAGTAAAGTTTGTTTTTTTTACAGAATGGTTCAACAACGAGAAAAATGAAGGATCAGCACTTGGATTTAAAACGCAGAAGAGATAAATATTCAATCAAATATACATTTTTATATTTTTCGTCGCCTTTTACTTGCCTTTTATTCGCACATAGCAGTTCAAGTGCTGGTCCTTCATTTTTCTCGTTGTTGAACCATTCTGAGTTTTTGATTAGAATTTCAACAAATTCTCAAACAGTATTAGTAAACTAAATTAGGATAGCCAAGTATAAAGAAAATAGGAAAATAGGACCTGTTAAAAATTATAAGAGAAATTATTTTAAAAATGAACCTAGATATAGATTAAAAACAATGGATAAAGAACACCCCGTAAATATTAAACCACCCCGTAAATTCGCAGATGACGACATTTGCGTTTCTGATACTGACAATAATGACGAGAAAAACAATAGGAACATTAACGATTGACAGAACAACAACAGACAACGGATACGTAGAAATTAATATGGGACATACTGAAATAGTGCAAAATACGAAGACAATTTTACACATCATCAATGCTACAAAAGTAAGACAACAATTAAGCTGATCAAGCAAAACACACAAAAACTACAAATTTTTAGTGACCCAACAAAAGGAAATGTATTACGAACGCTTAATGCTAAGTTAACAACAATTGAACCAAATAAATAAGCGAGGAAAAAGCGGAGGCTTATCAATCGTATAGGCACAGCAGAGAAATGACTATTCGGGACTATGGATGACAACGATAGACAAGAAAATTCGGGCCATATCAAGCAAATAGAAAACAATAATCAAAATGCAATAGGTAATCTAGACAAACAGGTAGAAATCAATTCGCACTTAAACGAAAATATATTTTGCTTAAAAAAGGTAATAGAACTACGAGTAGATAGGAAAGAATTAACTAAAACTTTAATAGAATTAACAGCAAATGGAAAAAGTGTATATTACAGCAACTTTAATTAGACCAATTATTGAGACTTAGAATGTTAGAAGAGAAGATAGACAAGATAATAGATAACATAGCGTCGGTAAGGTGTCTTGGCCATAACAGAAATCAGCGAGACAGAACTTGACTTTTATAAACTTCAAAATGCTAAAGTAGGATTACTGAAATATGACAAAAATGGAATAACATTGGCATTAAAGGTACCGTTTTCTTATAAACTTGTAAATTTTAACTTTATCACACCTATTGCAATTGAAGATATGATGGAAGTTATGATAGATGATCAATATGTAATAGAATTTAATAAAACAAAGTATAAATATAGTAGGGTGCCGTGAAATATCGTGCAATTCGGCGTTATTTCACAATGACAAAGTGAAATAACGCCGAACACTTTTTGTGAAATAAAGCCGAATTCAGAGAGAAGGCAAACGAATTTGCAAAGCCAAATGTACTTGTTAGAAAAACAAGTAAACTTTACCGTAATTAATGTTTGTTGATTGCAACTCGATGTTTTAGGTAAGGGGGAGCATGCTGTTGTTTGATTTGATCAATTGGTTTTATTGCGCTTTCAATCTAACAACAAATATGTATATGGGGAGTACTTACATAAAACTCGCACCCACTCCAAATCCTACAGTGACCCCAAGCAGGGTAGTTGCAGGGGAGTAGCATACCACCCCTTACCTTCCTCACTTTCTAAAACGAACTAACACCATATGATTTAAAATCTATGAAAACAGAATCCTCTGTCTAAATATGTGAATAAATTCAAAGCGAAATAGGGCCGACTCGGTTTTATTTCACTTTGACAGGAGCAGTGTTGCTGTTTCAGTAAAGAGGTCAGAAATTCAAAAATGCACGGAATTATTGACCCGCCCTCGTATATAAAAACAAATATTAACTTTAATAATTTTCTCTATTTAAGCTATTGTGTTTACTGAAGCTGCTCCTTTTAAATACCTCCTTTTTAACTTATCATTGTTCATTTTGTATAATTTAAGGACAAAATTTGCACATAATATTAGAGTCGCAATAAGTAACATCATTTTTATAACCTGCATATCCGGCATTTGTAATTGTTCTTCTACTTTAACTTCATTTATCACGTTTGCGTTTGCCTTTTCATTTTTTGAATATTTACCTCTCATCGTTGTTTTTTTTGATTATTTTACACATTTAAAAAAATATTTCACTTTATTTAGAATATACTAAAATTAAAATATATATTCATTTGAGTTCTAACCAATAAAAAAATACTTAATCAACTAGCGACATGAAACAGCATATTGCGGTTGGATGCACCAACTTCTTTCGGAAATATGTATTGTGTTTTATTTAAGTTGAAATCATATTAAAAACTGGTTTTCTTGATAGATTATAAAGATTTGTTTATTTAGCTTTTTGTTCATATTTTGTATTGTATAGGGTCCGCCAAAAATGTTTTTTTTTTTTTTTGAAAATGCTATAAAAAAGAACTACTGAATATTTTCTCAAATTTCTTTTTTTATTTGAAAGTACAATCCTTCCGGTTAATAATGGAAAATAATTTCATTCAAATGGCTGCCTCGGCTGGCCATGCAGTAGCCTACACGATCGGTCCAATTAATAAGCACATTATCGATTGTGTGCAGCTGTATTTCACCAATGGCTTCACGAATATTGTCCTTTAAATCGTCAATTGTCTCTGGCTTGTCGGCGTAACACTTATCTTTTACGGCACCCCACAAATAATAGTCCAACGGTGTCAAATCGCAGCTCCGGGGTGGCCAAACGACGGCCATTCCTTGCTCATTTTCGAAGAAAAATGGCCCAATTATGCCTCTGGACCAAAATCCGCACCAAACAGTGACTCGTTTTGGGTGTATCGGCTTTTCAATGTATGCGTGCGGGTTTTCTGTGCCCCAAATGCGACAATTTTGCTTGTTTACATACCCGCCAAGATCAAAATGAGCTTCATCTGAAAAGATGATTTTTTTGGCAAAATCGGCATCTTCTTTAAGTCGATCGCAGGCCCACTTAACGAACCGTTGTTCAAGCATATACACAACCATATTCGTTCAGCGGAAGGATAAAACTAATTATCTGTCAAATCAGACATGAGCTAAGTGTTACCATTCACGAAATAAGCACTAGTTGAAAATAAGAATGTGTTTTTCTTTCTATTGTAAGCACTCACAAAGTTTTGAATTTTTTTTTTGTGTTTTTTTTTTTTGATTATAATTTATGCAAAAAATTGTTTGTATGCATAATAATCGTATATATGTAAATTTTGTTGTTTCTGTAACACTTAAACAGTCTGTTGTACTATTTAATGTTTAGGTATTTTTACAACGCTCAAGTGTAATAATATTACACAACTTTCACGGTCGCCATGAATCGACCATACTCGTCACAACAAATGAAAACTCTGTCTTGATTACTTTACGATCGTTTTATTTGGACTCACTCTTAAAATTAAAATATATTCTCTCGATGCGTCGCAGCGCATCTACATAAAGAGTTGCAGTGTACATAGGTGTGGATGCCATATTACATTTCTGTTAATTCAGCATGTTGTTTTTCACCTGGATGATCTCAAGTGCCGTCGCAGTGCGGTGCGGTGTCCAATTCCCGCATGAACCATTGTGGGAAAGGAATATTAATATTAAACGACAAAATCAAACACTGCAAGAAACTGTGGGAAAGGAATGTTGGTATCAAATAATATTATGAACGAAACATCTGTACACTACAGTATGTAGACACAGGAAACACGTTGTATATGTTTGTATACGACAATCAAAATCAATAGTTGTTGGTTAGAATACTATGCCATAAACGGAGATAGAACCAAATGCCTTTTATCCTGAGGTTTGATACTGGAAACCCTTTAGATTTTGTGCTGCAACATTATATTCCGATTTTTCTGATAAGATCATAACCAATTTTTATACATAACTGCATAAGTATTAGCAATTCAAATGCATGTTCAATTGTTAAGTTTAAGAATAATAATGTCAATTTACACTCATACTTTTCTAAAAAAAAAGACTTGTTATTTTAGAGGAAAGAAAATAGATGTTATTAAAATAGAGTAATTCGTTTATTTGTATATGCATGTAAGTAGCCCTCTTTAAGGACTTTTGTTTTATTTTTTAATTAGCGCGCGCTTAAGGGGTTACGGCACTCTTTAAATTTTAAAATTAAAGAGGAAAAAAGAGAGACGCAGATGTACGTAGGTCTTAAATATTTGCAAGATATAATAACTAAGAAGTAAAAAATCTGGCAGGGCATTCCATAAGCGAGTTTTACGGCCTAGAGAAAGAATCACGATATTTCAGAGTGCGTCCGAATTTTAGCGGAGCACTGGTGAAGGAAATGCGATAGAACAACGTGTAACACGAGACATTTCGTCGATGTTTGGAGGTATACATTCACGGTTTTGAATCCTCTCTAGAAGATGCATAGATATTTTAGGCGCACCTGCCCAGATATGGACATTGTACTCCAATTTTGGGCGGATAAATGACATATACATTCGCGCCAGATCTCACCCTCTGATCTTACACCGTTTGAGGAAACCCAGACATTTCGCTGCATTTTTTGCGACATGGAGCATGTTGTCATTCCAATATAAGTTGTCATTGACACACATACCGGGAAGCGAAAGCTGGTCAGTTGCGACGATGTAAGTGCCATTCATGGATAATGGCTGGGTATTTGACAGTTCACCAATTTTAATTTAATGTTCCGTTCTACAGCCGAAGCATCGAGTTCGGGATCGAATATGAAAAGCAGAGGGTCGTCGATCCCAAATGCACACATTTTCGAGAAATGAGCCTGATGTCAAACTCTGTCATATGCCTTCGAAATATCAAGTGCAATTATCTTGCTTTCGCCAGATTGATGTAGGCCACCTCTTCCACCTTTCGGTGAGACATGACATCAAATCACCAGTCGACCTGATTTAATTATGTGTCTTAACAAAGAAAACTGGTGAATTGCGGCTTTACATAATAAACGATAATCTGCTTATTTCTCTTGGCCAACTTCATTCGTATTACATGTCAGGAACTGTTTCACCATATAAGGCGGCAGTAGATTCCGTTAAATTTATTTTTTCTTATATTCCCATGGTTGCCATTTACATGGAAAATTAGCTTGTCGCACTCAACACTTTTTAAATGCAAAGGTTGTTATGGACATTTCTATGGAATATACGAGTACCATATAGCTATGATGAATGCTTTTTATACTTAATAACATTGCAATCTCCTATACAATTTCAGGAAATATTTGGAACCTTATATAGGTGCATATGTATATGTACGTCATCTTGTAATAACCATATATTTTTGTATAATTTCCCTGTATTTAAGAATTTCCATAGTTCGCTCTAACTATATTTTATGTTAATTGATTAACTTAGTGAAGTATATTAACTTAATTGTAACTCTTTTTTTTAAATAAAAAAAACTACAACATGGAATTGCTTTTTTTCTGGACGTATATATCGAAATAAAATACAATCTTTGTTTGTTGACTCTGCAAAAATATGTACTTAGAAAACCTAGTAAATATTCCAGCTTTTTTTTATTCAGCAATCTATATATTCTTCCTGTTCGTCATTTGTACTGTTTTAAAGTATTGAAAATGTTCTTTATGAGGTCTGGTAATTTTCGTTTGATTTCCAATTATAGTCTTCGTGGAAACCTTTTCTATCTTCTACCTATACCAAATTTCCGTACTACTTCCTTCCGTAACTTCTTTTCTGTCTTAACTTTTCTGCTATTTAATAAACTCCTTCGTTCAATAAAGGCTGTTTCAATACCCCACGTGTTCTTAACAAAATTAAAAAATTGGCTCTTTGGATATAATTACTCTGAAATTAAATCCCTAATTTCAGATGTTTTGGTAAAACTTTGGTTTTTATTTTCCTTTCCTCATTTTTTTCTTTATAAAACTTATTTTATCTTACTTGAGTGAATTATAGCTATGTTATATTTTTTTTGAGGGTCACCCAAAATTAGTTTATTATAATATTAAGCCCGTTGATGTGGCATTCTAAACTATTTTTTTACTTTAAAATACTGAATGTCACGAATATTTCTTATTCATAATTTCTGAAATGTTTATTTATTTTAAATTATTTTGTACAATGAATTATAAGACAAATAAGTCAATCTAATCTAAAAAAAAAACCAAAAGATAAAATACAAATTAAACTACTTAAAATAAGCACTATTACAATCTTGTTAATACATTAAAAAATAAAAGCTGTACTATATAAAACGGTAAACGCTTCTGCAAGGCTCCTACATGACGATTATAAAAGCAGCCGCCTGATTAGTTAGCGTAAGATCATTCAAGTTTGGTATTTTGCAAAGAAGAACAGTCAAGTCCACTGATAAGCAAAATACCACCTTGGTCTGATTTAAGTACGACGGCTAGGTATTTTTCTGCCGTCTAGAGTTATTGTTTTTTTTTTAAAGCCTTACTAATTTTTGAAGTAAATCCACTAAATTTTGTTTAAAGAAAATCAGACCTCCCTTTTTTTAATTGTCACAATTATATGCACTGAAAAGAAAAATACCACCTCGGTCTGATTTAAGTTATTATGGGTTGTGTTAATAGGTTTTCATCCACCTCTTTGGAATTCAGTCGTTCATAGACCTCCACGGGGAACAGATGTGTTTTTGTGTTTCGGCTTTAGAAGTGAAGAAAAATAAGATGTAGACTTTTATGCAGTGATTTTCTCAAGTGGTCGGTAGACGAGGTGTTAAAGACTCGGACTGCAAATCTCGAGGTTGTGGTTCGCTTCACAGCATCTGCTAAAGTTTTTTATTTCATTTCCCCTTCTATTTGATTTGAATATAATAAAAAAAAAACAATTATTGTGAAAAAAGTGTTTGAACAAAGTTCCATGAGTGGAAGTAAGCGTCCCCTATCCCAATAGCGGGATCAGCGGATGGCATGATGTCGTCTGATGACCAATCTGTTCCAGTCCATCACTCAAAGCCAAAAACAACAACAACAAAAACAACAGACATAGTCATTAAGAGGAGGAGAAAGCTGAAGCCGACTCTGAACCTCATAAAGCGCACATACCTTTCAGTTTCCTTAGAAATGCTGAATGGTAGAGTGAAGAAGAGGGCTGCGATGATATCGGCAAACGCAGCAGCAGTAAAGCAAAAGAGGAAAGAATCGGACAATAACAACGGTCCACATGTACCCGACGAAGGGGAGTCACAATACATGGGAGCAGACAACAGCTTTGCATCCCTAGCTGCATCCGAGTCAGATGACGAAGACGACGAGGTCGAAGCCCTGAGCAGTACCATTGAGCAGTTGCAACAAAAAGTGCTGGCTGTAAGAGCTAAGTAAATGGCAAGGAGGGAGATGGATTAGCTCCTTGCACTGCTGAAAGAGAAAGAGTGCGAAGGGCTCAAATTCGTGGGGGTTAAGCCTTTCACCACAGCCAGAGCCAAAAGGGAGATGCGGAAACTACCGTTCTTCCTGGTTCAGTTAAGTTCCACCAGCAATCTGGATGGTCTAAGGAGCATCAAAGTCCTAGACTACCAGGTTGTACACTGGGAAAAAGTAAAACGGGTCGACAACATTTTACAATGTGTTCGCTGCTAAAGGTTCGGGCACGCCGCGTCGAAATTTGGGGTTGTCCCAAATTCCAGTATATCAAAATAATAAATCTGGCCCGGCAGCAGAAAGTGGAAGTTAAATGTCCACCCGTGCATTTACAAACTCCAGCCGTTACTCCCCATGTTGCCTATGCCCAAATGGCGGCAGGTAGGGGAAACACGGCACAGCAAGCGAAGGTTGTCTCTCAGGCCTCAGCGCCTAGAGCACCGGAACAAGTACCTGACATGCTAGCTATCTTGCTCTCTATCCAGGGGCAGATGGCTCAGCTACAACGTCATTTAACTAAACAGACCGCGCGGGTGGATCAAGTATACGCGCTGCTGCCCGGCCTAACGCACATTTTGTCGTAATGGGTACGCACGTGGCAGAGCAGACCCTGAAGGTGCTTGCAGTGAATGTGAATTCACTGATTAGGTTAGAACGACGAGCCGCGCTATTTAAGTTGCTTAAAGACCAAGCCCCTGATGTGCTTTTGGTTAGCGAAACTAAGCTAAGCATAAAATGAGGCACAGAAGATACAAAATAGTACGGAGAAACCGACCCAACTCCATTCAGTGAGGTGGCGTTGCGATTTTCGTAAGAAAAGGTATACGTTTTAAAAGAGTATATAGTCCTGTAGTACGTAGGTTTCAAGTGCTGGAAGCATGCGTCATGTACATCCCTCTCCGTAGTGGAAAGCGGTTGTACATGGTGTCTGTCTATGCACCTAAGGCTACTCAATCCACCTTATTTTATTATCGGCGGAGACTTCAAAGCCAAACATAGTGATTGGGGAAATAATATACCAAATACTAGAGGGAACCTACTATTCAATTGGTGGGGTCAGCACAGTGTGATGTATCGATTTGGCCTCAAAGCGACGGATAGTCCGTCGTTTCCCAGACACGGATCCTATTTGGATCTCCTGCTGTTCGACTCACGAATACAAGTGACGTGCACTAACCAACAAACTACAAACTGTCTACGAACTTTCGTATATAACAGTGACCATTGCGGTCTCCGCACCGAAATAACTGTTCCCAACGAAATTGCGGATTTGGAAGAGAGCATTCCTACAATTATAGTAGGGTGCGCTGGATACACTTCTCATGAACACTGACAAGAGCACTCTCCTCGAATTCGCTCTACCCACCGTCCAACGGAAATCTATCAAACAAGTACAGGTATCTAAAACTAATTGACGAGGCAATCAAACGAACAATGGACAAAACGATACCTCGGTATCAACACACTGACGACGAAGACTTCTTCCGCAACGCAAATATTGATGCACTGCACTGACATAAAAGTAGACTGCTGTCAAGACTAAAAACCTTGTACAGACAGTTTACTGACAGACATAACCCGGAGATCATGACTCTGAAGTCGTCGATTATTATTATTATTATTAATTTTTATTATTAAGTAATAAATTACAATAATAATATATAAAAAAGAATATATAGCACTAGCTACCACGGCTATCGGCTAAAGTCGTCGATTAAAAATCTCCAAACATTAATAAAAGAAAATTACAGATACTCTGTAAGTTTGTATTGGAGCAATAAAATTCGGGCTGTAAACACAAGCAACCCGAATATGTTCCCGCAAATAAATAAAATATTTCGGAGAAATAATCAGAACGACCTTCCATGTCTTCGAATCGCCCGAACGACGAACAACGAACAAATACTTGTAACAGCAGGAATAGATCCAAATGAGGCTGTTGATGATGACAACTTCTTTGTGATCGAGGATCCTCAGGAGCAGGTAGAGGCTATAGGAGCGACTTTCCAGGAAGTGTACAAGGCGAATGTTATCATTGGCCCAAACCACGACCTGGAGAATCGAGTCCTTGTGCACAATTTCTACCTTCGAAATGAAATAGAGAATTGGCGACTCGAGAGCTCGGATTTCACCCAGTTTAGTGACGAGAATATGTCAAATAACGTCATCACCAAGATAAGGTACTACCCCCTTTCATTTCGAAGGAGGAACTCCAAACGATCTTCGAATCGCTTAGAAGTAAGAAGTCAGTTGGAACCGATGAAATACTGAACATTGTGCCTCGACATCTCCCACTAGAAGCGGTGAACATTTATACCACCCTGTTTAATAATGCAATGAATAATGCACATTGTCCAGCGCATTGGAAAACTGCGGTGGTACATCCCATACCTAAAAGGGATAAAGATACTTCCAATCCGGCGAATCTCCGCTCTATCAGTCTTCTTCCAAACATTAGTAAGGTTTCGGAAAAGGTAATCAATAGAGTCCTGACTAAATGGGTTGAGGACAAACATATAGGACCAGTGCACTGGTGCCTGCCTGATTGACTTGGAAAAAGCCTTCGATACCATATGGTTAGAGGGACTCTTCTTCAAGTTGGACAGGTTGGGCATTAGTAAACAACTGCTGCATATTCTTTTTGATACGCTCTCGAGTAGACAGTTCATCGTGAAGAATGGCGATGTGACTTCTGCTGGAACTTTTAACATTAAAAACGGTCTGCAACAAGGTGCGGTAAATTCGCCGATCCTATTCAACATTTACACAAGTGATCTGATAGGTTCACTTCCCCACAGCAGTAAGTAAATTAAGTAATATAAATAAAAATGCATAAAAACTGAAAAAAAAACTGAACCTCTTTGGAATTAGCACAGAATAATATCACTTATTTTTCCTTTTCTACTACTAGATACGAGCACCAGCACTCAGCTGTTGCTAACGAGCTTAGCTCCACGGTCTGCGAACCTAGCAAACAGTCTTATACGTTTTTATTTTTTTCTTTCTTTTGGGGCAAGATTTCCATCGTCATGCTATGGTATGAGGACTTGCTGTTGGGATTAGCGGGTGTGTAAGATCAGGAGATGTGGTCTGATGAACCAGTTTTTAAGAGGGAAGGACGTACCGTTTGGAGTTGAGCGAAAACAATCGAGAGGAAACTGGTAGTGTCGAGTGAAATTTGGAGGATTTTTGGCGGCTAGGTTGGAAAAGAAAAAAGGAGTTGTGAAAAGTCAGTCAAGGAGATCGGACGTAGTGCAAATTGGGAGTTCAAAAAAAAAAAAAAAGTCGAGGAAAATAAACTGAACAATTCGGTAATCGTTTAAAAAAAAAGGTATTGTGAGATAAGTTGGAATTAGTGCCCGCTTAGTGCCCTTGTTCGTTCACATGCGCATGAGAAAAAAAAAGGAAGTGTTAACTTAATTAAAAAGCCGAATATCAAACCCTTGAACCAATCGGGAAACCGGTAGCTGTTCGGTAGCAAAAAAAAAAAAACAAAAAAATATGGAAACTATCGGAAAACGTAGATTATTTTCTTATGTGTGAATAAGAATAGACAGACTATGAAATAATTTTCCTTGGTGGCTGGAGATCGTTTGACACTTCGAGTTCTATGCCCTATTTATTTTTTTTGTGACCTGCACCATTGGGTACTTGAGTTTTAAACATATATGAAACGACTGGAGTCAAGAGGATCGGCACGAATCGAGTCTGGCTGGGAGCAGCGATACGTAGCAGATAAGCATACCTTGTTTTATATATACAATACACATATTATTATAATAAATTCTCCATACGCGGGCATATATTATATAATAGTTGGTTCGCTTAAGTTGATTATGCTGTCCGTGTCGCGAATAATAGATAGTCTGGGTTCGTTTCCGCGATTTTAGTTTCATTTTTTTTTTGGTTTTCTTTTCTTCTTTTTTTTCTTTTTCTATTCTACTCGTAAGCTAGATTGTAAGATCGAAATTTTGTAATATTATACTTTAAGTGAATTAAAGGAACTGAAAATTTTGTAACGTTGGGAAGACATTTGTTTTTTTATTTATTTGTCATAATAAAAGAAGCACGAATCCCACATTTAGTTGCGAAGAGCAATCGCGTGGCGCCCATTTTTACCATCTTAACCTACGACCAGTCTTCTTGGTGGCGGGGACTCTTCCGTGGTACGACGCTTTGGACAGAGAATTCGGCGGTAACAAAGTACGACGGTTATTCTACAGTCTACTCTCTACAGTCATTGTTTTTTTGTAAAGCCTTACTGTTTTTTTTACATTAATCTACTAAATTTTAATTAAAGAAAGTCAGAACTACTTTCTTTTAATTGTTATCATTAACTACCTTCGCTTGGTTGTTTATTCAACATTTGCTGCGGTGTTAGGACAGCATATATCGTAGTAAAAGAATACTTCATACCCTACTCTTCGCAGCAACAATGTTAAGTATGAGTATTCCATAGAATTGAAAGCCCTAAACACAACCATACCTGTCTCACCTTACAACCTCCCAAAGAAAGATGGGAATTGAGCTTTAACGAAAATTGCTGACAGTTTCTTGGCCGTTGAGGTAAAAGCATTTAAATACTCCACTACTTATTTATTTTATAACCTTTATGTTGAAACAGAAATGCGCTATGATGCAACTACTTACTTTACGAGTATATTTGGATTTTTATTTGGAGGGAGAATTTTTATTTGCGTATTCTCGTCATTGGCTTTATTACGAAAGAGTAAATGTGATGCGAAATTTTTCAGTTGTGTTGCGAATAGCCGCACCACTTGGTAATTTTTTAAAAACACCCTTTACTTAACAGTACGGACGGCTTTTTCCGTATTAAAGGTTTTGTAAATGATAAAGTGGAATATTCGACCTCAATTTATTATAATTTCACGTATCGCATCAATCTATTGTTCGAATTTCTCACAATTGGGCCTCCACAATTTTGTATTCAAAGCAACCTAATTCACAACTTGCACCATTAGTAGAATATAACTGCACATGAAATAGGAAGCTTTTCACCGCAAGCTCCGTGTCAATGTGCGTATTCGATAACAAGCTTATCGGGCTATATTGACTTTCTGTATGGCTAAATTTTGTTTCTGGAGTTCTCAGCGAACGAGTTACCAAAATCACTAGTTGAAATATTCCTGCACCTCCAGAAGAAAAGGAATTGTGTTCCAGGAGGATGGAACCCTCACACTCTACAACCATGTGGATAGAATGAGCCCATTCTGTGGCTGGTTCTTTTTTGTTTAAGCAGATAAAAATATATTGAGCCCAGCAGATATAGTAACATTAGATGACTTGAACTCTAGCGTGCATGGAAAGCACTTTTAACACATAAAAGTTATTTTAATAAAAAAATTAAATGATGATTACAATAAGATTGCTTTTATAAATGAAAACGTAAAAAATTTCCGACACACCCTTGAGTTCTGAGATTCTCTGTTTTTATAAAGATCATTGCTGATTATTGCACCACTTTTTAAAGAAATCATGTGTAGGATAACCAAAATAATGAGAACGATTGATCACCACCCACAAACAAATGGCTCAGTTGCAATTCAAAACAAATAAAATTGGTTTCTTTAGTTAGGTAGCGTCTGTTAAGAATTACTTCAACAATAATGGTGTCATTGACATAAATACAATACTTGCTCACATGTAAAAACTTATCAAGGGGCTTTTCGAACCAAAACCACAAAATTTGCCTTGTGGTTCAACGGCTTACCAAAAGAGATATTTAAAGCGGCTCTCCGGTTCTAAAAGTAATAGCAATTAACTTAAAATAAAGGGAGACCGCTAGCAATGATAATTTTTCCAATTGTTATGTTTCAGCAGCAGTTAAAATTACAAGTGACATCCAGCTATCAACATATTCAGAAAAGTTTGCCATTTCATCATGCATCGTTTTACACTTGCCCAACGTACAGAATTTATTAAAAAATATTATCGAAATTCCGGATCAGTTATAAATACGCAACGTGAATTTCGTCGTCAGTGTCCAGGCAATTCGTCGCACCATGGAAAAGCAATTCTTTTCTTAGCCTTAAGCATAGAAAATAAGTACCTTAATAAAATGTAAATAAAGTCGAAAGACATAGATATAAGAATTAAGAGTAGCTTAGAGTGCCTGTGTGGGGCCAGTAAGTTAGTGTAAGATTGTTAAGTAATTTTAAGCTAGCATTTAAGCATTTTTTGTTAGTATGTAAGAATTAATGATTTAGAAAATAAAATGCATTTAAATCTAAACTAAACTAACCATGGAAAAGCAAAGCGTGGGTACACGTTTTTGGAACTTAAGCCAGTATCGAAGAAGGCCCAGAAATTCCGATTCATCGCCGATCAGCTGAAAAAAGCATCGGTAGAGAGTCAACTCGGCTTATTTTGCGGTTGGATTTGGGCCTACATTCATATACGATTGTGCTGACGGGAGAATTGAAGC
Organism: Volucella zonaria; assembly: GCA_963966105.1. Classification (NCBI taxonomy): domain Eukaryota; kingdom Metazoa; phylum Arthropoda; class Insecta; order Diptera; family Syrphidae; genus Volucella; species Volucella zonaria. The sequence continues at coordinate 40,808,020 of OZ014533.1, read as the reverse complement.
CAGACGTCTATAGACAGTGCCATGAGTTCGCTAATTGAACGCTGGAAATGTTGGCCGAAGCGGCTATGTCAACAAGCAAAATTGTTGTCACTAGAGCGAAGTCAATACACAGGTTTCCGGCCAAGTATCAACGCCTTCACGGTTTGTTGCGGTTTATGGCATGGCGCTATCGCTGGACCTTATTTTTATTCGAAATGAGGAAGGACACACCGTTAACGTCAGTGGTCTCAGGTATAGAGGGATGTTAACGGACTTTCTATGGTCAGAGCTCGACAATATCGATATATCCGAGCTGTTGTTCTAATAAGACGGCGCTACATGCCATAAAAGCGACGCAGCGCATGTTGTAAAGGAGAAATGTGGTCATCTCACGGCGAGCGTTCATCAATTCGCGGCCGCGATCATGCGATTATTTTCTATAGGGCTACGCCAAGTCCTTAGTCCACGCTAACATGCCAACCACTTTTAACGAGCTCTAGACTTCCACACATAATCGCATGAACGTAAATTCAAAATAAAGCCGGATAAAATTTATACCTTACACCGTTGTTGTTTTATTTAAATTTTCTTTCCTATCGTTCTTATCTGGTCACTGAATATAAAAACAAATTGTTCGTTCTATTGCCATGAATGTAAACATATTTCTCACTTCCACACTATGTTCGCGATTTCCTTACAAAACTCCTGGACTTTTGAAGATACTCTGCTTCAATTGTAATGAATGATTTTGCTCCCCCCTGATGAGCAACAGAAAATACTGCTTCAAATCGAATCTTATATAGACCACTCATTGCATAATATCTCTTGTAACTTGCAAAGGCGAGGTAAATTAAAATTTTGCTGCTATGTAGAGAAAGAAATATTCTGAAAAAAAAACAAAAATCCTTACAATCTGCTTCTGATAAGCATACTCTTCACTCATAGTCTTCAGAGTCGATTTGTGTTACTGCTTTCTTAGTAGATAGATTTCTCAAACTGAATAAAGTTTAGAACTTTTATAATCTAAATATTATAATATACATATTCGGGATGTTATGCACAACTCTATTTTCAGCCAAAAAATTTAATAGCAAAAGTTTATATGACCTCAATGATTAAAAATATTATTAATGCATTCCAATGAAACATGCGATCGAGTTTTTATATTATAATATTGAATTGACTCATCTGACAAAATTTGTATAAACGATTTTTTAGTTCCTCAAAGCAAGCAATATTTGATAGAATTTCCTTATTAGTAGGTGTTCAAAACTTCATTGTAGTAATTCTCAAGAAAAAATGCCGTTGGATTAAATTAAGATAAATTCCTTTGGGGATAAGGCCCTATAAATGGAAAATTTTCTTTCTTAATCCCGCGTGCTTAAAGTCAGCAAAGCAACCATCATCATTAATAAATAAATTTAAACACGCAGTATAATATAATTTGTTGGTGTACGTGAGTACCATTTAAATAGGTCCAACATTGTACAAAATATCGATCCAATTTCGTAGACCTAAGTTCAATCAAACAACAACCTTATAACTTAGTATCTGCTCCCCTATCAAGCTATTATATCAATCACATTCCCAAAAGTCCCATGGGTACCAATTGACATTTTATTTTGTTGTCCTGCTACTTTTAACCAACCGAACCTCTCTCAGTTGAAATAATAGGCTTCAGATGGTAGAAAGCACATAGAATATCTTAACTTTTGTAACTGAAATATCCATTATGTAATAACAATGTAACGTTATATTGAATTGTGAACGAAACTTTTCTGTCGAAAGAGGCGGTGTGTACCTGACAAACCATTCTAATGAATGGTATATGATTTTTTACAGACTATAACGATGAATTCCCCAAGTGAAGTTAGGATGCTGGTAACTGGAGCAAAAAATGTACCCTAATTTTATGTAACCTAATAAACTTGATCTTGGGATTTCGAAACAACGGCTTTGTAACCAAAGTCCTTTAAAAAGAAAAAATACACTGCTTTAGTTATTACTGCTATGTTAATATTTTTAAATTAATTGCCGTCTCTTTAAATAAAATATAATGGAAAAACTTTAGGGTTATGATTTTTTTTTTTGGTGGGGGCTGAGGCCCCAATTTATTGGCCTAATATAAGCTTAATCTAACTAGGACTAAAAACTAACAGAACGACTTAAGAGCTAGGGACCAAGAAATCAAACAGGGATAGGTTTGAGTTGACCTTTCGGAGCATTGGGAGATTGGTTCGTTGGAGCCATAGGAGGTGCGGTGGACCGGTAGATAGAAGAGACGAGGACAACGTAAATTGCGGGGGTTGGTATTGAAGAAAATGGAGTTTAAAATGGATGCACAGTCGATGGAACCTGAGAGAAGTCGATGAATGAAAAGAATGTCAGTAGTATTCCTACGTTCTTCTAACGAATTCATATTTAGAAGGTCCTGATAGGGAGGTAAGATTAAAGGTTCGTTCAAGGGCAGACCACGGAGAGCAAATCGGAGGAATCGACGTTGAATACCCTCGATTCGGGAAACATGAACTCGGTGAAACGGGGACCAAGCTTGACTGGCATACTCAAGCAGGGGGCGAACAAAGGTAATATAGAGAGATCTGGTTACATACGGGTTGGAAAATTCTATGGACCACCGTTTAATAAAGTCGAGTGATGAGTTAGTTTTGAGGATCATCTTATCGATATGCGAACGGAAATTAAGCTCACATTCGAATAATATGCCAAGGTCTTGAAGAGACTGAACGAGGGGAATTGGTTGACCATGGAGAAAATAAAGTCGGGGAGGAGACGGGTTGCATTTACGAGAGAAAGTTATAGATTGACATTTGGTTATATTAAATTCTAGGCAGTTTTTGAGGCACCAGATTGCAAAACGATCAAGGTCTTCTTGAAGAAGGGCAGAGTCCTGGGGAGAGGATATAGATTTAAAAAAAATTGTGTCGTCAGCGTCATAATTTTGTGTCTATAACTCCAGATGAGGCCAGGGATGGAACAGAAAGGGCGGATACAAACCGAACGCTATAATATCGGTTAACCAGGTAAGAAGAAATCCATTTTAATAATAGAGGCTCAAAGCCGAGAGCAGACAATTTGAAGAGGATCAATTGATGAGATATCTTATCAAACGCTTTAGTGAAATCAGTTGCGATAACATCAATTTCTTTGCCATTTTCTAAGGCTGAGAGAGCAAAAGACACGAATTCAACTAGATTTGTGGACCTCCCTTTTAGAAAACCATGTTGTCGGGGTGAAATAAAAGGCTTGCATTTGAAGCTTAAGGCTTCGTATAAAATGCTTTCAAAGAGTTTGGGTATATGAGAGAGTTTAGCAATGGGACGATAATTAGTAACTTCATGCTTAGATCCCTTTTTGTGTATCGGGATTATAAAAGAGGTCTTCCAAATCTGGGGAAATTCTCCCTGTGTAAGGGATAGACTAGAAAGGTAGGAAAGGGGTAGAGACAGGTTGGAAGAGCATTTTTTAAGAAATACGGCCGGGAGTCCGTCTGGGCCAGGTACAAATTCATCTTTAAGATTTTGTAACTTTTTTTCAATAACTGCAGGATCGAAATTTGGAGTGAGAAAGGGACCAATGGAGAAATATGGTAGATCATTGAAGTAAGAGGGATCTGGTACGAAGGAGTTGTTGGCAAATGATTGTTTGAAAAATGTGGCAAAAAAGTTGGCGATGGTAGGAGGATCACTTGAAGATTTGGTTTTAAAAGCGAGGGAGGAAGGATAACCATCAGTCTTACTTTTGCAATTAACAAATTGAAAAAAGGACTTGGGGTTATTCATGAGATTGGTTTTGCGCACTATTTAGGTAGCGCTGATAGAGAGAGTTATAGAGTTCAATGAAATGAAGATATGTACCTAGATAATTTGAATAGTCGGAAGAAGAGTGGGTGCGAAGGAATACCGCCCATAACTTGTTTCTTTTGTTTCGTCGAGAGCGAAGTCTACGATTCTACCAAGGAGGTAATGTAGAAGAAGTTTTATGGCGGGAGTAAGGCACATAAAGCATCTCCATTTGAATATTTCTATGTAAAAAGTGGAGAGGGCATCAACCAGAGATAGATTGGTAAACTCAAAAGAAGCCCTGGTTAGGTAGGTATTGATTTTACGGAAATTAGCTTTGTGAAAATTGTAAGAAAATAGAACTGGGGCGGAGGCAACTGAAGGGGAGAGTTGTGGAAAAATTATAGAAGAAGTGGAGGATGAAAGTTATCAATAGTTGAAACACGATACTGAGGAGTTGATGGGATCAGTTGTGAAGATAAGGTCTAATTGCCTTTCCATATAGTTGGAAACGCCACTGACTTGGCATAGACTACAGTCTGTTAGCCGATCTAAGAACAGGCATTCTTTAGTAGAAATCGGATTGGAAGCGATGAAATAAGATTGGTCTTCAGATTGAGTCCACTTCAGATGCGGCAGATTAAAATCGCCAAAGATAATGATATTATCAAGGGAGTCTGACAAGTCGATCAAATTGTCAATTGCTGCAATAGCAAGTTGGTAGGATTCGATAGGTTGCGCCGGAAGAATGTAACAACACATAACATACAAGCATCTACGAGTAAAGGTTATTTTAACCAACACAAAGTCGAGCTTAGGAGAGGATGAAGTTGCAACGAGAGAGGAGTCCAAGCTGTTGTGAATAGCCAATAGGACATCTCGACAAGGGAATTTAATCAAGGGGGATGCGCGATCATCATCCCGAAAAACATTAAAAGAAAGAGGGAATAACTTCTGGTTTTTTATGTTGGGGATAAGATTAGTTTCGGTCAGAGCGTAGATATCAAATGGGAGAGCTTGAGATTGGCGGAAAACAGCTTGGGTTTTAGAACGTCGTCCTCTTTCCTTCTGGTAATAGAAGGTGAGAGGGAGGTTTTTGCATGACTTTTTAGGGTCGAAAAAATTTATCGTGGTCAAGTCGACTGCGTAGGAGGTGTGAGACTCTTTTAGAGTGTATATAGTGGCGAAGAGCGGCAAGATCGTCTGAAACTTTTTGGGGGGGCGTATTGAAAATCTCGTGATACTTTGTATAAAGTTTCCTGAGACTGGTAACGTCGGTTGGGAGGCCATCCTGCTGGATAGAAACCATGATGCTTGTTTTTGTTTTACCCTAGTAGCACACCGAGTCGGATTTATCGTGCAGATAACCGAGATATAGACGTATATTCTCATAAATCGTTTTATCTCTAAGCCTAGAGAGCGCATAGCGACATTCGGAGGTGTCGCTAGTTTGCTGCGTTAATTTAACAGTGGGTGAGGAAAGGGGGTCAATAAAAGGGGGAGTGGTTAATGAGTTTCACATAGGGTTTAAAAAGTGAGAACTGATGAAATTAGGATACTTAGCTCCAGTTCTGAGGTCGAAATTAGGGAAAGGCGTGTGTGTTAGGGGTTCAGTGGTGGGAGTTTGAGTGGTGGGAGTTTGAGTGGTGGGAGTTTGAGTGGAGGGAGTTTGAGCTGTAGGGGTTAAGTTGAAAGAGACACGTTGACGTAGGGGCTTGATTTGGGGTGGAATAGGAGGAGTTGGAGTATGGGTGGGAGGCTTAGAATTAGGAAAAATTTTAGTTTTAAAGCTGCAATTGGAGCTGGGTTTGTTGTGGGATGAGGAGGTGGGTCTTGGCAAATAAGATTTACTTGCTAACTTATTTGTTGGTTTAGGTGTGACGGACTGCTTGATTTTATCCTGCTTCTTGGTCGTATTTTCCAACCATTTGCAGACACACATCTTTCCAAGATTGAAATTGTTGCTGGCTGGATTATGGAATAACCATTCGTATTTGGCAGGAAGATTGAGCTCGAAGCTGCGCTTGCTTCTGTGGTGAGATGTAGGAAGCAAATTGCAGTGGCTAATGATAATGCCATATTTCTTTTCGAAGAAATTTGTGATCCAATCAACATCAGTATTTGGGGGGGCGTCTTTGATAAGAAGCGTGGTGACCTATTGATTCTTCGAAGCAAGCTTATCAAGTCTACGTTGCCATTCGGAAGGTGTCCAAGTTGAATTAAAATGATTGATAAGCTTCCGTGGGGCAGCGATTGGAGGAGCTGACATAGAAGTGTTCTCTGTTGGAAGAAACTTCGCAGGAATCAGTGGGTTGAACAGACCGCAGATGACTCATTTGTGGGGGAGAGCGTGAATCCACTTCAGGTTCCATTAATTCAGCCATGAGCGGCAAGGCTGCGGGAAGTTTGGTGTATCAACGATTTTGCTGTTCATTGTTGCGATGTGATGTTCAATATCGCATACGAGGAATTGAATCGCAATAAGTTCGTCACCGACATCGTTCACTTTATCGAAGATAACTTCGAGCATGGGATCAGAGAGTTCTTTGTGTGACGAGGACTGAAAATGAATGTCTATATCGTCACGCAGGGAGTTTATCAACTCGCAGGTTTTTTGGTTGGAGATAACCTGCGCAGAACACATAGCTTTAATGTCACTCAACACTTTATCCAGGTGACGTGAGGGAGTTTCTTCATTCCTGGATCTCCCGGAGTCTAACTCGACTAGACTCGCAATTTGTTTATCCATTTTCTTTACTTTGGATTTTATTACATCGGCTGAGTTCTGCACTGATTTACGTAAATCTTCAACACTTTTAACACTGCTTTCAATGACCGAAATTTTATCCGTAATCTTTTTGGCGAGCGCGTCTTGGTTGGAGTCATTTGAATCACTTAGGCATTTTATTGCCAAAAGCACATGCGAAAGTGAGATACTCTTACACTTATCACAGAAGAAAAGTAGGTTATCGGAGAATTCTTTAATAAACAGTGTATTTCTTTTATTTAACCCGACACAAACGGCATGAAAGGCGTTCCCACAAATACCCTTGTAAGCTACCCAGTCAGCATTGTTGTTATCGATTACACGATTGGCAATTCCGCAAGACATATTTAAATTAGGTCAGTGAGGGCATAAATATAGGTCGAGTTATTTTTTTTATTTTTTTTTTTGTAGATAGGGGCTTTTATTTGCACTGAAATCTGCCAGTAGACAAAAAAAAAAATGAATAATGTTGAAAACTTAAAAAAATGATATGGTGTTAGACATGAAAATATATGAATTAATTCAAATTGCTGAAAACTCTCCTAATCTTAGCTTTTGATAGCTTCAACAGGCAAAAACACCTTCTAATAAAACAACGAACATCTATTTTTAATTTTATTATATTTATTTAAACTCACTGTCAAATAAAATAACAGTTTTTTCTTATTTATTGGAAATTTTAAATAAAAACTCACCAAGACGAGTTTTTCTTATACATAGTACTATAAAGAGCGCAGATCAACCACAACACAAATTGAATTCTCCTCTTCATTTATTTCAACGTCTCAAAGTTCAGCATGGGTCAGAACTGTCTTGTAAAGATGTTTGTTATACAATTTGGCAATCTGCTGTTAATTATTTTGATCGTATCTACTTATCTGGGGTACGTATTTCGGCATAGCGTTTGGCGTACTCAGCATTTAGAGACATACTGGACGTCTAGAATTACGTCAATTAGTATTGGCATTTCCCCTGGCTGTTTTCATGTAAAGAGAGCTATCCGGGCTTGGTTATATTTGGCTTATACTATGGTTGAAAAATGCATTCAGAACTCCTTAAAATGCATAAGTTAAAACAGCCTTCCAGAAATTTAACTAGTTAGTTGAATACTCCCTAAGAGGGAAATATCTTATGATGTACAATACCTTGACTAATATATTGATATACTATGGGTCGGATGATTATAAAGAAAACACAAAGAACGAATTCAATAATTTTATTTTGGCTCGAGTCACAAAGAAGACAAAGTTTAAAATTTTGTCGGCCATGTATTTGGCGTTTTTCAAATAGACTGGTTTTTCCCAGATCTTTTTGATAGCTCTATCCACCATGACTGAAGTTGGTGGAGTAGTGTAAGGCATCCAGAGTTATGTATAATAAGTAGTAATTTGGGTAACCTTTAAGGAACAAACACTCTTAAAAGACTTTGCTTTTTGCAGGGTATTAGTAAATACTCGCAGAAGCAAAGAAAACCAAAATGTTCCAAATTATTAGTGTTTTTGTCAAGAAAATCGAAGTCATAAAATTTTCATTTTCTCCCAAATTTTCCACCCACACTTTGAAAAATATTATAATATCATTACTGTTAACAAAATTTCCGTTTGGTGATGATATTATGTTAGATGTGTGGATAAATAATTCATTAGTAGTACAACTTTTTATGGGTTTGTTGTGCTATTGCATATGATAGTGATGATGATAGTCTTCTGACTATACGGTTATAGAGAAAATTGCTGGTAGACCCATTTGGCAATACGAAAAGCCAACTGGAGAGGATCTTGCAATTTTTTTAGGAACTGGTTATTATATTTCTTCAATGACAATGGGAATGTGGACAAAAATTGTATACCTCTTTATTCAAAATACTAATACCTCACGAAATGAACGAAAGGAAAACTCGTCACATTACTTGGACTGTAAACTGGCAAACAGGCAATCAATTTTCAGTCATCCAAAGCCAAACTTATAAAGGAAATCTAAAAAAAAGTGCCTAAACGTGTTAGATTCCGTTATTACTCAATATTGAGGCAATATCCTCAACAGAGCAAACTACAATAGGAATCTTTCCAAATTCTACAAACCTAGACTCATTTACAACGTCATTCCAGCTATTATTTCTTAAGTAAAAACAAGCGTAAGCTTATTCTTATGACTTATTATCTGTAATCTGACCTCAATATATGATATAAATTTTTATCCGCTCAGATTTAGAGCACAGTGCCCACTGCTGTTTCCCCAAAAACTTCTCCCATTCTACTCAATAGGACTCCAACTCCCAAAAAAATTAATAGTTTGTTCTTATTAAAATTAGTCAATTGACATTGCTCTACCTTGTCTCATCGCAACAAATGTTTAGTTATATGACCTATCCCATTCGAATGCTCATCAGTTTATCTTTAAGTAAATCTTTGAACATATTCTGATATACTCGTACCGTGATTCTATTTTAAGACATGCAACCATTCAAAACAAATCCGCATCGGTAACTCACTTCTTGCATTTAGAATCGTTTCACTACACGCAAATATATAATCGTGTTTTAAAATCAATATTTTTCTTAAGAGCAAAAGTAAAAACTTTTGCAGGTAACTGATCTTGGAAAAATAAAATGCACAACAGACTGCGGTAGTGATATTGTAGTATCTTTATTTTTTATTGTTGCTTACACATGGGCCACTTTAGTTCTAACATTTCTAAAACGCTCAATGGTATATTTAAAATTAGTCTGAACCGTATCATTTGAAATTGTTTCATGAATACAAATTAAATAAGTATTGGGTCATGCGGCTTCCTAAGAGATGGCGTAACTTGTATTGTTATTATTCCATTGGAATATGCGTTGGGAAGCTACTGTCATTGTAGGTCATTTCAGTATATGTCATTCATTTGAAGCGTAAACAACAAAAATTTTTTTTCACTCAAATATGTCGAACTTCGTGCCTGAAAAAGTGTTTTTGCGAGGAGTTCTTCTTCATTACTTTAATATGAAGAAAACTGCTACTGAAAGTCATCGTGTTTTGGTGGAAGTTTATGGTGAACATGCGCTAGCTGAGCGAACGTGCCAAGAGTGGTTTGCACGATTTAAAAGTGGTGGTTTTGGCTTGGAAGACGATGAACGTCCTGGGCAGCCAAAAAAGTTTGAAGAACTGGAAGCATTACTCTATGAAGATTGTTGCTAAACACAAGAAGAGCTCGCAAAATCTTCGGGTGTCACTCAAGCAGCCATTTCAAAACGTTTAAAAGCAGCTGGATATATTCAAAAGCAAAGAAATTGGGTTCCACATGAACTTAAGCCGAGAGACGTCGAAATGCTGCTGGAACGCCACAGAACGTACCTGGATTTTTAACGTAAGCCTCCTGCCGTAAGGCTTAATGTTTACGAGATGCCCATACACCCATTGGGAGCAAGGATACGCCTTGCCATCGCTAATAACTCGCTTAATATATATACTTATACCCGCTTATATATTATACCAAAGCAGAACTTGTGTTGGAGGCACAAGTCCCACCCTTGGTATGAGTCGAGGCCGACCTAAAACATCTTGCTGCTCTTAGGGTCGCAGCACCCAGTACTTTATTTGCAACTCTACAATGGGCAAAACCAAGGAATACCCGTACCCGCGATTTGGGTTTAAACCACAGCCACCACGACGCTCCCACAAGGAGGCCTACCTCTAACAAGTCAGGCCCGGACCGAAATCCGGGGGGCTCCTGACTCCCATGGTACCGTGATTTAAGTCCTGGTATGGACTACCGGTGGTCAAGCCGTCAACAAGACCTATTACTGGCAACTTGTAACTGGTCAAATCGTAGCAACCATTCAGAGGCTGTAATCTGAAGATGTTTACGATAAGAATAGTTATAGAATAATCTACCCCCGCTTTTTATTAGACAACGTCATTGATGGGCGAAGCCTTGATAATTGGGCGGGGGCCCGCTGGAACGCCACAAAAGGAAGTCATTTTTGCATCGGATTGTTACAGGTGATGAAAAATGGATCCAACCCCAAGCCCAAAAAATCATATGTGAAACCCGGCCAACCAGCCGAATCAACGGCAAAGCCGAATATCCATGGCGCGAAGGTAATGCTCTGTATTTGGTGGGATCAGATGGGTGTGCTATATTATGAGCTGCTAAAACCAGGTGAAACCATCAATGGACAACGCTACCAAACACAATCAATCCGTTTGAAGAGAGCAGTGGCCGAAAAACGCCCGGAATATGCGACCAGACACGAGGCAATAATTTTCCATCATGACAACGCTCGGATCCACGTTGCTATTCCGGTTAAGAACTATTTGGAAAACAGTGGATGGGAAGTCTTACCCCACTCGCCTTATAGCCCAGACCTTGCCCCTTCTGACTACCATTTGTTCCGGTCGATGCAGAACGCCCTCACTGAAATATGGTTCACATCAGAGCAGAATATCAAAAATTGGCTTGATTCATTCTTGGCTGCCAAGCCGGCGCAGTTCTTTTGGGATGGGATCCACAAATTGCCAGAAAGATGGGAAAAAGTCATAGCTTCAGATGGGCAATACTTTGAATAATACTATTGTACAATACATGTTGTTCTTAAATAAACGTTCAGATTTTGAAAAAAAAAACCGCACGAATTAAGTTATATACCACATTTAACATTAAGAACATTGGCACTCATCCAACCCTACAACTGGTTTTCTGGAAAATGCATACAACATAGTGTTCTATTTAATATTTTTTGTTAAACTCATTTTCAGTACGCCGATTGAAAAATATGCAAAAATATTCAGTATCTTGGAACAATGTACAACTTTATTTTTTGATGAACATCTTCCATAACGTTATTAGTTTTAGAAAGTACACGCTCACATAGCAGAATTTTGTTTTACATAAAGTTCTTCAAAAGTGAATTCGAATGGCGTTTGTTTGTAAAGTTGCTGCCGGTGGTGAGGTACTTAGAAAACTTTGTTACGAACATTTTTGTATACATACGTATGCTATATCTTCTACGTATATATATCTTTAGAAGATCTGGAAGTAAAATTATTTGCAGTTCTCAACATCAATATTTGAAATTCAGTTTCTTTGGGGAAAATACGTGAAACGACTGCGTTTGCGTATATATTAATGTATTTCATAAAACGAAAATAATAAAAGAAGACCAAATGCATTTCATGTGGATCCCTGATATCTTTTCTTTAATAAAGGAAATTTTTGCAATACAAGGGTTTCTTCATTGTATCCATTTAATGATAAGAAGATGAACAAACCAAAGCATTGAGCCACTTATTGATATGGTTTTTCGAAGTCACATATTGTTTACATGTTTTGAGAACATAAGATCGTAAGCATTAAAATATATGGCTATATCATAGTCTTCCCTTATGGATGAAAGAAAATGCCATGATGTGGAATTGCTATCCTGTAATATCAGTTTTCGCCTCCTCAAACATTTGCCTTCACTTAATTTGTATTTATATATATGTAATATTGAGCAATGTATAGTACAAGGGACCCAGATTTTCTACTTATGGCAGTTAAAAGCTGCACTTTCATAAAGTGAAGACATAAATGGTTTGCTTTTATGAGCCAGTTTGGAGGTGGTAGTTTCGTAGGATTTTGAGAGCAAATTACTTGCAGCAACAGACGAAAATACTTCGCCTTCTTTCAAAAGTTTATTGCGTATGTCAGTGGATATAAGACATATGCAGAATTTTCTAATGGGTTCTATAGTCTTAGGTTGTTGTCCTCCACAAAGGCGTCCACCAATCCTAGAACGTTTCTGGAACCATATCGGTGAGGTTATTACTACATTTCTTTCCAAGTTCAAATTTTGGTTGAATTCAAACAAGAGTACGAAGAAAGTCGACTTTATATTGCCGCAACCGAAGTTTCGAATGAGATCTTCTAGCCCACTCTTACACTTGGAGGTTTACGGCATGTTGACTCCAAATAAGTTTGCTATCCAGGAAGACACACAGATATTTTTCTTCGTTGGTAAAATGGACGGTGAAGCCTTTTTGTCCTGGATGCGTCAAGCCAGTCAGCTTCCTTCTTAGGATAGTAATTAACCCTTTCATCCCCGATGTTGCCTATAGACAACATTATATGTTGAAGCTTCCAAGTCCCATAATGTCTCTGCGTTTCTCTAAGGGTTTTTTTCTCAGAATAGCTCGATATGTTGTGCAAGCTTGTTGGCGAATATTTTATTATAAGTATGCCTAGTGATCACCTTGTAGCTGATCTGCGTTGAGTGCACACGTAAAAATTTTATTATGCAAAAAGTATGTGTAAAAATAATTTAAAAAAAATATATAGATATATTTTATATATAAATATAAAAAATTTAAGTATAAAACACAAAGTGTATAAAATAATTAAAAACAGGTAAGAAAATTAAGAAAAACAATAAAAAAAAATGAAAAAACGTTTAGTTTGTGGTCGGTAATTTGTCAAACACAATGTTGCGTATGGGCAACGTTGGTCCATAGTGGTTATAAATCCTATAATGCTCTTTTATGCATTAGACATGTGCCCGAACGGTTTGACCCAGCAAGAAATTCTAAAAATTTGCGAATTCGATTGGGATGATTCTGCTGATGAGGACAATGGAGAATGAAGAGGAAAAAATTACCACGAATCTGGAAAATATTTTTGAAGAAACCCTACAAAATGTAATTGAAAGAGCTGAAAGGATTGAGGTTGGTTTGATTGAGAGGATTGTTGGCGAAGACAATGAAGCTGAAAATGAAATTCAAGGTGAAGAAACGGTACAAGAGGTTTTTGAAAATATCAATTTAGAAAGTTTGAGATGGAGGAGTGCAGAGATAGGGGAATGCGATACGACCTGGGAAAGCGAATTTAGTTTCGGCCAAGTCAAACAACCAATAGAATATTTTACTCAGTTCTTTGATGATGAAATATTACAAAAGATCTGTGATGGAACCAATTTATACGCATTACAACCCAGTGGCACAGAATTAAAATGTGAAACCACCGAAATAAGAAGATTTATAGGTGTATTACTATACCTTGGCGTAATAAATATTTCAAATATGCGAATGGCATGGGCCCAAAATTTCAAATTGTCAGCAGTAGCGGATGCATTATCACGAAATCGTTTCGAAAAAATAAAGGAAAATTTGCATGTAAATGATAACTATAAATAACCCCAAAAAGGAGAATATACGTAGGACAAATCATATAAAATACGTCCGTTATTGAAGAAAATCTGACAAAAACTTAGCGGAATAGCACAGGAGGAATACCAAAGCGTGGACGAGCAATTGATGTAATATAAAGGTAACCGTTTTGTGATATAATCTAATAATTATTTTTATTTTATTAGATCGGCACAGTTTGATGCAATATCTGTCAAAAAAGCCTCACAAGTGGGGCTTTAAAATGTTCACTAGAGCCGGTGTATCTGGTATTGTATACGACTTTTGCCTCGACATTGGGGAAGTAACGTGCCAATTTTTTGGATTGGACATATCGTCAGACATTGTTTTACATTTGGCTTCTAATATTCTCGTAAACCACAATTTCAAATTGTTTTTTGTCAGCTGGTTTACTTCCATAAGCCTGCTGGTTTGCTTGAAACAAAAAGGTATATTAGCCGTAGGAACCATTCGAAACAATCGATTAAAAAATTGTGCTCTAAGAGACGAAAATGATTTTCTTAGAAAAGAACTAAGATCAAACGATTTTAAATTTGAAGCAACAAATAATTTAATTGCATGTCGATGGTATGACAACAAAAGTGTGCAATTGGTTTCGAATTATATAGGTAAAAATCCAATGAGTGAGTGCAAACGATGGTGTCGAAAAGAGAAGAAATTTGTAAACATTCCTCGTCCAGGTATTGTTGAATGCTAGAACAAGCATATGGGGAGGGGTTGATCTTGCCGACATGCTGTTGGAGTTATACAGAATCTACCAACGTTCAAAGAAGTGGTATATGCGTATCGTTTACTGGTGCATAAACTCATCAGTAGTCAATAGCTGGCTGTTGTATTGTAGAGACCTGAAAAACTCAAGCGGAGATAACAAGTATATGTCACTACTAAACGTTCAGTTGAATATTGTAAACTAGTTACTCAACGCAAAAAAATAACAGCTCCAACACGCAAAAGAGCTGTGTTCACAAGTGTTAGTTTTGTGTCCCACAGCATTGGGACATACGCCCAATAAAAAATATTTTCGGTCGTATGTCCCGGCACTATCTATGGATTCTCATTCCCCTGAATTATGTTAATCACCATCTAATGAATAGACATAATCTGCAGAAACATTTTCCCGCTGGCAAGCAATGGGCCTGTTTTGTTGAGTTAACTTATTTTTAGCTCAGAAGGGAAAAATTGTTGAAATTACTACAATAATTCCATACCTGGTGAATTGAAATTCATGCATCCTTAGAATCCGACCAATAAAGTGCTCGCCGACAAAGTATGTATTTTTTCAAAATTAAATTGTGGAACTGTAAACGCTTCTCTATGCTCTTGGATGTTCTCGTAATAGCGTGTGATGATATTGGTGCATGCCTTTTAAAAGTGGTACACTACAGCCAAAAATTTCGCTAGGATTAAAATATCTGCTTACTTGCCTTAGGTTAACATTTGGATGATTTCTGATGTAATGTTGAACGCCAAAGCTTCAGACTGCTTCCACTCTTGCAGGATATAAGCCTCCTGTTTTCTGCTTTGACCCCATCTCACTCAACCTGAAAAATCTCCTGATGAATGTCTTGGCAGTTAATACAGTTTTCTTTAGTGTATCTTCTTTGAAACGTCAATCCCGCTTGTTCGCCATTACCTTGCCAAAACATAAATATGGGTGCGCATTCTGCTCTCGAAAAAGCTGTCAGAGAGGATCTTTTTAATTAAACGTTAATGCCACGGCAGAAAAAGCTACAAACATGAACCAGGATTTGAATTTTCTAGAATAAAATAACAAAAAGGATGCTGCCACTTTAGTTTTCTTCTACAAATTAGACCACATTAAATGCAAACATCTGCAATCTCTTTACAAATGGAATAAGAAACAAAACCTTTATTAGAAATGTAAATAGAATTGTTAGTCATACTTACATGTGCGTACCTATGTATACATAATTTGTTCTACACAAGGATTCCTTTTTTTATCATGATTACGTGCATAGAATACACTGGAGGAGTAAACTTCCAAATTGCTTTAAAACATTTTAAGGAATGGGGGAACATTGTAGATTTTTTTTAAATCTTGATTGTCCTTTTGGTAATAATCCTTTGAATTGGTTATTTCTAGGTAAGTCCGCTTAAAATTTATTAAGGTAAAAACGAAAAGGAGAATCCAACAATGCTAATTTTGTTTTATAATTTCTACGTGCTTAAGGGCATTACCCTTGTAATTCTAATGTGCAAAAGGGATCATTTAAAAAGACAAAAATTAAGATATGGTGTGCGGTCATTGCAGAGGATACGTAAACTTTCTATTGTGTTACGGAGAAACAAAACATTTTCGTGGATTTAAGGGGATGAAGAATTCATTTGTTATATACATGTCATTGTATTTTTTATTAATTGAGTATGCTTTTTATTGTTTCAAGGTGAATATATTGTTAATAATCCAAACATTTGTTGGCCAAATTAGAAAAATATCTTAATAATGTCCACACATTTGTCTATATTTTATTATAAAATAAAATAATATAAGGTTATATTTCCTTTTCCAAACTAATATAAAAAAATGGTAAACAAATTATCTTGAAATAACGCAATTTATTGAAATATCGTTGTATTGAGAAACCATTTTGTATACTCCACAACATTAAATTTGAACTAGGGTATCTCTCGTAAACTTTATCAGTCTTCCACCACAGTGATTTCAATTGAATAGTATTTTATCACTTAAAACTTTTTCTTTCTCTTATAGTGGACTAACATCTGTAATTTACCTAGAAATTTCTCGCGAAACTTCGATCTTATATAAAGGCTTAATTAATTTGTGTATTTAAAGTGCAGGGAATAAATGTTCTATAGTACTCAATATTTTCTAGGCTTCTTCTTCTTCTTAGGTGACACTACAGTTAAGGGTTGACTTAACTTCAACTAATACGTTGCTTACAATTTCGAACACCAAGGCGATGCCTTCCTCTGTTGCGTTTTCCTTCGGTGATGAATTCGAAGACTTCCCGAGCTACGCCTACTCGCTGTACATATCCCAGCCACCTAAGCCGACTAATTTTTATTTGCTACATCTACTCTTGCACTCTCTGTTGGCATCAGACCCGTAGATCACCCGATTCTCTGTTCGGCCGAGCGTCTCTTTATATTTTTTTTTAATAAAGTCCATTCCTGTATCATAGAGAAGGACTGAGACGATCTATGTTGTATAGAGCGTTAAGCAGGGTTATTCTCCGAATTATCTTAAAGGTCCGTGCCTACTTCGAACTTATACCTGCATTTTTTGACTTTTTATACGAGTCGCCGATGTTGTATATCCATTTTCGATGACAGCATATATTTGGCTTTTCCCCCGTTAACCTTAGACAGCTAGGTATGTTCTGCCGATGATATCTGCCTCCAACATTCACGACAGAATGAGATTTTTCGATAGTCTTCTCTTTTTGAACAATTTCTGATGTCCGAATAACCACTGCATGTTTTCTCGGTTGCAATCACCGTGGTAGTACACATATCGAATAATAAATAAACATATTCGTAAATAATATATATATAAGAATAATAGCACATATAATTTGAATTTAGCACACAAACGTTCGGAACAGCAAAACATCTCTATATTTGAAAAATCAGCTTTATGTCACATCAGCAGAATGTGAAAAAGTCGTATTGGTTTGTAAAATTAGAACAAATATGACCCCATTTCAATTTTGAAATTGTCCGAATTGTTTCTCATATCACTTTTAAATGAGACAAAATGACACTAACATAAAACTCAGTTAACCGGCTTTCAACAAGAGCATAATGCAATTATTTCATAAAATAATTACGATTAAAAGGCTTCAGATTTATTGGAAGCATATTGTGTTTATTTTCGAACTCTATCATATGCGGCTTGCTTGATCAGGGAAACACTCCTAGGTTTGTAATAATCGCCAGTAGCACTTCTTCCCTTCAACCTTCACTCTTTTAACGTGTGTTAGGCCGTCGCGCTATTAATGCTCCTCAGCACACCATCAACCCCCCTTCCAACTATAGTGATTCGTTCCTAAGCCATACAATTCGCATATGGAATGCACTGCTGAGCTCTCTATTTCCTAGAAGCTAAACCTTGCAACCATTTAAGACCAAGGTTCAACGGTACCTCTCTTTTCTTCCTCCCTGAATTTCCTTTGCCCGCGCTATGTGCAAATATTTTAAGGGTATAATAACCCCTTGAGCGAGCACTAATTACAATATTTCAAAAAAAGGAGTACCATATACTCGTACAATGTGAGTAAAATTACTCGCGGATAATACTGGCTGTGTATGTTTATAAATTAAAAAAATAAAATAAATAAAAATGCGGAATGCGGAATGCGGAATGCGGAATGCGGAAAAATTGGGGCATTTTTAGCGCAAACATAAACCGTCTATGCCGAATCTTAAAATTATTGTTATACGAGTAATGGAAATAAATATTAATAAGAAAACCAACAAATACTATGCAATAGACAGCTATAATCCAGAATACATAAGCAGAAGTGAATATATAAACCGAAAATGAAGTAGCAATTTAAATGAATTTTTTAAAAATGTGGCTGAAAGTCATAAGCCTAATTCCTCTTGCAATCCTGCAAATCTTATCAAGAATCTTTATTTAATAACAAAATTTTATCATTATTCATGTTTAGACCGATGTATTTGCTTCATGTTATCTCAGAGCTACTCAAAATAGAAAAACTCATTAGACAAAATTTGTAACTTCATTATTCAACCTTTGTTATATCTTGCTACGAGTATCATTAGTTTTGAAAGACGTATATTCCCAAAGCACTTGAAATCACCAATAATAATTCCAATATATTAAAAAAGTAACTAAAGTGACCCAAACAATTATAAATCGATTTCTACACTATCGGTATTTTCCAAAATTAAAAAAAAAAAATAATTACTAAAAGAATGGTAAGATTTTGTGATAAATATAATATCCTTAGTAGATCCCAACTTGCGTTCAGGAAAGCGAAATAGCTATACCGAATACAGTCATTTTTGAAAAATATAAACTTTGAAATGGATAAAACCAACATTTGATCTAGTATATCATAAATTGTTGTTAAAGATACTTTATAGTTATGGATTCAGAGATAACATATTTCAAAACAGAACACAGTTTAAATAAATGCAACCTTGAGTGATTCAATTTCTTCTTCAAATATAGGGGTTCATCAAGAGTCAGTCCCATTTCCTCATTTATATTTAGTTTAGTTTAGTTATTAGTTTATTTTTATTCAGTTTTCATTTTCAACTTAAAATAAGAACATTTACAATTTTTAAGGAATAAATAATAGCTTCTGTAACTAGGAAGTTAGTGTTGAATGGTACATTTGTAAATTAAAATTTCCACTAATAGTAAACTGTAAACTGTTGTGGGGTGACAATCAGCAATATATAATGCATAGTATATCAATGTTTGAGAGAGAAGAAAGCAAAAGGATAGCAAGAAAATGATACATATTCTATTAATAATAAATTTTCAACAATAGTTATCAATACAATTTAAGTCAATCGTGAATAGCCAGTTTTTTCACCATTTTGAAGAAAGATTTAAAATTAAGACTTTGCCTTATAGACAGAGGTAATTTATTGAAAGCCTTAGGGGCTGCGATAGTATAAAAGTTAGAGAAATGAGTTTTGTGAGCAATGGGTACAGTGACCAGGTGCATATTGTTTATTCTCAGGTTATATAATTGCGAGTTTCTGCTGGGAATATTGTCACTTCGCTTAAAAAATTATTTAAGTATTTTAAAAATATAAAGATGTCTCATAGGTAGAATTTGCAATTCCTTGTATAATGGCCAAAATTCGGTATAACGATTTTTGTTGCAGATTATTCGAATAAGATGCTTTTGAGCAATTATTAGAGGTCTAAAAGTATTTGCAAGGAACCACCTCAACTAGATAACCCATGCTGTAGTTTAGAGTGCGCAAGGCCATAATATATTGTTTTGAGAATCTTTTTAGAGCAAATTCGCTTTAAGAGATACATTTTTCGTGTTATAAGCACCAAATGATTTTTAATATTTTTGCTATGGTCTTTCCAATTAAGGTTAGAATCAATTGTAACACCTAAATATTTGAAATTCTTCACAAAATTGATTTTGAAACATGAATCAGAACAAGTATTTTTATTATGAAAGTTACATATACCACAATCATAAATTGGAAAGCTAAATTGTCTACAATTCGAAGCATGAAAAAACAGGTTGTAATTACAAACTGGATAACCAGAGGTTTTAAAAGTCATGAATTTATTTTTTTCACTAATTATTAGTTTATGGTTCGAAAACCAAGTTCTTAGAATTTCTAAGTCCTCTTCAATTAGTAAAATACAATTAAAATCAGAATTTGACTGATAGGTAAATGATATATCATCTGCAAATGCCGCCGAAAGACCGTTTAACGGGAGTTTGAAGATTGAGTTTATGTATACTAAAAAAAACAAAGGGCCGAGGACAG
Source organism: Volucella zonaria (assembly GCA_963966105.1). NCBI lineage: Eukaryota > Metazoa > Arthropoda > Insecta > Diptera > Syrphidae > Volucella > Volucella zonaria. The sequence continues at coordinate 40,787,831 of OZ014533.1, read as the reverse complement.
ATCCCTGTGGTACTCCATTTTTTAAAAGCCGAGTTTCACTTTGTGTGCCGTTTATAATAACCTTTTGAACTCTCTCTTTTAAATAAGATTTCAACCATTGAAAAATCACCCCTCTAAACCCTGCACTATATAATTTGCCTAGTAGTATATCGTGATCAAACAAGTCAAACGCTTTAGTCATATCAATGAAGAGGGCCATAGTAGATTTATTATCATTTAAGCTGCCATAAAGCTGGCTGCATAGCCTAAGAATTGCATCTTCGGTTGACTTCCCCTAACGGAACCCAAATTGATTATCGCTAAAAAATCCTATTTTATTTAGAAAAGAAGTAATTTTATTGACCATAAGTTGTTCAAATATTTTTGAAAAAGTAGAAAGTATTGAAATAGGTCTATAGTTAGCCATATTTGTTTTATCTCCTTTTTGAAAGAGTGGAATAACCTCAGCACATTTAAATTGTTGTGGGAAACAGCCCTGTTCCACACTTAAGTTAAATATATAACTCAAAACATCTGAAACATAAAAGGCAATTTTTTTTAGAAGATTACTAGATATTCCATCAGACGTGCAAGAGTTTTTATTTTTTAAAGATAAAATAGCTTTGTATGTATCAAAAGAGGTGATAGGATTAAAAGCAAAACTATTTGGATGTGAGAATTCAGTATTTATACACTGTTGATTAAAGCAATTATAATCACCACTACAATTAATAGACTGATTCAATGTTGCAGGTATTTCTGTAAAATATTCATTAAATTTGTTGGATATACTTTTGAAATCTGTAAGAGTAGCATTATCAACTACAATGGTTTCTATTATATTAGGCTTAGAAGTTTTACCTAAAATGCTGTCGATGGCTTTCCATTCTTCTTTAATATTGCCCTTTAATTTTTCAAACAAGTTAAAATAATACTTTTCTCGAGTCAATTCAATATTTGCGCTTACAGCTTTACAAAGTTTAAGGTAGTACTTTTTTAATTTTTCATTGTTTGGATGTTTTTTTAGCTTATTTTTAATCTGCCTAAGCTTGAGAAACTTATTCATCCAAAGCTTGAGAAACTTATTTTTATTAGATTTTTTTAGGGATATGGAAGTGCTTGACTCTATATGTTTTTGCAGAATTCAAATAAAGAAAGCGTATGAAGTAGATGGGTGCTTTTCCGAATAAACCTGATCCCAAAATTCATTTTTCAAAACATTTTTTAATGAAGTATAATCTATTGTATAATGCTTTTTTGTTTGAATTACTAAAGGAGGTTTCGCTATATTTTCTGACTCATATAATAAAACGATCATTTTGTGATCAGTAATCTTTAAATCGAGAACACTGATTTTAAACCGGGTGAAAAAGTGGTCAGTGCAAGTACTTGAAGATTCTGTTATACGGTTATGGTCATATAGGTTACATTTGAGACCATGCGAGGCCATAAGGAACAAATACTAATCAGTGTCAATATTGGACTCATTCGAAATATCAATATTAATATCACCAATTAAAATTAAATTACAAGTTTTGTTCATACAAAGAATTTTGATAAGTTCCTCTATGAACAAATTTTTAGTAAAGGCGTGCAACCTATACAAGCACAACATTGTATAGTTTTCGTTTTGATAACAAAACGATAACTTTACAACATCTGCACTACGTATGACAATTTTGGAGAAATTGTGATCAATACTCTCATCAATATAAACTGCAACACCACCTGACGAATAAGATTTATTGCAACAACTGAAAGGAGTATAACCCGGTATATTGTACAATTTCATTTCATTCTTATAAACCCAAATCTCTGCTAGAACTATTATAGCTGGCAATTTATTAAGTGACTCAATATGAGCCAAGAAAACTGAAAAATTTTGTCTTAGACTGCGGATGTTTTGGTGCACACAAAAGCAATTATCGATAAAACTACGAAAAACTGGCATACCACATACATTTTGAACTGAAGAAGGAATAGGATTAACAATATTCATATTTTGTCAAAATCAGAGATACTCGTACAATTGATTCTTACTGAATTGTCACCCTCGTTCTTCCTTATAAAAATATTCCCATTTCTAGTCCAAACGTATTTGACTCCTTTTGTATTTTTTAGTGTTAGCACAGTGTTAAGAAGTTGACGCCTCTGTTGTGTTAAACAATCGTTGATGAATTCATTCTCTGGTTTACCTTGTGCCCCAAACATTTTTGTTGTTAGCTGCTCTCTTTTCTCTCGTTTTATTTTCATTATTTTCTCTTTTAGGTTATGAGAAACGAATTTAACATGCAGAACATTTATACTCTTAAAAATGCCATTGGTAAGAGATTTTCCCTTCTGAATTTTTTTAATAAAACATTGATCAATGTCAGTCTCTTTTACGTCAATGCTTAATCCATTCCGAAGAGTATTTACTGCAAGATCGATGGATGGGACGTCTTTGTTTGCGACAGGAACATTATACACTTTAATGCTATTTGAGAGAAGTTGTTGTTCTAGGTTGTCTACCTTTCTCTCCAGTGTAAGGATTTGTTGTTCCTTTTCATTTATTTTGGCATTCATTTCATAAATCTGAGCTTTGTGATAGTTCTTAAGTTGTATAATTTCAGCATATACCATCTCCAATGTGACAGCTGGAGGTAGCTCTTTAATAGGTAGAGTTGTCTTGCTTAAATTTGCGGTACGGGTGGGAAAAGCAGTGGTGGTGAAAGGTGCGGTTAATGCACCTTCGGTGATATTGGAAGAAGAAGCATTAGTGATGGATGGCTTGTTGTAGGTGGAAGGAGTGGTAGTGGTGGCAGCGATGGTATATTATATAAATCCTATATTTAATCTATCGCTAACCGGTAACTTTATCGCCTTTTCTGATGATCTGGTTGTGTCGTGTGCTGCATCCTCCCCTAGAAACCTTAAAACGCAAATGAAAAGTAGCCTAGCTACGAGGGCGGGTCAATAATTCTGTGCATTTTTGAATTTCTGACCTCTTTACTGAAACAGCAACACTGCTCCTGTCAACAGGCATTTGTCAGTTGACTCCTGCCAAAATTTAAACTTGCTGCGTCAGTTAGTTTGTGTTTGACAGCTATTTTTATCAGACTACTCACTAATTTAATGAGAAAATGGAAAAAAGTGAATTTCGTGTGCTTATTAACCATTATTTCTTGCGAAAAAAAACCATTACCGAGACCAAGGCTAAGCTTGATAAATACTGCACCATCGATTTCAATGGTAAAAAAGTGGTTTACTGAATTTCGTTGTGGCCGTACAAGCACTGAAGATGCCGAACCTCCTGGACGCCCAGTTGAGGTCTCTACACCCGAAACAATCGAAAAAATTCACGATATGGTGTTGGCCGACCGAAGATTGAAAGTGCGAGAGATTGTGGAAGCCGTAGGGATCTCGCATGGCTCAGTGGTTTCAATTTTGAATGATCACTTGGGCATGAGAAAGCTTTCCGCAAGATGGGTGCCGCGTTTGCTCACAGTCGACCACAAACGCAATCGTGTAACAACTTCACAGGAAGGTTTGGCGTTGTTTAATCGCAATATGGAGGAGTTTTTGCGCCGTTTTGTAACCGTGGACGAAATATGGATCCATCACAACAAACAACAGTCAAAACAGTGGGTTTCTAAGGGTGAATCGGCGCCAAAGAAGGCCAAGGTGGGTTTGTCAGCCAATAAAGTTATGGCGACTGTTTTTTGGGATGCACGCGGGATAATCCACAATGACTACCTTCAAAAGGGAAGAACAATCAATGGGGAATATTATGCCAACTTATTGGACCGATTCAATGACGATTTGGAAAAAAAAACGACCTCATTTGGCCAAGAAAAAAGTTCTTTTCCACCAAGACAATGCAAGGGTGCACACATGTGCAGTTGCCATGGCAAAAATCCATGAATTGGCCTATTCTGCAGATTTGGCTCCGAGCGACTACTTCTTGTTCCCAAACCTGAAGAAATGGCTTGGTGGAAAAAGATTTGACTCCAATGATGAAGTCATCTCGCAAACAAAGGCCTATTTTGAGGACCCCGACAAATCATTTTTTTTGGAAGGGATAAAAAAATTGGAGAAGCGTTGGACAAAGTGTATAGAGCTCAAGGGAAACTACGTTGAAAAATAAAATTATTTTTTTATCAAAAAATCAGTTTTAATCCAAAAGTCACGAACTTATTGACCCGCCCTCGTATTTTAGCAAGATGGATTACGTATCATCAAATTGTTCTCAATAATAAATCTAAGATTTTGTGTGTCTCTGTGATAAACGAGTTTGGAATTCGAGGAGTTAGTCTACATGACGCCGTCTTTTCCACTATTTCCGTAAAATAATCAATTTGCTGCCACTAAAGCATATATACGTCTATAAATTGTTGAGACTGTTCGTTCTGTGAAGTGGTTATAACTATTTGATTTGGGTTTATATAACTCATTCACTTAGATCAATAAATAATGCTCTAGTTCCAAGAGCTAGACTAGAATATTTTAGACATTTTCATGTTACATATGTTAAACAAACATATTGCAGGTATATACAATAGCATTGTATGTAAGAATTTCCTTAAACATCTTAGAAACCGGCTATTATACAGATCAGGTGTAAATGATTTAATTATAATAGTTAGCTAAAGAAGGTGTTCTTATCCTCTTAAATTTTTTTGTAATGTCTTATTCAAAAATACTTTTAGCTCATTAATTAGCTCATCAACCTCCTAAATTCTTTCACGTATTGGAAATTTAAGCTTGATCAAATTTATTTTTTTATTTTCTTTTTTTATTTCTTTTAATGAACTTCTTAACTCTTTGCTCTTTTCTACCGTTCTTATCACGGTTTCAATAATGACATAATAACTTTTAGTGAATAGTGAATAATATAGAGTAAGACTTTCAGGAGTTGAACAGTCATCTTGTAAACTTACTCCAATAAACGGAAAGTCAAAAAAATAGGGATACTTATGGGAGGCATGAATATTAGTATTCAGGGTCATGATCAAAATCACATGAGGAACTACTTGGGAATATTTTCACTCAATGGTTTAAATAACGTGATCAAACAAAATTCAACAGTTGATCTCAGCAGAGGAACATCAATGTTGATCGACCGTAGAGCAGTCAATTTAATAGACTGCCAAATTATTTAAACAGTCATTGCGAGCGACATTTCTGACCACTACCCAATAGTTAATGGGACATATAACCGAGCTAATTCTCAATCGAGAAAGATAGAGAAACTTAGATAAAAAGCAGCTTGGTGGATACATCTTATAGATTGCTATAATGTGGGTGAAATTATCAGCGATTATGCAGAGCATATATAAAAACTCCGAAACATATATTGTAGAAATTCCGAAACAAAGTTAACAAAGATACATTCTGGCAAAAGTCTAGCTTTTATAAAGAAAAATTTAGTCAATCTATAAATGATTCCCGTTAAACTTGAAGTCAAGTCAATGAGATAATATTAAGAAAAAAACAAAGCTTGGACGAGGTACTTGTGATGAACTTCCTATCGGAAAAATGTCTAGCAGCACTTTCAAATAAATGCACACATTCCTCCGAGCAAACGCTTTATATCATTCACAACTGTGATAATAAAACGTCAACACACAACAATAAAACCCCGCCTAACTCCATGTGCATGGAGGAAACGTGCGTTGCAGACATATACAAAAAAAATCAAATTACTGGATCAAAATAAATCAGCAGCGATCAACGGCATTCGAGCGAGAGACGCTAAAATTCATGCGGGTATATGTATTTGTATTAGTCGGCACAAGGATCATTAATCTGAACCTAAAGGAAAGTATTGTACTAACTATAACCAACTATACTAAACAAATCGATAGTAACACCGATTTCAATTTTACCAGTGATTGGCTGATGTTTAGAAAAAGTGGTATTTAAGCCACTACTGACTTTTGTTAACAACCACGCAATAATCCACGAAAAACAATACGGATTCCAAAAAAGAAAAATTACTTGGCAGCTCCTAGGCGAATTTGCAACGCCAGCTTTAATAATCACGTCTTTGTCATGTTTATAGACTTTAAGAAAGCATTTGACACACTAAATCATGCAAAGCTGATAGAAGCATTAAGCCGACTTAGAATCAGAGTTACATTAACCGCTTGGCTTTAGAACTATCTAACATTAGTGGAAGAACTTTCAAAGTTAAAATTAAGAATGCCTTCATTGAAGAAACTAACACCCCGTTTGGAGTCCATCAAAGGTCAAGGCTAGGATCCCTGCCATTTATAAATTCACCAACGAGTTGATGCGTGTCTTTACAAATAGTAACTATTCCGTTTGCGCTCGCGGACTAACAGCGATAATCGTCGGACATAGATGTCCTGCCCACCCCATTCTACCTCCTGGATTACGGTAATATCTGCGTGATAGCAGTCAAGGTCCTCTGCTAATTGGTAGACTGCACGTTGCCTGTTAAGAGTTGTTGTTGTCGAAGACCTTGTGCGGAGATTCCTTAATGAGTGGGGGGATGGGGTTGGAAATGTATCCCCACCGAACCCTTATTGGAAATAACATCTTTCAAATTAATGCGTGTATGGTAACAAGTGTGTCAAGTAATTATGCTAGATGGAGTGAAAAGTGACCTCCTTGACCGCCAGAATGCGCAGCTACTGCAAAAAAGGTTATGGTGCCTTGAAGTCTGTTCATATTTAGGCAGACATGCCAAATTTCTGTGAGAAATTGAGTTAGTTTTATTTTGACGGCTGAAACAAAAGAAAAGTTGGATAAATATTATGAGGCTAATGCGCCGTCAGATTACGCCGTCAAATATTGGTTTCGAGAGTTTCGTGGTGGCCGCAACTCCACTACCAATCAACTCCGCAGCGGCAGGCCCTCCGATGTGGTTATAGAGGACAATGTCAAAAAAATACATGAAACGGTGTTGGCTGACAGGAAAATGAAGGTGCGCCAGCTAGCAGATACCACAAATATTAGTACTGAGCACACACGCCATATTTTGGGCAATATTCTGCATATGAAAAAGTTATAATGCCGCTGGGTGCCGCGAATGACCAAAAACACGAAGGCGAGAGCACTTCGAAAGAGTGTTTGGACTTGGTGATGGGGAATCGGGCGGACTTTTGGCGGCGATTGATAACTGGATTTGGATCCCTCGGACTATTATATCTTTCCAAACCTCAAAAGATGGCTCATCAATAAAAAATTCATCTCACGCGAGGAAATCATCGACGCCACGGAGGAGTATTTTGCAGACATTCCGGAAAATTACTTTTCGGACGGGATCAAGAAGGTGGAAAATCGTTGGAATAAGTGTATGAAACTGAAAGAGGGCTATATTGAACAATATAAAAAAATATTTAAAAAAAAAGAATTTTTTAATTCCCAAGGAGATCATCTAGTAATTGCGTCAAGTAAATATTGCCCTAAAATAAATGAGTCAAAAGATATTGAAGATCAAAAGGGGTTTCTTTTTCAAACTTAAAATTTGGGCTTTGTCATAATTTTTTTCGGAAAAGTATTTCAACAACCCCAAATTTTTGCAATTTTGAACCGTTTACCTAGTGTTTACAAACGGAAAACCAGGTGGGGTTATTTCATTTTTAACTTTTAAATTCATTTTTATTGATTCTTTCATTATTACTTACATTCTAGACAAAAATGCTTAAATCTAATTTGACAATGATAGTTACTTATTCTAGCTTACTGGCTCTTACCGAGCGCTCTAAACTTTACAATCTTATTCATAGTTTACCTTTCGGCCTTAAAACTATCTTACAATTAATCTTACGAGTATCTATCAGTATTACAATATATGAAATTTCTAAGAAAAGGTTTTCGAAAAACTTAGATAGAGTATCTTAAAATTTTTTTATAAAACTTAAAACTATGTCCCTATTCTACTTAACCTACCTAAGCTACTTAACCTACCTTAACTATAATCGGGGTGGTGAGCACTCGTAGCCTCTCGCACCGAGTGGTCACCATACCAATTGCGATTTCGGGCGCCTGACAGTCGTCAACATCGTGCACAAGCATCCCCGAGATTCAACCAATGCCATAAAGCATCGGTTACTTCTCAGCGGCGCCGCCTTATGCTGACGAACGCGGTCTCTCCACGAAATCCCCCTAACTATCCTTATTCTAACTTACAACTAACAGGAGTGTGTTACCTTAGTAACATACCGACCTAGGAAAGCGAGCCCACCCTCTCCCCTTCTAGAAGCCACCAGAATTCGGTGTACTGTTTCTCGACATCGATCCGATCCCTGTCCGCTATCGCGGGACTAAAACGGAGGAGCTCCTGAGCATTGTCGACATACCCGTCGTAGATGAGCCGCTTGTCCCTCGCACCGCGGTGGCGGTGATATATTACCGGGATACCATCCCTGCTTTGCATTAACCCTTTAGCATCAATATGGAGAAATGCCTCTGGCGGGATAAAGCCCGATAGAAGCGTGCTCTCGTGGTACATTTCATTGGGGTAATAATCCCCAAAGATCAGGCTATTATCGTTGGTCATTGCTCGTGCAACGTGTCTTCGGATCACCTTAATCAGGAAATTGTCAATCCTATTCAGATTAGCCCCATCGTAAAGGACTTTGTTGGGTTAATATTTTTTGTACTCAGATTCTGGTGTTCTGTACAAGCCGAGACAGGTCCTAAGACACTGCCTTTCAAACACCCGAATCCTTTCCATCTGATACGGCGCTACATTGAACCACACAGGGCAACCATACGCGATGACTGGCCTGATTAGGGCCACATAGCATATGAGCTTCACCCTGGAGACAAGTTGGCTGCTGTGAAATAGCCTTCTTGTCAGGGCTAATGCCTTCTTGGCCCCAGCAAGACAAGCATCTATATGTTTGTCAAAATACAAATACTTATCGAGCCAGATACCAAGGTATCTCACTACGCTTCTCACCGCTAATGGCAGTCCGTGCCGTCCAATGATGGCCAAATTTCGCCAGTTATATCTGGTATCCCTAGAAGCCCATCGCAATGGAGTTCTAAACAAGATTGTTTCCGACTTTTGAAAATTGATTTTCAACTTCCAATCGTCGCAATACGCCTTAATATAATCGAAGTCACGTTGCAAAAGGGTGTTAATGACTTCGATTTTTGGACCTGATCTGTACACCACTAAATCGTCTGCGTACGCTATGGAATGATTGAGGGAACCTACTAGATCACTTGTGTAAATGTTAAACAGTATCGGAGAAATCACAGCCCCCTGTTGTAAGCCGTTTTTAATGTCAAAGGTCTTGCTAGAAATGACGTTGTTACATTTGACAACGAACTTCTTTCCCATAAGCATGTCGTAAATCATATATAGCAGGGGTTTCGGCATGCCCATCCTGGTCAGCTTATAGAAAAGCCCCTCTAACCATACGGTGTCGAAGGCCTTCTCAAAGTCAACGAGGCAAGCACCCGTACACTGGTTCTTGCATTTATTCCATTGTATGTCGGAGACCATGGGGTTATTTCAACTTAAGCCAGTAGTTGCCACAATACAACTCAACTTATTGAAATATGAATGACATTAAATTAAAAACTGTTGAAAATTTTAGAAAAAAAATATACAAGTATATAAAACTTTCGTACGTTATTCCTGGAGTACAACCTCCCAATATTTTCGATCAGGCGTCTCTTGTACTCTGCTTTCTTCTTCTGGAGAAGTCGATGTTCTTCCTGTCTCTTTTGCCAGCTTTCGTCCTTCGTAGCAGCGCCGCTTTGTAGACTTGTTTTATAGCTGCGCTATAATATTAACTACAATGGTTAACAGCTGTTGTGGATTTTTTTCCGTATAATAAATGATAATTTTATTATTGCACAATGTAAATTGGGTGAAATGTTTTTAAAAAACGCTCAGTTTTTGATCTCTAAAAGGAAATAAAAGAAACTACTTCGGGTAAGTAACTCCCACTTTTTCAGGTCAAAATAAAATGTACAGGTAATTTTTTTTGAAAAAGAATATTAAGCCGATCTCTTTCGAAATAATTTAAAAAGAATGCAAAGTTAAAAGTTTTACCGATATATTGACGTTTATCTCATAATATCGTCGATTATAGACTTTTTAACACAAAAATACGCGGACATGGTTTATGTCTATGGTTTTGCAATGGTAACGGTCAACGAGCGAGATTGGAATACCTTATGTGAAGCGATATACTTTTTTAGACAGCCTCAAATGGCAGGACATTTATTAAAACATTTTCCAGGAACAACATGGAAATCGTCGAGAGACCCAGGCTTTGCCTTAACAGAAGGAGTTCGTAGCTACGAAGACGTTTAACATTACCTTGGAAACCATCCATATACTAGTATAAGGCAACTAAAAAGACATTTTATTCTAAGCAAGACTTACATCTGGAGAATTCTACATGTATGCCGCATTTCATCATATACCAGTACAGGAGCTCCAACCCGGAGGCTCAGAGATGCGTTTGGAATTTAGCGATGGAAAGAACCTTTACGGAAGGCTTGTGATTCCCCGGCACTACCTTTCGTGGAATCCGGACTTTGGAGAGGTGAGTCTCATCATATTTGTTGACGCTTCGATGTAGTGGGATATCTGCGTTTTGAGCTGAAGAATAAGATCGATGTTGGTCGTCAGATTTAAGGACTGTGTTGTCGTGGATAAATCTACAAACTTTAAATTTCCATCCTTCGTGGGAGTTCGAGTTGGCGAGATATTAGACTCTTCTAGTCCTTCTCAATGGTTTCACGTTAGATCTAAAGACAACGTCGCAGACGACGCGATAAAATGGAAAGATTTCTCGGTTGGAAATACAGAGTCAAGATGGTTCAAGGGTCCCACATTTCTTACAACACCCTTTGACGCGTGGCCTGTGACATCAAGTATAACTCAAACCATAACAAGGATCGCCGAACCTCCTGAACCTTGCACAGTAAGCAGTTTTCAACAGTCTTCAGCGTTTATGAAGAGATTAAGCCAAGGTTTCGAGCAAGATGGTCTTCTTCTGTCCTTATCATAGCGCTTCTTTTACGAGTTCGGGATATTTTGAAAAAGAAAACCTTTGAGAAGTTTCCCTTCATTACTCCAGCTGAGTATGCCAGAGCCGAGAACTGGCTATTTAGAAAAATTCAAGCAGATGCCTTTCCGGAAGACCTAGCAGCGCTTTCACCAAAAAAACCAATTAATGCTTCGAGCAAGATTTCGAACTTTTCACCATTTCTGGACGAAGAAGGAACAATCAGGATGAGCTCACGTGGGCAGAAAGCATTCGTGTCATACGCGGCGCGCAACCCAGCAATCTTGCCTAAAAGCCATCCTTTGGTCGATTTGTTCATCAGTCATTTTCACGAGAGGAACTTGCATGTTGGAACAGCTTCAACTATTTCTGCGATTAGAGAACGGGCTTGAATCATATGCATCAGAATCGCTTTGGCAAGAGTCATTTCAAGGTGCAATAAATGCAAACTTTTAAAAGCTAAGCTAGTGATGCCTTTAATGGGACAACTTCCTGAGGCAAGGTTAGCTTTCGATCAAAAGCCATTTACTCAGGTAGGTGTAGATTGCTTCGGCCCCATGTTGGTCAAGTATGGGAGAGAAACCGTTAAGCGCTACGGTATGATTTTTACCTGCCTAACCTTTAGAGCCGTGCAAATAGAACTTCTAAATGATCTAAGTATAGATCAATGCAGTATGGCTATTCATAGTTTCGTCGTAAATCGAGTTGTTATATTTATAGCGACAATGGCCGGAATTTTGTCGGTGCGTACAGCCAGATGGAGAAAGATGTGAAAGAGATGCAGGCAGCTCTTGGTGATTATGCGTCAAGATACGAAGATATCCTTTGGAGATTTATACCAGCTTATTCCCCATCGATGGGTGGTGCCTGGGAACTGCTAATACAATCCATTAAGCGCAGTGTTGATTTCATCCAGAGGAGTTATTCCTCGTAATGCGATTTCAGAGGCTCAAGGCCAGCTAAATATGCGCCCACTGACGCACATCATTGTAGATGCTGAAGATCCGAAACCACTTACCCCCAAAGCAATGGTTTTTTGCGAAGATGTGCGAGATGTGTCTGCTCGGTGAAAACGATGCATTAAACAAGCTATACAGTCGGACAACATATGAGCCAAGAGTTCATCAAACGTTGGAATGCTGAATATCTCCCTGTGATCTCAAGGAGAACAAAGTGGCATAAATCGACAAAGCCAGTGGAGGTTGGCGACGTGGTCGTGTACATAGACCCTAATAAGCTTCGAAGTGCTTGGCAGTTGGGGCGAGTTTATAAGGTTTATCCAGGTCCTGATGGTGTGGTAAGGACAGCTGATGTCAAGATATCTGATGGAAGTATCAAGATGAAAAGGTCGGTTGGTCGGATCGCTGTGCTTGACTTGTCTTCAACTTAGTTTGCAAACTAATCTCAGACGGGCTCCGGGATGTCATCGAGCTGATAAGTTTAAGATTTAACATTTGATTTGTTTTACACCATTTGAATTAATCTGAAAATATAATTGTAACCTTACCCTTGGTGTGCGTCCACTACTTCTGCTCTTCTTCCATCGGGCAATATAGCTTGGTCTCTTTTCTTTTATCCCGTTCAATTTCGCTTTCCACCACGGTGTGTGACAGTTCTTTTGTTCACGTCGTCAGCCGGGTTGGTCTTCGGTTTTAAAATTCGAACTTTCTCAGGTTAGTATTTTGAAATTTGAATTAGTATTATATTCATTAATTCTATCACGCCCTGCTAGCTACCATTTGTGGGTTATTTTTGCAGTTGTAGTCGCCGCACATTTCTTTGAATTACAAGGTGTTAGGGATGTAAGTCCTTTAATAATCATTTGTTCAAGAAAATGTGCATAACGGAAGTTTGTTTTCAGCAAATAAAATCTATTTGTTCATTTCACAATCGTGAATCTAAGATTTTATTTCCCTTCTTTTCCTGTTTCGACGGTGCTACAACAGTGGAGGTTAATAAGTTGTTTTTCCGAAAAAAATTATGACACAGTCAAAATTTTAGGTCTTCTTTTAAAGAAAATCATTTTGATCTTCAGTAATTTTGACACATTAATTTTAAGCTCAACATTCACTTTAAAACAAAATTAAAGTACTCATAATTATGAATTCAACGATACCGCATGTATTACTGTACACGCATAAATTTGAAAGATGTTGTTCAATAGGGATCAAAACAAGGCAGCGTAAGACAATGCTTAAAACATCTATATCTCTGAGGGGATGCATTTCCCAACCCATACAACCTTACGATATTTTTCTCAAGATGTATCAAGAAGTCATCGGTCATCGGTATAGCGCAGCTATAAAACAAGTCTACAAAGCGGCGCTGCTACGAAGGACGAAAGCTGTACGAGCAAAAGTAAGACCCTGCATACTGCGGTGCTAAGAACACCACTGCACACGATTAACTACATTGTCTGCAGGATTTGTATCCCCTATATTTTGTAAGTGATATTCCACACAGCAGCAGAGTCAATCATCCTACGTCCGTTTCCTGGGGTGCTGTCGTGTTGACTATTTTATAAAGATGCCGTTCTTTCCTATTTTTGCGTTCAAATTATCTAAAATGATTTTAACGTATTATTAAGAATATTGCCTGTAGGTCGGTATCGAAAAGCTTGCAGAAAAATTTTTCAGTAGGATCATCTTAGCGAATTTATAATGCCTCAAATTATTACAAGATGTCGAAAACTCTGAATTTTTTGCTTTAATCTACCATTTACAGCAAACCCGCTCCCTATCCAAATGGACGGTGCTTCTCTTTTCTATAGCAGTCACTGCTTTCATAGTCTGTAGAATTTTGTATTCTTTTTGAGCCCAATCCATCCCTCTTCATGATCCGACCATTCTATATAATGATCAGATCTTCGTTTTCCTTTTTGGTTTTGCTGGTTCGTAAGCAATGAATTCGTCCTTATACAAGGCAGTTGATTTTTTCGTAACTGTACGGTTTCTACGTTTGTACATAGTTAACCAGTACTAGCAAATCAATACCCTGTGGATACTACGAAGATCTAAACTAAACACAATTGATGTGTTATCATAGTTACAGCACTCACTGTGAGTTGACCAGCGACATGCTCAATGCTCCTTTCATATGAAAACAACCTATACCTGAATGTTTTTTTTCTATAATCAACATATGCGCAAGGGATATTTTTAAAAGGTTTTTACCTGTTCTATCATTTGGAGAAATGTTAACACACTTCGCTGGCTGGTCTCAGCCACCCACCTTATTGAGTACAGTATCTAGTGATTATGTTTAAATGACTTCTTAATGAGCCAGACTAACGCCACCACCGCCTCCTTGATTCAATTTTAACAGGTAATAAATATTTCAGAAAATCTAGAACAAAAGCACCTGAAGCTGAAGAGAAAACAAATTAGAATATGTGGTCAAAATTGGCATCATTATCATCAATAAGATACCGTTTCCGTTTTGTAGTATACAATAGCATTTATGATTTAGTTTTTTTTAATAGTTGTAATTATACATATTGTAGTTTTTTGAAGGAATAGCAGAAATATATGTACATATATAAGAATTCAAATACAAGATGCAAAACCTAATATTTAAAAATAACAATTTATTCGGCTTCCGCAAACTGCTTTCTGTATGCAGATATTTTTAATTACATCTGCGCAAATAAAAAGACAGAGGAGCTAAGAGATGTGTCATAATACGATCTCGTAAAATACTTATACATGTTCATAAAATACATGAACACAACATGAAGTGACGTAGCTGTCATATATCTAATATGAGCTACTTCAAAATATTGGGATCTGAAGTGGATTACTCACAATATCCTGCTTCTTTCTATCAAGTTATCCTATAGAGGGCTTGTTTCACTGAGTTATGCACACTTTTGTTGTGAGTAATAGTTTTAGGCTAAACTGTTGAGCATTCGATGCGCCAATATTAAGCTGAAATGATCCCACAGACTAAAAAGACGATGCTAACAAAGAGTGTCCCTACGAGTTCTTCCACTAACATATGAACAATGTCCTCAGTATGATGTTAAGATGATATATAAAGTAAACGCCAAAATACGAGTAAAAGAGAAGGACATCTTAAGTGGTAAAAATAAGTAAACATAGTAACAAAGTAAAGCTCTTCTAGTATTTTAAATGAACGTAGCTACTGTTTGAATGAGAGTGCCGGAAATTACATGAACAACTCGCCTGTGATGTAAAGCCGCGCAAATTACAAAAGAGTATGAAAAACGTGTACTCACGAGAATAGAGCGAAACTACTTCTTGAATAATGTTGAAACGCTTTAACAAAAAGAAAACACAACGTCAACACACATTTAAAAAAAAATATGATATGACACGGAATCACTCAAATTTGTATTAAAGAATCTGTCTTTCAATTCTCGAAAGTATAAATGATTATGTAATATTTTTGTGGTATTGTCGATAAATTTCGTACCATCGTCCCACCATAGGTTCTTATTTTTTACAAGCTTGCGTTACAATAGTTATGTACATCTGTGTACATATACTCGTATATGTAGAGCTTCAAATAAATAGAGTTATCTGCATTAAACAGAAATTATAAATAAATGTTTTTATAATCAAGATAAATAGCCTCTTAATAAAGAAAATAACCTACAAAGGACAATAGTTATAATCTAATTCTACATAATCAAAAACACAAATATGTTTAGAACTAACAGACTTCTAAAAGGGCTTAAACAGACCTTGTAAAAGTAAAATCAAAATCGTTAAATGTATCAAAAGTTCAAATTACAAGACATTGAATTAAAATTCATATAAAGAATAAATTGTGGTATCTACAGATAGAAATTATAACGCATCCAGATAAATGGATATACTCGTAATTGCACAAAAAAATTATACAGAATATCATACCATAGCGCAAAATATATAGTAATTGTGAAAAGCTACGGAAACTTAATTACGAAAGCATTACCTCGTCACTCGTGAAAGAGATTCTTCATCTAAATTGTTCATACATCTTCTGCAATAGGCTTAGCTCAATCATAATTAATGTTATGCGATACCTTTGACAAAAAAAATAAAGTTATGTAAAGTAGATGTATGTCATTCTGGACATAGAACTATTCCTAAAGCCAATATTTGGACAGTTTTTTAGTAATTGGTCATATTCATTACTTGCTATATCATAAATGAAATGACTCTTATAAAGCAATTAACTAGTTCCTAGAATTTAGATGGTTTAACTAAATATTGATGTAACTTATATATATGTGAATATATAGTATCGCCTTACTTCATACTTGCAGACAATTTTATTTAGCTACAATATACGATAAATAAATGAGTAGTAGCACTAGTAGTAGTAGTAGTAGTACAATAGTTAAGACAAAATAATATTTTTAAAAACAATAAAGTGTTAAGGTGAAATTTACAAATGTCAAAGTTTATAAATATATGTACATATATCATACATATTCGTGTATTTTAAATTTAAATTGTCAATTCAACCTAAGTCAATGTGAAGATCCTTCTTTTTATGCAAGAGGGATGCCATGACAATTAAATAATCGTGACTAAATTACGAAAACGTGGGAAATTTGCACGACTTTCTTTAGGTTCTATTATTGTTTTCACCCAAAAACGGAAGTCCTTTCGGCTTTTTCTCTTAATTTCCGGTTCTACTTATATCACAGTAAGCAACACCATTTTAATTTATGTATGTATGTGTAAAGTAGAAAAGGCAAATGCCTCAAAAAGGGAAAAAGCAAAATACTGCTTTATATCTTGTCTTCTGACAAGGACGCGACGAAAAGAAGATAAAACCAAGAACAATTTTTTTTATAGAGGCACTTGTCGTTGTTACTTAGCATTATTAGGTCTCCTCCCATCAAGGTTCGCATTCTCTTTAAACGTTCTGAGTCAATTAGACGAACAATGGCCGTTACCATAAACGTGAAGCGTGTTTGGAAATATAAATGCGGGTATTAGGAAGAGTTGCTTGCACTAGAGAATTAAAGCACTCTTACGAGAGTAGAGTGGGAATATTCGAAATATTTTTAGAGGGCAAATATATTGTCCATTAAGATATTCGCTACAGCTTTGTTAGCTTAACATTTTTACATGGTTTTTCTTCTTCGTCTACTCAGTTGAGAGTACAAATCGCTATTTAGGTTTGATTTTTCTACTATTGTTCTATTGTATTATTTATTCCTATTCTCAATGAAAATTTGAGATGCATGGTTGCTGGGAGAAAAAATTTCTTATACGCTTCATACATATGTATATACACACAATAATAATGAATAAATATACGTATGTACAAAGTATGATGAACAATAAAATTAATAAAATAAAGATTGGTAAAAACTTGCAAATGTGTACCTTCTCAGTAAATCAATATCTACAATATATCAGTATATACGAGGTCTGTTCAAAGGTATCAGACTTTTATT
Source organism: Volucella zonaria (assembly GCA_963966105.1). Lineage (NCBI taxonomy): Eukaryota > Metazoa > Arthropoda > Insecta > Diptera > Syrphidae > Volucella > Volucella zonaria. Next base: position 40,770,449 of record OZ014533.1, on the reverse strand, counting down.
CATAACATCAACATTTATTGTCGATCTCTAACCACAGAAACTCGGTTAACATCACTTTATACCTGAGACCAATGACAGTGACGGTATCTCCTCCCACATTTCGAAAGAAATAAAGTCCGATGACCAAACAGTCAAACTTTGTCTGTGCATTGATTGAACACTTGTGGGTTGTGTTCGCTCGAATAATGGCAATTTCGCTTGTTGACATAGTCGCTGAGCCAAAAATGTGCCTCGTCCGGATTTCCGGCCAACATTTCCAGCGCCCAATTAACGAAATCACGGCGTTGTCTGTGGTCATCCGGCTTCAATTCTTGCTTCATCACAATTTTATACGGATGTGGGACAAAATCCAACTGCATAAGAAACCAATTTAATTCTCTGGCGGTGCCCAATTCATCTGATCGGCGCCGAATCGACATCTCTCGGTCTTCTTCGATACTGGCCGCTACGGCGGCTATATTTTCTTCATTTCGCACCAATCTCTTAAGATCTAAAAGAGTGTACACATGCTCAAAGTTTTCCACGGTGCGATGTGCACACTCCAAGAGGAAATGGCAAACCTTACTGAATATCTTGACAGCTGGATGTGATTAGTAATTTTGACAGCTGCTGAAATATAACAATTGGAAAAACTGTCAATGCTATCTGGTCAGCCTATACAATTACATAACACTAATCCGCTTTAAGGTACTCCCCTTGGGCTGCTTCACACTTCTCCCAACAGTTTTGTCACAGTTGGATGCAGCGCTTGAAAACTTCTCCATATGGTGTTCTTTCCACAATCTGCACTATGTCGTCGCTGGTTTGAAATCTAATCGAAATTGCATTTTTAGCTTGGGAGAAGTAACCAACGAAGGTGACGCAGAATATCTCGGTAGTATTCCTGATAGTTGTGTCGTATACGGTGTACTCATTATGAAGCACGCCACTGAAGTAATAAAAGACTGCCAGCATGTCTTTCCCATTGCTGCGTACCTGCCCTTCTTTTTTTGTTGACAACGTGATGTTGCATGCTTCCACTGTAATGATAGGAAATTTGGGTCGTCGGTTTCTGGGTTGTATCACAAGCCCAAAACTCGTTTCCACTTGAGAATACCCAAACTTTAAACAAAATTTGATTCAGTATTGTTGCTCAAATTTTTCTGCCATTCTCTCCCAAAATAAAATCCGACGACTGGTAGTTGCATGTGTTCATTGTGCCAATAACAATTATGGTCGGCTCATTGAATTGAAAATTCCTCTGAATTTTATTAAGTTTAGCAAATTTTATTAGTGTAATTTTTAATTGAATGTTTAGCTTTTTACTTTTTCTCGCCAGGACTATTATTGAAACAATTATTAAGATTACTATTACCAGCGTAGTTGAGTTAGCGATATAATTAATATTCTTATGAAACGAAAGATGTGTAATATGTTCTAAATTTGCAAAATTCTTAATTACAATATCTTTGAAATTTAACTGCTTTGTAAAATTATATGTTACATCTTCAGTATAAAGAAATCAGTCGGTGAATTTCAAATTATTGTTACTAAATTTTTCACTTAATATTTTAATTGTACAAATATTAATATTTATCAAACAGTTTCCATTTGATTTTATTTTCCTCTCGTCACATTGGTTTATTATTTTTATATTTTGCAAGTTTTTACATATTATCGTTCTATCTCTTATCTCTAATCTCTCACTTTCAGTAATTTTGTTTTCTTTGATTTTACAATTATTTTCTGTGTTACAATTGCTTATTGGTTTTAATTCATGCTAATATTGAATTTCATTATTATACTTATTCTAGCTGACCGGGGAAACTTTGCCATATAAATTTTTTCTAGTGAATATTTTGGTTGTTAAATGAAAAAATAACGGATGTATTGTAAGTATGTTTGAATGTTTTAACGATCGATAAAATTGATCGAATGTGATCGATAAAATAGAACGATCGTTTATCGATAGAATAGAACGCATTAAACGATTTGACCGATAGTGTCTTCCTGAGCCCGAGTATGATGACGGTCTGTTCTTTTATGAAGATCAAACGGATATGTCGGGATGGGATCTATGACAGAAAGAGGAATGGAGCGCTGTAGAAGATGACCGCTGGTAAAAATGAAAAAACACCAACGATTTATTTTCTTAATTCAATGTATTTCATTAACGTAACTGATATATTCATTGTTTGATCTCTTAAAAGTTAAATGAAAAGTGAACATATTTTTATCGTAAAGTAAAAAAATTACATTGCGCATGCCAATCGAATACGAAATTAAACGCGTTTGAATTCAATTTGCACGTCTGTGGGAATCATAGGAATGCGTGGCAGATGTCTCTTGTGTTTTACGTAGGTACCTGCCGTGAGGGCTTAAGCCTACGGTGCGTCTTCGCACAAGATATCAAAATAATGCGTTGATAAGCGCCCTTCGGGTAGTACAAGTACTACCATCAGTACCAGATTCGAAGTCGTGTGTAAGGCACGAACTTCCCCTTTGGTGAAGGATCGAGGCCTATCTAATACCTCAGCCATTCTGTGGGTCATGGCACCCGGTTGCAATGCAACTCCACATCGAGCAGACCAATTGGTTCCATAACAATCCCATGGTTTAGCACAGGTCGTAGTAGACTACGCATATGCTAAGCCATGAGATGTCCAAGCACCATTAGTTCTGCTCTCCCCGCGATTTTGGGTACAAACCTACAGCCACCACGATACTCCCACAAAGGGGCCAACTCCTAGGTCAGGCCGGAACCATAGTTCCGGGGGCTCCTGACCTCCCGTGGTACCAGAATATAGCTTCCGGTCGAGCTTCGCAACCTTGAGGTTACTTCCAGTTGGGCACCTCACTGCCCAGGACTGACGGCCTTTCAACTATTTTACACAGAATTTATAATCGACCCGCTAGCTGCCTACTGCGTCTTCTATAAAATACCTCTTTTGCAAAACTACGGGTTCTTTCGAACCTTACAGTATCAGTGATAATTCCACTGACATCGTAGGAATGCGTGGCAGCAAAACATTTTCGCCTCGGAATTTGCCATTCAAAATGGTGGTTTCGATAATGTTTTTCACCAATTTTTTAATGAACAATAGCGCGCCACGGCACAGCCACATAGTGCGTTGACCAGTAGACAAAAATAAAAAAAGGCAATGTATTTTACACCAATGCAAATTAAACAACAAGATTTGACTCCAATGATGAAGTCATCTCGCAAACAAAGGCCTATTTTGAGGACCTCGACAAATCATTTTTTTTGGAAGGGATAAAAAAATTGGAGAAGCGTTGGACAAAGTGTATAGAGCTCAAGGGAGACTACGTTGAAAAATCAAATTATTTTTTTTATCAAAAAATCTGTGTTTTAATCCAAAAGTCACGGACTTATTGCCTCGTAGTTCATAATTGATTGACAGATATTTAGATACCATACGGTATCATTTGTTTATTGATTATATAGTTTTTGTAGCGGAAGTAGCCAACGGCTTTTGCGATAAGAGTTCAGTCGATTTTTGCCTTGGTTTTGTTATACACCGAGAATACAGCTTTTGACTTTCGTCTGTAAAAAAATAATAGTTTTTGTTGTTGTTTATTAATAATAATAAACAACAATATTAATAATGGACTCTTCTACTATTGGTATATTTAATTTAAGATAATATTATGTGTTTTAACAAGTTTTAAACTGTTAATTTATAGTGGTCCGCTTGTGAGTGTCAATATTAAAGTTTTAATCGAATTAAAAAAAAAATACCAAAATAGACCTAAAATTTGTTTTGTGTTCAGTTCGTGTTCCGTTGTACTTAGTGAGAACGTTAAGTTTTTCTGCTACTTTTTGCAACTTTTGAAAATATTTAACTTTTTATAGGGATATGTTCAGTTATTAAAAATGAACAAATTTTCGAAAAGTGGATCTCAGCAAAACAAAATTCCAATATTGATGAAATAAGCAAAATGTTTTAGAACTCTTAAATCTTACGAATTGTCCAATTTTTTTAAAAGGCGATTTGATCCAAAAATGCAGCATTTTTAACATGAATGTGAGCAACTGATGGAAACGGTATAATCTTTGGCTAAAAACTGAATTCAGTATACCAGAAGGTTTACTAAGCTTACTGAACAAATCCAATCCTGAAGAACTTCCTGGAACTAGCCGTGGAAGACCTACAAAGTCATTCGAAGAATCCTCTCATAAGACAAAACTATTGACATCATGGTCAAGTCAAGAGTTGAATTATGCAGCAAAATTGTCAAGTTTGTTAGATAAAAAAAGTCACCTAAAACTGAAAGAATTGTTGTTTTATCTCCAGAGAAAGCATTTGCTTTATATCTTGACTTTGATCTATCTGAGAGGAAATATATACTATTAAGGTCGGCGGTAAACGCGGCCCATAAAAACTTCTTCCCTAGTCTGTACGCTTTAAAAACATTAAAAAAACTACTACTTTCAAAAAAAAAGCGATAACAGAGAGAACAGCCTCAGTCGAACTCAAGAACTTCTGGACAGAACCGCCGAAAGTATTATTGAAATAGCTAAGGTATATGCAATTGGGGTTTTGGTGAAAGCTCTGGAAATACTGACGAGTTTTTATTTTTCATTCGGGTTTGTCCTGCAGGGCTATGAAATTCTCTTTTGTTAAGGAAAGTGAAGGTGAATAGATTGATTAATGAACTTGCAAGTTACTCTTATTGAAGTTTCAAATAAAATGCTATTCGCTATGATCGATGGCAGTATATATAACATTTTATCAAGAACGAATGCCGCAGCAAAATGTTACATATTTGGGGCAACTCCTAAGGGATGAATAAGGAAGCAATCAGTGAAAAAATACCCAGCCAAGAAAATTACCGTTTTGGGCTCACCACTCTTCATTCTTGGATAAAGTGTTTTGAATGCTTGCTCCATATTTCATACAAGTCCTTTAGGACTTGGTAGGTGCGTGCAACCGAAAATAAAATTGTTTTCGAAAGCAGAAGGAAGGAAATTCAAAACTTATTTAAAACCAGAATGGGTCTTATAGTCGATAAGCCCAAACCAGGATTTGGATCTACTAATGATGAGAATACCGCTAGTAGATGTTTTGCAAATCCAGAATTAACAGCAGAAATTACCGGAATCGACGAAAAGCTAATTGAGAATTTCTACACTATTTTAAGGGTGACAGCACGTGTGAAACATATAAATATACCTAACATATAAAGAGCTTACGTACTCTTGCAGGAAACAAAGCAGACTTACTTACAACTTTACGGTTGATACTATGTGCCTAGTAGTGAGCACAGACTACTCATTCATGATCCGGCCATTATTTCATATTTTGACTTACCGATAGGGAAACTCTCAAAAGCATGTCATAAAGAATTTAGAAGGCATCGTCTTACCCACACAAGAAAATCGTCAAGGATATATACTAATGATGATTTAATGACGGTTCTGTTACTTTCTCATTTAAGGAATCCCGTTTCCAAAAAGTCCATAATTCTAGACGATCAACTTAAGAAATATTTAATTGACCCGGAAAATGTTGAATTATCTTCAGCTGATAAACCATATTTCGAAGTAAATGCCGAGAGTGATGATGGACTACCCGACTTAGACGATTCTAATTAAAAGCTAGATACTTAATAAATACGCACAGAAATATATTATTTACGCATTTATTAAAAATATTTTAAACATATTTGTTAAATTAGATAAATTGTTTCATTGAAAAAAGTTAAATAAAAGAAAATTGCTCGTAGAACTTTTACATTTTAAGCCCGTTAGACTGCGCTCAAAAGGCCTTACAAGTATTTCCTTCAGAAAATATTTATATATTTAATATGAATGTTCTTTATTTATGAAATTTCAAAACAAAAATCAGTAGTAGGAACACAATCAGATTTTTATCCAGCAGCGCTTAGTATTCAACGCACTGTGAGCCATGGTGGGTTCAAATTTCGAAGTAAAATGACGGCTAGCTCAACACTCTCAGATTATGCTCTGTCCCCGCCTACACTCGAGTGAGTGTGTGGATGAATCCACTTTCGCACTCGTGTAGTACAAAGAGTACTTAAAGATCTTAATATGAATAAATCCTCTGGTCCAGATGGTATCTCCCCTTCTTCTGAAGAGGTCTTTCATCCACGCAGGCAAAACCACTGCGTAAGTTTTTTCATCAATTCTAGTCCTCAGGACTCTTTCCGATAAGATGCAAAACAACATTTGTCGAGCCCGTCCCTAAAAAAGCCGAATCTACTTCCCTGTTCTCCTACAGACACAAAGTCATAGAAACGGTGATAAACCGTCAACTAATGAAATATCTCGAAAAACGAAAACTTCTTAATGACCAGCAGTATGGTGTTCGTACCAACAGGTCCACTGGTGATTTGATGGTATGTCTCACCGAAAAGTGCAAAAAGAGCGTACATAAATTTGGCGAAAGCAATATAGTTGCACTTGATATTTCTAAGGCATTTGACAGAGTTTGGCACCAGGCTCTTTTGTCGAAAATGCGTGCTTTTGGGATCGATGACTCTCTTCTTCAATGGATAAGAAATTACATTTCGGAACATTCAATTCAAGTTATCTTGGACGGTTTCAATTCCGACATTCACAAAATAAAGGCTGGTGTACCCCAGGCTTCCATTCTGTCTACCATGCTCTTTTTAATTTTCATTAATGATCTCATGTCTACTACTTCTAATAAAATATATTCCTTTGGTGATGATAGTACTAACTGCTTTTCACATTCCTTCCCGAACTCACGTCTCTGCTCTTCGGCTGTAGAACGAGAACGGCGGCGTACGTTAAGCTCATTAAATTCCGATATTAACATCATATCCAATTGGAGAAATATCAACCGAGTAGAATTTAATACTTCCTAAACTCAATGCTGTCTGCTGTCATTAAAGCGAAATTGAAATACCCAGCCATTAACTATGAATGGCACTTACATCGTCGAAACCGAAAAACTTTCCAATCTCAGTATGTGTGTCACTGACAACTTAAGTTGGAATGACCACATATTCGATGTCATCAAAAATGCTGCGAAATGTCTAAGTTTCCTCAAGCGATGTAAGAAATATTTTACCCCCTCTGATCTGGCCTCAATATATAAGGTATTTATCAGCTCAAAATTGGAGTACAATACCCGCATCTGGTTAGGTGTTCCTAAAATATAGGTGATACTAATATCAGTCAATCAATTGACACCCTCGAACACCGACGTAATGTCTCCTGTCTCACTCTGTTTTATCGCTATTTCCACCACCAGTGCTCCATTGAAATGGCCAGTAGCATTCCGCCCATTGAAACTTGCAACCGTAACACCCGTCTCGCTATGTATACTATGCATACCCTCAAGCCCATTTTCGGACGTAATCTAAAATTAGCCGTACAACTCGCTTCTGAAATTTACTGCCGATCTATGTATTTCTTGGTCGATATAACTTACAAACATTTAAAAACAATGTACATTGAAACATGTCTTTTTTTTCTTCTAAATTTTCTTCGCCCGCGCTGTGTACAAAGATTTTAAGGGTACACAAACCCCTTGAACGCGCTCTCAATAGAAAAAGAAAAAAAAAAAGAAACGGGGATCCAGCTTTCAGTCGTAGAAGACGTGGTGGCATGCCTCTCAAATCCAGTGAGTTCAAAAACTCTGTTGGATAATTTACATCTTCGTTGGCATTGCAAACTGTATCGACCGATTTGTATGATACCAAGTCACCTGGCAACGACTGCTGTATCTTGAAGTTTAAATCGTCGACGTCCACATTTTTTGCTGCTAAAATGGCTCTTTCTGCCAGCCACGCATGATTTATGTATTGTGTGCGTACATCGGGGAATATGCGGTCAATGAGAGCATTTTGCGAATCAACGATTGTGCAGAAATCGGTGGGTAATTTTATGCAGCCAGTATTTTAATGGACAGCCACTTTTCCATCGCCGATATCTAACAATTGTTTCGAGATTGTGTCAGCGGATGAATCTTGTAGCATTTGGAGCGCATGCTTATTTTGAGATGGACTTTTCTAACATTACACCACAGTAGCGATGATTTCAAGGAAGCGTTGATCTCATCGGCGTACGTTGAACGTTGAATGACGGGAAGTGTTTGTCTGAAATCACCTGAAAAGAGTAACAGAGTACACCCGAATAGTTTGTCGTTGTTTTTTATATCTTTGAGTGTTCTGTTCAACGCCTCAAGAGAATGTTTGTGTGCCATAGTGCATTCATCCAAGATGATAATTTTGTATTGTTTCAGCACTGTGGCCATCGACGATTGTTTTTTTATGTTGTCTGGGTTATTTTGAATATTCAGAGGTAATTTAAAAGCTGAATGAGCTGTTCTGCCTCAATCCAATAAAGTTGCTGCAATGCCTGATGATGCAAAGGCCAATGTGATGCCATTATTTGATCGTATTTCGTCGAGAATTTGCAAAATGAGTAATATTTTGCCAGTTCCACCTGGTGCATTTAATCTAAAAAAAAAAATGAGTCTCAGATAGAAGCACTCTGTCTACCTTGGATTGATTGTATGTATATACTCGGCCCAAAGTGTTTGATTTGAATAGGTTGGGGCACGCATCAATTGGTGTGCCTTGCTTGCGTGGCATCCATATTTTTGTTTGATTCCATGTGAAATAGTGTGGTACTTCGGAAGAGAATAGTGTCCGTGAAAAGGCACCGTATCCGCACGTTTACACAGTTCGAAAAATTCGGTGAGTGTAGTTTTTGGTAGATTCATTGCACTCTCAACTGCTGTCTTGTTGGTGAAAAATACGCTCTGGCCGTTCTCCAGATGGACGGCTAAATGTATAACTGCTGGGTCCCGTTCTTGAATTGGGAAACCATAGATATGCCAGGCAGCTTCATTGGAGCTGATGTACCGGCCAATTTGGTAGCTCATTATTTCGTCGTTGTCATTCAATCGAGGAGCATTCACATCGGTATTCCGAATTTGAAACTCAGCTTTATTCACATGCTTGCAAACGTATTTTATGGACTTCACCTAACTGCAGAACTCAACATTAATATGAGCATCGAATGTTTTGCTCAACAGAGGTGAATATGGTCAATGATTGTCAACGTCTGCGTTGCTGATATTTAGCGAGTCCGCCATTATCAGTATGTCTTCAACGATATATTGGATATCCGTCGACGTTTGTCATCGTATCGTTGCTGATTTTTTTAGAAAAACGCTTTGTACATTTTCCGTCTCCCATGCAAGGCGATAAATAATTTAGATCACCGCATGGGCCATGAATCATGTTTGTGGTAACAATATCGAACAGTTGTTGTTCAGTAGACGGATCTGGAATTTCCGGGAAAATTACGCCATCGATTTCCTCAGGGCGTATTTTGTCGACTAACCAAATCAAAATGTGCGCATGAGGTAATTCTCGCTTTTGCCATTCAACCGAATACATCCAGCAACGTGTGCGATCGAATACGTGTGATTTTGTAATGAAGCTCATTAATGACTTCAATTTTTGTTTGAGCACACGTTCTGTAATGTCATGATGATGCATTTCGTTTTGGCAAGGCAATAGCAAAGATGCAATGTCCTGCCAATTTGGATTACGTGTAAACGAGATAAATAAACACGGTCGTCCGCACTAGCGCACGAAAGTCATAGCATCCTGTATGTATTCTTGCATATGACGTGGATTGCATACGTGCGATGATGGTAGAATGGTGGAGTTACCAATTTCGGCGGTGTTGACGTTGCTCATGACAGCGTGTCGCAAGTGAATGTATGGTATTCTTCCGCACGCAGCTTTTGCTGGTTGTGTCGTAGGAATCGCAGTCGTTCGTTCTCTACCCTCGCGTACAAGTCGACCATGAATTGTTGACACAGCTCATGAAATTGCAGAATGACGTTGTCCTGGCCGCGTCGAATCATCTTACGATACGCATAAAAATACATCGAGCTCACTTTCTTGTTTGTTCCGGCTCCTGTAACAACAAATTCATAAATATTAATTCAAAATGAGTATTGATGTTCATACTCAGATCCCCTGTGGCGGGATCTCATTGGTTAATGTTTATGCAATATCCGTGTTTCTTGTTTAAATTAACAGGGGTGAATAAAACTACCGATCTCCAATACGTTATAAATTGTTTTGTGTTTTATTGCTCTTAAAGTTTTCCTTTTATACGAGTATGTTAATTGACATTTCAATGATTTCGATATTTATTGCATGAAAGTTAACAATGATAAGTTATGTTTACATATGTTTACACGCCGATATACAATTTAGGTTAACTCAAATTTAGTTGGTTGAACTTAATTTCCAACATTCTCCCCTGCCGTGAACTTTTTCGCAAAATTCCAAGTGTCGTCTTTTTCGGTACTGGAACACTCTGTGGCTCGGAATCTACTACCTTTTGATACGAGTGCACATGCAAAGAGAACAAATGTAAGAAATGTATGAACACATATGGTATAATTAATAAGAGCAACCCTATACATGTATTCGTTAACAATGCCGATGATCAATGTTGGATAATTTGATTATACTCTCTTCACTGTCGCTCAAAACGTTATTATAGTGTCGGTTCCATCGCTGTTTTCTTTCTTGTCGTTTTGATGTAGGGAATCGATTGTGTAAATATAAGTAACAGTGGTGATTGGACAGTGAAGAGCAGTGAAGTGCGTGGTTTCAACTCGAATTTTTTTTGTACGAAATAATTCCAGGTGAGATTTATTTTATTTTATCATAATTCTGAAATCTATTGTTTAAAAATATATTTGGAGTGTTGTGTATTATATTTTTAAGAAAAGGGATATGCTCCGGTGGCTGTATGGAGAAAGTTTACGCACTTTACCGATGCATGCTAGACTAGAAATATTTTGTTAATGTGTGTTGTACGCGTTTTGTCTTGATTTTAAAGTGAGTGAAGTGTGATTATTATTTCAATATGTAAATAATTATGTGTGAATCAATGAGGTGTTGATGAAATATATTTTGTGGATGGATAAAAGTATAATTTTAGTTCTTTTGAATGGACGGATATATGTGTTGCGTGGGAGAAATGATGGCTATTGTATATGTGTGTGAGTGTGTGTAATTGGGAATCAATGGGTGTTTTTTTTTCGTTGTACGAGGGTGGGTCAATAAGTCCGTGATAATTTTATTTTTCAACGTAGTCTCCCTTGAGCTCTATACACTTTGTCCAACGCTTCTCCAATTTTTTTATCCCTTCCAAAAAAAATGATTTGTCGGGGTCCTCAAAATAGGCCTTTGTTTGCGAGATGACTTCATCATTGGAGTCAAATCTTTTTCCACCAAGCCATTTCTTCAGGTTTGGGAACAAGAAGTAGTCGCTCGGAGCCAAATCTGGAGAATAGGGTGGATGAGGGAGCAATTCATAGCCCAATTCATGGATTTTTGCCATGGCAACTGCACATGTGTACACCCTTGCATTGTCTTGGTGGAAAAGAACTTTTTTCTTGGCCAAATGAGGTCGTTTTTTTTTCAAATCGTCATTGAATCGGTCCAATAAGTTGGCATAATATTCCCCATTGATTGTTCTTCCCTTTTGAAGGAATCAATGTGGATTATCCCGCGTGCATCCCAAAAAACAGTCGCCATAACTTTATTGGCTGACAAACCCACCTTGGCCTTCTTTGGCGCCGATTCACCCTTAGAAACCCACTGTTTTGACTGTTGTTTGTTCTCTGGTGTGTTGTGATGGATCCATGTTTCGTCCACGGTTACAAAACGGCGCAAAAACTCCTCCATATTGCGATTAAACAACGCCAAACCTTCCTGTGAAGTTGTTACACGATTGCGTTTGTGGTCGACTGTGAGCAAACGCGGCACCCATCTTGCGGAAAGCTTTCTCATGCCCAAGTGATCATTCAGAATTGAAACCACTGAGCCATGCGAGATCCCTACGCCTTCCACAATCTCTCGCACTTTCAATCTTCGGTCGGCCAACACCATATCTTGAATTTTTTCGATTGTTTCGGGTGTAGAGACCTCAACTGGGCGTCCAGGACGTTCGGCATCTTCAGTGCTTGTACGGCCACAACGAAATTCAGTAAACCACTTTTTTACCATTGAAATCGATGGTGCAGAGTCCCATAGTATTTATCAAGCTTAGCCTTAGTCTCGGTAATGGTTTTTTTTCGCAAGAAATAATGCTTAATAAGCACACGAAATTCACTTTTTTCCATTTTCTCCTCAAATTAGTGAGTAGTCTGATAAAAATAGCTGTCAAACACAAACTGACTGACGCAGCAAGTTTAAATTTTGACAGGAGTCAACTGACAGATGCGTGTTGACAGGAGCAGTGTTGCTGTTTCAGTAAAGAGTTCAGAAATTCAAAAAGTCACGGACTTATTGAACCGCCCTCGTAGCTATGGGTATGTTTTGCTATGGATGAATGTAATATGTAAAATTATGTGTTGAATTGTGCAGTCGAATTCGACGGCTTATTTTAAGTTGAAGAAAGAAATTATAAGGCTGTTGATATTGGTTTGGATGAAAGAAAATTATGTGTGTGATAATTTTGGGTTATTGAATGAGAAAGAGAATTGAATAATTAGATGTTGATTGCTATTTTGTTGTACGACAGATTTGTTTGGTGAGATATGTTATTATTTGCATTTATATTATTGCTTGTTCTTGTAATTTGTGGTATGGCAGCAGGCAGAACTTTTGAATTGGCCGTTTTAGCTCTCGGTTCTGTGTTTTAAAGTAACCACTCGTATTAGGTTGTCTTTTACGGGGTGTGTATCGGTAATTCGTCCTAAACACCACATCGATGGTGGTAGCCTCTCATCCCTTATTAGAACCAGATCACCTACGGAAGGCAGTTGCTCTGTGTGAGGCCATTTCGGTCGCTGTTACAGGCGCTTCGAGTATTCAGAGTTCCACTTCTTCCAAAACAACTGTTTTAGTTTCGGTTCCATCGGCCTAGGCAACCCAGCTTTTCTTGTTCGTGATCAGGATAAGGAATATGTTGAAGCGGTTGTCCGATGAGGAAGTGTCCAGGTGTGAAAATAGTGAGGTCGTCCGGGTCATTTGTGATGGGACATAGAGGTCTCGAATTTAAACACGCTTCTATCTGTGACACAAGCGTGGAGAGCTCCTCAAAGGTAAAGGTCTGATGTCCAACGATGCGTTTTAGGCGGTGCTTTAATGATTTGACTACCGCTTCCCATAGTCCACCGAAATGAGGGAAACCAGGAGGAATAAAGTGCCACCTTATGCCTTGGTTTTTTATATTTTGTGCGATTCCCTTCCAGTCTATCATGACTTCCCTCAACAACCTTTGTAACTTCGTATTAGCTCCGGCGAAGTTGATACCGCAGTCACTATATGTGTTTGTATACAGTCCTCTTCTTGCCACAAATCTTTGTAGAGCTGCTAAGAAGGCTTGAGAGGTCAGGTCACTGACGAGCTCAATATGAATGGCCTTCGTTGCCAAACATATAAATATGACGAAATATGCCTTAAAGGTCTTGGCATTGCGACCTTTCCAAGCCCTTACGTCAATCGAGCTTGGGTAGTCGATTCCGGTGCTGGCGAATGGTTCCGGCACGCGAACCCTTGGAGCTGGTAAACTACCCATTAGTTGTTTCGATGCCTTGGTTCGAAACCTGAAATAAGTTATACACGAGTGGATACATTTTTTTACCGCATTTTTTATGTTGAGTCCCCAGTTTCTTGGGCGTAGATGAGATATCACTTGCTGAGTTCTTCCGTGAAGTGTCCGGTTGTGAGCGTCGAGGATTAGCAGCTTAGTAAAGTGGTGGTTACCACGTAGTAGGATTGGATGTTGTTGGTCATACGATAGGGTTGAGTTTTGCAGTCTTCCTCTAACTCGCAAAATTCCTTCTGAGTCGATGAAAGGGTTTAAGGAATTTAGGAACTTCCTGCTTCCTTTTGTTTGAAGCTCAGTTATTTGGGTTAAGAATATTTCACCTTGGACATTGCGGATTCCTACTGTTCAGCTTCTTCGCTTGAGTCACTAAAACCATGAATTTCTAGGACCGTTTGGCTGTTGTGTGTTTGAACCGCCTTGGAATTTGGATGTGTGTGCCTCACCGTTGATGAAAGAATCGTTTCGGAAGTTTCGGAAGATACAATATATTCTGAAAAGAAAAGGAATCTTGCAAGGGAAACCATTTTATGCCTAAGGCCTTAACATGATCTGTAGCTCCTAGAGGTAAAGAAAAATCTGGTTCCCGATCACCTTCTGGAATTTGGTGTAGCAGTTGGTCGCGGTTGCTTGTCCCCTCTCTGAATCCGCTCCCGATATGAAGTCATCGACGTACATATCATCGACTACTAGCTTGGAACCGATAAAAAATGTTTGCCTCTCATCGGAAGCTAGCTGTTTGGTTGTACGAATGGCAAGATGTACCGAATGTGACAGTCTCTAATCGAAATACCTTAATTGCCTCCCGAGTGTTGTCGCACCAAAAAGTTTGTAAAAGAAGTCGGGATGATTACGCACGGATTTCCCTTGTTGGCGTAGTGCAGGGTTTTTCTCGAAACGTCTCTTCAATTGAAGAAACCAACGTAGGGCTCCTTCTCTCGAGGATCCCAACGCAGGATAATTTACTTCCCTGAATGGCAGGGATACTTGAAAACGTCCGTCCGACTTTCTTGTTGTGTGCGAAGCGAAATCTTCTTCACAAGCTTTGTCATGGCAAATTGAGCCTCCTCAATTTCCTAAAGTCTTCGCATTTGTTGGTCAATGTTAACCACCGTTAGTGCTCTGCAGAGTACTATCCAGACAAGCTCTGTCTTCTGAGCAATTGGTAAGGTCATCTCTTCATCTCGATATGCGGGGGAACACGATTTCGGAATAGACATCGCTACCTAAGAGGAAATCTATTTCCCCTGGTCTGTAGAAGAAGGGATCTGCTAGTTTTAAACCCCTTAAGTGGTTCCATTTGTCGACAGTCAATTGGTGGGCCGGAAGAAGACTAGTGTGGGGTTTGAAAACGAGTGCTTGGATGTGGCACTCGAAGTTCGAGTTGAGTGACCCGAGAGTGATATTTACCAGGTTGTGGCATTCTCCGCTCCTGACCTTCCCCAACCCCGAGACTTCGACTAATGTTTGCCGTGTTCTCATATTGAGCAGTTACACCGCTTCTTCTGTGATGAACTTCGCTGCCGACTCTGGATTTATTAAAGGCTCTTAGGTGCATGTCTCCTCCTGTTGTCTTGACCTTTACCAATGCTGTCGCCAGTAGCACTTTTGTGTTGGGTTGATGGTGATTGTGAAATGTGTTCGCCGATGGGTTGGTATTGGTGTTGATTTGTTTACGGCCGGTTAGTATAAACTCGGGAACGTTTGAGTTTACTGCTGAAACCTGATAGGATTGGGCTTGATTTAAGGGCTTTGTGTGTTGAGTGGAAGCTTGGGTGTATTGTGAGGTTCGAATGGACTGTATTGAGTTATATGAATTGTGAGAATTGTGTGAATTGTAGTTGGAAGTGTGAGCTATGGGTTGTGAGTGTGCATTTGTGTTTTTTTTTTTTTTTTTATAATTTACGCGCGCCTAAGGGGTTATGAATACCCTTATACTGTTGCCAGGGCGCTGGCGGAAAGATAGAAGGAGTAGAAAGGAAAGCATTGTTGTGATGTAGTGGTTTGAAACTCAGGTGTGTTTGGTTTCAATATTGACCCTCCAGGGGTGGGAAGTCCGAATAGGACGGAGAGATTTTCTTCACTCGGAATGATTCAGGTTGGGAATTGTAACGGTTGTTTTTGTGCTTGAAAACTCTACAACAGCCAAATCTACATGTCAGTGTTATGCCTTCACACGCAGATTTTTCTGACTGAGTTCCAATTACACAAATGAAAGCTTGTTATGGCTAGGATTCGAACCTTGACCCTCCGAGTGAGAAACACCTGCTAATACCACTACACCACGGCCACCCCAATTGTATAAGAATTGCTGTTGTATTGTGTTGAGTTATGATGGTGGTGCAGAGAATGATGAGGCTGCTGGCAAAAATAACAGCGGATCCTACTAGAACAATGAGATGTGGAGTGGCTGTACGCGAAACAATTTTCGCAAACCCCTATGTACGTTGCGAGAGTTTTCACAGCGCTAACTCGAGACTTCTATCTTTGATTGATAGATTAATCTTAGTTGATACGACTTACTTTGCTTTTAATTTAGACTATCGAATATAGTCTTTACTAAGAAAGAATGACGAGCGAGCGAAACGAGCAAAAAAAGGCGATCTTTTCTTTAATGAGTTTTTCAAGCAACTAACTTTATTACGAAATGTGACATGATAAGTAAGCGGTCTTCTCTACGTATGTAATTTAAACATCGAATAAAATAAATATGGTGGTCACCGCGATTGGCGGTGAATTCAAAATTTCTATGTTTTCTACAAAGTGTTATAATTATAAATATTCCAGAATGAATTCTTAAAACAATAACTACAGCTTACGATTGTGAGGGTATAAAATTCAAATTTTTATAAATGTATGTACACGTATATACGAGTATCTAGCATTTAACACCCTATCTTTCTTATACTACCAAGCCGTGCACCTATACCCATTTTGAAAAAGTGTTTACATTTTCGCAAAGAATGTTCTCATTTCGAATTCCTACCGATTGAACCCTTTGACCTTGCTGATCTACGACCTCTAAGGTACGGAATCTAGCTTTTAAAAACTCGGCAAACTCCTTAAAGTTAGGCAAATCTCTCGTGTTTTTTGACGAACCTAATTTTTCTTCCCACAGTTGCTGAGTGATTACGGGAAGTTTCTGCAAAATACAATAAATCAGGATGGAATGTTCAACAGGTAGCTCTAGGTTTTGGAATGCATGGCGACATTCAGTAGATGTGTCCAAAAGGTTTCTTAACCCTGCTGCGCTCTCGTTTTGTAAGACCGCTTGCCCGGAAAATAATTTCCGCGTTGACAAGAATTCGTTTGTGATCATAACGAGAGGCTAGGATTTCCCAAGCCTTCTCATAATTCCCGCTGTCTATTGATAAATGCTGCAAAAGACGATCTGCTTCATCCGCCAAACTAGATTTCAGGTAGTGCATTTTTTCAATTTCGGAAAGCGACTTATTATTATGAATGAGTTATGAAAACAGGTCGTGGAAAGGCTTCCAGCTTTCATGATTTCCCGAAAACGTAGGTAAATTTATTTTTGTAACCGTATAACATTTTTATCTGATGTTATATTGGTTTTTGCAGAACTTACCGGAGCACCGGATTGTTTTTTGATTTTGCCATATTATCTAGCAGATCTGTACGGTATTCAATGTAAATTTCCTCGATGTTTTGAAATAATTCTTGAATCTCTTCTTCTGTTGCGGAATCTTTTGTTTGAACAGCTGAAGCACTGGCAATGTTGCACTCCGAACTAGCTTTGTAGTTCTCCTCTTGGATGGACAGCCTTGTGTTTAGATAATTCCACGATCTACCCTTCATCGAATGTTTCGCTAAATTTTCTTTATCTTTTGTTATCTGATGTAACAGATTTTTAAGCAATTTGTTCGCACTCATCGTGAAGGGTTCGAGCTGGAAAAAAAATTCACAAAAATCAGAAAAGAAACCCAGGTAAATTCTATTTCAAAGGATAAAAACTTACGTTAAATTAATTTTTTGGTTTTGCTGAAACGGGGATTGAGATCTAAGAATCGTATTCTGTTGCCCTGAAAGTGTACCGTGTCCAACGGTGTACCAGACTATTCCTTCAATGGATAGAACGGATCCCATGGTGCACTCAGTTCGAGCGGTTAATTCAATGGATCCCACGGTGCAGACACAAGAATCCAGGAATGTACGCAATCCAGCGGTAAATTTTTAACGGCTCCTGTGTTCTTAGATTCACAATTATATTTACATCAATTTTATATAAAATTTATTACACGGCGCTTTTGAATTTCTTTAATTTTTTCACAACTGTATAGTTCTAGTTTCTATGTATTAATATTTGATTTTGTTTGGTAATTTTTAATTTTTTTTTTAACCTTTTACAACCACCTAAGTCTTTATATAATTTGTTAAACGATGAAAAAAAAACTGTTGATCACAATCCGTTTTATTCGTGGATCGAGAAGGACCAATGTTTCTTGTTTAAATTAAAAGGGGTGAATAAAATTACCGATCTCCGATACGTTATAAATTGTTTTGTGTTTTATTGCTCTTAAAGTTTTCCTTTTATACGAGTATGTTAATTGACATTTCAATGATTTCGATATTTATTTTCTTATTTTCGTAGTTAACAATGATAATTTATACCACGTTTACACATCGATATACAATTAAGGTTAACTTAAATTTAGTTGGTTGAATTTAATTTCCAACAATCCGTCTTGTCCCTTCCAGAAAATTTGCGGATATTGGAGAGCGTCGTATGAACAGTGTGTCTGGGCGATAAAATTCCCGATTATTGCTTCTTCTACGAATCACAATTTCTTGAAGGATTTCAATAATTTATTGCGCTCAGGCAAATTGAGGTTATTGCAGCCGCAACGTGCATCCATGCGATTGGATAGTGCGCGTTCGGATCCACACGATCGATGATAGATTTGTAAAAATTTATGTTGTTCCTTTCGCATTGGCAAAAAGGAGCCCACTTTGTGGTATACTTGGTATTTGATTTTTAACGTTGAATTGAATTGTTGACCATTTGCCTCAGTATTGGCAACTATTTTTGTTGCTCCGACTGACGTCATTTGGAAGCATGAATTAAATCTGCGAATGGACTTCAGGAACAGGTTTGAATCTGGATCCGTTCCGGTGGGCAAGCCGTTCAATTGTTCTGGTGGTGTCTCAATTTCTGGTGGTTGCACTTTTCCTGATGCGCAACCCATGCCGGCTGACCCATGTTTGAATTTGAGCGCATGGCAATGGGGACATTCTTTGTGTATAGCGCCAATCAGCAGTTTCGGATGAGCGGAGTAACCAAA
Source organism: Volucella zonaria (assembly GCA_963966105.1). Classification (NCBI taxonomy): domain Eukaryota; kingdom Metazoa; phylum Arthropoda; class Insecta; order Diptera; family Syrphidae; genus Volucella; species Volucella zonaria. The sequence continues at coordinate 40,751,561 of OZ014533.1, read as the reverse complement.
ATCTGGCTCTTATTCGATTGCGAGACGAAGGAACGAAGGCTCGATGTACTTGTCGGTCATTTACTCTGTGTGTGTCAATTACGAACCGGTGAGTTTGTCTCCGTTCCAATTGTCGTTGTTAATTTGATTAAGATGCACGCGATTGCGACATGCTCACACTCACATTTACATTATCTTGTTGGATTTGTTCGCCTGTTCTTTCTGCTCTACTAAATATTTCGCATGTTTGTTGCTTTATTCCTTCGACAGCCTAAATGGGCTCCCTTGCGTTTTGCTGACATTTTTCACTGTAACGCACACACAACTAGACCAAGTTGTTGTATTTAGATAAGGCCTTTATAATCTGATAGTTTATTGTAAACAATTTTAGTATTTTACTAACCTTTCACAGTCACAAAACACGTAGATATTTCTTGTAAATTAAAATAAATCGTGGAAAATTTTGAATGCACTGCGTTGCGATACATAACACATGCGGAATGAAATGTCAAAATGACGCGATACTTCACGTCAATGAATTGCGCATTTGTGGATGGATGAAAGATGGATGAAAGATGGATGAAAGATGGATGAGGCGGACGTAGCGCCATGTGCCATTCAACAACATAAACAATTACGTTCTATTTGAAAAACGGACGACGGTTAAATTATTAAATCGCAATTAAAAAATGGTGGTGGGGGTAGGAGGGTGAAAATTGGGGGTTATATTTATTTTTTGAGGCCAAATCTAAAAAAAATACAAAAAAAATGTTCTGGATAGGGACACCTAGCGGTATAAAATCTACTTTAGGACCTATTCTCATAGAATACATAGAATAAATTTCATAAAAATCGAATTAAGAATTTCGTTACATTGATTTCTACTATATATTGGTCGTTTATTATTATTTCCATCAAACTTTTACTTGGAATCCTAATAATCTCTACTATGTATTATAAAATTGTAATAAAGAAGCGTTTATACATTGAAGATATTTTCCAAAAAAAAACATTTGTGTTATGTCATATGGATGCGTTTATACCCAAAATAATTTTTTTTAGAGTTTTTGTCCACTTGTCTTTTTAAGCATTACAAAAGAACAGCTAAACCGGGGTTTCCACTGTTCGATAACCCATTTCCCAATTGAAAAACCAACCCAACTTAAAAATTCAATATGCTTCATTACCATAGGTTGAAAAGAGTCCATTTCAAATAAAAAACATTTCAAAATAAAAATATTTTAAAAGTTTGAACTGTTATTACATCTATATGTATGTATATGCGAATATGACGTTCTCAGCTCGTGAATTCCGCTGATTCCTTCTAACTCCAATTCCCTACCCCCCTCTGCTTCGCCATGACCGTCAACAAGTCGAGGGGACAGGCGCTATAAACGGTCGGGGTAGACTTCCGAACGCATTGCTTCACCGGCGCACGCTGGGACCAAAGTAGGGCAAACAAGCCCAAAACTAATTAAATATTGTTTTATGTATTAAAATGAAAGAAAAATGTGTGAAGATATTTTATAGTTCAACTCCAAACATATTAATGACTTCACTATCAAACATTTTTTTGTCGTTTACTGGTATTTTTCGTATTAAGATGATGAATGGGTCCGACGAAATCAATAGACGATCCATAACATCAGTGACGTTGTCAGCTCTTGTCGTTTTTCTGGTGAAAAATTCTCCGTAAGATTTGAAGTCTTTATTGCGGGCTCCTTGGGCTTCTTCACTTAACATGTCGATATATAACAGATCCATGAATAAGTATCTTGTGAAGAGTTGGTGCCATAGGCATCCAAGGATATAGCTTCACATACAAGCAAGCCGTCTCAAAACAATACTGTTCAAGTTTTTCTGAATTTATATTATATCCGCCTGAAATTGCTTGAAAGATTATGTAAATTCTTCTAAATATCTGGACCGATATTTGTTATATGGGAAGAAACAATGTGATTTTGAAAAAATGTTCGAGCTACATTGCAGTCATTTGAGTTTCCAAAGCCCGGCTTTGGTTTGTCTATAATTAGTGAGAGTTGGTTCTCAAATTTTTCTTGAATATTCTTCTTTGTTTTCTCAACTAAGTCTTTATTTTCTTTAGATAAGCCCCAAGTGAGTGTTGGTAATTTATAACTCAAGTGCAGCAATGACTCAAACAGTCTTATCCAGGCATGTAATACACAAATACCAAATGAAACAAAATTGGTTTTGATAGGTCTCTGGCAAATGCTTTCCAAATCATTAAAATCTTTGGAAGTATACGTGACATTTCATACTAGATTTTGTTTCAGAAAGTGTGTTACATATCTTTCCATCTACCATAGTAAACATAGTTTGATGTGTAGCAAAAAACTTTTGACCATTATTTCTGTTGGTGTCAGCGCTCCTATTTGACAGTCTACATTTTCTTTTTCGGCCAGTGTTAATTCGGCTGTTTCTTTTTGGTATTCAACACTTTTTGGCTGACAGAATCTTGGGGAAGACGGTTTGGGGTTTTGCCACAAAACTAAATTTTCTCCATTTGTTAGACGTACTGGAACAACACAAGCCAAAAATATGGTTGAATTCCAAAACGTCAAAAAAATGCCCATCACGACTGCATACTGCGATCACGATGCATTTAATATGTGATGGTTTTTAATATTTGACATTTTGGAATGACATCTGATGAAAAGTAATTTCTTCAATATTATCTACTCGACAGTTGATTACTTGTTTTAAACAGCAATAATGTCCACAAAACTAATAACAAAGATAGCTTTAAAAAACTACATTAATAACTTTAGCTCATACAGTGGCAACATATACAAGCACATTGTAATTATGAAGAGAAAACAATTTTATCGGAGAATATCTTCAATTTCGACAGTCAAACAAAAGTTATAAGATCCTATCCCGATGACGTATTTTTTTACTAATTTCAGTATGAATAAAACTACATTTTCAGTGAGTTAAGTGAAATCAAAAAATGCTACAAATACTCTATTATATTTAATTTTTTCGAATTCTGTAAGGCACTTAAAGCACTTTGTTCGTTTACACTAAAAGATATGAAAACGTTTTTTCGTTCGTTTCGTGAATGTAGTTACTGTCAGCCAGGAGTGGAATCAACAGGGAAAAGTTGGGTTTAATTTACGTTGAAAACAACGGTTTCATTTGGGTGGATGAAACGAAAATGGTTTTTGGTTTTCTCGCAGTACATGATTATAATTTCTCGTTAGTGCTTCTTATTAGTTGGTTAACCAGTTTTTTAACTAGTTATATTTCTTTAAATAACTGTTTCATTTCGTTAACACAAAAGCCGAAAACGACCCACCTCTACTGTTTACTTCAATCTTCAATATATCTCGTTTTAGGTTCAACATATTTTCTGAAAACTGTATAAAACATTCCTCTTACCTCGGTCCATTGCCAATTAAGTTTAGTTTTTTTATAAATAAAAAAATACACTCAAAAAAATTATTAGAATATCTTCAATATCACACCACTTTCTCTTCACAACTTTGAACACGTTGATTGCACACAGTAGTTGATACTAAAATGATGTTATACTTACCAAATGAAGTAAGAGAACCTATAATTACGGAAAAATAAAAAAAAATTGATAGCAGTTTTAATTTGAAATTTTGAGTTTTGGGCACTCTTCTTATACAGGCGGCCCCAGTGTGCGGCGGCCAACTCTACGTCACTGGTTTGTTTTGATTAATGTTTTCATCTGCGGGGAGTGAATCCACTTCACGCCCAGCGTTTCTGTTCACTGAACAATGTAACATGGCTGTTATGACGTAAAACGTGGAACCAACGAATTAAATATACGAGTACTAATATAAATTCAATACGATTTTAGTTGCCGGGAAAGATGTTTGCCCTTCGGGCCCCGGGCGGAATTGAACGTCTGGCCGTTCGATTGAGAAGCCAATACACTACCACTTGCAACACGGGCACCCACTAAAAGTCTTATTTATTAAAAGCCTATGTAATATTCTGAGTAATATTCAACCGTCAGAGACGTTTTATCAATCAACGTGAACAAAATTGCGGGTATAAGCTACTCGTACTTACCCGCAAGCTTATACGAATGTGGAATTTTCAATCCTGGAATTGAATTTTAACACTCCTACTATCACGTGTTTCAGCTCAGTTGCACTAACACCTAATTACCAATGCTATGCTATCTAGGATCTGGGAAATTTTTTCTTCTAAGATTTTTAATTGGAGTACTTAATCTGTATTTAGCTGCTTCAATATAGTTCGTTTTCCATTGGCTGTTAGGTCTTCATTGCTTGCTGGCAGTTTATGTAATGTTTTTAAGATCAGTTATTTTTAGTTTGAGAAACACTGTAAACATACGGGGTATTCTTGTAATAATTGTGTATCCATTTGTTTTAGTCTATATCTTGGTTTATTTTTATAGCAAATAGCTTAGTTCATAATTTTTGACAAGTATTATAATATTTTTCTCTTTTCCTGGTAGCATTCCCTATTCTGTGTTAGTTTTCCTTTTCGTGTCTCTACATCTTTAACTGAACTTGCAAGGTCCGCAAACATTGCTTCTTCAGGAGTAACTGTAAATGGTCTATATTATTATATTTTTTTATTGCCCTGTGTACTTTTTGGATAAGCGTAACATCAAATTTTGTCATAACTATCGGTATTTCTTGTAACGTAGAATGATATATTGCCTGTATAAGCATTGGGTTTAGTAAGTTGAAGTTCGACTTATTGTTCTCTTAAAAATTCGTTAAACTGTTCTGACTTAAACTCATTGTCTGTTTTAACTTTTAAAGGTTTCCAGAACTTGGAAAAATGGTCCTCTAATCTTCTTTGTCCAGTTCCTGCTTGGCAGAAAGTAAGCGTATGTTATTAATTAGTCCGGCAATTTCTTTAATTAAATAAGAGAAATATATTTCATTCTTTAAGCTGTGATACATCTCTATTATACCGGTATGAGCACTTTCATGGGTATGGTATAGGAAGATTTCTTTATGTGAATCTTTTAATGCTTTCCCTTGCTTTTAACACGTTCACTGCTAACACGAAACCCAAACCATCTTCTCACCCTGAACGCGTTTTTTACGTAAAACGGTGTTACTTGAAACTTCAAACGGTCTGAAGGGCTTCAAGGATGTTCAGAGCCACCATCTCTGCAAACTGACGTATATGTGAAGGGATGGAAGGCACTTAACCTCCTCACGCAGCACGTGCGTTACCAGCACGTGGATAAAATGGTCTATCAGGCAGCATCTGCATGATCAGCATATGACGTGTTAATGTTACCTTAATAAATTTGATTTGTTTGTGAGTTATATCAATAATTGTTGTATATTATTAAACTCGTGATATAAGAGTTCCATATAAACTCTTATAAATCTGTCCAATAGTCTTTTTCGCTTGTCATATTAATATACCTGTAGACTACGCGTTTGTTGTGTAGTATCTCTACTTCTTTGTCCAGCGCCTAACAAACGAAAATTCAATCACTTGTTGTCTTGCAAAAGTGTGCTATAAGGAAGGTGTGTAGTGCTAACCGTTTATGGTGTTATTTAAAGAACTGAAAATTCTGCCAGTTAGACATCTACATACATATACTACTACAAAGTCCCAAAAATATTCTTTATGAGCGGTGGCTACATTCAAAGCCTAATCTCTGACAAACATAGTTTGCATAGCAATTAAGCTCCGTTGTTAGCATTCCTACTTTTCGAACATCTCATTATAGAAACTCTTACCCAGTTGTGCGCTGCAAACTTTTTAATAGACTTCCGGCGCATTGTCCGAATTTTTAAACAAAGTTCAAACAACATCTTTTTGATTTTGATCATGAACAACTTGGATAACAATAGTATGTACCTAAAAACCAAATAAAAACAAAGAAAAGGAAAGAAAAGGAAAAACTATTTTATATATGTATGTATTATGTTCATTCCACATCATTTTCACATTATTTTTAAATTTGTTATTTCACTTCGAAGTTTTTCTGTTAAGAATTATTGTTTTGAATATTTTTTTAATGAGGTGGCATTTATCACAATTTAGATTTGTTAAAAAAAAATGCCACTAACTATTCGTTATTAATTGTTATGGAAACCTAAGTAAACCCAATTATGAAAATATGTTAAAAAATATATACATAAATAATGAATAAAAAAAAGAAGATAGTTTTCAAATGCATTCTTAATAAGTGCCATTCAAAATATGTAAATAAATCAATGAATTGGTTCTTAAATGCTGGTAGGTATATGAAGACATAGGAAGGATATATTTTTTTTTATGTTAACTACGCGTCCCATCCCATGTGCCATTCCTGTTGAGATATTTTTTTCTCTTGAATTACTACGAGCTCATTAATGACAACATCTCTTTGGGGATTTTGCCATTTAAATCTTTTATGCATTTCGCAGAGATACGCTCGTTTCCACCTAGCCCAAAATGACTTCAAATTCGTTGGCAATGATCTTAATTACCCCCACCAAATTGGTGCCATTATGCGAGTAAATGCACCCACGTCTGCAGCAAACCTGTTCAATGCTGCGGTGAATGATTCAGCGGTGAGATCGCTAATATCTTATAGCAAAGGGACCAGTAAATACGAGTCCTATATGCGCGAATGGTAGAGGAATTACAATTCTTTCAACCGATAAGGTCGCCATTAATTTAGTCCTAAGTTGTCTTTCGTGGATAGTATGGAACATTTGAAGCATAATAAAAATGAAACTATTCTACATCTGTATACTTTTTTATTACGATAATCATCCTTGGTAATCAGTTTTTGTAATTACAGTAATTTTGAGCACATACGTTATTTAATAAACTTTTAAAAACAAAAAAAGTAAAACAAATCCCACCACCCCATCTTGCGCCCATAGGAGGTAAGCCTCTAATTCTGTACAAAGCTCGCACACGGATGTGGTGTTAACATATTCATCCTCTAGACCGAGACAGCCGCAATGAATCCGTTCGCCAGGACTTGGCTTAGTGTCGTAATTGCAGAATTGACAGTACAATTGTGGTATTTGCTGCTACGCTACACTCTCAGTTGAGAGAGTATTTGTTGTCAATGAAGGAGGAAGGTCTCATTCAGAGAAGACTGAACTCTTAACTGCCTCTCCTGATTATTACGGAGCCAAGCTTGATCTGATTTAATTTAAATAACAAACAAAGTGGCACCAGAAATTCATTAGTTACCAGAATATTTTGTCGCTTAAGGCAATACCCCATATGTGCCCTTCAAACTAAATGAAAATAATGCACACAGTTACAAAGAAGTTCTTACTTATTGGCGAGATCAGAGACAGACGTGAAAAACTTTGAGTTGAAGTCGAACTACTATATTTATCGCAACAGACACGTTCGACCTAAACTTGGAATATCACAAGGGAATTTACAAAAATCAATTTTATTTTTCTCATAAAACAAAAACGTGGTTTCGGTTATGTGCCACTATGCACACTGATAGACCTACTACCCCGTCTTTCCCGTCATCCAGACTTACCTCCCTTACCCAATAAGCGGAATCCCGAATTCACACCGAATTAATCATATCACTAGCTGATTACCACCGCGAATTGAAAGTGAATGATAAAATTTGACAAGAAGTGAAGCGATATAAGAGTTGTAGGGTAATATGTAGTATAATCGGAAACCATCTTATTCCATAAGAATCAATCATTATCTTTTTGAGATTAAGAAGGAAACTTTTCTGAGATACATGTATGCATATCTTGTTTTAATAGTGAGTACTCATCTGGATAATGGAAATGTTGTGTACTTCTAATAATAAATAATTTTGTTTCGGAGCATTCCTTTTGAGTAATGGGTATTGACGTATACGAAAAATTACTTTTGATCGAGAATGGCTTCGGTGAAAAAAACCCAATGCATTACACATCACATGAAGCATATTTGACCACGATGAAAATCTTCCAATTAAGCTTTCAATATTGGGAACGACCATAGTAACGATGGCCTTAATCGGTCTTTGTTCTAAATCTTTTTGTGGCTTATATATAGTATTGATTCCGGCCAAGTAATTCTCTTTGTTTTTTTTAAGTACCTAACCCTGAAGAGGGTGTCACTACTCTTAAAATGCCGGGGCACGTGTTAAATTGGACAGGAAGAGAGAGAAATGTGTTTGGGCTCAATGGCTATTTCGCTGTATGTGTGGCATCCAACAGTTAATTGGCAGACTAAATTATTAGTGTAAATTGACTTGTATTTGTCAATTTGAATTTGTTGTATTTTAAACAACCATTTATCTCACGAGAATTTAGTTGCCTGAAAAAAAGTCTGTTGGGCACGGCTGGTATTGAACTCCGAACAATTCGATTTGGAAACCAATACACTACCACTTGAGCTACGGCCACACACGGTCCATTCCACCATAAATGGTTATGTTGGGGGTCAAGTGGAAGTGCTCCTCTGGTTGCTAAGTCAGCGGAATTATTTAGGTAACGGACATGGCGCCAATGAGATTTTGGGAAATGTGTTTGAATCTTAGATACACGATTAGCAACAAATATGTTCCATGTACATATGTAGGGGCTTAATAACCATGCTCAGAAGATTGTACTGTCAGTCTAGAGAAACACTTCATAATTTGTAATTTTTATTTATTTATTTTTTGGTATCAGTATCAAATTTAAATTTGCTATGTATAAAGATAAGAGCACTAGCAGCTAAGATTATCGGCTCCATTCTACAAACATTTATACATACGAGTAGAAAGAAAAAAAATTATAATTTTATTTAAAATTTTCTAATATAATTTGAATGCTATTTATGTACGCATGTTTGCGTTCAGTCAACATTTTTACTATACACTGGAATGTATCAGGATAGCTTGGATTTTAGTTACACAATAGAAAGCACTGACCTAGTAAATATTATATTATTATTCATTGCATTTTGTGCAAAACGGCGGTGTTTCTTGTTTGAGGAGGTATTTATGAGTAAATAAAGTGTGGTCCAGATATAGGCGACTAAAATTTGTGGTTATTATCTTTGGAATATTTTTTGGGTAAACTAATGATGACTATATAATTTCCAATCTTCCAATCACTCGGCTGTTGACCTGAGGAGCATGAAAGTTGATGCTAGTCATATAACAGAGGGAATTCACATGTACGAGTACATTACTTTTCTTGGAAGCTAAAAATTTAATTAAAACGCGTCTGTTGCTAGCGATTTTGTAAGTCTAAAACAAAGTGGTTTCTAATTGTAATCATTATTAATTAACAATACAAGAATACTTAAGTTAGATTCAGCTTCTATTTCTGCATTGTTTATTGTTAAGTTTAAGTACATGTTATCTTACGACAGACATGGAGCATTTTACATCTATTTAAGGCATGACTTAACCCGGATCTAGCTCCTTGTGCTTACAAAGAATGAAGACATTGTCAGTCTAGGCACAATGATCTAAATACTTATATTTAGATATTATTTGACTTATTTCATCAAAAGCGATGGCAAATAAAGAAAAACTGATAAAGGAGATCCCTGTAGGATATCTACCGTTGTGTAGTGAAACGGTTTCAGATGTACGAATAGTGTTTCCAACTTTTACACAAAATTTTCTATTTGCTAAAAAGGATCTAATGCATCCGAATATTTTGGGATTTGTTTTCTAACTTTGTGGAAGTACCCCTTCATTAAATATGATGTTGTATAGGTGAATAAGTCTTCTTTTCGCTGCAGGTGATTTTAGGAAATTTCGGAAATGTTTGGGGAATAGATTCAGTGACCGCACCACTAATGCATTCTGGAAGAAATGCTGCTTCCTTGTTGATGGAAAAAACGGGTTTGTCTGAATTTTAGTTTTAGACTTTTGTATTAAAATTCTCCCTGTTTTGTAAATAGATAAGTGAGGTGGAGTTTTCCGGTTTAGATTTAGTGCTACTCGTATTAATAACAAAATGGTGAAGTGATTGCGCTGTGAAAAAACTTTAAACTTTAAACTAATTAAACTCCAAGTGATATTTTAAAATAGATAATCAAGAATTCAGCATCCAACTTGATTTCGGTAAGTCAATCAAAACTCAGTATGTTAATTTTAAGAAAGATGGGGAATCTAGGAAGACAACAAAATATTTAGTAACGAGAAAAGAGACACTGCAAGAAAATTAGAAAAAGTTTATGGATAATGACGTAAAAATCCAGGACTTGAAAGAAAGGTTTCCTGACCATAATTATTTTACAAATAATTTCAAGCAACAGGTTCAGGCGGTTGTAGCCAAATTGAAGAACGATATAGACAATCGGATTAGAATATGTAATTAAGAAATCAACAATTGAAGAAAATAAAGAAGAAAAGCTAACTAGCAAGCAAGATTTCAACCTCAATACAGAAGTAGAATTTTGTTCAAACGAACAATTACAACGTTTTTAGAAGCAGGGCATAAGAATGTCCATACTAAGGAAATACATTGAAGATGACACGTACGTTACCGACAAAAGTTCCAATCCGGAATTCAATTTCATGTGATTAAAATTCCATGTTCACAAGCAAATTATCCACCACTGCTTTATTTACAGAAGCCCCAAACTGGACAACAACTCGACCTTTAATGAGTTTGATGCGCTGTCTGACTCCATTCAAAGAATTGTGTCCCTGTATCCTCATACTGAAATCGTTATTACGGGCGATTTCAATATACACAATTCTGGGTGGCTTCCACATTCTGGACAGAAAATACTCGAAGGATGGTGTGCTGAGATCTTCGCTGCGGAAAACAACTTAACGCAGCTTGCAAATGAGCCCACGCGAATACCACACGTTGACTGTCATACCGCCAACACCCTGGATTTGTTTCTAACCTCTGACCCTGATAAGTACACCGCTGATGTGCACTCCCCTCTAAGCTCATCGGACGATTGTGTCATATCAGCTAATTTCTCGTACACCGACCACACAGTTAGAGAAAAGATTACTAAAAGAAGCCTATGGCAATACGAGAAAGCCAACTGGAGCCGTCTTAACAGCTTCTTTAATTCGTCATGTTTCCTCGAGAACGACGTGGATGCCGCTGCTGATATGGACACAGACACCATTCTCTTTGGAATGAGAAACTTTACCCTCATCGGATGAAGAGTATCAAACCAAAAGAAAAGGCATGGTACGACTCGGGCTGCAAAGACCAGCCCAACTGAGAACAATCGAAAAAAGTTCAAACGAGCCAGAAATGACTTCAACGCCTTTCTTAAACCTGTAAAATTCCAATACGACCAAAAACTTGGTCAAAAAATACAACAAAGGTAGTAAAGAATTCTGGTCGTTCATCAAAAATGTTTGAAATTCTGCCTCATCCTCCATCCCAATGCTCATTTACAATGACATTCTAGCTGTCAGCTCTTTGGACAAGGTCAATCTGCTTGCTGCACACTTTGCGGCCAGCTCAAAACTCCCAGATTGTGCTTTGTCTCCGCCTACACTTGAGTGCGTCGAATCTGCAATGGGACAAATCCACTTTCGCACTCGTGTAGTAGCAAGAGTTCTTAAAGATCTTGATATGTATACATAAATCCGCTGGTCCAGATGGTATATCTCCACTCCTTCTGAAGAGGTGTCCTTCTTTACTGGCAAAACCACTGCGTAAGCTTTTTCATCAATCCTACTCTTTAGGAAACTTTCCGAGCAGATGGAAAACAGCATTTGTCCAGCCCGTGCCTAAGAAAGGCGAATCTTCCTCTCTCTCTTCTTACAGACCCATTGAACTTACGTCCCTTCTTTCCAAGGTAATGGAAACACTGATAAACTGTCAGCTAATAAAATATCTCGAAACACGAAAACTTCTTAATGACCGGCAGTATGGTGTTCATACCAACAGGTCCACTAGTGATCTGATGGCATGTCTCACCGAAAAGTAGAACCAAAGCGTACATCATTCTGGCGAAAGCAAGATAGTTGCACTTGATGTTTCTAAAGCATTTGACAGAGTTTGGCATCAGGCTATTTTGTCGAAAATGCGTGCTTTTGGGATCGATGACTCTTTTCTTCAATGGATTAGAAATTACCTTTCGGAACGTTCAATTCAAGTTGCCTTGAATGGTTTCAAGTCTGATATTCACAAAATAAATGCTGGTGTGCCCCAGGGCTACGTTCTCTCTTCGACACTCTTTTTAATTTTCATCAACGATCTCTTGTCTGCTACCTTTAATCCAATATACTCCTTTGCTGACGACAGTACTCTCTGTTTTTTCATGTTCGTTCCCGGACTCACGTCCCTGCTCTTCGCCTGTAGAACGGGAACGGCATCGTATGTTAAGTTCATTAAATTCTGATATTACCAGCATAACTAATTGGGGAAACACTAACAGAGTAGAATCCAATGCTTCCAAAACACAATGCTGTCTGCTGTCGAAACCGATAAACTTTCCATTCTCGGTATGTGTGTCAATGACAACTTTCGTTGGAATGACCACATATTCGGTATCGTCAAAAATGCTGCGAAATGTCTAGGTTTCCTCAAACGATGTAAGAAATACTTTACCCCCTCTGAACTGGCCTCAGTATAAAAGACGTTTATCCGCCCGAAATTGGAGTACAATGCCCACATCTGGTCGGGTGCGCCCGAAACATCTCTGCACCTGCCAGACAAGATCCAAAATCGTGCGATAAAACTCATAGGTGATACTAATATCACTCAAACAATGGACACCCTCGAACACCGACGTAATATCTCGTGTCTTACTCTGTTTTGTCGCTATTTCCACCACCAGTGCTCCATTGAATCCGCCCCTTCAAACTTTTAACCGTAACATCCGTCGCGCTATGAATGCTCATGAGTGTACCCTCAAGCCCACACTCGGACGTACTCCAAAATATCGTGATTCGTTCCTAAGCCGTACAACTCGCTTATGGAATGCCCTGCCTAGCTCTTTACTTCCTAGTCATTATAACCTTCAAACATTTATAACCAAGTTCACCGGTATCTCTCTTTCCATCCTCCCTGATTTTCCTTCGCCCGCGCTGTGTGCAAACATTTTAAGGGTATTAAAAAATAATCCCTTGAGCGCGCGCAAATTATAAAAAAAAAACAAAGCAGCAAAATAAGATATGCAAAAATTGTCTTGATCATGAAATTAAAGACAAGTGCTATACTATAGTACTTCAAATTGCGCTTTATATGAACGACAACATTATTCCTTGCTATATTTTTCAAACCCTAGCAAACAAAACGATTCATAGAACTCTTAAAATATATCATATCAGTATCCGAAAATTCAGAGGAAATCAGACCTACACGTTCAATAGGATGCACATTACTTGCAACTGCAATTGTAAAAGCCGGAACAATTCATAATACATTTAAGTTTTTAAGAGCCTTAGTAGATCCTGGATCTCAAGCCACAAATACAAGGTAGACGTAACGATTTATGGCATGGCTGACTGCAAAGCTGGAACCTGCAAGAGCAAAGTAATGCTAGAATTAACTTCAAGATACCCTTCCAAGTACAAATTACACTGCAAGGCACTAGTCCTTACAACACTAACGAACACTTAGCCTTAAGAATTATTAAGAATCGGTAATATAAACCATTTCTTAAAAAGAAACTACATTTTATCGGATCCAACGTTTGATATACCAGGCCCAATAGATCTTTTACGAGGGGCGTTCAAGATATTCGCGGTATCGGGCTGAAGCTGTGGTTGCATATATAAATTGACTTATTTATCAAGTAATATTTTAGTGCATTCATGTAAAATTTCATATAAATGTGATTATTAATTCGCGTTTTATCTCTAGTTAAACAGAATCATAATGGCAACTGAGGCGATGATGGTGAAAATTGAGCATCGCGCTGTAATTAAATTTCTCACTAAGCAAGGAAAAAGTCAAAAAACTATTCATGAAGAGATGGTGGCTGTTTACCAGGGTTCCGCACCTTCATTATCAACTGTGCAAAAGTGGTCAAGTGAGTTCAAGAGAGGCAGAGAGAGCATTGAGGACGACCCCCCGCTCCGTCGCCCGGCTACTGCTTGTATGGGAGAAAGCATCAAAGAAGTCGAAAAACTTGTTCTTGAGGATGCCCGAATAAAGGTGAAAATGATGGCAGAGATCACCAAGCTTTCAATTGGTACCATTCACACCATTCTTCATGACCATCTTAACCTTTCAAAGGTCAGTGCAAGGTGGGTGCCACGAATGCTCACAGCGCCTCAGAAAAAAGTGAGAATCGAATGCTGTAGAGAGCTTTTGGAGATGTGTAGTGAGAACGCGGACGGTGTTATGGATCGAATTGTTACTGGGGACGAAACATGGGTCTACCACTATGACCCTGAAAGCAAACAAGAGTCCATGCAGTGGCATAAAAAAGGAACAGACCCCCCGAAGAAGTTCAAAGTCACTCCGTCTGCCCGAAAGCTCATGGCCACAGTTTTTTGGGACTCAAAAGGAATCTTGCTCATTGAGTACAAAAAAAAAAGGTGAAACCATCAACGCCACATCCTACGCTTCCACTTTGCATAATTTGCGGGAGGAAATTAAAAAGAAAAGACGGGGTAAACTCGCAGCGGGTGTGTTGCTTCTTCATGACAACGCTCCTGTTCACACGGCGCGAGTTTCCAAGGCTGCTGCGCGAGATTGTGGTTTCGAAGAAATCCAACACCTACCCTATAGTCCAGACCTTGCCCCTAGTGATTATTTCCTGTTTCCGGATTTGAAAAAATGTCTTCGTGGAAAAAGATTTTCGGATGATGAAGAACTCAAGTCGGTATTTTGCAGAGAAAGAGGAAATTTATTATTTTGAGGGTTTAAAAAAGCTTATCTCAAGATGTAACAAATGCATTGATGTTAGGGGAGATCATATTAAAAAATAAAAACAATTTAAATTGAATTCGCATTTTCCTTCATATCGATACCGAGAATATATTGAACGCCCCTCGTAGTTGGAGCTGACGTATTTCCTGAAATAATTTCGGAAGGAGTAAATAAAACAAAGGAAGGCATACTGGCTTAAAACAAACAATTTGGGTAGATTTTATCCGAAAAAACAGAACTAAGAACTAAAACTATGTACAAACAAAAACATTTTGTCAATGATAACACTTAAATACATAGACGAAGAACTAAAACGGTTTTGGGAGACAGAAGAATTTGCCCAAGATGTAGAAATGACAATTGAACATAAAAAATATGAAGATATTTACGAATTGAATATTTTTCGAAATAAAAATGGAACTTTTGCTGTGATTTAACGATAAGGAGTTTAACTTAGGAGAATATATGTAAAATAAGAGCGATGGAGCGTTGGTTTCAAACTGAAAAGAAACCATCAAGGAATAATACGAGTACTTTACGGCAAAACTATGTTATAATAACATTATGCAAGTATATCTAGATCTCGGTCATATGAAGCCTGTAAACGGAGAGGAAATCAAGAACACTAACGAAAAACGTGCATATTACATGTCACACCAGGCAGTTATATCAGAAGAAAGTTCAACTACGAAATTGCATGTGGTGTCTGACGCATCGTTGAAGACAAATAGTGGGTTAAGCTTAAACGAATTAATGCTAAACGCATCGAAATTACAAAAGGATCTTCAAAGCACTTTGCTTCGCTGGAGAATTTATAGATATATTTACACTGCAGATATAGAGAAAATGGATCGACAGATATGTGATTCTGAGGATGACCAGGACTTTCAAAGAAAACTACGGCGACCGTCTCCAAACCAAAAACTGCAGGAATTTAAATTAACAATTGTAACATACGGTATTAGATCTGGTCCTTATCTTGCCATAAAAACGTTACACAGATTGGCCGATGATGAATCAGCAGAATTTCCAGACATATCAAAAATAATTAAAAGAGACTTTTATGTAGACGACTTAATGCAGGCCGAAATAATGCAGGAACAACTCATTGAAGGAGAGGAGGCTTTAATTTAAGAAAATGGAATGGAAACCACCCTGAGATATTAAGACATTTAAATGCAGTTTGTAATAACACAAAAACGTTTGAAATGAAAAAAAAAGGCAGTCAAAACCCTAGGTGTACACTGGTCGCCAGTAGCACACCATTTTCATTTTAAGGTAAACCTACAGCAATGCACAGGAAAACCAACAAAAATAATAATTTTATCATATATCGCGGAACTACGACCGCGTATATGACCCGTAGGGATGTTTGGCACTAATTATTATAAAAGCCAAAATTTTAATGCAAGATCTCTGGATTGAGAAATTTGGATGGGATCAACCTATTGTTGATGAACTAACCAAGAATTGATGGGATAAGATTTCGTGAAGAACTACACATAGTTGAACAAATATCTATTCCCCGCTGGGTACAATATTTTCCTGATGTTAAAAATATTGAAATACATGGATTTGCAGATGCCTCTCTCAAGGCTTGTGGAGCTGTTGTATACAGCAAAATCGTAACAATTCAGGGAGACATTCGTATCACGTTGCTTCTTTCTAAGACGAGAGTGGCACCTATAAAAACCTTAAATCATAAAAAGATAACTTTGGCCTGGAGTAATGGAGCAGTGGACAAATGGAAATGTTTTGTTGCTAACCGAGTTAAGCAAATACATGAAATTACGAAACCAAGAGATTGGCATTACGTGAAATCAGAACCCAATCCCGCCGACTTGACGTCGAGGGGGGTAGAACCGAAAACGCTCAAAGGCTGTAAGTTATGGTGGAAAGGGCCTTCCTGGCTTCACGACGACCAATACCCATACAAAACGGAAACAGAGAAGATGGTTAAAATGAAAGAGATAAATGACTTGACAACTAAAGCTATGACAACAAAAACATTGAAATCGAGATGGGAGCTATTTGATAAATATTCGTCGATAAGACATTTAACAAAAGTAGTTGCTTATTGTATCAGATTTGCTAGGCTTGTAGTAGCGTATGAAATTTTTAACACTTTAACTAACGAGAGTAGAGTTGGAGCATTCCTTAGATACTAACGTTTGTCTGATACAAGAACAACATTTTCATTCAGAAATTGTTTCAATATTCAATTGTTCGTTTGAAAAAAACTTATCAAAATCTAGTAAGCTTTTATCACTGAACCCATTTTTGGATGAGAATAACATATTACGAGAAAGCGGGAGAATTGAACGATCAAGCGTTCCATACAATCAGAAGCATCCCATCATACTGTAGAAAAACGATTTTGTAACTGAACTAATTGTAACAGAATGACACATTGCATGTAGGTAACGAGGAAACTCTTGCCTATACGCGATGTAAGTTTTGGATATTGCATGGGAGGAATGAGGTGAACAGGTAATCAGAGACTGCATTAAATGTTGCCAATTCAAAACCAAAACTTTTAATCAAATCATGGCCGATCTACCTGCTTCACGAGTACGACCTAATAATAATTACACACACAGGAATTGATTATGAGATTCCAATATTCCAACAAAAGGCAGAGAGTACAAATCGTACAAGGAATATATTTCAATCTTTTTCTGCTTTTGTACAAAGGCAATTCATATAGATTTGACTAAGGAAGCATTTTTAGCAGCATTTAAAAGGTTTTTTTCACGGAGAGGGCTTGCATCTGACTTGTACAGTGGTACAGTGACAACGGGACCACATTAGTGGGTGCGGAAAGAATTTTAGACACTGACTTACCAAAAGCAGTAAACGAAATTTCAACTGCAACTCTATGTTCTCCTTTTGAGGGAGTTTGTTGGCATTTTATTCCAGCGGCAGCTGCTCACTTTGGAGGACTTTGGGAAGCTGGTATTAAGTCGACTAAATATCACTTAAAACGAATAATAGGAGAAACTATATTTACATTTGAAGAAATTTGCACTCTGCTGACGAAAATAGAGGCATGCTTAAATTCACGACCACCTTGTCCAGTAAGAGATGACCCAGATATAGAAATATTAACACCTGCACATTTTCTGGTTGGCCAAGCTTTGGTTACTCCACCAGAACCAAACAAACTTCAAATAGAAACACATAGATTAACAAGATGGAACCTTATTCAGAAAATGACGCAGCCTTTCTGGAAGAAATGGCAAACCGAATATTTATCTAGATTACAGCAGCGAACGAAATGGCATTGTAGTACTCATTCTTTTAACGTAGGAGATCTTGTGCTGGTTAAAGACGAGAATTACCCTACAACTAGATGGCCTTTTGCAAGAATAATACAAGTGCACGCAGGTGACGATGGTATTTCACGCGTAGTAATTTCGAGAACGAAAGGAAATGTTACCTGCAAAAGACCTGTTGTAAAACTTTGTCCACTTCCTATTGAAAACGATACGAAAACTAAAGAAGCAATGCCAAGGGGTGACATAACCTGGGAGAGGGTTAAACACCTCAGAATTATAGATCAAATACCTAAAAAAATAAACAATGATACTTATGCAATGCGGGAAGTTATGGCAATAGACTACAATAAGCAGAACTTCTTTGAATTAACGGAACGGACAACGAACTTTGCAGATGTAGCACATTGAAACGATTCACATTTTTGTGTAAGCACGGAGTAATAAGTCAGATTCCTGCCAGTAAAACTTGTGTCATCTTTGTAGCGTGCAGTAATATTTCTTCATGCAATTGGGATATGTTCTTCTACATATCTTTGGCTTCATTTATCTTAAACTGACAATAACTAACTGATTTTTCTCCTTCAATGTATTTTCTTTGTATGGACATTCTTATGTCCTGCTTCCTAATACGTAGTAATTGTTCGTTTGAACAAAACTCTACTTCTGTATTGAGGTTGAAATCTTGCTTGGTAGTTAGCTTATCTTTTTGATTTTCTTCAATTGTAGATTTGTCAATTATTCTATATAAATTGATTGTCTACATCGTTCATCATTTTGTCTACAACCTTTCTTTTAAGTCCCGTATTTTTACGTCATTATCCAGAAACTTTTTCCAATTTTCCTGCAGTGTCTCTTTTCTCGTTATTAAATATTTGATTGTGTTCCTAGATTCCCCATCTTTCTTAAAATTAGTATACTAAGTTTGGATCGACTTACCGAGTTCAAGTTGGATGCTGAATTCTTGATTCTCCATTTTAAAATATCGCTTTGCGTTTAATTAGTTTGAAGTTTTAATTTTTTTTAAAGCACTATTTCAGTCAAGGTCCACTAAACAGTTCAAAGTTCGGCTAGGGTTTGTAGTTAAAGTCCACTAAACAGTTCAAAGTTCGAGCATAGGTAAAAGACAGGGGCAGAAAACGCAGTCAATTTTTCACCGTTTTATATAGTCGCAATTAAAATAATTGTATATTTTATTGTATTTTATTTTAAAATTTAACTTTAATTAAACCAATGGCAAAGGCATAGATAAAGGCACTTGATTTCGCTGTTGTTAAATAAACATTGAATATTTATTTCATTCCAACTTAAAATGTAACATATAATACAAAAAAAGGTGTGATGTAATCCGGTATTTGAGACGCGCATTCAGCTAATTTTGGTGTGGGAAAGTGAATTTTAACAAAAGTGTGTACGGCCACCTGAGATGCGAGACGCGCACTCAGAAAAATTAAGTGTGAGAAATATAATGTAAATTAAGATAATTTGATAAAAACTCGGCAGAACAAAAATGTGTGTCAAAGTGTCGTGAGTAGAAAAATGTGTGGAAGAGCCGTCATTTAACCGCCAGAGTTGTTAATGTCTTCTTTTATGGATGCACGCTTGTTTGTTAACATTTTCTCTGGGAATGAACGTTCTGAACTTATCGGTTCTGGTGAAAATTTGGTCAGTTAATATTACTATAATAGTAATTTTAGTTTCAATGTTTAATTTAATAGCTATTGCTATGTATGTTCGGATTCATTATTGGTATACGATCATGTGGTTTTTATTATTAAACCCACACGTGCTTCGCTGTAGTGTTGCATGGAAAGTTCATAAATTAGTGAATATAAGGTTTGGGAACAATGGGGCTGACATTGACAGGGCATCGGCTGCACGTTCTTTGTTGTAAGAACCAAGTATCATACCTGGGTATCATAACATCTCTGCACGCTTGTTGATGATTTTTTTTTTTATTCTTGTTACATTCATAAGAAAAAAATATGGTTATTACGGATTTTCTCTAGAAAAGTGAACTCAAAGTCAAAAATTAGCATGGGCAAGAAAAGTGGAACAGGCTTAGAAATTGGATATCTGAAGACTCAGCCAACTTATCAACTTTATTTAAAAGCAGTTACAAAGGCTAGTTTTTCTTCAAAACACAGGGACCTAGACGAAGTTTCTATCATTAGAATTGATGGATCAATTTCCAGGTCAGTTTATACCAAAGTAAGCTTTTTCTTAGAACGTAGAACGATTTCTTTCCTAGAATGTACCCAACAATTTTCCAAATTATCCTTGACGAATTAGGGGACACCCTGTATATGCGCCTTGCTTCTGTCATGCTAAATTTATTTTTTTTTTTATTATTAAGATTTCCTTGTGTTACACAAATATATCTACAACAGGATTGGATGAAGAAGATTGTTGTTCCAGCCAATTCGCGTACATTACGCTAGAGCTCTTTTCAGAGTCATGAGCCTGTTGATTGCAATTTCTACATACCTTAGTCTTTATGCGAATATTTTCCTTAACTTTAGCCTTATACCACCCAATTTCGACTGTTTGTGGCAGTTGATACAAGTAAAAAGTGATAAGAATTAGGGCAGTGGGATGATGTTTGCCTTTATTTTTTTTACTGAACATGTACATTTCAGTTGAAGTTGCTTAAACAGCACTATTGAATGTGCACAAGATTGGTAACTTCAAGGAATTTGTCTGCTATTTTTTACTTTCAGTAAGAATTAGAACTCTCCCATCATAGAACAGAGATGATGCCTGATCAAAAATTGCTAAAACCCCACGCTTTGTCATAATCAAATATTGTTGTGAAAAATTTCAACGAATCAAACCTTACATTCCATGACATACCTAAGGTCTGTGTCGCACTTCTGTCATCGAATTTCAGAAAACCTTCTTGATAGAAAAAATTTGATGTCTATTTTTGTAATGAAAAAGCTGTGAAGGCAGATACTAACTCTTTATATGCATATAAACACGATTCAAGATCATTGGTGGCCGCAGCTCAAGGGGTAGTGAACTGGCTTCCAAATCGGAAGGTTCTGTGTTCGAATTCCGATCTCGTCCGAAAGACATTGATTTTTTCAGTTAAGAGGAATCAAGTAACACGATAACTAGAAACCAAGAACAAGCCAACTTCCACTAAAAATTTAATTAAATTTTGGATGCCACCCACGAAGCAAAATAACCACTGAGCCCAAACATCTTTTTTTCTCTCTCTACCCCATTTTCAAAAAAACTTAACACATGCTGAAGTATTATAATTGTATTCATACCCACTTGACTGTTAAGTTTACAAAAAAAAAAGTACTAGACAGAACGTCAACGACATAGAACTCAATGGGTATGAATACACTTAAAGTGCCTGAGCGCGTGTTAAGTTGTTAAGTCCTATATTTAATGGCGATATTAAATTATTAGTGTAATTGGACTTGTTGTTACATTCTTGGGAACCACTCATCTTATGTGATTTTAGTTACCTGAGAAAAAAGAATGAATGCATTCTTATTTAAACAATTCACTAACTCTTACATGCTAGGCAAAAAAACGTCGAGAAATTGCATTAAGGACTGAAACGAATAAAATTTGGAAACTTCAAAGTAAAAAACAAAATATTTTCATAATTCATGTAAATTTTTTAAATTCATTCACAATTACAAAAAATAAAAAAAATTATTTGGGTTCCCATTCTTTCCTCAACTTCTTTCGAATGTCCTTCATAAGATTGGTGACAGTTATATCCGTGATCTTTTTGGACGCTCTTTTCCATTTAGCACTAAAATCTTTTACGTCCTTTGCACACTGCTCACTTTTCCTCAATTTAGCTTTGACCAAAGCCCAATACCTTTCAATGGGACGGCACTGTCGAACATTGAGTGAATTCATGTCTTTTGGGACAAAGTCGACATTTTTAGCAACAAGAAAGCTCAACGTCGCATGAGCACATTGAGCTGAAGCTAAATCTGGCCAAAATAATGTTGAACCCTAGTGTTTGTTTAAGAAAGGAATCAACCATTTTTTTAGGCACTCGTTAATGTACACTTCCCCGTTAATTGTTCCCGTTGTAATAAACGATGAGCTTCTGTGTCCACATTGGCAAATGGCCTGCCAAACGAGATATTTTGACCCGAATTTTTCCATCCCAATCGATGCTGTTGATTGCTGAAGAATCTCAGTTGTAAAACTGCGCACCTGGAAGAGTAGTAAAGTCGGCTTTGACATAAGTTTCGTCATCCAAAACCAAGCACGCTTTCTTGTTGCCGATCAACTCGTATAGCTTTCGGGCTCGTGTTTTTATGACTTTTTGTTTGCTTTTCAGTAACTTTTGGTATTTTTTGTTTTTTTCGTGTTTTTAGACCGTTACGTTTTTTAGATCTTTGTACCATTGTTTGGTTGATATAACATTTCCGAGCAACATGTCTGGATGACATAGTCCGGTTTTTTTACGATGGTACCCACTATTTTCCTGTCCAAATTTGTATCATGTGCTCCACTCTTAGCTCCACTTTTCTGTTTCCGCTTAACTGTCAACGTCTCCAAATATCGTTTAATAACAGAATCCACTGTACTGCGTGCTATGTTTAAATTTTTTGCGATGAAATGGTTTGGACGCAAAGTATTTTCGAGCAATTTGTCGATGATCTTTTTACGGCGTTCCTCTTGACTCATATTTTATAAATATTTTAATCCACACCGAACTAAAATCAATAACAAACTGAAACTAGAGAATATACAGGCTAATTTGGGAACAAAATTGGATTGCAATTTTTACACATTGGAAGTATAGCCCGAATTAAAATTTACAGTTTTTATTCGTTTCAGTCCTTACTTAACTCAAAATTATTATATTCTTACATCATGGCCCCATGCGGAGATTTTAAGTTAAACCTTATAAAAAGTGACTAGATATCAATGATAGTTTTTATAATTGTTATGTTTCAGCAGCCAGTTACCCATGACATCCAGCTGTCCAAATATTCAGCAAGATTTGTAGTGTGCACGTCGCACCATGGAAATCTTTGATCTTTTGGATGTTAAGCCACCAAAATAAAGAAAACATAGCCGCCGTAGCGGCCAGTGTCGCAGAAAACACAGAAATGTCGATTCGGAGCTGATCAGCTGAATTGGTCATAGCCAGAGAGTCAACCCGACTTATTTGTGGTTGGATTTAGACCTACATCCGTATAAGATTGTGCTGACGCAAGAACTGAACCCGGGCGACCATATACAACGGCGTGAGTTCGCTAATTGGGCGCTGGAAATGTCGGCCACAAATCCGGGTTCTTGGTCTGTGGTCGGAGCTCGACAACATAGATATATCCGAGCTGTGGTTCCACCAAGACGGCGGTACATGACATACAAGCGGGTCATATCATGGCGAACGTTCATCAATTGCCATACCATGGGAACAAATTTATTTAATGCCATCTGCAGATAACCAGGTACAATTTCTCCAATCAAATATTAACTCTCTCTTCAACCAATATGTTCCGGTAAAAACAAAAACCATCAAAAGCTCATCACAGCCTTGGTTTTCAATTGAAATTCGTCAAATAATTATGCAACGTGATCAAGCGTATAATCGGTGGAAGCGATACCGTATAGCTGAATTTCACGATATATACAAATCCTTCCGTAATATGGTTGTTCGAGAAATAAGGGCGGCAAAGGCACAGCATGGGTAGTCGAAAGCTGTGGAGTAACCTACGACATCTGGGTATAGGAAAAGAAAAACTTTCTTGTCCAAATAAAACTGACGGCAATGTGCTAAACCACAAGTTTGTATCTGTAGGACCAACTAGGACAGCAAACCTAAACCTTAATTTAGATAATCGGCATGCGCCTGTTGTGCAATCATCATTTAGCTTTGAATGTGTAGACAGTACAAAGGTAGTCAAAAGCTTTTTATCTATAAGGTCCAGTGCAATTGGAGTCGTTGAAATTCATCCAGTTTTTATCAAAGCCATTCTACCGTTGATCCTACCGTATGTGACTCATGTGATAAACACTATCCTTATGACAGGAATGTTTCCACATTAGTGGAAAATGGCTAAAGTAATACCTTTGCCAAAAAACTCTATTGGGGGCTAATTTCGACCAATGTCCATCCCACCATTCCTCTCCAAAGTATGCGAGCGAATAATGCAAAGGCAATTTGACGAGTATCTTTCTCGCAATAAAATGATAACCCATATGAAATCCGGCTTCAGAGCAAAACACAGTTGTACTACTGCTATGGTAAAAGTTGTTGAAGATATTCGATCTAGTTTCGATAAAGATGAAGAAACTTTTTTGATACTTCTAGACTTCTCTAAGGCATTCGACACTGTCAACCACGCACTACTCTGTAAAAAACTACAATACTACTTTGGATTTTCTCCTTCTGCTGTTAAATTGATTTCATCCTATTTAAGCAACAGAAAACAAGCCGTTTTTGTTAATAATATCTTATCTGATTTTCTTTGTTTAACTCGAGGGGTCCCTCAAGGATCAATTCTGGGTTCTCTCTTATTCTCTCTATAAATAAATCTGTAAAATTTAGCGAATTGAAGGTTGTTAAATTTTTAATTACCAATTCTTATATTTTCAGTACTTCCTAATTTAGCACTTGTTTTTTCTTAATGTATTTAATTATATAATAAGGCTCAATTTACCAAATTATGATTTCTAAGTATTATTGCACTTGTTATATCCTTCTTTTCTGATAACTAACTTAATTTCACTTCTTAAAAATTAAACTTACTCATACAGGTGATAACCTGCAACGACCGGTTCGATGCATTCCTTTTCCTACTGACGGTTGCTCGGGATCCGCCCATGTACTTTTGTTTTCAGAGTCCTATGCTCTACCGAGATGTCCTGCGGGTTAGTGACTTAGGGTAAAAACGTTCGTTATACTAGTTTAGGGTTTTCAACGAAACATTTTCATTCACGTAGTTACTACGGAACTTTGTACCTCTTGGGGACTTTACAAATTTCATCAAGGCACAACGAATGTCGGGCACTAAAAAAATTGTGTTTTACTAATGTGGCCTAGTTTTCATTAAAAACTTAAAATAAATTTTTTTCTACAGCTACAGTAAATCTAACATTTTCGATTTATAATTCCGGATTTTGTCGTTTTCTCAGATGCAGACGTGGAGTCAGCAACTATGCGCCATGGGAATATCTTCTATAAAGAACTCGGGTGTTTATAATAACTTGTTCAATGCGTCCGGCATGTTCATGAATTTCATGGGAAAGAGAATTTGTTAAATGCAATTCGTGTTAACTTATAGAACTCTGAAGTTTCATTAATTCAGTTCGGTAGTTTTCGTGTGATGCACGCGAGTTAAGTAACTTATTTAGGTAAACAAAATCAAAATAACATCACCATACGGTAAACAAAACATGTTTATAAACTGGTAAACAAAACTAGCCAAAACATTTTTCCACCAAACAAAAGACAAAAAACACAACTTTATTAGCCAACAAAAAGAAGAAAAAAAAAAAACTTGTCAGCCAGCAGAGGAAGAAAAAAACAATCTGATAAGCCAACAAAAAAAACAACTCGATCAGACAGCAATTAGTATAAATAGCAAACCATAGTAATGTATGTTAATTCAATCTTAAATTTGTATCATTGAGGAAATCACGTTTACGGTGAAGAAAATATTTGCATTTTTTGATTCAATACACTGAGTACGCGAAAAAAGTGAGAAAAAATTAGCACATACCATTTCAACAAGATTCACAGCAGATCCTAAAAAAATGGACAGCGCCGAATATAAAAAAAACAACCAAGATACTAAAAAATTGTACCAAGAACCAATAACTACAGTCCTTGAAACAATAGGAAGCAACCCCTGCATCGGAAGGAAAAAAACAAAGAGAATTGCATGTTTAAGTCAAACAACAAACAAAAAACTTTTGACGTCAATAGAAACCTAAGAACACCAAATACAAAGGACACAGTCATACTTAAAGCACATATCGACGCTTTGACAGCTGCGACGAAGCAGCAATAACTAGAGTTTGCCTAAAGAATCAACGCCATAGAGAGTAACCAGCCCACGTTTTCACATGTCACTCCAACAGTAAAGACCTCCATTTGTTGATCCAAGAGATATCGACTTGGATCTATTTAAATCATTACCGCTTTTTAATGGTGACAAATCGCAATACCGATTCTGGCGATCACAACTTTGGACTTTTATGGGCTGGATAAAATGTTTCTCCACCCATCCTTTTCTTTTCTTTTGTTTCCTTCGCCGTTTTGCCTCTCAAAAATTAATGTTTTATGAGAGAACGAAAATCGTTTTTGTCTATACTCAACATGATGCCAAACTCGTCAACAACAATCAGCTGTCAAAACAAAACTAAAGACAGTATCGCACTGAAATTTGGCATGTCTGCCTAAATATGAACGGACTTCAAGGCACCATAACCTTTTTGCAGTAGCAGCGCATTCTGGCGGTCAAGGATGTCACGTTTCACTCCATCTAGTACATATTCATTGTTCACGTAAGATATATGTATATAGTCTTTTGAAAACAGAACAAGCTTATATTATGAATTTACTTTTTTCAAATAATTTAAACGACGTAGGTACTCGTATATAAATTTAAATTTTGAGAATAAAATAGAGAAAGAGAAAAGAGAGATAGATAAATAGATTTATAAGTTCGGAGGGTAAGTTTCATTCGGAGTTTTCAGCGAAATAGTTAAAAACATTTTTATTGAAAGTACCTGTGTTGCTCGTGCGCTTGATATCTAAGGGCAAGTTATTCCAGACCTGAATTGCATGAACATAAAATTGTCGAGACGTGTATAAATATTTGAACCTAGTTTTTTTAAGATTTTTTTTTAATTTTAATGTTCTCGGATTTTTTCCAAATCTGATGTTTTCGTAAAGATATTCTGGTTTATTAGTAACTTATGCAATAACAAAATGGTACCATAATTCATAAGACTAGTTAAGGAACAGCCGATAACTTGCTTATCAGAGGTGGAATCATGTCTTCTTATATTGAAAATATATCTCGCGCAGAAATTATAGGCAACTGTTAACTTTCCACTCCATATTTGCAAAAATTTCACAGCCGTAGAGAATAATAGGAAGAATAAATGAACTGACAAGCTTTAGTTTTGTATTAGTTGGAAGATATTTTGCATTGGAACTTAGCCCGCGGATACTGTTTTGTTTATATGAACGTTCCAATTAAGGTTACCACTGAGATAAACTCCAAGATTCTTTATATTTTCAACATATTCTATAGCAGAATAATTTAGACTCAATGGAGGAAACAATTCTTTATTTCTCCCTGAATTTAAGATCATTGCTTTTGTTTTTGTGGGATTATGTCTAAGACCACTCATAAATATTTTTTAATTTTTAGTTTAGATTATCAACTGCTTGACTTTTACGGGCTTTTGGATATAATATATATATCTGGGCATCGTCAGCTTATATATGGTGATTGCAATTCGTAAAGAAATATCATTAATAAGACACGTAAATAAAAGAGGTCCTAAGACAAAACCTTGAGGAACGCTTGCAGAAACTAGAAGGCAAGATTATTTTTTATTTTTGTTGAAAACATACTGCGATCTATTACCTAGATAAGAGGACATAAGTTTACACATTGGCGCAATCGAATGCTTTTGAAAAATCCAGAAGTCCTATTAGTCCCAACATGTCACTATCCAAACCGCAACGTTGGTTTTCACAAATTTTCAAGAATGCTGTAGTACAACTGAACTTTGCACGAAAACTGAACTGGTATTTAGTTATCATTTTACTAGCATCGAGATGGTTTTTAATTTGTTGTCAAAAATTTTACTCAAGATGGCAATAGGGGGGTATTCTGTAGCAACTTGGTTTAATGTTGCTGGAAGAGGTAACACTTTCGCAATTTTCCACTGTGCTGGAAAAGATGAAGTTGTTATAATTGCATTAAAAAGGTGAGTAATTTGATGTAGGATGACTGGAAGCAAAATTCGAATGAACTTAGGATCGACATTATCTGAGCCCGTTGCTTTTGATTTGACACTTAGTATTGTGTTACTAATAAGAATTTCGACAATAGACGAAAAAGAAAAAGTTGATTCGGAACTTAATGGACTGTTAATTGAACCAAAATAAC
This sequence comes from Volucella zonaria, assembly GCA_963966105.1. NCBI lineage: Eukaryota > Metazoa > Arthropoda > Insecta > Diptera > Syrphidae > Volucella > Volucella zonaria. The sequence continues at coordinate 40,723,418 of OZ014533.1, read as the reverse complement.
TTGATGAAGGAGATGCTTAGCAAGCAGAAACAAAATTCGTATTGAGTTCTGAAAGATTCACGTTACTTGGAAGCGATGCTTTTTCTGATTTGAGCCCCAGTTGACGACTGCTTTCCAGAAATTAGAATTGCAAGATTCAAACTTGTTTTTATAAAATGCAGTTTTATTTTTTCGTATAAGAAGTGTTACAGGATTTGAGCAGCTTTGAACTCTCTGTGAATTGCCAAACATTGATAGCGCCTCCATCTGGAATAAAGTAAGTTCCTAGCTTTAATTAGGTCACATACCTTCTATGTAAATTATGGTAACTACACTTTAGTTGTTTTGGATGTATATGTGTATAGACGAACATGCTTGTCAAAAAGCGTGGTAATTTTGTCCTGAAAGAATTCAGCTTGAAAACTAGTGTCATTGGTGCTGTAAATCGGCCACCAATTCGAGCACCTACAGTCATGAAAAAGTTCTTCTAAATTGATCCGAGTATATGGTTATAATTTAAAACTCTCGTCGGTTACGACCGAAGGAAATACATCTATTGTCAGGAAGAACATATCATGTGTGCGAATAGATCGGCATAGTGTAATATCAGGTCAAGGTCAGATACTAAAACAATATCAAGTAGTATGGGTGTGTGATTTGGGACATAATGTGTCGGCTGGCTAAGTCTGCGAAGTTTAAGTACAATGATTCAGCCATTTGTTTGAAAGCTTTGTAGTTGTTCGATAAAATGCTCAGATTAAGTTCACCACAAATCATGGTTTTAGAAAATTGTGAGGAGAAGGTCCCAAACAAGTCTTTTAAAGGCCTAGAATTTGCTATGTCAGGCGCCATGTATACGCAACCGACACTTACCATATAACGACTATCCTTTCACTTCAATAAAGACATATTCTATAAGATCGGTTGGCGCTGATTTTTTTACAATATGGAAATTACAGCCTCCTCCTCCTTTCGTTGTCTGTCACACTGAAAAAGTTCCATGTTTGGTAAATTGAACAAATTATTACAAATTCCCGGCTCTAACCAGATTTCCCAGACACATATAATATCAGCCATGCTATCCTTAAACAAATATCTAAGATTATCAATTTTATTTCTTAAACTTTGAACATTTAAGTGGCAAACGTTTAGTCCTCTCTTTTGTTTCGAAAGTATTTTATTAAATTATTTGATTCAGTAATGGAATCACCCTGTACATGTAAGTTTTCTCCAATTTAAAGACAAAAACAAACACAACGATAAGCACGAGTGACACGAGCACGTTAAAATGAGTACAAATCAAATGAGTAAAAACGCAATAAAAACACTATAATGAAAAACTTGAGCTTAGAAAGGGAAAAAGTTAAAGTCTGAGATGAGTTGGAAAAAGAGTTTTAAAGAAAGGAAAACAAAAACTGAAAAAGAGAAAGCAAAATCCATATTGATAAAAACAAAAACAATAAGAGAAAAGAAAAGAGAATAGAGAATTTATAATTAAATACATAAATTTTTTTGCTGTTGACAAAACGCGCCACATGGGCATAGTACCCCGGCGTTAAATCCCGGACCCTACAAATTAATTTGTATCGTTCCCTTGCTAATAATAATAATAATAATAACATAAATTTTTTGCTGTGTTATATAATGTCTATCAATGTTGTTGATTGATAAGATCAGCTTGACATCCTGCGGCAATCGCACTCACGGTTCCGTCGTCATCTATTTTTATGTTTCTACCACTTTTGCATTCCCTCACGAAAACAGAACCATGTTTTGTTAAGATAGAGAACAGCTGTTTTCATTGCTTAAGCCTAGTGGCCTGGCGTAAGAGAAAACGATTTCTTTCGGTTAGGCTTTCGTTTATTTAAATGTTTACATTTTCAGTTGATTCCAAACCAATGTCACTGGTGTGGAGGAGTCAATAACAACACAATTATTTCAATGAACTGAAGTTTATTTAAATTAGTTTTGCCTTAAATACAACAATTTTGGTTATTCTACACACCTTAAGTAGGCTAAGAAACAAATCGTAAAAGGTGTTCAGTTACATGGCATGTGCAAGTAACTTAATAAGTTGTGCGCTTTGGAGTGCACTATTTAGTTCCCAAAAAAATGCAGAGTTTTAAGTTGTGCGTTGTTGTTCGATGCTTGTTGTTGTGATTACACGCAACACGCTGGGGTCGGCTAATATGGACGTCATGCAGAAGTCAGATTCATCAAATTTTCGGGTTGTAGAGGGTGCAATGGATTGTAGCTGCGTGGTTGTGGCCTTACCTGGTTTGTTCTTGAAAAATCGCGTTCTAATCTTTATAACTATGAAAATGAATGCAGCTATAAAGAGCAGTGTCGTAACAGAGCCGATGGTGGTTGGATTTTGTGTATCCTCAGTAACAGCAGCAATATTTTCTGACCTTGTTGGACTTCAAGAGCATTTTGTATTTTGCCAATATCATTAAATATATCTGGCCGTACAACTGGAGCTTCTTGCCTCATGTGAGTGAAATTCGTCAGCTGCTGTGATATGTTGTTTGTTGGCAAAAACGATGCTTCCAATCGATTTGACAAAATTTCTTTCAGTCGTTCGCAGATCTCCGCAGAGAATAAACGTGTTTCGGCTTTTTCCAAAGTAAAAAAAAAATAGTGTGATTTAGTTTATCTGTAGAAATTATTCGCAATTGAATAACTCGATAGCCAAACGGTTAGCGGCGTCGTTGACAGTCGTTCACATATCTCCGTGGAGAACAGACGTGTTTCGGCTTGCGAGTGATAGTGATTAACAAAATAAGTAAGAAAGAGACATTTGAGCAAACCCATTATAGACTCCAACTGGCACAGTGTCAGCGTGTTCGGCCGGCATACCATAGGTCGTGGGTTCGAATCCCCGTCTACTCTGAACTTTTTTTTTTTTTTTTTTTTTTCTTTTCTTTCTTTTTGTTTTCTTTTCATTTTTATTTATTTAAAATAAATTCCAAGTTAAAGTGGTACTAAGTGTGTTTAGTACATCACGTGATGAATTGTGTAGAGCGGTCCGCTATGCCAATAGCGGGACCAGCCGAAAAATCGGGCGATGCATCGAGTGGTTCATCAAGCCAACCACCCATGTTAGCTGAACCAAAAATGAAGAGAAGGAGGAAGCTAAGGCCCACTCCTAATTTGATACAACGTCCCTCTCTTTCAAAATCCATCGAAAAGCTGCCTGGTGGATTAAGGGAGGAGACGACAATAAATACTACAAGTGCAGCAATAAAAAATAATGACGAATACGATCACGATCGTAACATGGCAAGCGACAACAGCTTCGCAGCTCTGGTTGTCTCAGAGTCGGACGACGAAGACGACGAAGTTGAAGCCCTAAATAGCAGCATCAGGCAGATGCAGGAACAGGTGCTTGCGATTAAGGCAAAGCAAACAGCCAGAAGAGAAAAGGAGCAGCAATTAAGCTCCCAACAAGAACAACAACAACAGCAAAAGGTTGCAAGCCAGCAACAGTTGCAACACCAACAAAAACCGCAGCCAAAACAGAAGATCCAAACACAACAACAACAAAAGCATATTCAGCCGCCACAACAAAAACAGCAGCAACAGCAACAACAAAAACAGAACCAACAACAACAGCAGCAAAAGCATCAACAGCAGACTAGACAACAACAACAGCAAGAGCAAAAACCCACCAAGCAAAAAGTGCCACCAATCAACACATTCAAATTAGAGTTAAAGGACACCATTGAACTGTGTAAGTCGGCCATAGGCAACAATTTTTTTATTAAAAGATTATCGCTAGATAGGCATGCGATCCACTGTAACACAGTGGAGCGCTATTATAAAATAAAAAATTTGCTGAGGGATTCGACGACGGAATTCTTCTCCTACACCCCGAAGGGGGACAAGCTGCAAACAATGCTGCTGAGGGGATTGGAACCGTCAACTGATCCGGAGGAGCTCCTTGCACTGCTGAAAGAGAAGAAGTGCGAAGGGCTCCAATTCGTGGGGGTCAAGCCGTTCACCACAGCCAGAGCCAAAAGGGAGAAGCGGCAACTGCCCATTTTCCTGGTCCAGCTAAGTCCCGACAGCAAACTGGATGGTCTAAGGAGTATCAATGTCCTAGACTACCAGGTTGTACACTGGGAGAAATTAAAGAGGAGCGAAAACATTTTACAATGTGTTCGCTGCCAAAGGTTCGGGCACGCCGCGTCGAACTGCGAAATGCAGCCTCGATGCGTAAAGTGCGGAAAGAACCACAAGTCAGAGGAATGCGTTCTGGGTAAGGACGGAACGTCTGAAAAAAGCCAGCTCTCTTGCGTGTTATGTAGGAACACGGGACACACCGCAAATTATCGGGGTTGTCCCAAATTCCAGTACATGAAAAGAATAAATCTGGCCCGGCAGCAGAAGGTGGAAGTTAAACGTCCACCCGTGCATTTACAAACTCCAGCCGTTACTCCCCATGTTACCTACGCCCAAATGGCGGCAGGTAGGGGAAATACGGTACAGCAAGCGAAGGTTGCTTCTCAGGCCCCAGCGCCTAGAGCACCAGAACCAGTACCTGACATGCTAGCTATCTTGCTCTCTATCCAGGGGCAGATGGCTCAGCTACAACGTCATTTAACTGAACAGACCGCGCGGGTGGATCAAGTTTACGCGCTGCTGCCTGGTCTAACGCACCTTTTGTCGTAATGGGTACGCACGTGGCGGAGCAGACCATGAAGGTCCTTGCAGTGAATGTGAATTCACTGATTAGGTTAGAGCGACGAGCCGCACTATTTAAGTTGCTTAAAGACCAAGCCCCTGATGTGCTTTTGGTTAGCGAAACTAAGCTTACCAAAAGACATAAAATGAGGCACAGAAGATACAAAATAGTACGGAGAAACCGACCCAACTCCATTCAGGGAGGTGGCGTCGCGATATTCGTAAGAAAAGGTATACGTTTTAAAAGAGTATACAGTCGTGTAGTACGTAGGTTCCAGGTGCTGGAAGCATGCATCGTGTATATTCCCCTCCGTAGTGGAAAGCGGCTGTACATGGTGTCTGTCTATGCACCTCAGTCTACTCAATCCACCTTATTCATCTCAGAGCTCGAGACACTTTTTCGATTCCTGAGGCTGGAATTGGAAGATAACTATTTCATTATCGGCGGAGATTTCAACGCCAAACATAGTGATTGGGGAAATAATATACCTAATACTAGAGGGAACCTACTGTTCAATTGGTGGGGTCAACACAGCATAATGTATCGACTCGGCCTTAAGGCGACGGACAGTCCGTCGTTTCCCAGACACGGGTCCTATTTGGATCTTCTACTGTTCGACTCACGAATACAACTGACATGCACTAACCAACAAACTACAAACTGTCTACGCACTTTCGTGTATGACAGTGACCATTGCGGTCTCAGCACCGAAATAACTGTTCCCAACGAAACTGCGGAATTGGATGAGTTTGTTCAAAGGCATTTCTACAATTATAGTAGGGTGCGTTGGACACACTTCACCAGAACACTGACTAGAGCACTCTCCTCGAATTCGCTCTACCCACCGTCCAACAGAAATATGTCAAACGAGGAGATTGACAGGTATTTTAGACTAATGGACGATACAATCAAACGAACAATGGACAAAACGATACCTCGGTATCAACACACTGACGACGAAGACTTATTCCGCAACGCAACTATTGACGCACTGCACCGGCAAAAAAGTAGACTGCTGTCAAGACTAAAAACCTTGTACAGACAGTTTACTGACAGACATAACCCGGAGATCATGACATTGAAGTCGTCGATTAAAAACCTCCAAATATTAATAAAAGAAAATTACAGAAATTCTGTAAGTTTGTATTGGAACAATAAAATTCGGGCTGTAAACACCAGCAACCCGAATATGTTCCCGCAAATAAATAAAATATTTCGGAGAAATAATCAGAACGACCTTCCATGTCTTAGAATCACCCGAACGACGAACAATGAACAAATACTTGTAGCAGCAGGTATAGATCCAAGCGAGGCCGTTGATGATGACAACTTCTTTGTGATCGAGGATCCGCAGGAGCAGGTAGAGGCTATAGGAGCGACTTTCCAGGAAGTGTACAAGGCGAATGTTATCATTGGCCCAAACCACGACCTGGAGAATCGAGTCCTTGTACACAATTTCTACCTTCGAAATGAAATAGAGAATTGGCGATTCGAGAACTCGGGCTTCACCCAGTTTAGTGACGAGAATAAGTCAAATAACGTCATCGCCAACGACAGGGTACTACCCCCTTTCATTTCGAAGGAGGAGCTCCAAACGATCTTCGAATCTCTTAGAAGTAAGAAATCAGTGGGAACCGATGAAATACCGAACATCGTGCTTCGACATCTCCCTCTAGAAGCGGTGAACATTTATACCACCCTGTTTAATAATGCAATGAATAATGCACATTATCCAGCGCATTGGAAAACTGCGGTGGTACATCCCATACCTAAAAAGGATAAAGATACTTCCAATCCGGCGAATCTCCGCTCGATCAGTCTTCTTCCAAACATCAGTAAGGTTTTCGAGAAGGTAATCAATAGAGTCCTGACTAAATGGGTTGAGGACAAACATATAGTTCCGGATAATCAATTCGGTTTCAAGGCGGGGCATGACATCATTCATGCTGTGTCGAAACTGGTTTCTGATATCCAATGGAACAAAGGCAAGAACCAGTGCACTGGTGCCTGCCTGATTGACTTGGAGAAGGCCTTCGATACCGTATGGTTAGAAGGACTCTTTTTCAAGCTGGACAGGTTGGGCATTAGTAAACCACTTCTGTATATTCTTTTTGATATGCTCTCCAGTAGACAGTTCATCGTGAAGAATGGCGATGTGACTTCTGCTGGAACATTTAACATTAAAAACGGTCTGCAACAAGGTGCGGTAAATTCGCCGATCCTATTCAACATTTACACAAGTGATCTGATAGGTTCACTTCACCATGCCATAGCGTACGCAGACGACTTAATCGCGTACAGATCAGGTCCAAAGATTGAGGTCATTAACATACTTTTGCAGCGTGACTTCGATAAAATTAAACAATATTGCGATGACTGGAAGTTGAAAATCAACTTCCAGAAATCGGAAACCATTCTGTTTAGGACGCCTTTGTCTGGGGCCTCTAGGGATACCAGAAAGAATTGGCGAAAGTTCTCTATCGTCGGACAACATGGACAGCCACTTGCTTGTCGAAATGTAGTCAGATATCTTGGGATCTGGCTAGATCAATATCTGTATTTTAACAAACATATAGATGTTGCTCTGGCCAGAGCTAAGGGTGCTTTTGCCCTTACAAAGAGACTGTTTTATAACAGCCAACTCGATGCGAGGGTGAAGGTGGTTTGCTACATGGCCCTTATCAGGCCCATGCTTGTATTTGGATGTCCTGTGTGGTTCAACGTGAGAGCAAGTTTATTGGAAAAGATTCGGGTGTTTGAGAGGGCTTGTCTTCGGGCTTGTCTTCGCTTATACAGAACACCAGAGTCTGAGTACATAAAATTCTATCCTAATGAGGTCTTGTACAATACGGCGAACCTGATAAGAGTGGACAATTTCGTCATTAAGTTGACTCGAAGGCACATTGCGAGAGCAATGACCTCATCGAACAACCTGATCTCAGGGGCCTACTACCCCAATTATATGTATCACGAGAGAGCTCGCCTTGACGGCTTTATTCCTCCAGAAGCGTTCCTCTATCTAGATAGTAAAGGTCTGATCCAGGACAGATGGGCGGTGCCGCTAATCTTCCACGTTGCTCGAACAGCTGCGGACAGGCGACTCAACTACGACAGAGACGTCGCACATGGCGGTGCGGAGCGTCTCCGGTTCAGTAGGGCGGTAGGGAGTCGCGACAGGAGGGATGTTGCTCGGCAGCACCAACAATTTTGGTGGCTGGTTGAAGGAGGGGAGGGTTCGTCGTCGAATTCCTCAAGTAATATGTAGCTTCCTGTGAAGCAAAGTGGGCCAGCCTAATTTTGTTTTTAGCCATGGCCGGCTTACATAGTTTTAAGTAGGTTTAAGTTAGATTTTTAAGAAAAAAAAAATATATAAAAACAAAAAAAAAATAAATAAATAAATAAAAATAAAAAATTACAAAAAAAAAAAATAAATTTATATATATATGTGTACATATGCGTATATATTAAGTATATACGTATTATGTATATATATATATATATATGTGCGTGTGTGTACGTATTAGATGTAAGTAGGTTAAGATTTATTTTTAAGTAGTCTGTAAGTTTTTAGTTTTAGGTTTTTATAATTAATTAATATGTCCATATACTAAGTTTTTCTTAAAATCTATTTTCTTAGTTTTAGTTATAATATAAATATAAAATTAAATATAGAATGTAATGTACGTCGAAAGACTTAGTTTAAGTGTTAGGTTTAATTTAGAGTGCCCGCATGGGGCCATTAAGTTATTATAAGATTATTTGTAAGTTATTTAAGCTAATTTTTAAGCGTTTTTTGTTTAGCACGTAAGAGTACATTAAGATATAAAATAAAAATGCATATAAATTGAAATTGAAAAATTAGCGGCGTCGTTGGTCAGTAGTAGATCGTGGGACAAACGGGTTCAATCCCGAGACCAACTTGAAACTTTTTTTTTTTTTTTTTTTTTTTTTCACTCAAATTGTGTGAAATATTAAAACAAAACCAATAAGGAAGTCACGTGATGGCTGGCGGGGAGCGTTCCGCTCGTCCCATAACGGGAGTTGGAAAAGGCAACAATACTGTTGCCGGTGCCGTGGCGAAAGCCATCAAAAGGAGGAGGAGGTTGACAACCACTCCAAATTCAACAAAAATGAAAATGGGTGCTGCTTTAACAGCACAACAAGGAAAGAAGCAATCAGATGATGCGTTGATGCACATCTCGGATGAGGTCCAATACAAAGGGGGCAACAACAACTTTGCCTCTCTAGCGGCATCCGAGTCGGAAGATGAGGATGAACTATTGGAAGAAATTAATAGCAGCATACAAAAGCTGAACGAAAAAGTGCTTGCTATTAAGCAAAAACAAACTGCACGCAGGCAGAGGGAGCAATTGGAAGCAGAGAGCTCCCAACAACAAGAGCAGAAACGACAACTGCAGCAACAACAAAACCAGCAGCAGCAGAAACAACAACTGCAGCAAACAAAGCAACAGCAGCAGAAACAACAGCAGCAGCAGAAACAGCAACAGCTGCAAAAACAACAGCAGCTGCAACCTCAGCAGCAGAAAAAACAGCAGCAGCAGCAGCAGCAGCAACACCAACAACAACAACAACAACGACAACAACAACAACAGCAGCAGCAGCAGAAGAAGAAGAAGGAGAAGGTGCCTCCAATAAACACTTATAAATTAGAAGTCAATGCAACCAAGGACCTGTGTAAGTTGGCCATTGGTTATAATTTTAATATTAAGAGATTGGGGAATGATCGCCATGCCATCCACTGTAATACAGTGGAGGGCTACGCGAAAGTGAAAGAGCTCCTAAAGGAAACGACGACGGAGCATTACTCATTCACACCAAAGTGTGAAAAGCGGCAATCGATGCTGCTGAAGGGGTTGGAACCGTCTTCTGATCCTGAGGAGATCCTGGCACTGCTCAAAGAGAAGGAGTGCGAAGGACTCAAGTTTGTGGGGGTAAAGCCATTTACCACAGCTAGAGCCAGGCGGGAGAAACGGAGTCTGCCGTTCTTCCTGGTGCAGCTCAGTCCCGAAAGCCGTCTGGATAGTCTAAGGAGTATCAATGTCCTAGACTACCAGGTGGTTCACTGGGAAAAATTAAAAAGGAGCGAAGGCGTTATACAATGCGTTCGCTGCCAGAGGCTCGGACACGCCGCGTCGAACTGCCAAATGCAGCCTCGATGCGTGAAGTGCGCAAAGAACCACAGTTCCGAGGAGTGTGCTCTAGGTAGGGACGGAGCATCCGATAGGACGCAGCTCTCGTGCGTGTTATGTGGGAACGTGGGACACACCGCAAACTATCGGGGTTGTCCTAAGTTCGCTGACATTAAAATATCAAAACTGGCTCAGCAGCAGAAGGTGGAGGTCAAACGTTCACCTGTCAGGTTTCAAATACCAGCCGTTACGTCCCAAATTTCCTACGCCCAAATGGCGGCTACGGTACAGCAAGCCACTGTTGCTTCTCCGGCGCCAATGCCGAGAACAACGGAAGCTGCACCTAACATGCTGGCCATCTTGCTCGCAATCCAAGGGCAGATGGCTCAGCTGCAAAAACAGGTGCAAGAACAGGCCAAGCGGGTGGACCAGATCTACGCGCTGCTGCCGGGCCTAACGCAACACATGTCGTAATGGGTACGCGCATGGTGGAGCAAACTTTGAAGGTCCTTGCGGTGAATGTTAATTCACTGATTAGGATCGAACGAAGGGCCGCGATGTTTAAATTGCTACAAGACCAAACTCCTGACGTACTTTTCGCTAGCGAAACCAAGCTAACCGATAAGCACAAACTGGAGTACAATAATTATATTGTTAGAAGAAGAAACCGGCCCGGATCCAAACGTGGAGGCGGTGTTGCGATCTTCATTAAACAAGGTATAAAATTTCACAGAGTGTACAAGGGAGTGTTGCGTAGGTTCCGGGTGTTGGAGGCAGTCGTCATTTACATCCCGCTCCGCAGTGGAAAGCGGCTGTACTTGGCCTCTGTTTATGCACCTGAGACTTCAAAATACACTTTATTTATTACAGAGCTCGACACGCTTTTTCGACTCCTGAGGCTGGAATCGGGGGAGAATTATTTTATAATCGGAGGGGACTTCAACGCTAAACACAGAGATTGGGGAAATAATTTGCCAAATACTAGAGGGAACCTACTACTCGATTGGTGGGGTCAGCACGATGTCATGTACAGACTCGGTCTTAAAGCGACGGATAACCCGTCGTTTCCCAGAGGCGGGTCTTATTTGGATCTACTGCTGTATGACGAACGTATACGACTGACAGGTACGAATTTACAAACGCTTAACTGTCTGCGCACATTCGTGTATGACAGTGACCATTGCGGTTTTAGCACCGAAATTACAGTTCCCAACGAAATTGCGGAATTGGAGGAGTTTGTCCAAAGATATTCTTACAACTACAGTAAGACTCGATGGACACGCTTCTCCACAACCATGACAAGTGCGCTCTCCTCGAATACGCTCCACCCACCGTCCAATAGGAATTTGTCAAACGAGGAGATCGACAATTACCTAAAACAAATGGACGAGACAATTAAACAAACTATGGACGCTACAATACCGCGTTATCGACATACGACTAACGAAGACCTGTTCCGCAATCCTACTATTGACGCACTGCACCGACAGAAAAGTAGACTTCTGACAAGACTCAAAAACTTGTACAGACAGTTAACTGACAGACAAGACCCGGAGATTAGGACACTGAAGTCGTCGATTAAAAATATTCAAACGTTAATAAAAGAGAATTACAGAATTTCTGTAAGTTCGTATTAGAACAACAGGGTTCGGGCTGTAAACACCAGCAACCCGAATATGTTCCCACAAATAATTAAACTATTTCGGAGAAAAAATCAAAACGACCTTCAGTGTCTTAAAATACCCCGGACAACAGACAACGAACGGTTACTGACAATAGCAGGTATTGATCCAAATGAGGCCGCTGATGATTACGACTTCTTTGTGATCGAGGATCCACAGGAGAAGGTTGAGGCCATAGGCGCGACTTTCCAGGAAATATACAAAGCCACTGATACCATTGGTCCTAATTATGACCTGGACAATCGACCTCTACATTCGAAATGAAGTAGAGAACTGGCGATCCGAGGCCTCTGGTTTCACCCGGTTCAGCGAAGTAAATATGGCAAATAATGTCATTACCAGAGAGGGTGACCTACCCCCGTTCATTTCGAAGGAAGAGCTCCATGAGATCTTCGACACAATCAGGGCTAAGAAATCAGTGGGGCCGATGGTATTCCGAATATCGTGCTTCGACATCTTCCTCTAGAAGCGGTGGACATTTACACCACCCAGTTTAATAATGCAATGAATAATGCACATTATCCAGCGCATTGGAAAACGGCGGTGGTGCAACCTATTCCCAAAAAGGGAAAGGATATATCCAAGCCGGCGAATCTCCGGTCGATAAGTCTCCTTCCGAATATCAGTAAGGTGTTTGAAAAAGTAATCAATAGAGCTCTGTCTAGGTGGGTTGAGGACAAACATATAGTTCCGGATAATCAATTCGGTTTTAAGGCGGGACATGATATCTCACATGCCGCGTCTAAACTGGTGTCCGATATCCAATGGAATAAAGGCAAAAACCAATGCACTGGTGCCTGCCTTGTTGACTTGGAGAAGGCCTTCGACACCGTATGGTTAGAGGGTCTTTTCTATAAGCTGACTAGGCTGGGGATCAGTAAACCACTCTTGTACATTCTTTATAATATGCTAACCAACAGACAGTTCATCGTGAAAAATGGCGATGTGACGTCTGTTGGAATATTTCAAATTAAAAATGGTCTTCAGCAAGGCGCGGTCAATTCGCCGATCCTATTCAACATTTATACAAGCGACTTGATAGGTTCACTTCCGTACAGAACAGGTCCAAAAATCGAGGTCATTAATACTCTCTTGCAGCGTGACTTCGATAAGATAAGACGATTTTGCGATGACTGGAAGTTGAAAATCAACTTTCAGAAGTCGGAAACCATTCTCTTTAGGACGCCGTTGTCTGGAGCCTCTAGGGATACTAGAAAAAATTGGCGAAAGTTCTCGATCATTGGACAACACGGACAGCCTCTTGCCTGTCGAAATGTAGTCAGATACCTTGGGATCTGGCTAGATCAGTTTCTGTATTTTGACAAAAATGTAGATGCTGCTCTGGCCAGAGCTAAAGGCGCTTTTGCCCTTACAAAGAGACTGTTTTATAGCAGCCAACTCGATGAGAGGGTAAAGGTAATCTGCTACATGGCCCTTATCAGGCCCATGCTGGTATTTGGTTGTCCCGTATGGTTCAATGTACGAGCAAGCTTAATGGAAAAGATTCGGGTTTTTGAGAGGGCTTACCTTAGGGCTTGTCTTCGCTTGTACAGAACACCAGAGTCGGAGTACAAAAAATTCTATCGTAATGAGGTCCTTTACAACAGGGCGAACCTAATACGAGTGGACAACTTCGTAATTAAGCTGACTCGAAAGCACATTGCAAGAGCAATGACCTCGACGAATAACCTGATAGCTGGGGCTTACTACCCCAATTACCTTTACCACGAGAGTGTGCGCTCTGATGGCTTCGTTCCACCGGAAGCATTCCTCTACCTAGATCAGATAGGGTTGATCCAGGATAGATCAGCGGTCCCGTTAATCTTCCATGTCGCTCGAAAAGCTGGGGACAGGCGACTCAACTACGGTAGAGACGTCGCACACGGCAGTGTGGATCGTCTCAGGTTCAGTAGGGCGGTGGGGAATCGCGATAAGAGGGATGTCGTTCGGCAGCACCAGCATTTCTGGTGGTTGAATGATGGAGAAGATGTTTCGTCGTCGTTTCCGTCAATTACGGACCAGCCTCACTAATGAGGCAGAGCTGACCAATCTATTTGCTCTGTGAATAGCGATGGCCAGCTTACATAGGTTTAGGTTAGTATTTAAGAAATACATATATATATTAGTATATACATAGGTATATACTAGTATATGTATGTCATTGTGAATAGTGACTATGTGTATATATGTGTGCATTGTGTAGGTAGGTTAGGTAGACTAAGGTTTATTTTAAGTTAGATGTTAAGTTTTTATAAAAAATAAAAAATTATGTCCATATGCTAAGTTTTTTGTTAAATTCTTTTCTTAGCCTTAAGCATAGAAAATAAGTATATATAAGTATAAAATGTAAACAAAGTCGAAAGACATAGATATAAGAATTTAGAGTAGCTTAGAGTGCCTGTGTGGGGCCAGTAAGTTAGTATAAGATTGTTAAGTAATTTTAAGCTAGCATTTAAGCATTTTTTGTTAGTATGTAAGAGTTAATGATTTAGAAAATAAAATGCATTTAAAACTAAAAACTAAACTAACAAAATTTCTTTCCCAATGATGATCATGTTTTCTTGACGTATCATGCAGGTTTCTTGCAGACTTTTGGTCCCGCTGCCAAACTATGAGATCTGCTACGTTTCTTGGTCACAGATAACGTCTACACTTCTTTTAAAGGGCATGCTAAATATCCAAGTATTAGGATGATGTATTTCTACCCAATACGCTCTGGTAGGAACTGTATGGGTAGTACAGGCTGTTGAGAGTAAATTGTTGTGTTGCAGTATGCTCATCTCGTATGTAGTAATAGTGGAGCCAGGTATATAAATTGGATAGACTAAATTGCACCAATCCATGCCAGCTGACTTCTGCTTGCAGGAATTGATTTCTTGCTTTGTCATAGGGTAGTATCGATCCAATTGAAGACTAACTAATAGGTACTATGATGATGGTACTAAGTACGTGAAATTCCCGTTATGCCAAGTTGGTGCTGGTAACACATTGAAAACCTTGAATTCCTCGTTGACCAGTAACGTGGGTGGGTGGGCGTGGCTCAAGTGGTAGTGGACTGGCTTCTAAATCGGAAGGTTCGGTGTTCGAATCCCAGCCTCGCCCGAAAGACATGTCATCCATTTTTTCAGTTAACAAAAATCAAGTAAGACGAGTAGTTGACTAGAAATCAACACCAAGCCAACTTCCATTAAGAATTTAGTCAGTGATGTCATCTCTCCACTGTGCTATAGTCAACTTGATTAAGCTCTGTATTTCTTAGTTTGCCATACCACAATCAGAGTAAATATCTGAATACACAACTCTACTTGATGTAAATCTTCGGACGGCAGCCAAAAACGCTTCTGATGTGAGGTCGCTTACTAGTTCTATGTGAATAGCTAAGCACACAAAAACAGCTGTGTATCCCTTTGTAGTGCGATTACCTCTTCCTTTGGACAAAAGAATTTTTAGTAGACCAGTGTAGACTATGCTGTGTAGAATGAGCAAAGGGTCTCGAAGGTATTGGTAATATTCCCATTATTAGAGCTTTATTTATTGCTCTAAAGCGATGGCATCGTACGCATTCATGAATTGCTTGCCTGACAACTCATTTGATTTGCAAAATGCAAAAAAACTGTCTTAAAGTTGTTAAAGTTAGTTAGATACCTCCATGCAGTGTTTTTTCGTGAGTGTGTTTCACCAACAACCTTGTAAAAATACTATTGTATGGTAGTATAATTGGATGTTTCAGGGATTCTGTCAGAGGTCCATTTTACAGTCGACCTCCGACTACTATAATGTTGTCCTGGTTCATTAGATGATTCAATGCTACTCCTCCTGTCTAAGCAACGTCTACCTTGCAGACAGGCCCATTCCTGGAATTCCCTTTGTTGAACGACGCATATGATCTGAAATCTTGGGATTTTTATGTTTTCAATAGTGCTCAAATTATTTCTGGGACTATTCCAGGATTGTTTTAGCTCTGAAGTTGGTCTTCCATAGTGCTTGCATTAATAGTTTTTCCCTAATAGTGACAAGTGCCAACCATCCCAACAGGTCTTACAACTTAGCTATTTCCGAAAGTGTGGCACGCTTTGTTAAGGTTTGTTGATTTGGTTTTTTCTTGACTTTCGATTGAAGTGTATCAGACGAAAGACTCCGGTGATTGTGTCTTCTTTATTAATTTCAATTTATCAATTGTAGCTTAATGTTGTTCGTTGCCCATTTCCGGAGATTGAATCCTGCTTCTTTCAAAAGTTGAATGAGCTCTGCCCTTGCATCGTTGCATTCACTCAATGTGCTTCTTCCAGACACAGATCAGCTACATAAAAGTCATTTTTGAGGATGTCGAATGCAATTGGATACCTTTGTTGTTCATCGATGGCTAATTGTTGGAGGCTTTTGACAGCTAAGCTAGGTGCAGTTAACACACCAATTTTTGCATCATCAACACACGCGCTGCAACTTTATTGTTTGCACCATCAGCACACTTGCTGCATGGGCAAAATAACTTTATTGCTGAATAAGGTATTATTGTAGGTAATGTTTCGCTGCACCGGATACAGGTTCAATATTCCCGTCTGGAATATTTTCTCATGCGGTGTCAGCATTTATAGACTATAAGTAATAGTGTAAGAACAATTTGTATTCAAAATTAAGTGAGTTTACAATAAAGAGACTTGTGTCTCATAAAAAATACTTTTTTTTTAATCTTATTTTTATAAATAAGTTTACTGGCGCCCGAGCAGCAGGGACAGAATTGTGTTTTAAAGTAACTTCCCGTAAGAACAGTGCGTGATACAAACACTTCCCGTAAGAACAGTGTGTGGTACGAACATTTAACATATGAACAGTGCGCAAGGAAGACAGTGATTGAGGATTGTCCCACTAGTAGGCCGACTGCAACTCTAATGCCCTCAGCCAAAAAGGAACAAGACGTCCCATCCTTCAAGGAAAGAAACACAATCAAGTCCGGAACCCACACAATGAAGTTTTTAGGAGCATCATTGTAAGTCCCTAATTCTCATTTGTAGATTAAGAAAAACTCTTAAATTTCGTACTTTATTTTGAAAATCTACTAGAACTATAAGAACTATCAATTCCAGAAAAATATAATTGCGTTATTTACAAAAAAGCAATCAAACTTTAAAGAAATAACCTTTAATATATTATTCAAATATTAAGTAATTTAAGGTGTAATTTCAAAAATCAATCAAACTTTTAAAGAACATTTTTATATATACAATAAATAAGTTTTAAGTAAAGCAATTGGTTCATATCCTTATAAAATTTTAATTTTCCATATCTACATATATATATTTCATATTCCATATTCCCTATTCCATACTCCATATACCATTCCATAACATTTCTAAAATAAATAAAATTTAAAGTAAGATTCAAACATGGAAGCTATACAGGACGCCTTAACGCAATTGACCGGTGCATTGAACGCACAAATTGCTTCGACCAGAAGTATTGAGCAAAGATTAATAAGGCTAGAATCTCGAAATGAAGTGAATGCTGTCCAGCACATGGCATTACAGTGTCCTAGAAATGAACAGGAGTTAAAGGAGATAAGCAAACTCCCTGACTCTGTAAAGGAACTAAAACTTTTGATAGAAATCCTGTTCAATATACATCCTGGATACACAACATAGAGAATATCCTAAAAGACTGCGAAATAGTAAGAGATAAGCCTATATATCGTGCTATATTGCAGAGTATAAGACAGAAAATCAGAGGAAGCACAGACACCGCGCTCATTTCATACAATATCTTTAACAAAAATTGGTCAGATATAAAGAAATGTTTGTCCCACCACTACGCGGACAAATGAGACATAAGGACCCTCGAATACCAATTGGGTATACTTCACCAAGGAAACAGAAGCATTGACGAGTTTTATCCTAACGTCAATCACCAATTTTCTTTAATAATAAACAAAATAAAGACAGAAGACTACTACTCATAATACAAAAACCACAAACTTCCTGCCTAGAGGCTCAAAATTTAAATTTTAGAAACATGACAATACATAACAGAAACACACAAAATACAATTACAATACCCATTAACCAAACTTCAGCACCTAAACAAAAACATCCAAAACTGTCACTTCCGCAAGGATCTATACTACTTCAGCAAAGTAATCAAGCGTACAACATCCAGCACAAAAATCAAAACACTTATCCACATCCAGCAAGGCAACCCAAGATGCTATGATCAACCAAATTACAACCAGACAAGTTACAACATACAAAATCAGGAATCAATAAATCAACCACTTAAGCGATAGAGGTTATTTAACATTGAAACACAGAAAGAAGAGGAATATCCTCAGGAATATGCAGATAAATATGAAGATAATATGAACCAAGAATACGAAATCAGAGAGCCTGAAGATGAGTCATTGGAAATAAATTTTACAACGGAAGCCTCTCAAGCATACCTTACATAGAGTGTGCAACTAGAGAAGGTAAGATGCTAAAATTCCTCATCGACACGGGAGCAAACTAGAATTTTGTGAATCCCAACCTAGCCATAAATGCAAAGCCAACCAGAACCAACTTTAAAATACAATCTGCCGGAGGAGAAGTCATTATAAGCCAAAAAATCAGCGTAAAATTCAAGAGCCTTGGAAATACCACTATTTTAGATTTTTTTATCTTATCTGGACTAACAACATTTGATGGAATTATCGGGGATGACATACTCAAACAACTCGAAGCCGTAATTGACAGGAAAAATAACCTTTTGACCATAAAGCCCAACATACAAATTAAACTCAAGGAAAAAGAATCTAAACAAGTCAATAACATAGAAATCAGAGATACACATCTTTCAGAAGAAACATGAGAAAAACTTAAAGTTCTAATAATGAAACATAAATCTTTTATTGGCCCCATAACAGATAAAGGAACCATTGTTACAAATGTCAGAGCAGAAATCAAAACAACAACCGATGAACACATCTATTCAAAGTCCTATCCACATCCCGTGAATATGAGAGGAGAAGTGGAAAAACAGTTGAGGAAACTGCTAGATGACGGAGTGATAAGACCTTCCAAAAGTCTTTATAACTACCCAATATGGATCGCTTCTAAGAAAATGGATGCCTCCGGGGAAAAAAAGTATAGGATTGCCATCGATTTTAAGAAATTAAATGCAGTAACTGTATCAGACACTTACCCGATTCCGGATATCTACAATACCATTGCGAACCTAGGCAACTCAAAGTATTTTATCACGATCGACCTTACATCCGGGTTCCATCAGATCAGGATGAAGGAATCAGATATTCCAAAAACGGCCTTTTCATCTTCCAAAAGATGATTGATGATGTGTTAAGGAAGCATATCGGTAAAGCCTGCTATGTCTATATTGATGACATACTCATTCTCTGCAAAACCGAAGCAGAACACCTAAAGAACATCGATTTAATATTCTCAAAACTAAAAGATGCTAACTTACTGATCAATTTGGACAAAACAGAGTTTCTATAGCAAGAGACGGAATTCCTGGGATATTTGATTACAAAAAATGGTATTAAGCCGGATCCAAAAAAAGTTCAGGCGATCCAAAACATGAAACCCCCAGAGAACCTAAGAGAACTTAAAGGCTTTCTAGGACTGACCTCTTATTATAGAAGATTCATAAGAGATTTCGCTAAAGCTGCGAAACCCTTAACGAATCTCACGAGAGGGGAAAATGCGCAAGCAAGAGCAAGTCAATCCAAGAACATCAAAATTCACCTATCTAGAAACGAACTACAGGCTTTTAAGGATCTTAAGGAATTATTGACGTCTTCAGAAATACTAATTTTCCCAGATTTTGAAAAACCATTTTTGCTGACGACAGATGCGTCAAATCAAGCAATAGGTGCAGTACTTTCCCAAGGGGAAATCCGAAAAGATAAGCTGATCACTTTTATCTCAAGATCGCTTAACCAAACCGAAGAAAACTATGCCACAAACGAGAAGGAGACGTTGGCAATAGTTTGGGCACTAGATAACCTCAGAAATTACTTGCACGGAGCAAAAAAAATCAAGATCCTAACCGACCACCAACCACTGACATTCGCTTTGAGCAGTAAGAACACCAATGCCAAGCTCAAACGCTGGAAGGCACGAATAGAAGAATATAATTACGAGCTGGTATACAAGCCGGGTAAAGCAAATAAAGTAGCTGATGCCTTGTCGAGACTTAAACTGGAAGCCAATAGCTTAACATCGCCTAGTTCAGACACCATGCATAGCGCCGAAGAGGATAGTCACGATCTGATCCCACATTGGGGAGGCCCCCCTAAATGTATTCAGAAATCAGCTTATATTTAGTAATAGCGAGGTAAGTATTTTTGAACAACCGGGTCCGAACTACTACCGACATTACATAGGATTACGTTAATTCAGTAAGGAAAATTTAGTTCAAGCCCTTAAAGAAAAACTTAACCCGAATATAATTATTGGAATAAAAATTCCAGAGCACTACATCCAACTGCTTCAGGAAATCTATAAAGAAAATTTTTGTAAGTTTAAAATCCGAATAACCCAAAGAATAGTGGAAGATATTGCGAACCCAGACAATAAGTTACGAGTAATCATGGAAGAACACAGCAGAGCTCACCGTAACTACAAAGAAAATAAGGAACACCTTCTGGAAAGATGTTATTTTCCAGGAATGACTAACATCATTAAGAAATTTGTTAAAAATTGTGAAATTTGTAACACCAATAAGTATGATAGGCATCCCCACAAACCTGAACTACAGGAAACACCAATCCCTACATACCCATCAGAAATAATGCATCTCGATATCTTCCAAATAGACCACGAAAAGTTTATTACATGTATAGATAAATTTTCTAAATATACTAAATTTTTCCATATAAAAGAAAAATCAGCTTTATATCTACGAGACAAAATTATTAAAGTATTATACTTCTTCACAGCCCCCAGAATTCTAGTGACAGATAATGAGCGAAGTTTCATTAGTCCAGTCATTTCAAACTACATAAAAACTCTTGGAATCAAGTTGTACTTAACACCACCCCAGAAGAGCGAGGTGAATGGAACTGTGGAAAGAATCCATTCAATGATTTTAGAACTAACAAGATGTCTTAAAAACGAATACCCTGACCTGAACTCCAAAGAAATAATTAACATAGCTACTGACCGATATAATAACTCGATCCATTCGGTAACAAAAAAAAAACCAAATGATATTTTCCTTGGTCGAATCCAAAGAATAAATTACCAGAATTTGATTGATTTCCAGAATAAGGTAAACGAGGATTTAACAAACCTCATCAGGAAAAATCAAAGAAATAAGATCAGCCGAGAAAATACCAGTAGGAAAAAGTCAAAAACGTATAAACCCGGAGAAATAATCTATGCGGCCGTCAAACGAAGAGATGGAAAGCAAAAACCTCTTTTCACAAAAGAAATAGTGGCAAAAGATAATCGCTTCACGATTGTTACAGAAAACGGGAAAAAAATCCACAAATCACAAATAAAAAATACAACTGAATAAAAAATAAATATTTTTCTTTTCATTTCAGGCCAATTCTTAGTTTGGTACTTGGATCAATAAATGTATACGACTATACTCATAACAACCCATTCGTAATGCTGAAACAGGGAAATGGAAAAATCATTAACGGAAATTTTAGAATCGTGCATGTTATCAATTTGACAAGGTATGAAGACACAGTCGTTCATAGACCTCGATAGAATACTCGTAGTAACTTACAAAGAGACTGTTTTATAACAGCCAACTCGATGCGAGGGTGAAGGTAATCTGTTACATGGCCCTTATCAGGCCCATGCTTGTATTTGGGTGTCCCGTGTGGTTCAACGTGAGAGCAAGTTTATTGGAAAAGATTCGGGTGTTTGAGAGGGCTTGTCTTAGGACTTGTCTTCGCTTATACAGAACACCAGAGTCTGAGTACATAAAATTCTATCCTAACGAGGTCTTATACAATACGGCGAACCTGATAAGAGTGGACAATTTCGTCATTAAGTTGACTCGAAGGCACATTGCGAGAGCAATGACCTCATCGAACAACCTGATCTCAGGGGCTTACTACCCCAATTATATGTATCACGAGAGAGCTCGCTTTGACGGCTTTATTCCTCCAGAAGCGTTCCTCTATCTAGATAGTAAAGGTCTGATCCAGGACAGATTGGCGGTGCCGCTAATCTTCCACGTCGCTCGAACAGCTGCGGACAGGCGACTCAACTACGACAGAGACGTCGCACATGGCAGTGCGGAGCGTCTCCGGTTCAGTAGGGCGGTAGGGACTCGCGACAGGAGGGATGTTGCTCAGCAGCACCAGCAATTTTGGTGGCTTGAAGAAGGCGAGGATGCTTCGTAGTCGAACTCCTCCAGTGATAAGTAGCTTCATGTGAAGCAGAGTGGTCCAGCCTAATTTTTGTTTTTTTTTAGCCATGGCCGGCTTACATAGTTTTAGGTAGGTTTAAGTTAGATTGTAAGAAAAAAATATATAAAACCAAAAAAAAAATAAATAAAAATATAAAAAAAAAAAAAAAAAAAAAAATGTACATATTAGATGTAAGTAGTTTAAGTAGATTAAGATTTATTTTTAGGTAGTATGTAGGCTTTTAGGTTTAAGTTTTATAAAAAAAATAATATGTCCATATACTAAGTTTTTACTTAAAATTGATTTTCTTAGTTTTAGTTTCGTTAAATATAAAAATAAATATAGACTGTAAGATCCGTCGAAAGACATAGTTTAAGTGTTAGGTTTAACTTAGAGTGCCCGCATGGGGCCAGTAAGTTAGTATAAGATTATCTCTAAGTTATTTAAGCTAATTTTTAAGCGTTTTTTTGTCTAGCATGTAAGAGTAAATTAAGAAATATAAATAAAAATGCATAAAAACTGAAAAAAAAAAAAATACTCGTAGTAATAAAAACAAAAAAAAAACAATTAGAAACATTTTGGCCAAGTGCTTCGGTGGCGCAGAAGTAGTGGTGTCCGACCGACAAAACAGGGGTCGTGGGTTCGATTCCCAAAAAGTTGCATCGACTTTTTATTTTTAAAAGTGAATAAAACAAAAAAAAAAAAAAACAATAAAGCTAAAGTGGTGGTAAAGTGTGGTCTATCACGTGATGGATTGTGAAGAGCGGTCCGCTGTGCCTATAGCGGGACCTGCTGAAGTGTCAGGTGAGGCTTCGAGTGGTTCGAGCCAAACACCAAAAACAAAGAGAAGGAGGAAGCTTCCAACTTCCACCTTGGTAAAACGTCCCACCCTATCAACGGCAAACAACTTCGCTTCATTAGCAGCAAGCGAATCTGATGATGAAGAGGAAGAGATGGAGGCCATTAGTTGTAGCATCAAAATGCTACAACAAAGAGTACTGGCCATAAAAGAAAAGCAAATGGTCAGAAGGAAGAGGGAAGAGCAGGAGAAATCCCAACAACAGCAGCATGCTCAAAAGCAGGCACAACAACAAAAGCCTAAGAGACACCAGCAACAACAACAAGAGCAGTCACAACAACTGCAACAGCTAAAACAGCAGCAGCCACAACAACGGCAACAGCAAAAACAGCAGCAGCAGCAACAACAACAACAACAGCAGCAGCAGCAGCAGCAAAAACAACAACAACAACAACACCAACAACAACAACAGCAGCAGCAGCAGAAGAAAAAGAAGGAGAAGGTGCCTCCTATCAACACCTATAAATTGGAGGTAAATGCTACCAAGGACCTGTGTAGGCTGGTCATTGGTAATAATTTTAATATTAAGAGATTGGGGAATGATCGCCATGCCATCCACTGTAATACAGTGGAGGGCTACGCGAAAGTAAAAGAGCTCTTAAAGGAAACGACGACGGAGCACTACTCATTCACACCGAAGTGTGAAAAGCGGCAATCGATGTTGCTGAAGGGGTTGGAACCGTCTTCTGATCCTGAGGAGATCCTGGCACTGCTCAAAGAGAAGGAGTGCGAAGGACTCAAGTTCGTGGGGGTAAAGCCATTTACCACAGCTAGAGCCAGGCGGGAGAAACGGAGTCTGCCGTTCTTCCTAGTGCAGCTCAGTCCCGAAAGCCGTCTGGATAGTCTGAGGAGTATCAATGTCCTAGACTACCAGGTGGTTCACTGGGAAAAATTAAAAAGGAGCGAAGGCGTTATACAATGCGTTCGCTGCCAGAGGTTCGGGCACGCCGCGTCGAACTGCCAAATGCAGCCTCGATGCGTGAAGTGCGCAAAGAACCACAGTTCGGAGGAGTGTGCTCTGGGTAGGGACGGAGTATCCGATAGGACACAGCTCTCGTGCGTATTATGTGGGAACATGGGACACACCGCAAACTATCGGGGTTGTCCTAAGTTCGCTGATATTAAAAAATCAAAACTGGCTCAGCAGCAGAAGGTGGAGGTCAAGCGTTCACCTGCTAGGTTTCAAACACCAGCCGTCACGTCCCAAATTTCCTACGCCCAAATGGCGGCAGGTAGGGGGGCTACGGTACAGCAAGCGACTGTTGCTTCTCCGGCGCCAATGCCGAGAACAATGGATGCTGCACCTAACATGCTGGCCATCTTGCTCGCAATCCAAGGGCAGATGGCTCAGCTGCAAAAGCAGGTACAAGAACAGGCCAAGCGGGTGGACCAGATCTACGCGCTGCTGCCGGGCCTAACGCAACACATGTCGTAATGGGTACGCACATGGTGGAGCAATCTTTGAAGGTCCTTGCGGTGAATGTTAATTCACTGATTAGGATCGAACGAAGAGCCGCGATGTTTAAACTGCTACAAGACCAATCTCCTGATGTGCTTTTCGCTAGCGAAACCAAGCTAACCGATAAGCACAAACTGGAGTACAATAATTATATTATTAGAAGAAGAAACCGGCCCCGATCCAAACGTGGAGGCGGTGTCGCGATCTTCATTAAACAAGGTATAAAATTTCACAGAGTGTACAAGGGAGTGTTGCGTAGGTTCCGGGTGTTGGAGGCAGTCGTCATTTATATCCCGCTCCGCAGTGGAAAGCGGCTGTACTTGGCCTCTGTTTATGCACCTGAGGCTCCACAATCCACTTTATTCATTACAGAGCTCGACACGCTTTTTCGACTTCTGAGGCTGGAAGCGGGGGAGAATTATTTTATAATCGGTGGGGATTTCAACGCTAAACACAGAGATTGGGGAAATAATTTGCCAAATACTAGAGGGAACCTACTACTTGATTGGTGGGGTCAGCACGATGTCATGTACAGACTCGGTCTTAAGGCGACGGATAACCCGTCGTTTCCCAGAGGCGGGTCTTATTTGGACCTACTGCTGTATGACCAACGAATACGACTGACAGGTACGAATTTACAAACGTTAAACTGTCTGCGCACATTCGTGTATGACAGTGACCATTGCGGTTTTAGCACCGAAATTACAGTTCCCAACGAAATTGCGGAATTGGAGGAGTTTGTCCAAAGATATTCTTACAACTACAGTAAGACTCGATGGACACGCTTCTCCACAACCATGATAAGTGCGCTCTCCTCGAATACGCTCCACCCACCGTCCAATAGGAATTTGTCAAACGAGGAGATCGACAATTACCTAAAACAAATGGACGAGACAATTAAACAAACTATGGACGCTACAATACCGCGCTATCGACATACGACTAACGAAGACCTGTTCCGCAATCCTACTATTGACGCACTGCACCGACAGAAAAGTAGACTACTGACAAGACTCAAAAACTTGTACAGACAGTTTACTGACAGACAACACCCGGAGATTAGGACACTGAAGTCGTCGATTAAAAATATTCAAACGTTAATAAAAGAGAATTACAGAATTTCTGTAAGTTCGTATTGGAACAACAGGGTTCGGGCTGTAAACACCAGCAACCCGAATATGTTCCCGCAAATAAATAAACTATTTCGGAGAAAAAATCAAAACGACCTTCAGTGTCTTAAAATAGCGCGGACAACAGACAACGAACGGTTACTGACAATAGCAGGTATTGATCCAAATGAGGCCGCTGATGATTACGACTTCTTTGTGATCGAGGATCCACAGGAGAAGGTTGAGGCCATAGGGCCGACTTTCCAGGAAATATACAAGGCCACTGATACCATTGGCCCTAATTATGACCTGGACAATCGCGTCTTTGTGCACAACTTCTACATTCGAAATGAAGTAGAGAACTGGCGATCCGAGGGCTCTGGTTTCACTCGCTTCAGCGAAGAAAATATGGCAAATAATGCCATTACCAGAGAGGGTGACCTACCCAAGTTCATTTCGAAGGAAGAGCTCCATGAGATCTTCGACACAATCAGGGCTAAGAAATCAGTGGGAACCGATGGTATTCCAAACATCGTGCTTCGACATCTTCCTCTAGAAGCGGTGGACATTTACACCACCCTGTTTAATAATGCAATGAATAATGCACATTATCCAGCGCATTGGAAAACGGCGGTGGTGCAACCTATTCCCAAAAAGGGAAAGGATATATCCAAGCCGGCGAATCTCCGGTCGATAAGTCTCCTTCCGAATATCAGTAAGGTGTTTGAAAAAGTAATCAATAGAGCTCTGTCTAGGTGGGTTGAGGACAAACATATAGTTCCGGATAATCAATTCGGTTTTAAGGCGGGACATGATATCTCACATGCAGCGTCTAAACTGGTGTCCGATATCCAATGGAATAAAGGCAAAAACCAATGCACTGGTGCCTGCCTTGTTGACTTGGAGAAGGCCTTCGACACTGTATGGTTAGAGGGTCTTTTCTATAAGCTGACTAGGCTGGGGATCAGTAAACCACTCTTGTACATTCTTTCTAATATGCTAACCAACAGACAGTTCATCGTGAAAAATGGCGATATGACTTCTGATGGAATATTTCAAATTAAAAATGGTCTTCAGCAAGGCGCGGTCAATTCGCCGATCCTATTCAACATTTATACAAGCGACTTGATAGGTTCACTTCCCCATACTATTGCGTACGCAGACGATTTGATAGCGTACAGAACAGGTCCAAAAATCGAGGTCATTAATACTCTCTTGCAGCGTGACTTCGATAAGATAAGACGATTTTGCGATGACTGGAAGTTGAAAATCAACTTTCAGAAGTCGGAAACCATTCTCTTTAGGACGCCGTTGTCTGGAGCCTCTAGGGATACCAGAAAAAATTGGCGAAAGTTCTCGATCATTGGACAACACGGACAGCCTCTTGCTTGTCGAAATGTAGTCAGATACCTTGGGATCTGGCTAGATCAGTTTCTGTATTTTGACAAAAATGTAGACGCTGCTCTGGCCAGAGCTAAAGGCGCTTTTGCTCTTACAAAGAGACTGTTTTATAGCAGCCAACTCGATGCGAGGGTAAAGGTAATCTGCTACATGGCCCTTATCAGGCCCATGCTGGTATTCGGGTGCCCCGTGTGGTTCAATGTACGAGCAAGCTTAATGGAAAAGATTCGGGTGTTTGAGAGGGCTTGCCTTAGGGCTTGTCTTCGCTTGTACAGAACACCAGAGTCGGAGTACAAAAAATTTTATCGTAATGAGGTCCTTTACAACAGGGCGAACCTAATACGAGTGGACAACTTCGTAATTAAGCTGACTCGAAGGCACATTGCAAGAGCAATGACCGCGACGAATAACCTGATATCTGGGGCTTACTACCCCAACTACCTTTACCACGAGAGTGTGCGCTCTGACGGCTTCGTTCCACCGGAAGCATTCCTCTACCTAGATCAGATAGGGTTGATCCAGGATAGATCAGCGGTCCCGTTAATCTTCCATGTCGCTCGGAAAGCTGGGGACAGGCGACTCAACTACGGCAGAGACGTCGCACACGGCAGTGTGGATCGTCTCAGGTTCAGTAGGGCGGTGGGGAATCGCGATAAGAGGGATGTCGTTCGGCAGCACCAGCATTTCTGGTGGTTGAATGATGGAGAAGATGTTTCGTCGTCGTTTCCGTCAATTACGGACCAGCCTCACTAATGAGGCAGAGCTGACCTACTTATTTCCACTGTGAATACCGATGGCCAGCTTGCATAGGTTTAGGTTAGTATTTGAGAAATATATACATATATTAGTATATACCTTTGTATATACTAATATATGTATGTAATTGTGTATAATATCTATGTGTATGTATTGTGTAGGTAGGTTAGGTAGACTAAGGTTTATTTTAAGTTAGATATTAAGTTTTTATAAAAAAATAACTCCATATGCTAAGTTTTTGTTAACAAATTTTTCTTAGCCTTAAGTATACAAAATATATACAAATTTCAATAAAATGTAAATAAAGTCGAAAGACATAGATATAGGAATTTAGAGTAGCTTAGAGTGCCTGTGCGGGCCAGTAAGTTAGTATAAGTTTGTTAAGTAATTTTAAGCTAGCATTTAAGCATTTTTTGTTAGTATGTAAGAATTAATGATTAATATAATAAAATGCATTTAAAACTAAAACTAACAAGGTATGAAGACATTATAATCGGACTTACACCAACCATAGAAAACCATATAACTAAAAATAGTATACTGCGACCACAACTCATCTATCAATTAAAGCAAATAGAAAACTTATTTGAAAAGCTAAATGGGAGTAAGGCTCGAAGAACTAGATCGATAAACTGGATAGGATCCGCATGGAAGTGGGTCGCCGGAACATCAGATGCTACGGATTGGTATAATTTACTGAAAACTCAGAATATGGTAATAGAAAATAACAATAACCAATACAAAATAAACGAACACATAACAGCAGTTACACAAGGAATAATAGAAAATTATAACAAAATAATTCAGAGAATAGATAATACAAGCATTGATAAATACGAGCAAATGATGTATAATAAATTATTAATAATTAAATAAGAACTCAGTGAAATAGTATCAGCAACTCAATTGGCAAAAAGAGGAATCGTGAACACTAATCTTTTAGACAAAAAAGAAATGCAAGAAATAATTCCATTCGACAACGAAATCGAGGCAATCGAGTATGCCGAACCAATCATCCAACAAAAGAAATCGATTATGCTATACACTATATCTATACCAAAAACTTCCGCTAAAGAGTACTTTCATCTTATAATCAGAACCATAGTTAGAAATAACAAAAGAATCCATCCCTATTTTCATGAACTACTTTCAACCCATAACGAGCTTTATGGCATAAAAGATACGAGTATTTGTTCAAAAATCCGAAATACGACAATCTGCGAAGGAAACCAACTTGAAAAGCTTACGTCTGACCATTGCATCACCCAGCTATTAAGAGGAAAAAATGCTGGATGCGATCATCAGTTCCACAGTAAACCAATAACCGAACTTCTCACAAGCAACACTCTTTTTTTAACAAATTTCAAGGGAAATGTAGGACATGGAAATGAAACCCGAACTCTTAATGGAACCTTCCTTATAGAATTTAATAATGAAACCTTAACAATTGATAACAAGGCTTTTACCAATAAAGAAATAAAAACCTTCCACGTCATCCCACCTATAATCCAAGCTAATTTAACAATTAAAGATGTAAAATTAGATTTAGAATACTCGTATCTTCACTTTTTGCACAAGGAAAATATTAAAAAAATAGAGAAATTTTCATTCGGAGAAAACATGTCATTCATTTCGGATTTTATACTTTACATTTTAGTTATGACAATTGTAATATTTTTAATATTTAAATTCAATTGTAAAAAAGAAAAAGATTCTGTTCAGAAGCTTTTTTCTGAATGTTTTGATATCAAGCACATAAATTTGATATTCGATTTAAGTGTGAAGCAAGCACTTGAACTTGTTCACTACTTAATGTTGAAGATATTCCTGTAAGGAAATGAAAGATAATCTGGTATTGCTGTAAATCAATTTGTTCTTTATTATTTCAAAATTGCTTACTCTATCACTGACAATAAATACTGAAAAACTAAAGTCATTGGCTGTAATGCACCATCAGCATATTAGGTCGTTGGCTTAACCCAATAAATATCGTATTTATGTTATGCTTGCATCAGCACGATGGTTGTTATTGATATGAAGTAGCTGCATTACCTTGACTTATATCCAGCTATGTGCGCATCGTCAGCTCATGGGTAATTGAACTGAACATTCTCCCCCGCGTTGAATGGCTATTCAACCAACTAAGCAACGAAGTCCGAATTTGGTTGTGTTGGGTGGAGTGTTGGCTGTGGTGTCTTCGTGATAACTGCTGATCTTGCTGTTTTATGTTTCCAGATTATGTAGATGATTAATATTATTGTAAATGTGAGGGCCAAGTATCCAATTGCAAAGTTTTGATGACTGTTAACTTGAATTTTATGGGGTAGGTCAAGAACTTCTTGTTGTAAGATAATCCTTTGTAGGTCTGTTAAATTTTTAAGTTGGGTATCGTAATGCGAAGCATTGAATTCGTGGAGCAATGACTTGTGGTGCTCTGGGATTGAAATCTCCGATATGGTTCCAAAGCTTTTAAGTTGGTCGAGAATGTGTTATGACCTTGAATAGTGATAAATTTTTGTCTCAACATGCATCCTGGCCGCAACGTTAATTTCCGGAACCTTCTAAGAGCATTTGTACATTTTCATCTCCGCAGATCGCAGTAATGCGAGATTGTTTGTTTGTAGCATATAGCCATTGATTTTTGTGCTCAAGTTGAATCCAAGTTGAATTTTTCCCAAATT
Organism: Volucella zonaria; assembly: GCA_963966105.1. Taxonomy (NCBI): domain Eukaryota; kingdom Metazoa; phylum Arthropoda; class Insecta; order Diptera; family Syrphidae; genus Volucella; species Volucella zonaria. The sequence goes on along the minus strand of OZ014533.1, from coordinate 40,693,295 downwards.
TTTTTAGTACACAAGTAGGTTTTGTTTCCTTATTGAAAAAACCCACTTCGCAAGAGCAGACCTCTGCTCCCTCGCTGTATCTTGATTGTACGTTGAGACATAAGTATTTTTCGTCGTTTAAATTGATGCAGTCTTCTAGAGTGGCGGACTGAATGGGAAAGTATTGGTCACGATGTGCGTTCAGAGCCAGTATTGGTGCACAAGGAGTGATTGTTAACATGGTGTTGTTAATGAAGTTTGGTATAGGTGTCATCCTAAACAGATCGTAGTGTTCTTGATCGATTAATGGAAGAGGGATCACAAATATGGCTCGATTATCAGCTATTCCTCCTTTTACTGTCATCAGCTTGTATAACTGTAAGAGATCATCTTGGTCTGCGGGTAGTTCTAGAAATACTGGTAAGTGAGTTTTGACGGTTTTCAGTTCTTTCATAAGCTGATGCGTTGACAACAACAGTGAACTGATTCTTCCGTGGTGAGTATCCGTAAGTACATCAATAAGCGCTGATTGCATTCTTCGGATGTTGATTATCATTAAAATAAGTTGAGATGAGAGGGATGCGACGATCTGAGATATTTTGGCTTGATAGCCTTCTTCACCGTTATTACGTATCCTTGCCTTGATTTCGCTTAATTGGTTGTTGATCTGATCAAATCTATTTTTGATGATTGTTTCGTCTTGTTGTACAATGTTTATTGTTGAGTCAATAACTGAGGTTTGATTTCTAAGCAACTTTAATAAGTGATTCTCGTTTGCGTTCACTTGCTCTATTGTGTTTGACATTTGTTCTAATATTCCAAATAGAGAATTGGTAATTTTTCCAACTATGTTAATGGCTCCTCTTTTAGTTCGTTTGCTTGGCAACACCATATTTTCCGCCTGTAGTTCGGTTTTTATATGTTGGAAATGATTGAGTGCGTGTGGGCAAAAGCTCTTTTGCTGGATTTCTTGACAAAAATGGCTAAGCGTTAATGTTCCATTAGATAATGCCTTGTATTCTTCTATCAACGGATTAAGATTGTAATGTACGATGAAGTTCCATTCGCTCGTAGCTATTTTTGCTGAGCCAATGCCTTCAAAATAAATTCCGAGATTGGATTGAAATTTACTGATTTCGATATTTTTACTGAATACCATCCGCAGAATTAGGCAAAGTGTAAATAATGACGCTATTCCACTGGCGCCAGATGTTCTTTGCCTTTTGGCCGGTGTTGTATGTGCTTGTTCTGGTGCTTGAATGCTATTTATTGACTGTTCATCAACAGTTCTAGATGCGATGTCATTGTTTTCTTCATTTCCAATGGGTAGTGGAGCTAATTTATGAATTGGGCGTTTCCAGATCTCAGACGCGGTCTTAACATCGACTACTCGAACAGTATCATCATTACCCTTATAAGTTTTAGTGATTCTACCGAGCGTCCATTGAAGTGCTGGAACGTTGTCTTAATTGATAATGACCATATCCCCTGGGTTGATATTATTAGACGATTCTTTCCATTTGTGGCGATATTGAAGTTCGTTGAGGTATTCCTGCGACCATCTTCTCCAGAATTCGTGCTTGAGATGTGACACCAAGTTCCATCTAGTCACAAGAGTTTGTTTCATCGGGACTGCGCATGTGTCGATTTGAGCAGTTAGGGGTTCACCAATAAGAAAGTGTCCTGGTGTCAATGCCGATAGATCATTAGGGTCACTTGAAAGTGGCGTGAGTGGTCTTGAGTTTAGGATAGCTTCAATTCCGATTAGTGGCGTTTCCAACTCTTCATATGTTAATGACGCCGTTGATACACTCCTTCTTAATAAGTGTTTCGCTGATTTCACTGCTGCTTCCCAGAGCCCTCCAAAATGTGGAGCACTTGGGGGAATAAAGTGTAATTGTATGGCATTAGTACTGCATTCCTTTATAATAGCAGAACGTGCCTTTTCTGAATAAACAGCGTTCTCCAATTCGGACAATTGGTTATTTGCTCCAACAAAATTTGTTGCGTTATCACAATATAAGTTCTGGCAATGTCCTCTACGACCGATGAATTGTTTCAGTGCTCCGATAAATGATTCGGTAGATAAATCGCTTACGAGCTCTATATGTACTGCCTTTGTTGCGAAGCAGCAGAAGATTGCCACATAACCCTTTTGAGGTCATTTACCGCGAATTTTGTAATGTATCCAAAATGGTCCGCAATAATCAACTCCTGCATTTATAAAGGGCCTGACTGGTGTTATTCTTGGTGGCGGTAAATTCCCCATAACTTGTTGAAGTAACTGCGATCTAGCTCGGCTGCATTTCACGCAGTGGTGTACTCGTCTGCCTTTTTCCTCTATCCTCCTCGTCTGCCCTTTTTCCAATTTTTTTTTTTTTTTGTTGCCAATGCACAACTCGCGATTCTACTTTACTTTACTTTTGATATTATCAAAACGTGAAAAAAAAAGAAAATTGCTTTTCGCAATTTCCCACAACCAAATTTCGCACCACTGACTAACTCACTGACTTTTTTTTTTTTTTGGATGACCCTCTCTAATTGCTGGTCGTCACTAAAGTGACCTCCAGATCTTTTTCACACCCACATTCCCACGTACATTCGTACACCCGCTCTCTCATACATTCATTTAGCTCTAGTAGACTCAACAACGGGGTTTTTAGCTACAACACTAGCAAGCTTTGCTAGTGTGTGCACCCGTGTCCAACTAAGCCTCTCATTCAAACCAATTTTACACATTCCCACTAAACTCCTCAGTATCGGAGTTCGCTCCCACTTCCAGTAATGACTGGGAACTCCACTGAGAGAGTTTATGGAAGCTGTGGATCCTAACTATGCCTAGCAATTTCCCTATTCTTAAATTCTACAAATAAATTTGCGAAAAGCAATGTTTCTTTTTTTTTCTGTTGCCCGGGCATTCTTCCCCTATCGGATTACACTAATAAAAATTGTTTGCCAAAACTAATACGATCGTGCAGGGGAAAGGAAATGCGATTGGACGGTAGCTGGAGTGTCGGGACGAAAGGAAAAAAGTATAAATACAATCCAGAAGGGATTGTATCTCGATACAACAACCCGTTGGATCGCCGCCCCTCACGAAAGCTACGTTTGGTGCCTGTGCAAATTTCAATTTTTATTTTTATTTATTTATTTATTTGATAATTGTCTCGGTGCATCCACATCCATTATTGTGATGTGATGCTGGTGCTTGTACCCCCCATCGGTAGCGGGATGGGGTTTTCCCTAAGCCTCTTATTGCTTGGCTATCGTTGGGGTGTAGGTTCCAGGGATCGCCTTCACCCACCCGTCATCATCGTGTTGGGGTGTCTGGATTGCAAGGACCGTCTGTCCCTACCCGTAGGCGACTTTCAGACATCCTGTCTGATGCTGCGCGTTGCGAGTCTCCCGTCTATCTATGGGCTCCGACAACGGTGTTCCCGGTGGACCTCCTGTCGCACCCTGGGGTTCCTGGTTCGTCGTGAGTCTCCCTACTGTCATTAGGGCTTCACCGACCGAACCTCCTCGTTCTCCTCTGCGGGGAAACCCGCCAGTGAACCTATGTGGGTTGTTTTCCGAGGTCTAGGGTTGGTGGGCCACTGGCTGATGGGACCATGGCTGCCCTTCACCTCCGCCGGAGCTCGGTGTTCCCACTCAAAGAAAAGAGGGACCGAAGGGACTTACAGGGAAAAAGAGAGCCAAACTTATTGCGGGAAAATTTACCGCAACAGTGTAACCGATGTTCTCTGGAAGCATTCCTAGTAATATATTAAAAATATTGAAAATACTGAAAATATCGAGGGGTGTCAAGTGAAACCGAATATCCAGTGCCGCTGAGAGAGTAGAGCGTAGGTTCCGCTTACGAATAGACATGCTGTTCTTTGGACCCTGCTTAGTTTCACGCAGTTGACTGATCCGCCTAAGGCCGTCCACCAGACAAACACTCCATAAGTGAGTAACGGTCTTATAACCGAGATGTATAGCCAGCGTATTATACAAGGTTGAAGGCCCAATTGGTTCTCAATGGTTGTTTTTGCAAGAGAGTAAAGCTATTGTAGCTTTCTTGACTCTTTCTTCAATGTTAGGTTTGTAATTTAGTTTCCTGTCAAAAATGAGACTAAGATATTTTGCTGTATCGGAAAAACTATACAGGTACCGTTTATTGAGGGAGAATCTGTGATTGGAATTCTATATCTCCTGGAAAAGAGGACAAGATCAGTTTTATGGGGGTTAATCTGTTAATATTTAGTAGAAGGAGTTCTTTAATAGTATTAAGGTGCGTACCTGAGACGGCTAAAGCAGCGTCATCCGCATAAGCAATAACAATACCCGCTTCCAGGTATATCAGTAGTTCGTTAACCACTATGTTCAAGAGAAGAGGAGAAAGGTTCACCGCCTTGCGGCGTACCTCTGCTGACACATCTTTTGGCAGAAGCCCCACCCAGTTTGGAGTTGATTATCCATTATTATATACTATATATATTATCACATATAATATCTGACGGTGCCATGAAATAAAGTCTTATGCAAGAAGGTCCAAAACGTAATCTTGGACTTTATTTCACTCAGCTATTTAAAAGAAAAAGTCGAATAGAATAAAACAGATAATATTTTCCACTGAGAATGGTCTTATTTTTTTGTATTGCAAATTTGTGAAAAAAAGGGTGCAGTTCCGAACTTTACATACAAAAAATCTCGCACCGACTCCAAATACTACAGTCACCCCAAGCAGGAGGTTGAAGGGCTGTTTATGCATAAAGTCCAAAACTCATTTTTGAAATTGCAATAAAGTCCAAAATTACGTTTTGGGCCTTTATGCGTAAGACTTTATTTCATGGCACCATATCCGACCATTGTGTACTCTTTATATTATAGAAAACGTTTAATGTGGCTAATCAGTGAATGCAGAGCCATTCCACCAACTTTCCATTCTGCCAAAGAGCTTATCGTTTGTGCGTTACGTCTGGTCACAGTCTCCTCATCGGAGGACGGTCGGTCCGCCCATCCACACACCACTTGCAACAACGGTTTTAAGCCGCCATTATAGTAAATAGAAAACTTAATTTCATACCATCATGCAATTCATGATTCAAATACATATATTTAATAGAAAAAAAAAACCGCAAAGGTAAACTTATAGACTAACAAGAATTCATTAAATTCACAAAAGAAAAACTTAATAACTAATACGAGTCTTTTTTTTTAACACTATTTAAAAAAAAATACAGCGAAGCTACTCTTATTCTAGCCAAAAAAAAGAAACTTAAATATATATAAGACTTACCGGGAATAAACAGATTCCTCGTCGTTCTGGTGCCAGCACTTTGAAGAATCCTTGAAATTCTAAATATATAATTGTTTTATTTTTATTTTATTCGTACACAAAAAAAAAACTTAAATTCAAAAAAAAAAAAGAAACTCTTAACCCTAACCTTAATCTACACAACAAATTCAAAAAAACACAACTCTATGTACCTCTTAATCTAAATGGGATATCTACTACACTAATTCACAAAGTTCAGTCTTTTTTTTTAATTAAATTTTTTTTTTCCGATGTAGCTTTATATGTTTATATGGGGGAATCGTATTTTGCACTAATGTTTTTTTTTTTTGTTCCTCACAAAATAAGAAAAGATTTTCGCCCACTAGCTTATTTGTGAGTGGTCCTTATTACACCCACAAAAACCCCATTACGCGTTGCTTTGTTTTGTCCGGCAAACTTCTTTTTTTTTTATTTCAAAAAAAAAAAACACGCGGAGACTCGTATAGGACATACGTTGAAAAATTTTACGCGATTCCGACTGCCACAATCCCGGGCCCCCGCCCAATTACCAAGGCTTCGCCCATCAATGACGTTGTCTAATAAAAAGCGGGGGCAGAGCATATTACTGGTCTTATCGTAAACATCTTCAGATGACGCCACCGAAGGTTGCTACGATTTGACCAGTTACAAGTTGCCGGTCATAGGTCTTGTTGGTGGCAAGACCACCGGTAGTCCCTACCAGGACTTAAATCATGGTACCATAGGAGTCAGGAGCCCCATGGATTTCAGTCCGGGCCTGACTTGTTGAGGTAGGCCCCCTTGTGGGAGAGTCATGGTGGCTGTGATTTAAACCCAAATCGCGGGTAGGGTCTTCTTGTTGGTTTGACCCATTGTAGAGTAGCAAATAAGTATTGGGTGCTGTGACCCTAAGAGCAGCAAGAAGTTTTAGATGGGCCTCGACCCATACCAAGGGTTCTGCTTTGGTATTATACTATTAATGGCAAGGCGTATCCTTGCTCCCATGGATGTATGGGCACCCCGTAAACATAAGTCTATACGACAGGTGGTTTACGTTAAAAACCAGAGGCTATATGTCCATATTCCCGCCGTGTGTTTTTTTTTTTTTTGGTTTCTGTTACTTTTCTCATTTTCGCAGTCTCAAGAAAAAATAAAAAGGAACTCGAATTCCGTGCAATCTTGTTGCTCTATCTCCAGACATCAACTGTCCCAAATTCAACTCAAAAAAAAGGAAAAACAAAGTCCCATCCAATAAGACCTTGCCGCTATGTCCCCAGACACTCCAAAAAAAAAACCCAATCTCGTCTGCTGATTCCAGTAGCTGATCAAACCCCGCAAAGGCCATTAACCTGTCTAATTGGTCTCGTTCTCTAAAAAAAAGAAATCCCATTTCTTTGTTTCCTATTTCGCTTACTACTCATATAATCTATTCCTACTCTTGATTCTCTCTCGCAAAAATAGATTTCTACCTAAATTATAAATTATATTCTTCATCATAGTACACAACCTACATAAACTCCTACACAATCTGTAACCTTAGCAAGGCTTTCCACCTCCTCCTCCTGAATTCAAATTGGTCAACACAACTCTCTCTACGACAAAAGGGACATATTCGCCATAAAATAAGCCCAGGAGGCCTTTTACAAGAATTGTTCAGACGAGCGTGCCTATTCCTTTGATACGTGGTGCAAGGGCCCACTCCCTGAGAAACACCATTTATTTTCAAACACATAATTACCGGAACATCACAAACAATGCTTATAACAGAATACCTCTCACATTTACCTATCTAACTTATACTAATATCACAGTTAAATTCATAATTTAAAATAAATAAATAAATAAATAAAGTATGATAAATAAAATAAAGTAAATGACTAGAATAAAAGATAAATAAATAAATAAATCTATTTGTAAATAAAAATATAAATAAGTAAAATAACTAAATAAATAAAATAAATAAAAAAAGTAAATAAATAAAATAAATAAATAAAATAAATAAATAAATAGAGAAGCAAAATAAGAAAAAACATCCAGCAACAGCTGGTACAGTGCGTCAAGTTTTAAAGCTATCTTTATGAAGCTATGAATGGAGATCTTTTGCATGGAAAATGCCCACACTCTCTCTATTTTGGATACCAACTTCATAAAGAGAATTGCCTCCTTAGTATCACAGATTTTAAAAATTTGTGTCCTAATTTGGCATTGTATCTCTCATCTAAACTACTTTGCTTAAAGTCTATATACTATTTGTCCTACCTTATATTTCACATCCTTACCCCTAATATTATACGATCGCGTCACCTTGCCATGTGCTAGCCTTAGATTGTCACTGTTTTCTAATACCTTAGTGTTCAGATATTTCACTACATCTAGTTTCCTTAATATTTCATATGATTTGGCGTGTTGAGTCATTTGTAGTATCCCGAAAATAGCATAATGCGGCTGAAACCCGGTCGAATCGCGCACCACGCTAATCTAAGAAAATCGCGCAGTCCTTCTGGAGAAGCCGATGTTCTTCCAGTCACTTCTGCTCGTGAAGCTCACGACCATCTCTCGTCCTACGTTGTAGCGTCGCTTTGTAGGCTTCTTGTTTAACTGTATGTGCTTGCCGGCAGTCTTATCAAACCAGGGATTTCTTGGTGATGCTAAGGGTGAAATCCAGCTCATTGGAGTTTGCTAATTGCTCGGCTGCACGTGGCCTGGCTCCGAATATTCCACATGCAAGTCCGAAGGTCGTTGTTCTTTAAACGTTTGCTAAGGTCATCAACAGTGAGTTCATTTTTATCCGAGGCTATTAGTTGGTTCGTCATATATTAGAATCTCTTCCCTATAGGGTGGTGGGCCCTATGACCGCGTAGGCCAGTGTAATGCTACTGGCCGGGCATGTCCTTGCGATTTGAGCCCACATGAGTAAGGGTTTTACTATTTGTACACTCGTTGACTTTAAGATTGAGGATGGTGTAGTATCTCGTGAAGAGTTGTTTTCACAAAATAGTATTTTTGAGGTTACAGATATAGTCTCGTCGTAAATTCCATACTAGGAGGAAATTTCAAATTCACTGATTCGTAGAACTGCAAAGTTTATTGTAAGTTCTACATATATAAATTGTTTCAAACAATTGTAAGAAAATACAAAGAATACAACTTAACAGACTGCAGTGTACACGAATAGTAATAACAAGTTACGACATGGAGCAGACGCGTCTGCTTTTTATAGTTAAATCCACTCGAAAACAATATATCTTTTAAAAAAGGAACATGTTTCTGTTTATGTTAAATGCGTTTCCACTTTGATCGGGGAGCTTCAACTTCAAATAAAGATCGTGTGTGTTTTACTCTTAGTTATTCAACATCTTCCTGAATTTCACATTTTCACTTTAATTTAAATACGCCCATGAGACACGACACTTAAAGTGAAATGTTTTCAGTTTTATGATTTTAATGTTGAAATGAAGTATAAAACTTTAAGATTATAGATAGATATTATTTATTTCGTACACAAATATATTACACAATTTTCGTTATTGCACATTTTACAGAGATTTGATAACTTGATATTTTAACCTTTTACTGAAACATTATTTTTAATTCTATTAAAAATGTGGGGGGGGGGGGGGGGAGAAAAAAAACAAGTCAACAATTTGAACAAAAAACAAAAAAAAACCATCAATATAAAAAAAAGGATTGTAAACATTGTAAACAAATAATGGGTGTTTTTTTTCAGAGGTTAAGAATTGATTTGTGGTTAGAATGTTTTGCCATTTTACGATAAATGCCAGAACAACGCGTGCAAATTGTTTAAACTTATTTTGAAAACCGTCCATTTTACGGTCGACATAATCGTCCATCTGAGCAAGTTATACGGCACACGATGAATCGCTTTCGCACCATGTATACTCTAGTGGATAACACGTATCCCCAAAGACGAAAAACAGTGCGAACAAAAGATGTTATTGTAGTTGTGGGGCGCAGTGTTGAGGAGAATCCGAATGAGTCGATTCACCGTCGTGTACAGAAATTGTAGCTATGCCCATCCACTTTGTGGAAGATTTTACTGAAAGACCTTGGCTTAAAAGCTTATCAGATCCAGCTTGTGCAAAATTTGAAACCGCGTGACCAATATCCGCGTCGTAGGTTCGGTGAATGGGCCGAAAACATGATTCAGCTTGATCTTCATTTTCAAAGCAAAATTTTGTTCTCCGATGAGGCCAATTTTTGGGTAAGTGGATATGTAAACAAGCAAATTGCCAAATATGGATGATTTTCTCATTTAGTGCCTTTTCGTATACCTTACTGAGGTTGCTTAGGAGGCCAAATATGGATGATTTTCTCATTTAGTGCCTTTTCGTATACCTTACTGAAGTTGGAGGAGGCTGATAGGTCTATAAGTTTCCGGACTTTCTAGAGGTTTACCAGCTTTCAATATGGGTACCACTTTTGCAAGTTTCCATATATAAGGAAAGTATTGCATTTTTAGACATACGTTTTTTATACCTGCTTTGGGCAATTGCTTTAAATAATTGTTTCTTAGCATATGAAGTCCTCCTATTTTCCTAGGCCGAAAGCTATTTAATATGAATTGTACATCTTCTTCGGTAACAAAAATAGTTGAAGAAGAACAGTTTAACCTTTCATCTAAAAAAGCTTGAATGGTGTTGCTTACAAGAGTGTTGGTGTGTGCGTCACCTAATTTTTGTGAGACAATATGATTGTTGGATAAGCTTATGCCAAGTACGTTGGCTTTTTTTCTAATTTGACAATGTTCCAGAAAAGTTTTCCGTTTTTATGAAGTATATTGAGTTTTTTGTACTGCTCTATGTTACGGAACTCTGAAATTTGTATGCTTATTTGTTTTTAGGTATGTCATTTGGTGCTCGAATATGAGTAGGCGATACTGTTGCTAATTACGTCTACAAATATTCCCCAGTTCAATTAAGTTCTGTATTTGGGAAGGTAATTTTAAGGAGTATTTTTTTTTGCGAATACTTTCATCGACCGATTTTAGAACATGTTCTGAGAAGTCGTTTCCAAGACAATCGACGTCTTCCTAGGTTTTTACGTAGTCAATATTCATGGGAATGTTATTAAGTTTAGATTAACTACTGAATGAAATCGTGTTAAGTTGGCATTTTTTTAAATCTTGAATAATTGCACTTTTTTTCAGCTGATCATAGAAGACTACAGAAAACTGGATTGTGATCCGAGCTAAGTTCATTTAAAAACATTGGGTTTGTTATGTAGAAATGCACACTTGTAACGAATAAATCAAGGATAGAAGAACTACTACGAGAACTAGCTGGAATATAGGTTGAACTAGGAGGAAACAGAACAGAGATTGACAACATAACAAGAAAATCAGCAAGTAAATTCCCCAATGCATTCGCTCTAATACAACCTCAATTCCAATGCCCGGAATTTAGATCTCGTCCAATTAGAAAATCAGCGTTTAAGGTGAAAAGTCTTCTCAAGTCATTTTTAAAACTAGTTCTTTTCTCGTCTGATGCAGCTTTACCCGGAAAATATACACTGACCTCTGATCCTTTAATTTTAATTCAATCCCCACGCGTTCTGACAATAGGTAAAGCAGATGTTGAATAGATTTTCTGTTAAGAATTGCATCACCGTCAGCTTATCATTACGGTAGCATTTAAATTCAAGTGTTGATAAATTTATACCTTGTTCGACCCAAGTCTAAGCAACCAAAGCAACATCAATATTGCTGTTATTTAAAAATTTAGAAACTCTGATGTTTTGCTTCGAATCCCTCTCGCATTCCAAGTAACAATTTTAATGTAACCATCTATCGTATTACTTATCATTACTATACAGAAACTTAGCTGCTTAGCTTAGCTCTACTTTGTATTTACACGTTGATAAACTTTCCATTGCTAAAGAACTAAGTTTCTCGATCGTAAACAGTTAATGCTGATTAGAAATTAGAGGTCTGCATGAATGTATTCAATTGCTCTCACTTAAAGAGTACAGTACTTCATTGCAATCATACGCAAATGAATACCCGGAATATGGGTACTCGTTTGAGAAAAACGAGTGCACTACTCTTTAAATCATCTGTCAGCAAAATGAGTGCAATGTTTTTTTTCTTTTCTTTGCGTGGGTACTCGCATTTACCAGAGCGGGTTCAATGTTAACTGTTAAATATACACCGAGTGCGCAGAATAAAGCGAGTGCAATGATCAGTTGGGTTTTAGCGTCCGCTGAGTGAAGGTTATAGAAAATTTACATTTTATTAGAAAGCAATTGACTATTGGCGACATATTACAAAATGGAGCTAACTGATGTAAGTAACATATCATATGTTAATATAATTATAAATATTTGTATATACATATGTACATGTGTGCATATAAATAATTTCAGGATTTAACAAATGATTCTGATGTTTCAATGCTAAGCAATACCACATCGTTAAATAATTCAGCCATCAAAACCAAAATTGCAAATGGTGAGTGTTGCGGTAAAATCTACCACAACAAGCTGGACTCTTTTTCCTCGAAACCTTCGCTTCACTCCTTCGAACCTTTCCCCTTGTAACGGTTGTTCGCCCAAAATTCTGAGAGAGTGATGGGCAGCCATGGGCGCATCAGCCATCGGTGCACTTTCTCAGCATCTTGGAAGGACAACATAAATAGGTACGACGGACGGTCAAAATAAATAAAACTCGAGGAAGAACCCCGCAGAGCAGGCGGACGGTCTGCTACAAGAGCGCAAGGAAAGCGCTATAGGTTTTAGTTTTTGTGCAAGGGTCCAACACGAAATAGCCGACCCTTGTCCCAAATGTTGTTTTGTCTCCCCCACTGGGTAGTCTCCAGCCTTAAGTAGAGCTAAGGCATCCGCTCCAACCTTCCAGCTCCTAACCCCTTCACCTTTTGACCCGCCTTGTCTGTTATGTCCGTTGTCGCTTTGGAGGATCGTATTTGCGAAAGGTACCTGTGGATTCTTCCAATCCCGGACTTCTGCCTTTACGCTCCTCGGAAGTGACAACCAGTAGGTCCACACGGGAAAGACAGAGCCAGGCGGACGGCCTGGAACACTCTGAGCATATGGCGGACGGCCATATTATTTGGACTATACACCTAGAGCCAGATGGGCGGTCTGGAACCCTCTGTGTAAATGAAACATCTACAACCCGCACACGTTGCCTAGAGCCAGGCGGACCGCCTGCAACTCTCTGCAACACACACCACACAACACACCCATAAAAACAAAGAAAAAAACAAACACAGCAAACGAAACAGAATACAGAAACAAATAAAAAGAAACAACAAATTGTACAATTAAAAATAAAACATAATTAATGTAAAGAGTGGGAAGCTATCTGGTATTCCCTTTTCTCCCCCTCCAAAATCTGCACGGAAGCCCACCGGGTCCACCTTTCATTCGGGAATTTAAGTCGAAAAAAAGTTTCCTTCTGCCTCCGTCACTTTTCAAAAGTTCAACCTAAGATCCCTAGATCCTGACTTAGTTCCCCATTCGAAATTGCAAACGAATAGAAAAGGAACTTTCTTTGTCACTTCGACTTACTTCAGGGATCAAATTCGGGGAAAGAAGGGGTTATTTGAACCCAAGACAACTCAGGGGAAATGTTCACTCAGGCCAAAGGAAATCCCCAGAATTCGGAAATTTCCCCGAAGATCTGGGTAGTCAAAGTGGCACACTTGAGTGTATGAAAGAGCGGTCTAGCGGTGCCCCAAGCCATGGTTACACGCTCCAGCTAGGTAGCGGAGCGCTGTACACATATACCAGACATTGGGCCCGCTAACCGAGTAGATGTAATGCACGAATGTGTGGGTGAGTGACCAATGGTCTGAGTGAACATAAGTCGAATCAGGGCAGCCACTTCTTGGTTGACCGTAACACGGGATAGAGGTTTTTTTTTAAGCAAACGAGTAAAGTGATCTAGGTCCAAGTGACCAAGAAAGTAGAGGAAATTTAAATTTAAACAACAAAACAAGAAAGAAATTTAAGTGCAAAGCGAGAGGAAAAAAGACAGGATCAGGGAACCACAGGGAGAACTGGGAAGACGAGGAAATAAGGATACCCAGCAAGCTAAGTATTGTGTAGTGACAGTGGATAGTGAGATCCCGGTAGGCTTTCGCCAACGTGAGAGAAAAAAAAGTTGTTAGTACTCCGTAATAAAGTCCCGTTTACCTTTCACGCGACCCGCTAGAAATAAATTAGTTTCAATCGTTCGGGAAGGCGGACGATAGCGGCCCACTCTTAAGCTGTTTCTGCTACGGTAGTTTTAACTGTCTGGTTCTGTAAACCGTGTCTACAGCTTAATTCCTTTGTTCGAAAAAAAAAAGAAATCCGATCAATAAAGTACCCCTTTATAACGTGACTTTCGGCTTTTGCTGTGTTTTTCCATCGTTTTGAGGTTTCGCAATTCCTCCCTAAAAAGATTGCGTGGCGCCTACGGACACATTTGTGTATCTTTAATTTTTTTGAGATCTGCGATTACCATATATTTTTTTATTTCGTTTTTTTTAACCATAAACCCACCCCCAGCTGAGCAGCCGAAAGTGGCAGCACTCAACCAGCTGCCTGTTGCAAATTTCCCTTTTTTGGTTTTTTTTTGTTGTTGGCGTTGCAGTCCGCCATTACCGAAATAACCACCACCTGTGTGGTTCGCGAGCGTTGTGTTGTTTTTTTTTAAGTTTGATTCCTGCCGGCAGACCGGCTACTAAATATCGATAGAAATAAAATAAATTGCAACAACCGCGGCGAAATAAAATTGCAAGAATAAGCAACAAAAGAGGAAGAAGTAAAGTGTGGGATATTTTTGGACCAATTATTAACGCAAATGGTGACGAAATTGAAAATATAGTGGCATCCAGAAACTGTTTTTTTATATATAAATATAATAGCTGAAGCACCTTAAATTTGGTAAAACACAAGTGCTATGTGCTAAGGAGAAAAAACGTTGAAAAAGTAGAACAGATAGCACCTCTATATATAGTGAAGATAAAAAGAATATTTTACATGCAATAACACAGTGGACTATAGAAAATTGCCGACCATTTCAAATTGTGGAAGACTCAGGCTTGAGAAATTTTTCACAGTTTTTAATTTCTGTAGGTGCAAAATATGGACAAAATATTAATATTAATCAATTATTCCCCCACGCTACAACAATTTCGAGAAACATTAAAAACCTTTTCACTAAATACTCGCAGATTATTAAACAAAAAGTATCTAAGTTTAAAAATGTTGGATATGGACTAACATCTGACATTTGGGCAGATAATTATCTTAGGACTTCATATCTCTCATTAACTTTTCACTACATAAATGAGGGAAAATTAGAAAAGAGGCTTTTAGGTAGAAAATCTATGAAGGGTGAATCATGTACATGTAAAATTCTCCACAATTGCCTTGCTTTACATAAAAAACGCGATCTTTAAATTTTTAGGGAATAATATTAAGTCCAAAATAACCAATTTTTTAATGGAATTTGAATGTGAGCTAGGTAAAAAGGCCATTATAGTAAGGGATAGGGGAGCGAATATGATAAGTGGTTTTTCATTTTGAAAATCATGTTTTTTGCATCAACCACCTCATACATAATACGGTAGAAAAAGCTGTCAAAGAAACTTCTTATGTATTAGAATTATGTAATATGTGAACTAAGCTAGCAAAGTTTTTCAAAAAGTCCGGTATTAATTCGAATTTCAAAACGTCTTTAAAAAGTTGTGTTAGTACACGATGGAACACAATTTATTACTTACTTGACTATATAGGAAAAAAAATGGCGAGAAATAACCAATATATTACAAAAAAGAAATGAGTTACAAAGAATCATAAATATTAATTTGAGCTACATAAGTGAGTTAACCAAAATTTTTAAGATTATCGAGAAAACATCTATGCAGCTAGAAGGGGAAAATTATGCAACACGATCCTGCATATTCACCGTTTAAAAAAACAATGTGTTCCCACTTCTGAAGACTTAGAATTTATTAACGAGTTCAAAGCAAAATTAAACACCTATTGGGATCCCATTGCATTAAAAAATTTAATCATTTATCACAAAATTGCATTTTTTTGTTTCCCCCCGCCAACAAGTTAATTCAGTTTACCGAAGATGAAAAGAACGCTATCAAATTTGAATGTAAACGACTTATGCAAAATTATTTAAATGAAACCGCTGATCAAATCAAGTATCAGAACGATTATTAAATGAAGAGTTGCATAATCTGTTATCTGATAATAAGGAATTATTTGAGGATTTTGTTCAGCCAGTGGAAACTATAAACTCAGTTGATAAACTTTACGATGAAATACGAACATATGAAAACGTAATATTTTATGAAGATTTTAATGTTTTGAAATGGTGGCATTTACATCAAGTCGAGTTTCCACTATTATTTAAATTAAGTTGTAAGATTCTCAGCAAACCAGCAAGTAGCTCTTCTTCAGAAAGAGTATTTTCATCAATTAGGCAACTTTTCTCAGAAAAAAAAGTTGAATAGGTTTTGACCCAGTGTTGGTTAACCAGACAATGTTCTTACATAGTAACATTAAACAAAAACGATATTTATAACGATTTAAAAAAAAACGTTAATTTTTCATAAGATAAAGAAAAAAATAGAAAAATAAAATTTTTTTTTTTTTAATGTATCATGTGTTCATTTTATTTTAATATAGCAACGTAAGCAAGGCTTACTTTCTTTGGATTCTCTTCTTCAATTCAATAAATAGAGTACTCGTTTAAGAGAGTACTCGCTTATTTGAGTACTCGTTTGTGAGTACCCGTTTCTTATAAGTGAGCACAACACTTACCTAGTAATCACACAATAGCAAATTCATTAATTTCAGTTCATAGGCTATGAGTGCACGAATAAGGTGCACTTGTAATAAAAGGAATGTCTTGGAAATGGTTTCAAGACATTCATTGCAGACCTCTATTAGAAATGTTGATTGGAATGTTGCCGGAAACATTGTTGGAAGAGCTGCTCTGATTCATGTTCTTTTTCTCCCACACATTTCGCGGTACCACTTGTGCTTTGGAGTGAGCGTGAAAGCTAGTGCTAGCATAACTACAGCTCTCTTGTCGAAGATGATGTTTTTGTTTTAAAGTTTTTTATTTCACTTCGGAATATTTTATTCTATTGACACATTGCACTTACGTCCCTTCTTTCCAAGGTCATGGAAACGTTGATAAATCGTCAGCTCATGAAATATCTCGAAACACAAAAACTTCTCAATGACCGGCAATATGGTTTCGTAGCAACAGGTCCACTGGTGATTTGATGGCATGTCTCACCGAAAAGTGGAACCAAAGCGTACATCAATCTGGCGAAAGCAAGATAGTTGCACTTGATATTTCTAAGGCATTTGACAGAGTTTGGCATCAGGCTCTTTTGTCGAAAATGCGTGCTCTTGGGATCGATGACTCTCTTCTTAAATGGATTAGAAATTACCTTTCGGAACGTTCAATTCAAGTTGTCTTGGACGGTTTCAAGTCTGATTTTCACAAAATAAATGCTGGTGTGCCACAGGGCTCCGTTCTGTCTCCGACACTCTTTTTAAACTTCATTAACGATCTCTTGTCTGCTACTTCTAATCCAATTTATTCCTTTGTTGATTACAGCACTCTCTGCTTCTCATATTCGTTCCCGGACTCACGCCCCTGCTCGTAGGCTGCAGAACGAAAACGGTAGCGTAAGTGAAGCTCATTAAATTCCGATATTAACAGCATAACCAACTGGGGAACTATCAACCGAGTGGAATTTAATGCTTCCAAAACTCAATGCTGTCTGCTGTCAATAAAGCGAAATTCAAATACCCAGCCATTATCCATGAATGGCACTTGCATCGTCGAAACCGATAAACTTTCCATTCTCGGTATGTGTATCAGTAACAACTTACGTTGGAATGACTACATATTCGATGTCGCCAAAAATGCTGCGAAATGTCTAGGTTTTCTCAAGCGATGTAAGAAATATTTTACCCCCTCTGATCTGGCCACAATGTATAAAGCATTTATCCGCCCAAAACTGGAGTACAATGTCCACATCTGGTCAGGTGCTCCTAAAACATCTCTGCACCTGCTAGATAGGATTCAAAACCGTGCGATAAAACTAATTGGTGATACTAATATCAGTCAATCAATTGACACCCTCGAACACCGACGTAAAGTCTCCTGTCTCACTTTGTTTTATCGCTATTTCCACCACCAGTGCTCCATTGAAATTGGCAGTAGCATTCCGCCCATTCAAACTTTTAACCGTAACACCCGTCTCGCTATGAATGCTCATCAGTATACCCTCAAACCCATTTTCGGACGTACTCTAAAATATCGTGATTCTTTCCTAAGCCGTACAACTCGCTTATGGAATGCCCTGCCGACCTCTGTGTTTCCTGGTCGTTATAACTTGCAAACATTTAAAAACAATGTACATCGGTACCTGTCTTTTCTTTTCTTCCTCACTAAATTTCCTTCGCCCGCGCTGTGTACGAACATTTTAAGGGTACAAAAACCCCTTGAGCGCGCGCCAATTATAAAAAAAAAAAAAAAAAACAGGTTGGATCCGCAGATTTATGAGAGCCGCTGCAGTTAGCACATTTATTTACGGCAATATTATCGCATGAAATAGTTTTATGTTGACCAGCACAAATGGCACAGTACGCTTTAACATTAAAATTTCGCTCGACATGCCCGAACATTTGGTAGTTATGATATTTTAACTGAACCATTTTCTAGCGAAATTAAGTAGAAAACATCCTTTTAATATTAATGTATTTTAGTCCCATTTTAATAAGTTCACTCTTTAATAAATTTACGTCCATTCCACCCATTCCATAGAAAACCACTCTAAAAGCTTTCTCACTTTAGAGATCATGTGAGAAGAACTGACAGTTTTCAAATTTTAACTTGCCGAACGCTGATTTATAAGTAGTAAGGGACTCACAAATACTTTTTATTCCGATGGATATTCTTTTTATGCAGTAATCGAAGATGTTTGGTGATTTCATAACACTGTGAACATAACCACAAGATTTTTGGAGGCCTTCACTTTTCACTTTTCTTTCATCCATATATTCGTTGTTGTCACTATTGTAATGGACTCCAGTTAGCATTAGAGTCCTTTTTACGCGAACTATTCGCGTTATTCATTGTTTGACGATATTTAATATCCGAGGACATGCAGCTGTCCTTAACAATTAGAATTTGTTATATCGTATGTTTAAATTAATTATCATTTAAAGATCAACACTAAGAAGAATTAGATCGTTGTATTTGTAATTTAATTTCATTTTGTATTGGAAGATATACTGTTTTTTTTGGCGCAATAAAAAAGGGAGAATTTTGTAATGATTAACACAAAGAAAAAAGGAAGTCTTTTTATTAACATTTTCATAGAGAGTGTTTTCTTACAAAACATTGGTTCTATCGTGCCATATATAATACAAATAAAAAATTTAAAGCGAAAGACATTAAAACTGCGAGTTTAAGTACCAAACGGTTTCCCGCGGCGCCAAAAAACATATAGATTGAGACAAATCAGACATGTATATACAGGTGACTGAGTAGTAGGTCAACTTACTATACATATTATAACACATAATTTAAATAAATAAAATGAGCCTTAAAATACGCAAAAATCTGTGTGCGCAAATAAACAAGGATGACACAAACTTCAAGAAGGCGAACAAAGAATCCGAAACGTCCAGAAACTGCCGTCAGAGCCGTCTTGTTATTTACGAAAGTAATTTTCAAGCCAGCATGAATGCGAATCAGGATGTTGTTACAAATGCCGAAACAGACACTGAAAGTTCAAAAATTGATTAGATATTCGATGCGATCAAGGAATTATATGTGACTTACCGTGCGTCTTTATCCGATCACCTTGAGAAAGTTACCCCTACGTCCGTTCCAAGCAAATCTACTTCAAAAGTAGCATCGAACAAAAGGCATGAACTTTGGCAACCAAAAATTAATCTGCCTACATTTTCCAGTAGTTCCGAAAACTGGAGGGCATCTCATGACATTTTTCATTCCTTGGTTCATAGCGACTCAACGTTGACGGAGATTGAAAAGCTTCACCCCCTGAAATCAAGCATCACGGGAGAGGCGGAAAGATTACTACAACATCTCAGCTTGGACAGTGATAATTACCAGAAGACCTGGGACATCCTTACACACCGATATGACCACAAACGGGTGTTGGTTAACACGCAGCTCAAACAATTTTTCAGGCAATCCGTTTTCACTGCCGAAGACTTCAATAACATAAAACACCTGTTGGATGTGTCCACTGAATGTCTGCATGCGCTGAAAAACATGGGAATTCAGACAAATAACTGGAATATAATATAAACTACAATACTGAATCCTAACGCTCCAGCATTTCATCCAACCAACGATCATGAACCCTCCACATTCAACAACTTTCATACAGAACACAATACCAACACACAGGCACTCTTAGCAACAGCGATCGTGAAGGTAAGAGCAGCGTCGGGAAAGTATTTTAATCTCCGAGCCTTAATCGAGCCGGATTCGGAAGTCTCTTTCATCACAGGATCTGCAGTCCAGCTGTTAAATCTCAGGAGCAAATGCACATTTATTGAAGTATCCGGATTAGGAAGGGTCAGCAGTGGAGCATCCCACAATTACGTGGAATTATCGTTCGACTCACTGCATTCAGTATACGAAGGACACACCCGAGCCTTTGTCTTTAAATCTCTGACTGGGCAGCTTCCATCCCAAAAGATAGACCTCAATAAATGAACGCATATAAATGGATTGATATGGGCCGATCCCAGTTACCACCACCGATCTGCTCTTGGGAAGCGATGTCTATGCCGAAATTCTCCAACCAGACATCATAAAGCAGAAAGGTTCACGGCTCCCGTAGCTCAAAAAACTCACCTTGGGTGGATCTTGTTGCGAAAGGTTCCAGTTGCATCCCAAACAATTCGAAGTTTCGTCCAGTTGCTCGATCTGGACCTTCAGCTTCGAAAATTGTGGAAAATCGAAGAACAGGCATTCGAAACGTACGAATCGGACGAAGATGCGGCTTGCGGACGACATTTCAGCGACCACACCAAGCGCTTACCCGATGGCAGACACCAGGACCGTTCTCCCTTCGAAGGAAATACATATCCCATATTAGAATCGTCATACCAAGAAGCGCTTAGACGGTTTGACCAGATGGAAAGAAGGTTTAGCAATTATACGAAGGATACAAAAAATGTATGGAAGAGTACAAACAGCTCGGACACTTGACCGAAGTTCTTTAAAAATTTACTACAGCCCTCACTTCCACTGTTCCAAAGAGCGAAAATACTTCCACTCCGTTATTTTTACATTTTTAAAGCACTTAAAATATTCTTGTTTAGAAGCGGCAACTTTCACTTCAGAAGAAATGAAACATATTTCTTAGGAACCAGCCTTGTAGTAGACATCCCCAGGGTTAATAAAGAGCACTGTCGGCGTTTTCTGACAAACATTACACCTTATATATTTAACAAAATGCCGTTCGATATATCCAGACTAATAATAAACAGAAGTCTATTTTTGAAAAATCTCAAAGTTTGGCTACTTTCACAAACTGAAGTTGAATCTCTACTTCAAGTGGTATGTTAATTTCATTACTTCTCACATTAGAATGCTCCATTACTTTCATTCTCGCATTACTGTCATCATAAACTAATTTGCTCATACTTGTTGTTAAGGTATTTTTTTTTTTTTCAACGTTCTGCTTTCCCTTTCCGGCCTTAAATGTGGTCTTTGGTTTAGATATTGTAATATTATGCACTTTCTACTGGTAACATTTTACTACAAAGTGCACCATTTCCTGTTAAATTACCCAGAAATCCATATCAATTATTGCTTGAATTAACTTAATATGTAAGCACCTTTTATGTATTATGAAATTTAATTGAATTTAATTGAATTGAAATTGTTAATTTGAAATGGAAATAAATAATATAATAATAAAAAAAAAAGTATCTAAAGATATATTAAACACACCTTACCACTACGTCGTTCCCCATCATGCGGTCCTCAAAGAATCCAGTACCACCACAAAGTTGAGGGTCATTTATGATACGGCCTTCAAAACTACTTTTGGCTCTTCTTTGAACGATCACTTGATGGTAGGACCTAAAAAACAAAATAATATTATAGACGTTATACTGCGTTGGAGAAAACATCGCTTCACCTTTACCGCGGATATGGAGAAGATGTACCACCAAATTCGGATGGATCCAACAGATGCCAACTACCAAGTTATCCTTCGAAGAGACAGTTTTCAACAGCAAATGAAATTATATCGCTTGGAGACACTGGCGTTTGGAACAGCATCAGCTCCATACCTCGCAATCCGAGTTCTACCCAAGTTGGCAGAAGATGAAGCATCGAGTTTTCCTCTGGCAGCATCGATCATACGAAACGACACTTATGTGGACGACATAATAACTATAGCAGACACACTTGAACACGCCCTAAAAAAGAGAGATGAGGTCAGAAAGGTTCTTGCGTCGGCAGGGTTTAACTTACGTAAGTGGACCAGTAACATGGGGTACCAACCGAAGATCGAGAAGTGAACTTTTCGTTGCGGTTTTATGAGTAGATCCACGTGAATACTTTGGGAATGAAATGGTTGCCAGTGTGCGATTCGCTTACTTATAAAGTGATTCATCAGGAAGACGTAGATATCACGAAACCTAACGTGTTGTCATCAGTAGCCAAACTGTTCGACCCATTAGGTTACATTTCCACATGCATTGTCGGAGCTAAGATCCTGATGCAAAACCCTTGGGCACGTGGACTCGAATGGGACACACCTGTTTCCCAGGATACCAAGCATGAGTGGACCCTGTTCCATACAGAACTTCCGGCGATAGAAAAGCTTCGAATTCCGAGATGGATCCAGAGAGGAACAGATGACAGCGACCTAGAAATACATGGATTTAGTGATGCGTCAGAAAAAGCTTATGCAGCTGTAACTTATCTGTGGGTGCTTGATGAGGACAACAAAATTCACATGCATCTTTTAATGTCGAAAACAAAAGTAGCTCCACTGAAATCAGTAACACTTCCATGGCTAGAGTTATGCCGCGCTGTTTTATTAGCAAAATTGCTACACGAGACAGTCCGAGCTCTAAGGTTGGATAATTGTAAGGTATACGCGTGGACAGATTCGGAAATAACGTTGTGTTGAATCAAAGCACCTCCATCGAGATGGGAAACATTCGTGCGCAATCGAGTAGCTGAAGTGCAGCTCACAAACATCGACAGCTGGAAACACATTCCGTCCGTACAAAACCCAGCTGATATAGGGTCCCGGGGAGTTTTTCCATCTCAACCACTGCACATCAATATTTGGTGGTATGGACCAACATTACGTTTCCTACCCAACCAAACAGTGTCGAAACTGAAGAAGGAATAGAGACAGCGAAGGCACATTGCGTGATGAACAACAAAAATACGATCAGCGAAGAGATTCAAAGACATTCAAGTCCTACCAAGCTCAAAAGGGTAATCTCTTACTGCAAACGATTTGCTGAAAACCTGCGTAAAGAAAAGCTAAATAGAGAGAAAGGTCCACTTTCACCGCGGGAACTTCATTCAACAACCCTGACGATAGTACGAATCGCACAGATAGAAATATTTCCTTCTAAGGTCAGGACCGACATCGCAAAAACAAAGGGATTAAAGGCTTTGAATCCAATCGTCTATGAGCAAAACGAGTTACATGTTGGAGGCAGACTGCAAATCGCAGATTTACACTACGCTCAGCAGCATCCGATTATCCTAAAGGCGACACACCACTACACAGAATTAATCATATCAGATGCCCATGATAAAACACTACACGGAGGGGTTCAGAAGATGGTTTCTTACCTGCGTCAAAGGTTTTGGATCTATGGCATCAAAAATGCGATAAAAAAGCACATACACAAGTGCAACAAAAGTTTCAGATATAAACCAAAGCCGATGGGGTAGTTGATGGGAAACCTACCGGCTCCTCGTGAAAAGATTTTTTAAGACCATTTACACACGCAGGAGTAGACTATGCATGAAATACGCACTTTTCTCGCAATCAAAAAAAAATAAAAAATAATAACAATAATAATAATAATAAGTAATTAAAACAACAAAAAAATATAAAATTACTAAAACGCTAAACTTACAGATCACAACACACAACACCGAAAAACATTTACCCGAATATAAACTATCTACAATACAATACTTTACTAAATTCAAAACTAAAACTTAAAATTTTACAATTTGCAACACCGATCAACGACTTCATTTCCTGGGGATACACAAAAAAAAAACAAGCTAAATGAATCGATTCTAGCTCCTCACGCAACAAGGTGAGAACGAGTATGCAATTATACGCAATTATACCAAGGCCAATATGTACTACTTACTCACTGTGTGCCTGTTAACATCTGTTGTCCACATATATGTATGTTCTCTTATTCTGTCTCACTAACGAATATCTTTCAGAGTAGTCAATTACGAAGGCGGAAGGAGACGAACATGATGATGAAGATGAAAAAGTGATGCCCGGTGGCAGATATTGTAATGAGATACCACGTAATTGCGAACTTTGTTCACATTCGGAGAGCATGTTGCAGCAGCTGTTATGAATAAGACTTAAATATACATATATTTAACATCAATTGCTTAAATTTTAACTTCAATTGGAATTTGTTATACCGTATGTTTAAATTAATTATCATTTAAGAAGAATTAGGTCGTTTTATTTGTAATTTAATGTCATTTTGTATAGTATTGGAAGATATACTGTTTTTTTTTTTGGTGCAATAAAAAAGGGAGCATTTTAAAACGATTAATACAAAGCAAAAAGGAAGTCGTTTTATTAATATTTTCATAGAGAGTGTTTGCATACAAAACAGGGTTATTAATTAAATTCAAACACACGTTTATAAAATGTTATCAATACTTTGTTTTTAATACGATGCTATTAAAATATATCATGCACTTTTTCTCTGAGTGCATAAAAAAATTACAACGACAAGTTTCCAACGAATCCGAGATTGATTAACGCGTACCTGTACGTGGGATATAATTAAATTTATTTGCGAACGCATTACTAATTAAACAAATTTTATTGTAACGCAGCGGCCAAAATAGTATTTCACAAAACTAGGTCTATTTAGAGAGATTATGGAAAAAAAGTACTGAAAACAATCAGGCTCATCTAGTTTCGTTAGATGATACCATATTAAGTTTTTTTCGTTGAATTATAAGTTGGGAGGTATTTTTATTGCAATATGAACTACTTGAACTGCACTTTCTGAACGAATTTTGACCAAAGTTGGGGCGGAGTTCGATGGTGTCTGAAGAATTGCTTTCTTTTTCTGTGTTTTAAAGCTTGCTTGATAAGTGTTTTGATATTAATTTTTTCGTAGTCAGATTTATTTTTTCGAGTAATTGTCCGCTTTCTCCAGAATAATTTAAGTTGCGTAGCTCTTTTCTCACAAAACTTGTGTTTCTCGCGAAAGGTATTTACTTTGACAGTTATTTTAGAAAGCAGTAAATTGAAAATTGAATGCCTCTTTATCTATAAAGCATTTTGAGGTAGTTATTTTTAAGATTAGAGATATATTAGATATTCTCAGATTGAACTATTTTTCGAAACCCATGACCTTATTTAAATGACGTGGAGTGTACTCGTACTCGTACTCGGTGACAGCTCAATGATGGAAATGAAAGGGATTACATTTTAAGGGTTTAGTTTAAATATCTTTATTTTTGTTAAAACGAACGTAGTTAACTTTGGAGTTCGTATGTTTTGACCTATATAATAAACAAAAAAAGCAAAATTTACTGTTCTTGCATGTTAACGTACAAAAATATTCACTACCATATGTGCTTGCAAACAAATTCTTTTCTTTTTTAAGTTTATACATAAATATTAAAAGAAGTATCATGAAACATTTTTGGAATCTTGGCCTAGTTTTCAATACGGTCAAACGATTGTCCGTATTTTTTTTTGTTTCACACCCATGTTTGTGGGTGAATTTAAGATGAAAATCAAAAGAGTTTCTTTTTTTAAATATTTGTTAAAGCAATTGAAGCTAGCTCATTCGTAAAATATGCCCAAACGACTAACTTTCTTAAGTACCTCTCTTGTTACCCCAAAATGATGCGTGGAAAGAAGTGAACTAAAGCTAAGGGTAATATATTTCGGTGAAGTTGCAAAAACATGATGCCTATTATGTTGAAACTTGCGCGCAATATTGTTGTTGTTGGTTTAGTTTCGACTCTTTTGTACTGCTGATGTCATAAAATGAGAGCTTATGGTTTAGTTACAAGAGGCCGACTTTGCAATTAATTGCAACTGGGTTCGTAAGCCAAAATGAAAAATTTAAGTAGAACATCTAGGAAGACGACAAGCGTATTTATATTTTCTGTACCCGTTTAAGACAATACATCGGCTGGTAGCATAAAGGCAGTTTCACATAAAGAAGCCCAGTACAAAGAAAACAACGAAGACAGTTGGACGGGTGAAATTTTCACCTCTTTTGCTGCAAGTTTTACATAGATAAGACATGCATTTAAATGGAGAAAAATATTTTGTGTTCCTGTTTCAAATATATCATATCGTCTTGGTCACGGAATAGAATGACATACGACTCTTACAAATACATCCAGTAAAATTATATACTCTGCAAATTTACTTTACAAATAACGTAGAATGCCATAACGGTCTCATTCCTACATTATCTGAAAATTGAACAATGCAATTTACACAATTTTAAAAAATGTTAGGTTTGGGTTAGGTTTCTCGAACATTTGTTATTATTGAGCGAAATCAGAGACTCCGTTCGTCTTGATGCTATTTATGATATAACATATACATGTATATTATAAAAAAAATTCAGTGGAAGCGCTTGGATGGCTTTACTAATAGGTAAATATTTAAATTTAATATTTAAATTTCGAAGTCTAATGTCAATATTTCTCTTAGGCTGAACGCCATAAAGGCTTTAAATTTTCTTCCCTTCTCTTTGCAAGCCTTGCACCGAAATATATTAACATAGTTTCCTTTTCCTCAACTTTCCGTAGACCATTGCACAAACAAATAATAAATTTATAAGAAATCAATTTTAAAATAACCAAGATATTTCATTGTTCGGAATTAAAGGGCCTTGGTTTAAATAGGAGTTCTCAAGAGTGCTATGGTATTGGTATAGTAAATTATAATATAACTTAACTTAACATTGAATGAATTTTAAGAATCAATTAGAATCAACTTGGTACCTGCCTGGAAAAAAATACTTTTTAAAACCTTGGACTTTATCTTTTATTAACTGGCGCCCGAGCAGGGACCATTGGAGTGAAATGTAGTACTCGTTGCGTTCATAATTGATACCCAAGTTCATGAAAAAGTCGGTTTTGGTACAAGTTATCTAAAAACTAAAGCGCAGTATTAATCGGGAAAAAGTGAACTAAAAATTAGTAACTTCCAAACGTGGCAATTAGTGGGGTAAAATCTCACGAAACCAAAACCATCAAAGATACAGGAAACTTAGGGTCCAGGAGTCACCGTTCATTGGAAAAAAGCCGAGCTTACGTACTAACTGTGCAGTTGGAGTTGAAAGACCACCCATGGCCCCAAACACAAAGGACAAGAAAAACAAAAACACTGGGAACCGCTTAAGATTCAACTATTATAAGGAAATAATTGTTCTCATTTTCTAATGTATGTTTTGCTGTAAGAAATCTTAAAAGAAAATTAAAAAAGGAATAACCAAGTGAATATTAAATAGAATTAAATCAGAAAAGATACAAGTATAAAGGCAAAATAATCATGAAACGAATTATAATAATTTTAAGAAACCATTTAAAAATTAATTAGTACTAATTGTATGTAGTGCTAGTAATTTTAAGATCAAACCAAGTGTATCATTTTATCAAACCGAGTTATTTTTTTTTTTAATTATTTCTTAATTTTTCTCAATACAAGTTAGTCACGCCTGAATCTTCAAGATAATGTTGCTGCGGGTCCTCCTCCCCCTTAAAACCAAAATGAAGCATTTAACCTTAATGCCATTACAGAACAAATAATTACAATTGTTCAAGATTATATGGCAAGAGAGAGCCGAAATATCTTAAACAACCTCTTTAACCCTAATGCCGACATTAACAGTGAAGTAGATCAACCCATAAATATAGGCCAAGACAGAAACCTCGCCGATCTTGACAAGATACCTGATGTCGTCAAAAGTCTTTGGGAGTTCTCAGTGGAACCAGAATTATTTAGCTACTGGGAAAAAAGCGTAACAGGGCACTCCTAAATACTAGGGTATTTTAAGTGTCATCAGGAATAAAATTGTAGGAGTAGCCGACGTGGCCTTGGAGTACTACAATACTCCCCTTAATTGAAAAAAAATTTTCGAAATACTTAATGCTACATTACGCAAATAAACGCTACATCGGCACCCTTGAGTACCAATTGGCGGGACTGGTCGAAGGGAACCACTCGATTCTAAAGTTTTATTAAATAGTATTTCAACATCTTTCGCTTATTCTTAATAAGCTGTTCTGCATGGACATGAGCAAAGAATCGCTGACATACATGATCCAGTGCTATCGCGGAGGGCGCTAGATACATTTGTCAGATGTCTCAAAGGAGATCTCTCACGACTTTTTAGCATAAAGGAGCCAGTCAACCTTCCACAGACCGTCTGAAACGGAAAAATGTCAATTACAGGGTACAGTGTGCAAAGAATAGTCTAGAGAACAACGTAGACCTGAACTTTCCACAATCCACAAGTACGACCAAACATCGTAAGTCAATATCAACAAGCGCGTAACATGCCGCAAAATCAACACCAGAGGAAGCTACAATACATATACGTCCGTCAGCCCCCTCCTAAACGTCGGCCTGGACCAGAACCAATGGACATGAGTATCCAATCCAAACTAGGCAGATCAATTATGCGAACAGACCACAAATACGACAAACGACAATCAAAAGGCAAAGCCAAATCCAATCCTAGAAATCGTTACGGTGTTTTTTCCTACTTTTTCTGAGACTTAATTTATTTAGTTAATTTTTAGGTACAAATCCCAAGTTAGTAGTTTTTGTAATTCTGGCAATTTATTTCGCAAAATTCTAGGTACAGATTCGGATTAAACCTTGGAGGAAGCCGAGATGGTTCGATAAGCTTGGTACCTAACGAGTTCTTTGATTCATGGAAGGGGGTTGCTTTCTGCCCAGGTATGTAAATTATGGAAAATAGTGATTCTATCCATCCACTTTGTCTTCCGCAAAGTGTCTTTCCAAAATGACATTGCACAATTGCGAGTTCTTCTCTGAATTCCAGGGTTTTAGCTCCTGAACTGGTATATGATGGAATGCATGCAAATTACAATTTTCCTATTTTATTTAAATAAACAAATATATTCTTTATTAATTTTGAGGAAGTTCGTTCATCGCTCTGAAACTAAACTTTAACTACCTTTCAATTTATCTTACTGTTCTATTTATACATTTTATGATTGAGCGAGTTGGGTGAGCTTGAGTCATACAAATCAATTATTCTACCAAATGAAACCTAACACTTATGGGATGCGATATTGTTCTATGATTTGGTCTGGGCGTTGCATTGTGTCGTTGCTGTTGCAGTTTCTGCTATCTAAGCACTTCCTGCCTAAGTGTTGTGTCTGCGTCATGTCGGTTGCTGTTGCAATTTCTGCTATCTAAGCACTTCCTTCATAAGTGTTGTGTGATTGCGCCATGCGTTAACTTGCATGCCATCAGAATATATGTATAATGCTCTAGATGTAAGTCCTGCTTCAATTCAAATATTTGCTTACTTGTCTGAGACTAGTATTTGGATGGTTTTTGTCGTAATGTAAAACGTCTTCGTAGCTGCGAACGATTTCTGGTAAGACGTGAGTCTTTCGATGATTTCCGCGTTGCTTCCTGCCCCATACAACCTTTAAGATGTTCTAATAAATGTCCTACATTTTTTAGCAGTCCTATCGGGGTATAATCTCAGACACTCAATCTCGTTCGTTGACTGTTACCGTTGCAGAAACCGTAGATATAAACCATGCCTGCGTAGGCTAGTGTTGAAAGTCCATCGCCGATGATATTATGAATTAAATACCAATATCTCAGTAAAAGCTACAAACTGGTTATGGCAATAATCTTGCATTCTGTTTATTCTACATATCATATTTCATAAGAGATCTGCTTCTTTTTTTCATAAAAAGGACTTATATTTATTTCTTTTATTTTGACCTGGGTGTTATCTATACCAGGTGGTTAATTCTTCCCCTGAAGGGGGGAATCAATAATAAAATTAACCTCTTTTGAAAAAAAAATACTGAATTACTCTGTGCTGTAATGGACATCTTTTATAGGAAAAAAATTCCAAAGCAGCTGAACACTAGTTAATTTTACATATATGGCTTTTATAGGAGAATACCCCAAAACCTTAAGTTTCTAAAAAGAAAAAATATGCTCAATAACTGTTGACACATTAATTTTAGGCAACATGTTTTATTTTATTTTTTTTTAAGGGATCTGATCCGCACATTTTGTACCACATAATCAGTATTAGGAAGAGAAGCTCAACTCTTTTGATGAAATTGAGAACCTCTCTTGGGGAGATTTTGAGAATCTTCCCAGGCACTAAAATTTCTCTGAGGAAGTGTCGTCGACTTAAATCATTTAGAGCCATTCATTCACAATGTATTCCGCAATTTAGTCATCTTCCATGCAAAGATGCCACTCCTAAATAAGACCTATTTTGTGTAGGTAATATCGAAGATGGCAGTATCCGGTTAAAAATCCAACCAGTCTTCTGATATCATTCCTTTTGAGTTGTATGGATTCTTTTGATTCTTTATTAAAGGGTTTGATGGATCTTATTGCTTGGTGAGGCCCTGGGATCTTCTCCCAATGGCGTATATACATTTTGTTCTCACAGCTCTCTATTGCTGAGTTAAATGCTGAATTCAGGATATTACAGAGCGACTCAGTGACGATGAAAGAAGCGATTTCACTCCCGATAATACCTTTTTACCAGGCACCTACGAATGATTTACTTTGTTCTTATGGGTGAGATCTTGTAGAGTATTGAAGCAGTGCAGGACTGATTTGGAGTCATTGGGATTAAAGCCTAATGCTTTAATGGGTGCTTGACTGTCCGTTAATATATGGATGGGGACGCTCCTCATTCCCATATCGAAAGGCAATCCATTGGTTGTGAAATTCTGGCGTCTGGGCCAACTATACCAGCACGCACCCCGAGTAACATGCTTCATTACACATGTTAACCAACAATATCCATTTCGAGTCGCTTCCGAACTCTCAGTGAGGAAAGCTGATTTACTAGTGGTGTTAGCAAGTACAAGTGTTTTAACAAATTATCTAAGTGAAAGATTCGGAAACAATCGTTTGGCTCAGTGAAGCGCCTACCAAATCCAGGAGTGGAGAACCCAGCTTCGAATCCACCCGGAGTACAAGCTCTTTTTTTGTTTTTTTTTTTTCTTTTCATTTCGTTAAACGAAAAAACTAATTGTGAAACGGGTCCCGAAAGACAACAAAGCAATGGATTCCGGTCAGCTGGAGATCCCGCAAAACCAATCGTTGCCCAAAAGAGTGACGAGAACAATTGAAAACCAGCAGTATTCGACAACAACAACAAACAGTACAACAACCACAACAGAAACATCATCCGAGGCATCAAAGATGGAAAAAAGACGAAGGAAAGTTATGCCAAAATCCAATCCATCGGCTAAAAGACCGATGAAAGATGGAAAGATGACATTGAACATAGCCGTATCAGCAGCAGAAACAGAAGAAGATAATGGTCTTAGCTACTCCTATGAATCAGAAGGGGGAGAAGACCGATATATCTGAGAAGGAAATTCCTTCAAAGAACTATCGGCAGAAGAGCATGGTGTCGCATCGGAAGACGATGGTGACGAGGAGGCTAGAGAGCTTGATAAGCTGATTAAAGAGCTGATAGAAAAAAGGGAGAAGTTGCGAAAGAAAAGGCAGCAAGAGCAACAGAAACAACAATAATTGCCTCAGCAGCAAAAACAACAACTAAAACAGAAACAGCAGCACCAACAACAGGAACCTTCGCAATACAACAAAAACAAACAGAACAAAAAGAGAAACAGCAAGACCACCAACAGCAACAACAACAACAACAACAGAAGGAGCACCAACAACGGCCACGACAACAGAAACAACAACAACAACAACGGCAGCAACAGCAAAAACAACAACAACAACAACAGCAGAAGCAACAGCAAAAGAAGAGAGAAAAAATACCACCAATTAACGTAAGTGATTTAGAAATAAGTGATAGCATAAGGTTATGTAGATTAGTAAGTAAAGACTTTTACGTCAAAAGAATGAATACAAGTAAGCACATTATAATATGTAGTAGCATGGAGGAACACAAAAAAGTACGCACTGAGCGAAGTAAGGCAGAAACCGAATACTTCACATACACTCCCAAAAATGAAAAATTACAGACGGTGCTGTTGAAAGGCATCGATCCTTCAATAAATGCAGAAGAGCTCGAAACAGAGCTTAAGAGGTTTGAGAGCGACGGCCTTAAGTTCGTGGGGGTCAAGCCGTTTACCACGGCTGCGACAAGAGGTGGTAACCGAAAATTACCATTCTTTTTAGTGCAGCTAACGCCCAACAGTAAAATTGATAGTTTACGAAGTATCAAGTTTCTTTACTATCATGCTGTTAGTTGGGAAAAATTAAAAAGGGTAGATCGCGTACTACCATATATGCGCTACCAGAGATTCGGGCACGCCGCAGTTAACTGTAACATGCAGTTCAGATGCGTGAAGTGCGATAAGGACCACAAAAATGGAGAGTGTCCACTCGGTAATGATAAGGTAGAAGATAGGAGTCAACTCTCCTGCGTACTATGCAGGAACTCGGGGCATCCCGCCAATTATAGAGGTTGTCCTAGGTTCCAGGAGCTGAAAAAGAAAGTTCAGGCTAGAAAACAGTTAATAATAGAAGAAAAACGTCTAAAGAGTCGCGCATTCTCTAATTTTGTAGCGCCCAATGTGTCCTTTGCCCAAATGGCAGCAGGATCGAGTGGTGCTACAAGGACATTAGCAAATACGTCGAAACCTGCCGAAAAGGCACCGGACACGGATCTGGATTTGAAAGCAATCCTTCTATCACTGCATGGAAAGATCGATCACTTCCAGAAACAACTTAATGAACAAGTAGCTCGAATAGACGTTATCTATTCGACACTGTTTGATAAGACTGGCACGCCGATATAATGTCTGATACGCTGAATGAGGTTAATCTGAAGATCCTTGCAGTGAATGTAAATTCCCTGATCAGAATTGAGAGAAGGATCAATCTTTCTAACTTGTTGGTAAGCGAATGCCCAGATGTTATTTTGGTAAGCGAAACGAAGCTTAACCAGAATCACAAAATTGGCTACAGGGGTTACAATATTTATAGAAGGGATCGGCCTAACTCCATAAGAGGGGGTGAGGTTGATATACTTTTACGTAAAGGATTGCGCCACAAAATCATATATAGCAGGGTCGTGCGTGGGTTCCAGGTGTTGGAAGCATGCATCGTATGCATTCGTCTTCGTAGTGAAGAACGGTTGTATGTGTTGTCGCTTTACGCAGCTGATGCACTTCTTCCCACTCAATTTGTAATAGAACTCGAAAAACTTTCTCGTTGTCTGCAGCCGGAGATCTTAACGCTAGACATGCTGCATGGGGAAATAATCTAGCAAACACCAGGGGTAACCAGTTATTTAACTGGTGGGGTTCACATAGGATAGAATACAAACTCGAGTTGTACGCGTCGAATATCCCATCTTTCCCATCTGCCGGTTGCTTTTTGGACCTTGCACTAATAGACAATAGGATAGAGCTACCGAACATAGAACGACACACTAGGAACTGTTTGCGAGCGTTTGAGTATAATAGCGACCACTAAGGACTCGCCGCCACAGTACGAATCCAGAACGAGCAAATACTGCTGGAACAATACGATCATGTGTTCTCATATGATTACCGTAGAGTTCGGTGGTCGCGCTTCGCCAAAACTTTAAAGCGCAATTTGCGTTCGAGCGGGATCGATCCTCTGAATAACAGAAATCTGACAAACGACGAGATTGACCGACATTTAACAGTAATGGACATTGTAATTAAACAAACTATGGAGCAAACTATCGCTCGGATACAACACTCCGAAGACAATCAGACTAACAAATACCGAAATCCCACAATCGACGCACTATACGCATACAAAAGTAGATTGCTTTCGAGACTGAAACAGCTATACAGACGGTTTACTGACAGGAACGATACTGAAATAAGAACACTAAAGTCAATGATAAAAAACCTGGAACAATTAATAAAAGAAAATTTCAATAGATCCATAAGTCTGTATTGGGGCAATAAAATCCGGGCTATAAAATCCAGTAGTCCGAATATGTTTCCGCAGATAAGTAAATTATTCAGGCGGAAAGATTACAATGACATCCAATGCGTTCGAATCACACAGACGACAGAAAACAGACAGTTATTACTGACCGCGGGTATAAGTCCAGAAAGTGTCGACTCAGGAGACGGCATCTTTGTGGTCGAAGACCCACAGGAGAAAGTCGAGTTGCTGGGCGCTTATTTCGAAACCGTGCATACTGTGAACAATCCAGTTTACCGTAACCACGATATTGAAAACAGAACTTACGCAAATCACTTCTATCTGCGCAGGGAAATCCATAATTGGCGATCTGAGAACCACGGTTTTACCCTGTTCAATGAAGAAAACGCGGCAAACGTCATCGTTGCCGATGGACATGCTGCCAGCCACTTGTTCGTGCGAAAAGATGAGCTCCTGTGCATTTTTGATTCATTGAAGAACAAAAAGTCGGCGGGAGTAGATGGTATCCCTAACGTCATATTGAGATACCTACTCCTGGAAGCAGTGGATATTTTCACTACGCTATTTAACAACGCGCTGAATAATTCGCATTTTTCAACATTAAAAATGGCTTACAACAGGGGTCGGTTATTTCTCCGATTATGTTCAATATTTACACAAGTGATCTAATAGGTACCCTCAATCACGCTATGGCGTATGCAGATGATTTAGTGGCGTACAGATCAGGACCAAAAATCGAAACCATTAACACCCTTTTGCAACGTGACTTCGATCATATTAAGGAGTATTGCGATGATTGGAAATTGAAAATTAATTTCCAAAAGTCAGAAACAATTTTATTTAGAACTCCATTGAGAAGGGCCTCTTGGGATACCAGAAATAACTGCCAAAATTTGGCCATCATTGGACAGCATGGCCTACCACTAGCGGTGAGAAGCGTAGTTAGGTACCTTGGTATCTGGCTTGATAAGTATCTATATTTTGATAAACATATAGATGCTTGTCTGGCTGGGGCCAAGAAGGCTTTAGCTTTGACAAGAAAACTGTTTCAAAACAGTCAACTTGATTCCAGGGTGAAAGTCATATGCTACGTGGCTCTAATCAGGCCAATCATCGCTTACGGTTGTCCGGTGTGGTTTAATGTAGCGCCGTCTTACATGGAAATGATTCGTGTGTTTGAGAAACAGTGTCTTAGAACCTGTCTTCGATTGTACCGAACACCAGAGTCTGAGTACATTAAATATTATCCCAACAAAGTCCTTTACAAGATAGCTGGACTAAATAGGATTGACAATTTTCTAATTAAGATGATTCGAAGGCACATCGCAAGAGCAATGACGAGCGATAATAGCCTGATCTTTGGGCCATATTACCCCAATATAATGTACCACGAGAGTACACTTCAATCTGGCTATATCCCGCCTGAAGCATTTCTCCATATTGACGCTAAAGGGTTAGTGAAAAGTAGGGATTGTATTCCGGTATTATACCACCGCCACCGCGGTGCGAGGGAAAAGCGGCTCAACTACGACGGGTACGTCGCCAGTGCTCAGGAGCTCTTCCGTTTTAACCCTGCAATCGCGGACAGGGATAGGATCGATGCCGAAAAGCAGTACACCGAATACTGGTGGCTTAAAGAAGGGGAGAGAGGCGATACGCTCTCCTGGGTCGGTGTGTTACTTGTGTAGCTTCTCCTAGGTATAAGTAGATTAGGGTTAGCTAGGAGGTTTTCATGCAGAGGCTTGTTATCACGTAGCTGTACCTCCGAGAGTTGACCAACGCTACACGGTCTCGATCAAGTTTCGGAGGAGCATGTCCACCGTGATGACGACAGCCAGGCGTCCGAAAACGCAATCGAGATGGTGACCACTCGGAGCAAATGAAAACGAGTGCTCGCCCTCTGGATTATAGTTAAGTTAAATTAAGAAGCATAGGTAGGTTAAGTAGATAGGTAGCTTAAGTTTTATATAAAATTTAAAAAAAGATAAAACATCTAAGTTTTTTTGGCAATAATTTTCTTAGAGAATCATATATGTAAATAAGTTT
The DNA here is from genome assembly GCA_963966105.1 of Volucella zonaria. NCBI lineage: Eukaryota > Metazoa > Arthropoda > Insecta > Diptera > Syrphidae > Volucella > Volucella zonaria. The sequence goes on along the minus strand of OZ014533.1, from coordinate 40,657,562 downwards.
GTTATACAAGCTAAGTCCTAGGATAGATTTAAGGTCGAAAGACATTAATTGTAGTAATATCGTTAAGTTTAGAGCGCTCGGTAAGAGCCAGTAAGCTAAATTCAGAAACGGTCGCTGTCAAATTAGATTTAATCATTTTTGTCTAATATGTAAGTTAGCATATAGAAAGAAATAATAAAAATGAATTTAAAAGTAAAAAAAAAAAAAACAATATCCATTTCATTGTCTCTGGCTTGCATTAACAACAGCATCACCTGACAATTTAGTGCATACCAGCATCCACGCCAAGCCAACTTTTCAATCTCTCTGCAAAAATCAAAGCTTTTTCATTAATATTGATTGGCTGTCTAAATCACGCGATTTGCAATGACGCTAACGGATTATTTTGAGTGACATCAAGCAATAAGACATTCTTGGAGTGAATTGGGTTTTGATCACGGAAGTATAAAGGTCGTCAAGTGTAGAATTAAGAAAAAATATGTAAAATATATATGTATATAGCAAAGAAAACCAAACAAGCATTTCTTTTGTTTTATTGGAAATATAACTCCCGGTGTGCATCTTTGATCCATCCATATACCACTTAATACATTCAAGGTTGTAGCGTCAGCCTTTTGGCAAAAAACAAAAAATAAAAATTTTAAAAATGTTTAGTTGTGGTGTTCTATTTGTGCTCCGTCACCAAATCAAGTAAATTTACCACTTTTCAGAAACAGACCTTTCCCCTCCCAATATATTAATTTGACCCACTAATTTTTCTTTCCCAACTCACGATAAAACCTGACTCTATCGATCCCCCTATTTTCGAATTCCCTCATTCCACTTTCTTCGTAGGCCCACTCTCTCCCCGTGTTCTTGTTCCCATGGTGAGTATGTCCCTTTTGTCGTAGAGAGCGTTGTGTTTTGTTAATTTAAATTCAGGAGGAAGAGGTGGAAAACCTTGCTAAGGCTACAGATCGTGTGGGAGTAATTTAGGTATGAATGTTTATATATGGTTGTGTACTGTGATAAAGAACCTAATTTAGGCAGGAACCTATTTTTGCGAAATAGATTTTATGAGTAGAAAACGAAAGAGGTGGAAACGAGATAGGAAATAAAAGAGATAGGAAGCGAAATAGGAAAGCAGAAATGAGATTTTTAAGAGAATGAGGCCAATTAGACAGGTCAATGGCCTTTACGGGTTTTTTTTTGTTGGACTGTCCGGGGACATAGCGGCAAGGTCGTGTTAGCTGGAACTTTTTTTTCCTCCTTTTTTTGGAGTTGAAATTGAGACAGTTGATGTCTAGAGTTAAAGCAACCTGGAAATTCGGATTCCGTTCGTTTTTTCTATATACTTGGATAGTAGAGCGAAAAGCATAACAAAAAAAAAACGAAATTTGGACTGCGGCGCACACAGTTTGCTACTCCTCATATACGGGACAGATTCTCCTAATCGATTTCTACCGTGTGTCCCTGTTACCGACGGCAAATTCTCCTCTGAAAAAAAAAAAAAAAAAAAAACAGGCATATCCCTAATATGCACCGTGTGACGTGTCTCCTAGGTTTTTTTGAAAAAAAAGAGGAAGGTTGCCAACAGGGAATTCTCCCCTGCAGAACAAAACAACAACAATAAAAATAAAATATTTGTGACGTGTTTCCGAGTTTTTTTAAAAGAAAAGGAAGTGACGGAAAATTCTCCCCGGGCAAAAAAGAGAAAAAAAGGAAAGTTAAAGTGTGTTTGCCAGTATAAAGTGACTGTCGCGGTACAAAAACAAAAATAAAAAGTATTTTGCTTTACCCCCATCTCCCCCTCCCCATTACAACCGCGCAGGGCGCTATTAATAAATCGTAGTCCGAAATTCGATCCACGCTAAAAGCTACATTGCCTGCAAGAGGTGCTCCGCGGGACATATCCCAGCAAATCAGCAACAATTACACTGCATGCATACATATTATAAACAGTCAAAAAAAAGGAAAAAAAGTGAATTTTTTTAAAAAAAAAGCGAATTGGAAATAACGTACAAAAAAAAAATAAATAAATATGTATATATGTATGTGAATAAGTTTCATACATAGCATATAGTTGTATACTCATATACTTAGGGTTAGTCATTGAAATATAAATTTGTATTAGTTTTGTTGTAATTTTCTATTTAGAGCGAAAGTAAAGGTTTGAATTTTACTTTTAAGTTTTTTTGTGAAAAAAAAAGAAATTTTTTTTAATTTGATGAAGGGATTCTTCGAAGTGCTGACGCCAGAACGACGAGGGACCTGTATTACCGGTAAGTACTAAATGTATAACATTTAAGTGGCTGGGATGAGAGTACCCAGCCAATTAAAAGTATTAAAGTAAAATTCAGAAAAAAAGATCATTATTACTCTTAGGTCATAAGTTTGCGTTTATAAATTTCTTCTTTTTTTTCTTTTAATATATTTCTAGTTAATAAGTTTACCTTTGTAAATTATTTTTTTTTTATTCTTTTAAATATACATATATTTATCATGAATTGTATGATGGATTGAATTCAAGTTTTTTATTCACTATGTGGTGGCTTAAGACCGTTGTCGCGAGTGGTGTGTGGATGGACACGGACCGACTGTCCTTCGATGGGCCGACAACGACCGGACGTGACGTACAGACGATGACGACATAACGGAAATGACAAGACTGACTTTCTCTGGTATTTTTCTTACAGGTGGCAACTGGGAGGATTTCGTTTTAGGGGCTACCATTCACAGTTTTGGCCAGAATGGTAGCAATTGGTCGCATCCAAGTGCGATAAGGGTGGGTTGGCCATCCTCAGCCAACAACACCCGGCTTATTTCAGGTCGTGACGAGCTGTCATCGCTGTGTGACCCTGGGACATATTATTCGGTGTAGAGTACACAGGGTTAAGTTAGCTTTAGGTTTAGTTATTATGCGTTATTTAAGTTCGGCAGTTAGGGTAGGTTAGTGTAGGTTAAGTTAGTTATATTGCGAGAGTCCCGGTCTTGCACAGTGGTGATTTTACGTGCTTTATTGTTTTAGAATAAAGTTTCTAACACAGAAGTGATCTTGCTCTTTCTTTTCCTCTCTTTTCTATCATCTTTCTCTACTCCTGTCTTTTAACTCCATCCGTTTAGTCAACGTAAAGTAAAGTAGCTTTCTCCAGGCTCTACTTGTTTTCCTTTCTTTTTTTAATTTCGGCACGAAACAAAAGGTAAGTAAGTAAGGTAGTGGCAAGAACCAACCCAATCCGACGAGGTAGAGCCGAGCAACCGCGAGCGTGCCACTGCCATCTACTCCTGCATCATGGATGCCTCCGTGGCCAACTGACACTCCTTACAAGGTTTAGGGTGGTGGTTTTGTAGTTCCATGCTTCGCGGCTTAGGATCGCTATAGAGAATCGTGAAATTTTTTTCTCAGAATATGTCAAAAAATTTCCACTTAAAGTTTGCGACACATTATTCGGACACCCTGTGTACTACTGTAGCAGTGAGTAGAAAGTTCATAAGAGGTATCTATTAATGTATCTGTCATTTAAGCCAGATGCACAAAAATCCGATATCCTTTAACCGTGACGAATTTCTGAGAACTCCTTGCAAATTTTGGGTACATTTCCCTAGATGTGAGTTTTATTTGTTGAGAATTTGAAGTTTTATTCAAAACTACCACAATTTTAAACTATACTCGTTTACATATGTAAAGTATACACGACCATAACCAATTGTTGTACAGTATACTCTATCAATAGGTTCAAATCCCTTCAGGTTGACTGCTGATGGCCGATTGCGGACGGCAACATATATATAGTTGTGTGTAGTACTACTGAGTGGTTTTCTTCTCCTTCCTTGTATCGACGATGTTTTCAGATATTTAAACTCATTGAGCCAATGAAAAGTTCCTCTCTTGACTACACCCACCCTCGTTTCCCAAACTTTGCAATAAATTCATTTAGGAAAATTCGTTTACTAGAGATAATAGGTTAAAAGCACACTTGATGCTAATTTTCGCTTTGCATCGTATAACGATTGAGTTTTTGAGACGTTTATAATTGATGTACATACGAGTATGTACATATCTTTTAGGGTAGTATCGAATACGTACAATTTGTTATAAATGCGTATGGTTACTTATGGTCGGTCTAATGTGTCTGAATTCATATTCGAGTATGTACGAGTACATGCATGAGTATATTTATATTTAATAATTTTTTGCATCAGCACTAATTGCTCCTCTTGCTTAGCACAACTTGTTTTAGCCTTGATATCACTTATACCATATGCCAACAAGGTTAAGTATAACTTTTATTCGCAACATTTGTTAGTATAACTTGCCTTGGGTTGGAGGTCACTTTTTTGTTTTCTTTTTTAAAAGAACTTTACACTCAAGTGAGTATGAATACACTTATAATGCCTCAGCATGTTTAAGTTTTTTTTATAAAATGGGATAGAGAGAGAAAGAAAGATGTTTGGGTTCAGTGGTTATTTCGCTCCATGGGTGGCATCCAACATTTAGTTGGGAGGCTAAATTCTTAGTGGAAGTTGGCATGATGTTGATTTCAAGTCAACTACTTATCTTACTTTATTTTAACTGAAAAAATGAATATGTCTTTCGGGCGAGGATGGGATTCGAGCACCGAACCTTCCGATTTGGAAGCCAGTCCACTACCACTTGAGCCACTGCCACCCACTTTCTGGGCGCTAAGCCATAAGAATTGACTAGTCCAACAGGCGGCAAGTGATAATTCATTATGTGACGTAACATGATAAAGATCTGATTCGTGTGTCATAAGAATGTTCAAAATTTCCTAAAGTTGCTCGTATTTTTGGTTAATAAAAAAATATAAGTTATGATTAATGATTTTTCCAGAAATTCTCAAGAATTTTCCCCATTAATTTGTATATTTTAATAATACAGTAAAATGCACAGTTTACAATTATAGCAACATTTTGTGTACGAGTATGTCAAATGCGTTGATAGTAAAATTCCAAATATGACACTCGTAAGATCGCAGTATACGATTTTGAAGTGAAAGTAGTAATAATTTACAATTTAGAAAAATTGCATAAATTATTTTAATAAAAATATTTGCGTCATAGTAAGTTGGTTCAGTAAAAGCTATCTGATATAGGCCAATGAATCTCGAGAAATTCTCCAGACGAGTCCTGAAACCAAACTGTGGCAGGGAATCGTGCACCATCCTCTAAAGGCAAGCAAAAAGAGGTCTTCAGGGAGGGTTAGGACTGTTGCAAGCCATGATCCTATTACATCCTCCGCCCCTAGCAGCAACAAGTTTATGGCAGGCCACGTGCTTCTCGCTCCTACCAAAACTCCTCTCCCCAAGGAGGAATCTGGAGCTCAGCCGCATCGGCAAGCTCCATATAAGGCGCTCTACCTAAGACGCCAAAATGCTTCACGCATTATCAAAACTTTCGGATCCATTCCTGAGGTTGAGAGAAGTGCGGAGATAAAGAGCTAAAAAAATCCTAACAGACGGACTACCCACTGCTTCCACTGCTGCCAAAACACCTAAAGACTCCTCCAAGCGCCAGGGATCGTTGGAGGAAACCGTGCCGGTTCCCAAGAGGCCCAAAACCCACAGCACTAAAACCCCTGGACCATCTGCTAGCACATCTCTGAGGCCTTTCAGGGAAGCCCTAAAGGAGGCAACAATAATCGCGGTAATCAATAGGAACGATACCGACGGTTCTATAACTCCTGAACGGTGGCAGTTGGTCAAGATGAAGCTTTCGAACAACTTCTTGGCCATCATACGGGAAAACCCCGAACCACCTCCCATCACAAGCAACGCTGGCTGGCACCAAGTTCACGTCAGCTCATCGCATGTGCCAAGCAGAGATCTCACGATCTCTTCATTAAGGCCATGGGTGGTTTAGGAGAGATTTGACCAGGTGCGAAATTCGAGGTCGTATCTAAGGAGGATATCCCGAACCCCCCTCCCCAGAGCATTATGGAAATCATCGGGCTCAGTAACCCGTCCTATCTGACTCATGACTCTAAAGTCGCGTTGATCGTAATCAATAAGGAGTGTCTTAACCTTCTAGCGCAGACAAAAGCCATGATTCGGTTCGGATTCGAGTCTGTACACCTAAGGGTCTATAAAAAGGATGAGGTGGATGCTGATAAGCAACCTCCTAGTCCTTTAACGGAGACACCACCAAACACAACCTTAGATCTTGGAGCGTCGATATCCTTTCCAGAAATGGATAGCGACGGCTCCAATCTATCCCAGGTGACAATAAAGCCGTCGGTCTCCTCTTCTGACGCCCTGTCGGCAATAGAAACCGATGACGAAGCAAAAGGAGGTCCTATACGATCAGAGGAAGATGAGCTCTTGGGCACATCTTCAGAATCGGAGGACGTCAACAGCACAGTTGTGGTGGCTGCTCTGGAAAACGGTAGCAATGATAGGGTTTCTCCAGATTAATCTACACACTCAAAAAAAGTTTCGGCCGCACTCATTCTGTGTCTTCAATAAAACGCAGAAGACATTATCCTAATCCAGGATCCATTGATTATAGAAGGCGTGGTTCGCGGACTTAGAACACGATTATACGCTCCACTTTATACAAGAGACAAAAGTAAGATTAGAACTTGTATATTAGTGAAACATAGCGTTAAAATATTTTTGCTTCCTAATCTCAGCGACTCCGATTAACTGTTAGCAAACAAAAGACTGGCAAAGGCTCCTCCTGGCTGGCATCAGCATACCTCTGCCACGATCATGTGGACCCCCTCCCTGGTGATATGCCAGAAAAGATGGTACTGGAGGTTGGAAGGCAAAAAACTGGCCTCATGCGGATGCGACGCTGACGCTCATCCCACGGTATGGTGCAGTACCGACATCAACGATAAAAATGAGTCACTTTATGAGACTACTTATATTATAGGTACTAACCTGTTTATTTGCAACATTTTCAGTGAGCCCACTTTTACAATAAGAAACCGACAGGAAGTCCCAGATATCACTTTTGTCTCGGGCAACATCACTCAAATGCTAACGAACTGGATGGTATCGTATGAACACCCTTTTTCAAACCACAGATACATCCAATTTACCCTGAGTGATGCCCCCCAGCCAACCAGCATTCCGGAACTCGGAATCGGAAAACTGATTGGCTAAAATACAGAGGAATACTGTCAGAAAGCCTATCCTCAGAACTATCAAGTCCCCCGCGTGACACCAATGAGCTTGACATGAAAGTTAAGGAATTCACTCTGGCTCTCAATCAGGCTATGGCCGCTTTCTGCTCTATAGAGGCAAGAAAAAGCCACATTGGTGGACATCAGCGCCGGGACTGCCCAGAAAACTTTTCAATGTTGCAAAAAGCACAAGAAAAATGATTGACTGGGACTCATACAAAGAATACCTCAAATTATACAAAACAGAACTGATCAAGGCAACGCGACACTCCTGGAGGTCTTTCTGTAACAAAATCACGGAAACCTGCTACTGGACACCCACTTTCCAGATAGCTCTCAATTCGCGGTCAGTAGCAACCCAAACAGGTCTACTGCAACCGGGACCAAAATCCATGGTCTGATCACAAGAGACAAACTGCTCTGGGCGCTGCATATCTTCAAACCATACAAGTCTGCTGGTCCGGACGGTATAATACCTGCCGAGCTACAGAGGTCCTCAGATATTATTCTGCCTGCGATAGAAAATATTATGAGGAGCTGTGTAGAACTTATCCCCATTCCACTGTCATGAAGAGAAGTCAATGCAGTTTCCATTCCCAAAGCCGGAAAATGTTCACATATTCTCCCAAAGGACCTCAGACCTATAAGTATATCACCATTCCTTCTGAAAACTCTAGAACTACTGACTGATATCCATATACGGGCTAAAATTGATCCAACACTTCTGTCAACGGCTCAACATGCTTACTGTAAAATAAAGTCGGTGGAAACGGCTCGGCATTCACTGACTAGCCACATCGAATAATCTATACAATATAAAGAGTACACAATGGTTGCTTTCCTGGACATAGAGGGTGTCTTTAACAACGGCAACACATCCGCAATCATGACGGCGTTGTCAACTCTGCAGGTAGACGACTCACTTAGGGAGTTGTTCAGTCTTATGCTAAAAAGCTGGATAATCAACTCCAAGCTGGGTGAGACTTGTGCTAAAAGATGTGCCAGTAGTGGTACGCCGTAAGGCGGTATCCTCTCTCCTCTTCTCTGGAACTTAGTAGTTAACCAACTGCTAATATACCTGGAAGCGGGTGGTCGAGGGTGATTGCCTATGTGGATGGCGTTACTACAGCCGTCTCAGGTTATTATCTTAATACCATTAAAGAAATCCTTCAAGTAAATCTCAATAGATTAACCCATTGGGCAGATCGCTGTGGTTTGGGAATAAACCCCCATAAAACTGATCTTGTCCTCTTTTCCAGGAAATACAAAATTTCAATTATAGACGCTCCTTCAGTAAATGGTACCAGTTTAGCATTTTCCGATACAGCAAAATATCCGGGTCTCATTTTTGACAGGAAGCTAAACTGGAAATCTAACATTCAAGAAAGCGCCAATAAAGCTACAATACCTTTATTCTCTTGAAAAAAAAGCCATTGAGAATAAATAAATAAATGGGGCTTTCAACCTCTTATAACCCACTGGATACACATCTCGGTTATAAGACCGATACGCACTTACGGGGTGGTCGTCTAGTGGACGGCCTTAGAAAGTGTTCCGCATTAAACTAAGCAGAGTCAAAAGAACAGCATGTCTATGCATAAGCGGAGCATTGTGGTCTACCCGCTCTGCGGCATTAGACATTTAGTTTCATTTGACACCCCTCGATATTTTCAGCATTTGACACCCCTCGATATTTAAAGCGACTAACCAATGGACAAATAATTCATTTGGCCACGCCAGCATTCTTAATACATTAGGCATCCTGACAGAGAACATCGATTACACCAAACCTGAACTTCGGCTTGACAAAAACTTCCATATAAGCTTCCCCTCTAGATCCTTCTGAGAGGAAGACGCTTTCATGGAGGACAAGACAATCCATCTCTACACAGATGGATATAAAACCGATAGCGGAGATGGTGGCGGTGTTTTCTCAGGTAAGCTAAGTCTCAGCCTCTCTTTCCGTCTTCCTACTAACTGTAGCACGTTGCAGGCGGAAATTTTGGCGATTAAAGAATCTCTGTCCTGGCTGAAGAAAAACGAGATATCTTCAAAGGATATCCGCATCTTTTCGGATGGACAGGCTGCTATCAAGTCCCTGGACTCAGTCTCATTAAATTCCAAAACCGCCCTTGAATGCCGATCATCTCTTATGGTGATGGCAGAGCAGTTCAACCTTCACCTTTGTTGAGTGCCGGGCCACGGAGGCATTCCAGGGAACCGTAGAGCCAATGAACTCGCCAAAATTGGAACCTCTCTACCTATTCTATCGGAAAAGGGTAGCATAGGTATAACAATCGCTACGTGCAAGCTAACATTAAAGCTTGTCTAGAGACCAAACAGATTTGGCCAAAACTGGATTTGAATCACTCTAAGTGCCTGATCCTTGTAAATAAGAAACATCTCAGCGCCTTATACGTGTCATCACTGGACACTGCCTCATAGGCAAGCACGCAAGAAGGCTTGGCACCTTTACAAATGATTTCTGCAGAAGCTGCATGGACGAGGAAGAGGAAGAGACAATTCTCCACCTACTCCGTATATGTCCAACTTTCTCCCAGTGAAGAAAACTTCACTTAGGTGCTTTCTTCTACAACGACCTAAACGATCTAAAAACTATAGACGTGAACAGTCTCCTACGCTTCATCATAAGCTCAAATTGGTTCTATTAGTAAGAGGATCATAAATCCACGAGGCATCACAATGCCCAATAGGCCTAAGCGGTTTGGTATTTACAACGACCGCTCTTACCTACCTACCTACCTATCTGATATATGCCATAGATATATTTTTACACCAGAAAAGTTAATTTAAACCTTTTTTTTTATTAGTCATTGTTTCTTTCAATTTCTTTGACAAACAACTATCAATTTGTCAAAATTTGGCGGTAGACATAATAGTTTTGAACATTATTAAGAATTTGCTGAGATCTTACAATGTCACTGTATTTGATTTGAAGTATCATGTCATCATCTACTTTCTACTGAACCAAAAATGTCAGACAAGTGTTATAAATTTGGAAATTGTTATTTCTTATCATAACTTACATTAAATGTTTTTATAATAATGAGTAGACGAGAATTTAAAGATTATGGTTTACAAATTTATATGTATAATAACACAAACATTATTGCATTTTATGAAATTTACGATTAAATTTGAAAGAATATAATTCAAGAAGAAATTTGACCAAGGCAAAGGGATCGTGCAAAACCCTCTGACCAACAAAATAGGCATGACCTTTCTCAAGTCCATACAATTGCTTGCGTACGTCATCGACATTGGATTGGACGAACAAAGCAAGGCGGCAATGAAGCGCTTTAAAAAAATGTAGTGGTAAGAGAGAGCAAAACAATAACCATAGGAAGTTATAGCTTCGAGGTTGTTAGGTATTTTGCCTATCTTAGCCCAATAACATCTTAGAAATCAAATAAGACCTCCATTATCCCGGTCCTGCGCTATGCCGCAGAGGCTTAGACATTGTTGAAAGCGGATAAAGAAGCACTTGGTCAGTTAGAGAGAAAGGTACTGCGTGTAGCTTTTTACCATTTGTATCGATGGCGATTGGGAGAGAAGATTAAACCACAAACTATACCAGCTGTACAGCGACATCGGTCTAGTGAGGCGTCTAGGGATCCTACATCTGAGACACCTGAGGAAGGGCAATGTTGAGGGAACGGACACCACAGCTCAGGCCCAAAGAGCATTTGATTCTAACGCCGAGGGCTAATGACCGCATCTAAAGTGGCGCGCGCAAGTGGAAGTGGACCACAACCAACTCGGAGTGGTGCACTGGAGGCAGCTAACGAGAGATCATACTAGTTAGAGAGACCTGTTGGTTGTGGCACAGATTGACCTAGGGCTATAGCACCATCTAAGTAAATAAAAAACTTATATATCTCTATATATACACTTTCAGTCCTAATTTTGAAAATACCTGCTTTAAAAGAAATCGGCAAATCACACAAAGGTAACGTACTCGTATGAACACAACTTTACTAGCATCAAGTTTCTTATAGGACCGACCCACTAAGAAGGCATATGATTGTCTGTAGTTTATTTGCTTCGACATTATTATTTCCCTCGACACGAGGTGAGCCACCAATAACGTGTATTCATTTGACTTCGTCAAAGACACCGGAATATCACACCGTTTATTGCATGTCCATCATATCATATCATACCATATCACCCCATAATTTCTTCTATTTTATCAAATAAATAAATAGACCTCTCCGATCACTCAGGTCTGAAGCTACCTAGATACGAGCTAGTGCCATTATTATGTTATTTTCTCACTGCGGTCTCGTGACCGTGCGTAGTGATGTGTTGTAGCTTACCAAACCCCACCACAATGTAATCCCCATTCCACTCCGGAATTCAATTAATTAAAATTCCATCTTCGTAAGCAAATTATGAAGTACTGCTTTATTTACAGTAGCCCCAAACTGGGCAGCATTTAGACCTTTAATGAGTTCGATGCGCTGTCTTACCCCTTTCAAAGAATTGTATCACTGTATACTCATACTAAAATCGTTATTACGGACTGAAGGACGATGTGTTGAGGTCTTTGTTCCGGAAAATAACTTCAGCCAACTGGCAAATCGCCAACACTCTAGACTTGTTTTTATCTTTTCACCCTGATAAGTATAAGGTCGATTGGCTATGCCCTCTAGGCTCATCGGACAAATGTGTCGTATCATCTCATTTTTCGTACACCCATCACACAGTTAGAGAAAAGATTCCTACAAGAACCGTATGACAATACGAAAACGCCAATTGCAGTGGGCTTAACATCATCCTTAGGAATTTGAACTGGTCGTTATGTTACCTCGATAAGGACATGGATGCCGCTGTTAATATGATCACAAACACTATTCTCTTTGGGGTGAGATCCCTTATCCCTCCTCGAATGAAGATGAGGGATCGTTCTATCGCTTTTCCACCACCAGTGCTCCGTAGAAATTGATAATTCATTTCTAATGCAAAATTTAACGCAGTACTCGTACCTTTCACCTTTCATACTACGACACTAGAACTTGGTGGGTGCTGGTGATTGCTTCACTCAAGCAATCGGCGAATCTCCTCTTGCCGGAATGGTCAGAATTTCCAGCTCCTTTTCCTAAGCCGATGGTATGAATATTCACAGTGGGAATATCAAGGACAAAAAAAATTAAAAATTTAAATCGGTCAAATTAGAGCCCCGCGCGTTGGCTCTTCCGGGAAACTTTGTGAGCAAGGCGGTACCTGATTTTGTTTTTTATAGTTATGGTATTTCCTTTTTTAATCTAATTGTTTGTCTCCTATGGACATAGATGTAATGATAAAACTATACGTTCATAGCATAGTTTTTCTGTTCTTCTTTTGCGTTATTCTTAGCAGTTTTATATAAAATTTTTTTGCGTTGACTACTGCTTCCATCGTTATGTAAGCAGAGGTACTAGCGTGCGCAACAAAGATCTTCCCTCAAATATTCCACTTTGCTCTGTAACTTGTCCCTACGAACTTCTACAATTTGCAAATGCTTTTGTTATGCTGAGCCCCCTTTTTCTAGTGTTTTCACCTTACGGCTATTCTTTCTAAACTTGGTCGGCATATGATTCAATTTGTCTTGTAAAAAAGCTGAAATTAAACCTTTGGTTTATGCTTAAGATTCTCAAACCGACAAGCTTTTAACAGCTTTTCAATGGGCTGTAATTTATTGATTAAAAAAAAAAATGAAATGTTTAATGAAAAGTCTATATGGCAGCTGGTTGCAGTTTATTGTATAAATCTTTCCTATTCATGTTCGACATTTTTAGGAAGCCAGAGTTGAACAATACAGTAATAATTTATTTATTTGTGTAATTACTCGTGAATAGCATATCCATAATTCTTTTTTAAACAACGACATAAGGTTTAATTTTACATGAAGTCCATCTAACAGCCAATCCAACATATAATTGTATTACTTTAACCAGAGGGGTCAAGTTTGAAACATCTGATCCTGATTTTCTTACATATTAGGACATTTTCTTAACTGAGTACGAAAGGCATTTATTGTACCGCCAGAAACAACGTGATTTTCAATAAATACCCAGAAAATTTTGTATGAACAAAAATGATTTAAATATTGTTCTAAAAGCATTTTCACTTCGAGGTTAACAATTTCGGTTTCATGGTTTTTAATAGTTTTATTTATATTTTTAGTTCTCCTCCTATGTACACGAATGCCCATTTACACCTATATTCTGTCCTAAAACATTATTATCAATACTCCGCGTTAGTTGGTTTTTGTTTTTTGTAACTCCACTTGGGTATAAGTAGAAAATTTGTTTCGGCACAACTGGCAGATATAAGAGAAAACTGAGCGCGAAATGGACGAAAAGGGACATTACGAACCTCAACATTGAAGAACTTTTTTGAAAACTCTACCGCAATACAAAACACCGAATATTTGGTTGAGATATTAAGCACGCCGACTTAAATGAACATCAATAACAACACAAGTATTACATAATTGGACAACTGTAATTACTAATCTCAAGCAAGCTGCGAATAATTCCGGTAATAAAGAAAGAAGACGATATCGATGCTGGTTATAATCGACTCTGGCTAACAACGAACTTGCCGCTCTATCTGGGATTGAATCATCACCACCTGAATGCCCCAAAGGCAAAAAACAAAAAAAAGAAGCACCAAATATCATTAACGGCTCATTCGTTAGTCTGCCTGCTGAAAATTCGCAAGTTAATTCAAATTCTTTTACAAGAAGCAATAAATCTTTTTGTCCACCCGTTTTTATATTTGGTGTAAATTGTAGTTTAATACACGATGTCTTCAAATTAGCTGCTCTAGAATACAAGGTTTTTTTAAGTAACAAATTTATAGGTTATAGGAAATCTAAGATCTACGTAGATAATGCAAGGGTGTATAAATTGATAATTGATAAAATCCGTGCAGCTGGTATGGGAACTTATTCGTTTTCCCCAACAGATGCTAATACGTCTACAGATGCAAACAAACAAGCCCTGTGTATAGCACCCAATATAAAAATTAGCAAGTGTAATGAATTTGTAATATGTTGGCACTATTGAGATTGGCACTACTAAAAGTGGTGCCTATGAAATGTCATAATATAGTTCAGTGTATTCTCTCGGTGGCCTTTGATAATGATAGTTCAATATATTCTCTGAGCGTTTTTTTGTTCTTTTTTCTTTTCTTTTCATTTGGCGGCTAACGAGAAGAGATCACAAGAAAAATTGTGCACCGGATACTTAGACAATAAAATAAAAGCTAAAAATTTATTTTGTGCAATTATTATTAAAGCTCAGAAGTGGGATTCCAACCATGGCATATATTCAACGTCAAGTAATGGTAGAAGCACTCACCGCGGTGAATATTGAGTTTGGGCCGAACGCCACGGTGCCAGAATTGCGGTCATTGTATGATGAGCTGGTAATGGACAATGTGGCAGAAGTTACGAACCGACGCCAAGAAAAAGACAGCCGGCGCCTCGATGAAAATGACTACTGCACCGATGACCGCTGCTCTGACGATCGCCGCAACGACGAATACCGCAGAGATGATCGCCGCCCCTATGACCGCCGTAATGACGATCGCTGTCCCGATGACCGCTGCCCAGACGATGACCGCTGCCCCGTGAAAATATCTATGCCGTCGATGATGAGCTGGAGAGGATGGAGAAAGAGATTCTCCTACTTCGGAAGAGGAAGGAACTCCAGGAACTTAGGGACGAAACTGCCGTCTCCCAGAAATTCGATTTTGTTGCCTTCGAAGCTATGGTCCACACATTCAGCGGGGACGACCAATACGACATCATTGATGGATCATTGATGTGGAGGATGCTTTCAACACCTTCGGCTGTAACGAAATGGAGAAGTTTGTTAGTGTGCGACGCATCCTTACAGGTACGGCGAAATTATTCTAGAGGACAACGACGGCCCATACGTATGCGGCACTCAAGGAGGCGTTAGTGGAAGAGTTTGGTCGCACACATTCAATGAATGAGGTATTCCAGAACTCTGAAGTCCACCGAATCGATCAAAAGATATGTGTTGGAGATGCAGGAGTTTGCATTGCACGCTAACATCCAGGAGGCCGATGTCATCGAATGCATCATTGATAGACTAAACGATGGGAGCAGTAACGTCGCAGTTCTGTTGGGGGCTACATCAATGAAGCAACTGAAGTCCCTGCTGGATAGGTACGAGAAGAAAAGGACCCGCAGTGCACCCCTGAAAACCGCCGCATACGCCACCGCTGCCACCGTTTCAACAAAGCCAAAGAGTACAAACACTGTTGGAGTTGTGAACACATCGATGGAGAATGTGAGATGCTATAATTGCTCACAGTTTGGGCACTATCAGCGCCAGTGTGCGAAACCGAAGCTACCGCTGAATTCGTGCTTTGTGTGCCATGAGGTCAATCATTACCATCTGGATTGCCCAAGGAAGAAGCGTTCTGCAGCTGCTGCCCAGGAGGCTAAAGGAAGAATAGGGAACCAGTATCCATGGAGTGTCGAGGAAGTAGAGGAGAAACTTCGCGAATACCAAACGGCGAGTGTTTAGTAATCAATGAAATAAGTAAACTGACGTAAACATTTTGTTATGTCTGTTTGATTCTGGTAGTCCCAATAGTTTTATTAAAAAGTCGCTTGTCCCCTATGTCAGTGGAAGAAGGGAAGTGACGCAACTCAGAGGACTCGGAAATGGACGCCTTAGTTTGTGTGGAAAAGTAATATGTAAACTAATGTTCCGCGGTAGATTTCTAACTCACACTTTTTTAATTATTCCAGATGAGGAACTAGTTGTACCGATATTAGTTGGACGTGACGCTTTGCCTAAGTTCAATATATATATATCCGTGCCGGATAGTTAAAAGAATTTATAACCGCTGTTTTTTGTTTAAAGTAAACCGAAATATGGAAAAGAATAAAATTATAAATTACCTAAAGGTGTCAGTGTACTTATTGCGTTTAATCTCTTAAGGGATCCTAATAGAGTAGGTACTGTTAAGCGAGTTAGGTTGTCTGATATTGTTAAGTTGGAAGACGGAGAAGAATGCAAGTTGACAGATTATTGTAAAACTGAAGTAGATGTTGTTAAGCCTTTTGACAAAAGAAAATTTACGTTAGCCGAGTTTTGCAAAAGTGATGTAAATGGGACCGCCGTTGGTGAAAATGAGTTAATTGATAATGAATGTAAAGTTCTGACTAAAGAATTGTTGTGAATTTCGGATACAAACGGTGTTAGTGAATTAACTGAAGTAACTAGGCCGAGCGAAAGAGAATCCGAGATACAGTATGTAAGTTCCGGCGAGGAAATAATAGAAACCGGGTATGAGAGAGAGACAATGCACTTTACCGATTTAGTTCGTTTATGCCATCAGGACCTCTGAAATGGGCGATACTGATGTAGATGTATGTAAGACGTTAGGTGTACCTCGTGCGAATGCCATCAGGGCAGCGATAGACGAATATTTCTTAAAATATGAGGTCAGTGTGAAACCGAATAATTCCACCATGACAATTAGGTTAACTAAAGATGTACCGATTTACTGTTTGTCCCGCAGGCTTTC
Organism: Volucella zonaria; assembly: GCA_963966105.1. NCBI lineage: Eukaryota > Metazoa > Arthropoda > Insecta > Diptera > Syrphidae > Volucella > Volucella zonaria. The sequence goes on along the minus strand of OZ014533.1, from coordinate 40,640,857 downwards.
GTATTATGAAAGAACAGAGGTTCAAAATATAATTGAACGATTATTAGAGAAGGGAATTAACAGACGCAGCGACTCAACTTATGCTTCAACAGTGCGAAAGAAAAATGGGGATGTGCGCATGTGTGTAGATATACAGTGGGGGACAATTTTCCTCTGCCGCTGATCTAGTCTTCGTCTAGAATATTTTGCAAATAAAAAATTTTTTACGACTTTAGACCTGAAAGAGGGATTTCATCACATAAGAATTGCCGAAGAATCGATTAAGTACACTGCTTTTGTCATCCCTTGCGGCCAGTTTGAATTGGTCTGAAGAATGCGCCCGCTGTCTTTCAGACATTTATTTAACACTTATAATTGTTTATTTGGACGACATATGTCTTGCTACTGCTGATTTAGACACGCATAGTAATATTCTGATTGAGGTCCTTAGATTGTTAAAAGAAGCTGGGCTCGAGTAGAATTTGAAAAAGTGTAAATTTGCTCACGACAGGATTGATTATTTAGGTTATTGTGTAAATAAAGAGGGAATTCGCCCTAACGATGATCATATTGAGGCCATTGGAGCATATCCCATGCCCAGGAATACGAAAGATGTGCAAAGATGTATAGGGCTGTTTTCTTATTTCCGCCGTTTTGTGCCAGGATTTTCTTGTATTGCTAGGCCACTGACAAATCTTCTGAAGAAAGATGCAAAATTTGTGGAGTAAGTTGGCTTCTGCACCAATATTAGCAACCTATGATCCAAAATGCGAAACCGAGCTGCACTTTACGCAAACTCACGCGGGTTTGGTACAGTGCTTATGCAAAAGCAAAACGATGGAAAAGTTCACCCAGTGGAATTTTTCTCGAAGAAAGCTTCTGATGCAGAGTCTAAATTAATTAGTTTCGAATTAGAGACGTTGGCAGTTGTTCACGCCTTCTCTCGTTTTAGAGCTTATCTCGACCCCCTGCCGTTCACTATCCTCACAGATTACAAAGCCCTCACGCAAACATTAAGAAAAAAAGATGTGAATGCGCGAGTGGCCAAGTGGGCTCTTATGTTTGGGAACTATAATTACCAGGTGCAACATAGAAAGAGCGAACGAATGTCGGACGTAGATGCGCTTAGTCGAGCGCAGATTGCGGCTGCAGTGACTATCGAAGAGTTAGATAAACGTATTCAGGTTGTTCAGGCGAGGGACGAGGTTATCCGGTCAATACGCGAGAAATTAGAAACAGAGGAAGTCCGCTGTTATGTGCTAGAAAATGGGTTAGTTTTTCGTGTGGGGTTACAACAAAGACGACAGTAGTGGGTTCCGGGGGAGTTGGAAGAGAATGTCATGCGAGTGGCCCATGAGAAATGTGGGCGCCTTGGTATCGAAAAGTACGCTAATCAGATTCTTAAGCACTACTGGATTCCCAACCTTAAGAGAAAGTTAAACAGGTTCATCAGAAATTGTCTAAAGTGTATATTCCACTCAGTGCCTTGTAGAAACACCGATCGAAACTTGTATAGTATTGAGAAGTGTGTGGAACCCTTTAACACAGTGCATGTGGACCACTTCGGTCCGCTCCCCGCTGTAAATTCGAGAAGTAAATACATCCTTGTCGTGATAGATGCTTTCACTAAGTATGTGAAACTGTACGCTCTGAATACACCCGGGACAAGAGAGACAATTGGCGTGCTGGAAAGATACTTCAATTATTACAGTCGACCACGTAGCTTAATTAGTGACCGCGGAACTAGTTTTACATCACAGGAGTTTGATGATTTTTTGAGGAAGTTTAATATCAAGCACGTCAAGGTCGCAGTAGGATCCCCGCAGTCAAACGGTCAGGTCGAACGCGTCAACCGGGTACTGAAAGCGATGCTAGCAAAGTTGATACAGTCACCCGAGCAAAGCAATTGGAAGGGGAGGTTGGGTAAGGTCGAATACGCAATAAATAATACTAACCACACTAGCACGAATATATAACCCAGTAGGTTGTTGTTTGTGGTCGAGCAGAGGGGTGGTGTTGTCGACGAGCTGACAGAGTATTTAGATGAAATGTATACTGACAGAGAAAGAATAGATTTAGCAAGGTTAAGAGATGAAGCTTCTGAAGCCACTAAGTGGTACAACTCGAACTATTTCGATGATCATCATACCACGGCAAACAGTTTGACATCGGTGAATACGTTGTGATAAAGAATGTAGACACTACAGTCGGAACTAATAAAAATTAATACCGAAGTACCGCAGCCCATATGTAGTGAAAAAGAAGCTAGGAAATGACCGCTATGTAGTAGACGAGGTCGAAGGATGTCAAGTGACACTAGATTCGAGTAGGATGAAAAGATGGGTTGAGCCCAGGGAGGAAATCGGAGTTGAGGGTTTAGATCCTGAAAGCAGCACTTACGTTTAGATTAAGTAGCTCAATCTGGGACGATTGAATCGTCAGCAGTGCCCAATTGTAATGAATTTGTAATTTGTTGGCATTATTGAGATTGGAACTACTAAAAGTGGTGCGTTGGCATTATTGAGATTGGAACTACTAAAAGTGGTGCCTATGAAATGTCATAATATAGTTCAGTGTATTCTCTCGGTGGCCTTTGATAATGATAGTTCAATGTATTCTCTGAGCGGTTTTTTGTTCTTTTTTCTTTTCTTTTCGTTTTGGCGGCTATCGAGAAGAGATCACAAGAAAAATTGTGCACCAGATAGACAATAAAAGGTAAAAATTTATTTTGTGCAACTATTATTAAACAAGGTATCTTTTTTTTTACTTTCTTTCTCCTTTTATTTATAATTAAGGCGCGCTCAGGGAATTTAGGTACTCTTAAAATCGTTCCACGCATAGCGGGCGAAGGGGAGTCAAGAATGATATAAAGACAGGTGCCTGTGAACGTTGGTTTTAAATGTTCGAAGGTTTTATTGACTAGGAAATAAAGAGCTAGACAGGTCATTCCATAAGCGAGTTCTACGGCTTACGAACGAATCACGATATTTTAGAGTAGGTCCAAAAGTGGGCCTGAAGAAATACTGATGAGAATTCACAGTTAGACTGGCGTTGGAGTTTAAAAATTGAAGGGGCAGAATGTCGATTTCTATGGAGCACTGGTGGTGGAAATAGCGATAAAACAGAGAGAGACCCGAGACATTACGTCTGCGTTCGGGGGTGTCCATTGTTTGAGTGATATTACTATCACCTATGAGTTTTATCGCACGGTTTTGAATCCTATCTAGCAGATTCAGAGATGTCTTGGGCGCACCCGACCCGACCCGACCGACAATGACCAATGTGGGCATTGTACTCCAATTTTGGGCAGATAAACGCCTTATATATTGAGGCCAGATCAGAAGGGGTGAAGTATTTCTTACATCGCTTGAGCAAACCAAGGCTTTAGAAATATCAAGTGCAATTATCTTGCTTTCGCCAGATTGATGTACGCTTTGGTTCCACTTTTCGGTGTGACATGCCATCAAATCACCAGTGGGGACCTGTTGCTACGAAAAGCATATTGCCGGTCATTGAGAAGTTTTCGCGGTTTGAGATATTTCTTAAACTGACGGTTTATCCATGACCTTAGAAAGTAGGGACTTAAGTGCAATGGGTCTGTAAGAAGAGAGAGAGGAAGATTCGCCTCGTTTTTCATCTTCTTGGAAAGAGTCCTAAAGAGTAGGATTGATGAAAAGACTTACGCAGTGGTTTTGCCAGCGAGGAAGAACACCCCTTAAGAAGGAGGGGAGATATGCCATCTGGATCTTTTAGAACTCTTGCTACTACACGAGTGCAAAAGTGGATTTGTCCCATTGAAGATTCGACGCACTCAGGTGTAGGCGGAGAGAAAGCACAATCTGGGTACATTGTGCTTGCCACAAAGTATGCAGCAAGTAGATAGGCCTTATCCAAAGAGTTGACAGCTGGAATGTCATTATAAATGAGCGTTGGGATGGAGGATGAGGCAGAATTTCTAATATTTTGGCGAGCGACCAAAAATTGTTACAACCTTCGGTACATTATAGTATTTTTTTCCTCAATTTTTGGTCGTACTGGAATTTTACACGCTTAAGAAAGACGTTGTAGTCATTCCTAGCTCGTTTAAGCTTTTTTGGGTTTTCCTTTCCTGGGTTGGTCTGGAAGAACTGAAAAAACTCTTCTCTAACCCTGACAGCCTCTTTACAGCTCGAGTCTCACCATGCTTTTCGTTTCGTTTGATAGTTTTTATCCTATGAGGGATAAAGTTTCTTTTTCCAAAGAGAATGGTGTCTGTGATCATATCAGCAGCGCCATCCATGTCGTTATCAAGGAACCATAGCGGCCAGTTAAAATTCCTAAAGAAGCTGTTAAGACCGTATTGCCAACCGGTTCTCTTTGGAGTCTTTTCTCTAACTGTGTGGTCGGAATACGTAAAATTAGCTGATATGACACAATGATCCGACGAGCTTAGAGGAGAGAGCACATCAACGGTGTACTTATCAGGTTGAGAAGTTGAAAACAAGCCCATGGTGTTGGCGGTATGACTATCAACGTCTGGTATTCGTGTGGGCTCATTTACAAGCTGCAACACACCGTCCTTCGGGTTTTGTCTGTCCATTTACGATTGCAAAAACGAAAGAACTAGTAATCAGTCCTAACATATTTACAGTTAATGTCGGTACATCTCCAAAAGATCACACTCAGATTAGATATTTTCTACATCAGCGTGTCTCCATAAAGAAACTCTGTAATCCGTTATTACCGGTGTTGAAGGTTTGGTCACATTGGTGAATGTTGTGGCTATAACAGTCATTCCGTTGCTTGTGGTGCAATCACAGCTGAATGACTGCATTAATTCTATCCGGACTCATAAAGGAGATTTCTTAACCCAAATGCGCCAATTGTTAATCACTTAAGTAAACTATTTATTTCATTATTAATTTATAAAAACGTATATACAATTTCATGGTCTTTTTTTACCTTTGGCTGAAAGCCGTCTACAAAATTGACACTTTCAAATTCAAAATAGTTTGGTTTATTGTAGGCAGCGTCATCCTACCGAAAATAATATAACTATTGAAAATTATATTCAAATGCCAATTCTACTGTAATATTTGTAAGCAGATACAAAATACACGTCAACAAGACATGAATCGTTATGCTCCTAAAGAACGGAATAATTGTAGCGATTTTTTTGCGGAATAATTCGTCAGGGGTGTTGGCGCAGATTTCCCGGTCGTCTGACACCAATTGGGCAAACACTACTACATGTAGCCTTTGCCTAGAAGAGTATGGGACAACACAAGATGCTGCCAGGTCTGGCCGGAGCAGCAGTTCTACTAAGAATAACCACACAGCTGTGTGGTTGAAGATGTCACAGAGGACACCGCAGCATCGACCAGACGACGTGCCACGCTATTGGGCATCAATCGTCGGTCTTTACAGAGAATTTTTTTGACAACTGTTAGATGTTCGCTTACAAAGTACAGACAGTGCATCAGCTATTAGCTGTTGACTGCCAAGCGCCTGTAGCCTACGCTCACAGCCATCCTGAATCTCAACCACGAGGGAAACAACTTTTCATCGAAAATCATCAAGAGTGACGAGGCCCATTTCTGACTCTGTGGTCGCAAAATTATCTCTTCTGGTACACCAAAAATTCGCGTATAACCCACGAAGAGCCTGTTAATGTCTGGTGAGCTGTTTACGAGGGATTTTTTCGAAAACGCCACGGGCCAAACGACTACTGTCCCTCAATTGGATTTGTTCGGAAACACAAGATGCATTTCATTAATTTAATAAATTATTCTTATGAGAATAAAAATGCATTTAATTTTTTATGTGAGTTTTATATAAATTTTATGTTGTGTCGTTTAAATGCCTTGCTTTCCGAGTGACTGTTTGAGTTCTGCGGTTTTGCTTCCTACCGTAACCACTCGAGCAAGTCCGTGTTTCACGGGATGTGTGTCGAAATCCGTTCGGGTCGCCATTGAAACGGTGGTAGTTTCTCATTTTTAATGAGTACTAAGTTTCCACGTCTTGGTTCTAGCTTCTGTCTTCTCCACTTCCTGCGCTGTTTCATCCTGGACAGATATTATTTGCTTCACTTTCGGCAAAAGTCGTTGGTGATTGAGTTTATCCACTTCCATCGCTCAAGGTAACTTACCCTTTCCAAGGAAGTGTTTCCTTGAGAAATTGCGACGAGTCTTTCGCCGATTGCATCTACATTTAGTGGACCTCTGTCTCCTTTTCTAGCTTGTGTCCGGCAGTTTCTTACAAGACGTTTGTAGTACGCAAGACTGCGACGAAGCTTCGTAGATCTGGTTGACTCATTGAATACCACATGGTGAGTAAAGTAGAAATATTGTCGTGTATTCAGTATGGTATTCTTTGCGTCAACTACTGCCATCTGACGAAGCTCTTTGCATTCTTTTAAACACTTGGAATGCTCCTTGTGTTTTGTTAGGTTTTCCTGGCATCTTCCTTCCAGGTGATGAAACCTACGTAAGGCATCTAACTTCGAGGCACAAATTACAGAGGATAACAAGTTCTGGGTGATCCGGGATGTTATTAAGGGGCAAAAGCTCACCTCTTACTTTGAAAAGGTGCTTATCATATCTGAGGTTTTCCTATTAAAAAGTAAGTCTTGTCTGACAGATGGTGGTTCAGTTTGTTATAATACAGTAATTGCAATGCCTGGGTTTCACTTACAAACCAAACATATAACTTTCGACCGGTTTTCTCCAAAAGGAGGTTAAACTTATCTTTCATCGATACCAACTGCTTAATGGGGTTAACAAACTAGCTGTATTCGCAATTAGATGCTACTTTTCCCACTCTAGAACGCAAACTCTATTGGTTAACAGTATCTGCGATAAAATTGCTTTTGGTAGCCTCTTTTCGTTCATTGCCATGACTCGCACCACATAGTCCAAGTGGAGCTCGGACAGGCCATACCTGTCTCTAAATGGAGCATGTCATTGGGCGAGCTGCTTGGCATTTTACGCGCTACGAAGGAGGAGGTTAAAAACTCTTCGAATATACCGTATCCCCATACTTGTGCTTCGTAAAGCATAATGCCAGATGCAGTTACGTGGAATATTTTATGCTTCACACTGTGTGAAATGCCTTTGTTGTTGATGCAACTTCTGCAAACTGATCTTACTGCTCGATTTTCTTCTGCTACTTTCAGGCTCAAGTGCTTCTTCATGTTAAGGCTTGAAGCAATCAAGCCTCCTAGGTACTTGTATTCTCGCACCACTTCAATTTAAAATTTTTTTTCTGGCTGTTTCTACTCCTCCGCTAGTAGCATCTGTTATGTTGTTTGTTGATATATAAATAATTAAACAACAATGTGTTTAGGATGTACCCTTGCCTTACGTCCATTGTTATTTGGAAATCTTCCGATAGGCTGATTCCATCCCAAATGTACGCCATATTATTTTTGTACATTTTTATCAAAATTTTGTGTTTCCATAGGAATTTTTCAAAAACTGTTGACATTAATAATGTAATTTAAATTTAGTGTTAAAGAACATGTTTCTGGCTTTCAAAACCTTCACTTACTACATTGTAAGTGTTGCCGTTATTTTTTAATAATTTTTTTTTCATTTTAAGTAATTTTTTTCTAAAATTGCTCCTACCTCCTAAACGGGACGAGATAGACCCCCCTCTCCCATAGTAGAAAATGCTTGTAGTGAACTGTTCTACAAAAAACCGTTATTTTTTCTTGGCGCTTATGTTATCGTACTCTTGCCGGGGAAGATATTTGTAATAATTGTTTCTTCTTACTGTGTAAAGAATACGATGTATATAAATAAATTAAAATTTAAATTTAAATAGTTGTTAGCCGCCGCGTAGAGAACTTTAAGTTAGGCGGAATCACTACATCGCAGTAATCTAACAAAAGCAGAGAAGCATCTCCGGCTCTCATGCATTCGCTATCAAATCTGTTTTTTATATTAGTTCCCGGACTCACGTCCATGCTGTTGAGCTGTAGAACGAGAACGGCATTGTACGCTAAGCCCATTAAATTTCGATATAAACAGCATCACTAAATAGGGAACTACCAAACATTACAGTCGGCGATCGGACTATTAAGTCTACGAGGATGTGACTTATCTCATACAGAATGATTATGTAAATATATACATATGTAGTATTTGATGTCAGCGAAAAATGTAATATGTATACATAATAATGTAGCACGATATTATTTCATCCTTTAAAGGTAACTAAAATACTACGTAATTATTGAATAATATGTACATAGGTACGAAGTACCAAATATGAATCCATTCTTTTGTATTTGACTTATTTCTTCTCATAAATAAAAGAACTAATATGAAAATGCCACTTTCATTCAATGGTAAAGTAGTTGGTAATTATGTCGATGAATCTTCACAGCTCCAATTTTCTTGAAATTTTAATACGTTGTTGTGTTCGCCATCTTGAACAAGAATATATGTATGATATTTACAAAATCAATTTTGCACGCAAGAAAAAATTACCCATTTCCGGTTAAAAGTTCATCATAAAAACCTTGTAGCACAACTCCATTTATCTATGACGTTGAATGGCAGTTCATACCATATGTCGGTTGGGGAAAAAAATTCATTTGTTTTAAATCGCAAACGTTCGACATTTCTGAAAATTCATTGGAAAGTTCATCGAAAACGAAGAAAATCGCAAACAAGGAAATTTAACGTCTATTGCAAATACTTTTTTTTACTTTGAAAATTATCTTCTATCTTCCATCGATGAGTTTTTGAAAATTGAGAGTTGTGCCCTGAAGGAATGGGGGGTACCCCAAACATGCTATCTATATTATCTGAAACGCATTACTTAATATTTGTACAAAGCGATGAAGTCGCGTTAGCGGCTAAACCCTGCGGAAAAGGAGATCAGTCCTTTCCAGTGGTTTGCGCCAAAAATCGTTTAATTTTTATTTTTGTATCAGACTAAACGCACAAAAAATATGTCATCAACTCCCAGGAAGGTGCCTATGTCTTAAAAGTACCTGCGTGCTTAACATGACACACAGCTTGCGCTACAATTAATTTACTGAAGGAAATATTCGATGAGCACATGGATCTTCAAGATCATCTTTAAGTTCTGAAGGGATATCTGATGCCGCTAATCTTCGCTAATTCGAGTTATCGTCGATATACAACCTCCGCTGCTAGAAAAAGTACAATAGTAGAAGATTTGGTTTCCAGTTTGTATTAATGTAACAAAAAGAAAAGAAAAAAAATTAAACCAAAGGAATCAGCAAGTCACCAATAATATCATAGTTTAGAGAAAAAAGCCAACGCTTGACATTTTTAAGGAACTCTCAGGCATCTTAGATTACAAGGCATTTTGTTAAATAAACGGGGCGCAGTAACAAAAAAAAGCGAGAAATAAGCGATTTTTTTATAGTGGGTACATTGACGAAATTTCTGGTGTTAACACGTAGATTTTGGTTATCATAAACCCTTGAGGAGTTATATCCGGAATTTTCAAAAAATATTTTTAAAACCTTATAACAGTACAAATATCTTAAAGGTAGAAAACCAAGACTTTTAAACAGCTCAAAACTATGAGTTCGACGATTAACCCTACATAAAATACGGACAGCATGTTTTTGTTTGATAAACAGAGGCTCTATTTTATTGGAATGTGTACCACCCCAACAAGCTATACCATACTGGAGTTTAGATTTAAGTAGACCGTTATAGACTAGCTTTAAGATAGGCAAACTGCAATATAGACTAAGATGGTAAATATGTCTAACATGGGGTGGCCGTGGTGTAGTGGTACTAGCAATCGCTTCTCACTCGGAAGGTCAAGGTTCGAATCCTAGCCACGGCAAGTTTTCATTTGTGCAATTGGAACTCAGTCAGAAAAATCTGCGTGTGAAGGCATAACACTGACATGTAGATTTGGCTGTTGTAGGGTTTTCAAGCACAAAAAACAACCGTTAAAATTCACAACCTCACCATTCCGAGTGAAGAAAATCTCTCCGTCCTATTCGGACTCCCACCCCTGGAGAATCAATATCGAAACCAAACACACCTGAGTTTCAAACCACTACATCACAAACTTTCCTTTCTCCTCCTTCTACCTTTCCGCCCGCGCCCTGGCAACAGTGTAAGGGTATTCATAACCCCTTTGGCGCGCGTAAATTATAAAAAAAAAAAAAAAAAGCACTGTTTAAATATTGCTTTAATGACGTGGTATGTTCTATCCAACTGAGCCTATAATCCAAAGTGATACTTAAGTACTTAAAGTTGTCTACGCGTTCGATTACAAAGCAGTTGGCAGAGCAATGTGCATGGCAATCAAAAGTGGGTATATTATTATCGTGTATACAGGAATTAATTAAACGAAGTCTATTGCAATGGGGTGAGTGGTAGAGTAAAGGCATTTCTTCACAGATTTTACCCATTATGTTAAAAAACATGTACTTCGTTTTATTGCTTATGACCAATTTGTGAAGTTTGAACCATCTCCTCATTAAATCTAGGTCATAATTTGTATCCAAAAAATGTTGAAATAGCACTTACCGTGATAAGACAAGGCGGTGTCATCGGCAAAAGCTGTGAGTTTACCTTTGAAATGTTGAATGAAAAGCGAATTTAAAAAGTTAAAACAGAATAGGACCTAAAACAGATCCTTGTGGAACACCTATATTGATGAGAACTTTTTCACTCAAACAATTTCGAATTCTAACTCTCTGACTACGATTTTCTAAATAAGTAGTAAACCAGTCATGGATAAAACCTCTGAAACCTGCGTTATAAAGTTTACACGATTGTCTGTCTGTTTTGCTTACGTTGCTGTATTTTCGGGTATGGCCGGATGTTGTCCCCTCGCATTCGGTGCGTTGCTTCGCGTGTTTTTCTCGCTTTCTCTCCTTTCTCGCTTTAGGCGTATATTTCACTGGAAGAGGCTCACCATGTTCCACTTATTTTCCGGTTCCAACATGTGACGTACTATGTTATCCGGATTTGATACTTCTGCCAGCATTCTACGAAGAGTTCCTCTTCGCAACTGGAATCTTGGGTAGTGGTATAATGCATGTTCTACGTCTTCAGGAGTATCAAAACAAAACAGACAAAAAGTCGACTCATCGTTTTTAAAACGATGTAGATATGTCCCGTTAGCAATTGTGTTATGTATAAATTAACTTCCCCATGTCTGCGGTTTATCTATGTTTCTATACTCGGACCAAGGCGAAAAGTCCATCGGCCTTCTGAGGAGGGTCTCCAGCGTTGTTGCCCATGTCATAAACTCGTATTTCTTTCCGTTGCCTCTATGTCACTCTGCAGGATCCGCCCTTTTGTCTGTTTATGAACCTTCTCTGCAGTTCTTCTTAAGTATGTCAATTGGAAGCATTCCTGCGGCAACGCACACCACCTCGTCCAAAATTGTACGGAATTCGCAGATCACGGAATGGAATGATGACTGCACAAAGCTCATTCACTGCTCTGATTTTCCTTTTGTATGATTTTTCTTTTATAGCTTCGGTCCAGAGTGACGATCCGTAAAGCACTGCTGACATAACTGTTTTAACTAGGTGAAGTCTTCTGCTATACCTGGATCCTCCAACTCATATTCGGTATTATACGCATTACGGAGGTACTCACCAGCAAAGGAATTGCAACTTAAATATTGCAGGTGTTCTTTAAAAGGTAATGTTGAGTCAATCATGACATTAAGATATTTTATTGCTCACTTGGATAATATTTCATGTTCACCTACTGTGAGCACAATGGTTTCTTTTCATTTTCTTACTGTAATTAATACCGCTTCCGTTTTGTGTTCAGCTGGTATGAGACCAGATGACACCAACCACCGTCGTACAATTGAGATTATTTCGTTGCTTACAAGATGGAGTGAAAAGTGACAGCCTTGACTGCCAGAATGCGCTGCTACTGCAAAAAAGGTTATGGTGCCTTGAAGTCCGTTCATATTTAGGCAAAACGGCGAAGGAAACAAAAGAAAAGTTGGATAAATATTATGGGGCTAATGCTCCGTCAGATTACTCCGTCACATATTGGTTTCGAGAGTTTTGGTGGCCGCAACTCCACTACCGATCAACTCCGCAGCGGCAGGCCCTCCGATGCGGTTATAGAGGACAATGTAAAAAAAATACATGAAACGGTGTTGGCTGACCGAAAAATTAAGGTGCGCCAGCTAGCAGATACCACAAAGATTAGTACTGAGCACACACGTCATATTTTGGGCAATATTCTGCATATGAAAAAGCTATCCTGCCGCTGGGTGCCGCGAATGCTCACTTTTGACCAAAAACACGAACGCGAGAGCAAAAGAGTGTTTGGACTTGCTGATGCGGAATCGGGCGGACTTTTGGCGTCGATTGGTAATTGGATTTTGATCCCTCGGACTATTATCTCTTCCCATACCTCAAAAAATCAATAAAAAATTCAGCACACGCGAGGAAATCATCGACGCCAGGGAGGAGTATTTTGCAGACCTTCCGGAAAATTGCATTTCGAACGGGATCAAGAAGTTGGAAAATCGCTGGAATAAGTGTACCAAACTATATTGAACAATAAAAAAAAAACATTAAAAAAAAAAAAATTTAATTCCCAAGGAGGTCACTCTTCACTCCATCTAGTATTTGGCTTTCACTACTTCGGGCTGTAAATCTGTTCAGGTGCCATGGATAAACGAATCTTTTTTGAGCGTTCCACTTACCGCACTTCAGTTCAGTTTCAGTTTATATGCATTTTTATTTATATCCCTTATTTTACTCTTAAATGCTATACAAAAAAACGCTTAAAAATTAGCTTAATTAACTTAAAATAATCTTATTCTAACTTACTGGCCCCATGCGGGCACTCTAAGTTAAACCTAATGCTTAAATTATGTCTTTCGACGTATCTTACATTACATGTTTATACTATGTCTATTTATTATAATTAGAACTAAGAAAACATTTTTTAAGAAAAACTTAGTATCATGACTTATATTTTTTTTTTAACTTATTATAAAACTTAAAACTAAAACTTACAAACTACCTAAGAATAAATCTTAATTTACTTAACCTACTTACATCTAATACATAATATATACATATACAATATATATACATTATATATATATACGTAATATATAAATACATGTACATACATATATACATATACATATATATATATATTTTTTTTTTTCGCTTAAATCTAACTTAATTCTACCTAAAACTATGTAAGCCGGCCAACGCTAAAACAAAAAAAATTTAGGCTGACCCACTTTGCTTCGCAAGAAGCTATCTATTGCTGAAGGAATTCGACGACGACGCATCCTCTTCTTCAACAAGCCACCAAAATTGCTGGTGCTGATGAGCAACATCCCTCATGTCGCGACTCCCTACCGCCCTACTGAACCGGAGACGCTCCGCACTGCCGTGTGCGACGTCTCTGTCGTAGTTGAGTCGCCTGTCCGCAGCTGTTCGAGCAACGTGGAAGATTAGCGGCACAGCCAATCTGTCCTGGATCAGACCTTTGCTATCAAGGTAGAGGAACGCTTCTGGAGGAACATAGCCGTCAAAGCGAACTCTCTCATGATACATATAATTAGGGTAGTAAGCCCCAGAGATCAGGTTATTCGACGATGTCATTGCTCTTGCAATGTGCCTTCGAGTCAACTTAATAACAAAATTGTCCACTCTTATTAGGTTCGCCCTATTGTACAAGACCTCATTGCGATAGAATTTTATGTACTCAGACTCTGGTGTTCTGTATAAGGGAAGACAAGCCCTAAGGCAAGCCCTCTCAAACACCCGGATCTTTTCCAATAAACTTGCTCTCACGTTGAACCACACGGGACATCCAAATACAAGCATAGGCCGGATAAGGGCCATGTAGCAGATCACCTTCACCCTCGCATCGAGTTGGCTGTTATAAAACAGTCTCCTTGTAAGGGCAAAAGCACCTCTGGCTCTGGCCAGAGCAACATCTATACGTTTGTTAAAATACAGATATTGATCTAGCCAGATCCCAAGGTATCTGACTACATTTCAACAAGCAAGTGGCTGTCCATGTTGTCCGACGATAGAGAACTTTCGCCAATTCTTTCTGGTATCCCTAGAGGCCCCAGACAAAGGCGTCCTAAACAGAATGGTTTCCGACTTCTGAAAGTTGATTTTCAACTTCCAGTCATCGCAATATCGCTTAATTTTGTCGAAGTCACGTTGCAAAAGTGTATTAATGACCTCAATCTTTGGACCTGATCTGTACGCAATTAAGTCGTCTGCGTACGCTATGGCCTGGTGAAGTGAACCTATCAGATCACTTGTGTAAATGTTGAATAGGATCGGCGAATTTACCGCACCTTGTTGCAGACCGTTTTTAATGTTAAATGTTCCAGCAGAAGTCACATCGCCATTCTTCACGATGAACTGTCTGCTGGAGAGCATATCAAAGAGAATATACAGCAGTGGTTTACTAATGCCCAACCTGTCCAGCTTGAAGAAAAGTCCCTCTAACCATACGGTGTCGAAGGCCTTTTCCAAGTCAATCAGGCAGGCACCAGTGCACTGTTTCTTGCCTTTGCTCCACTGGATATCAGAAACCAGTTTAGACGCAGCATGAATGATATCATGCCCCCCTTGAACCCGAATTGATTATCCGGAACTATATGTTTGTCCTCAGCCCACTTAGTCAGGACTCTATTGATCACCTTCTCGAAAACCTTACTGATGTTTGGAAGAAGACTAATCGAGCGGAGATTCGCCGGATTGGAAGTATCTTTATTCCTTTTGGGAATGGGATGTACCACCGCAGTTTTCCAATGCGCTGGATAATGTGCATTATTCATTGCATTATTAAACAGAGTGGTATAAATGTCCACCGCTTCTAGTGGGAGATGTCGAAGCACAATGTTCGGTATTTCATCGGTTCCCACTGATTTCTTACTTCTAAGTGATTCGAAGATCGTTTGGAGCTCTTCCTTCGAAATAAACAGTGGTAATACCCTTTCGTTGGTGATGACATTATTTGCCATATTGTCGTCACTGAACTGGGTGAAACCCGAGCTCTCGAACCGCCAATTTGCAATTTCATTTCGAAGGCAGGAGTTGTGCACAAGGACTCGACTCTCTAGGTCGTGGTTCGGGCCAATGATATAATTCGCCTTGTACACTTCCTGGAAAGTCGCTCCTATAGCCTCTACATTCTCCTGCGGATCCTCGACCACAAAGAAGTTGTCATCATCAACGGCCTCATTTGGATCAATGCCTGCTGCTACAAGTATTTGTTCGTTGTTTGTCGTTCGGGCGATTCTAAGACATGGAAGGTCGTTCTGATTATTTCTCCGAAATATTTTATTTATTTGCGGGAACATATTCGGGTTGCTGGTGTTTACAGCCCGAATTTTGTTGTTCCAATACAAACTTACAGAGTTTCTGTAATTTTCCTTTATTAATGTTTGGAGGTTTTTAATCGACGACTTCAATGTCATGATCTCCGGGTTATGTCTGTCAGTAAACTGTCTGTACAAGGTTTTTAGTCTTGACAGCAGTCTACTTTTATGTCGGTGCAGTGCGTCAACGGTTGCGTTGCGGAATAAGTCTTCGTCGTCAGTGTGTTGATACCACTTATCGCACTTCGTAAATCGTCTCGTGTACAATTGCCTGGTGGTCACTATGGGTGTAGAGAGTTCTGATTTCCAATGATGTTCTATTCGTACAGGACCTCATTAGGCTAAATTTATGTACTCAGCCTCTGGCCCTGTGTAAAGCGAGGACAAGCGCTAAGATAAGTCCCCCCAAATACCCGAAATTTTTCTCATAAACTTGCTCTCACGCTGATCCACACGGGACATCCAAGTGCAAGCATTAGTCGGATAAGGGCCATGTAACAGATCACTTTTACTCTCGCATCGAGTTGGCTTTTGCAGAACAGTCTATTTGTAAGGGTAACTTCATTCCGATAAGTGACTGCCCGTGCTGTAGCACGATCGAAAAATGTCTCCAACCCTTTCTGGTGTCCATAGAGGCCACAGACAAAGGCGTCGTAAACAGAATTGTTTCCGATTTTCGAAAGTTGATTTTCAACTTCCAGTCGTCTCAACATCGTTTAATTTTATCGAAGACAAGTTGCAAAAGTATGTCAATGACCTCAATTTTTGAACGTGATCTGCACGAGATTAAGTAGTCTGGGTGCACTATGGCATGGTGAAGTGAACCTATCAGCTCACTTGTGTAAATATTGAATAGGAGCGGCGATTTTACCGCACCTTGCTACATATCACATTATAAACGGTCTGCAACAAGGTGCGGTAAATTCGCCGATCCTATTCAACATTTACACAAGTGATCTGATAGGTTCACTTCCCCACAGCATAGCGTGCACAGACGACTTAATCGCGTATAGATCAGGTCCAAAGATTGAGGTCATTAACATACTTTTGCAACGTGACTTTGATAAAATTAAGCGATATTGCGATGACTGGAAGTTGAAAATCAATTTTCAGAAATCGGAAACCATTCTGCTTAGGACGCCTTTGTCTGGGGCCTCTAGGGATACCAGAAAGAATTGGAGAGAGTTCTCTATCGTCGGACAACATGGACAGCCACTTGCTTGTCTAAGTGTAGTCAGATACCTTGGGATCTGGCTAGATCAATATCTGTATTTTAACAAACATATAGATGTTGCTCTGGCCAGAGCCAGAGGTGCTTTTGCAGTTAAAAAGAGACTGTTTTGTAACAGCCAACTCGATGCGAGGGTGAAGGTGGTCTGCTACATGGCCCTTATCAGGCCCATGCTTGTATTTGGATGTCCTGTGTGGTTCAACGTGAGAGCAAGTTTATTGGAAAAGATTCGGGTGTTTGAGAGGGCTTGTCTTAGGATTTGTCTTCGCTTATACAGAACACCAGAGTCTGAGTACATAAAATTCTATCGTAATGGGGTCTTATACAATAGGGCGAACCTAATAAGAGTGGACAATTTTGCCATTAAGTTGACTCGAAGGCACATTGCAAGAGCAATGACCTCATCGAACAACCTGATCTCAGGGGCTTACTACCCCAATTATATGTATCACGAGAGAGCTCGCTTTGACGGCTTTATTCCTCCAGAAACGTTCCTCTATTTAGATAGTAAAGGTCTGATCCGGGACAGATTGGCGGTGCCGCTAATCTTCCACGTCGCTCGAACAGCTGCGGACAGGCGACTCAACTACGACAGAGACGTCGCACATGGCAGTGCGGAGCGTCTCCGGTTCAGTAGGGCGGTAGGGAGTCGCGACAGGAGGGATGTTGCTCAGCAGCACCAACAATTTTGGTGGCTTAATGAAGCGAAGGATGCTTCCTCGTCGAACTCCTCCAGTGAGAGGTAGCTTCATGTGAAGCAGAGTGGCCAGCCTAATTGTTTTTGTTTTTTAGCCATGGCCGGCTTACATAGTTTTAAGTAGTTTTAAGTAGGTTTAAGTTAGATTTTAAGAAAAAAAAAATATATATAAAAACAATAAAAAATAAATAAAAAAAATAAATAAAAATATATATATGTATATCTATACACAGATTTATATACTAAGTATATATCTATCATGTGAATGTATATTCATATATATGTATGTATATATTATGTTTTAGATAGGTTAAGTAGATTAAGATTTATTTTTAAGCAGTCTGTAAGTTTAATTAAAAAAAATCCATATACTAAGTTTTTGCTTAAAATTTATTTTCTTAGTTTTAGTTGTAATGTGAATATAAAATTAAATATGGACTGTAAGATCCGTCGAAAGACTTAGTTTAAGTGTTAGGTTTAACTTAGAGTGCCCGCATGGAGCCAGTATGTTAGAATTATACTATTTGGTAAGTTATTTAAGCTAATTTTTAAGAATTTCTTCTGTCTAGGATGTAAGAGTAAATTAAGAGATCAAATCAAACGTATATAAATTGAAAAAAAATTTAATTGCATTGGTTCTCACTAGATCACCGAAATGAAGCAGTGTTGGCCGCGGTAAGTACGTAGATGGATGACCACATGCGAACTCGGTACTCCGAACATGCGAACTCGGTACTCCGCCTACGCCACATGGGCGTAGTACCCTGGTGTTAAAACCCGGACCCTACAAATTAATTTGTATCGTTCCCTTGATAATAAATAAATAAATAAAATGTTTCGGCTTTTGAAGTGAAAAAAGTTAATAAATAATTGAAAAGTGTGTTAGTTACAATATTTTCCCCGATTTACAATATCTAAGTAGGTTAGGATTTATTTTTAGGTAGTTTGTAAGTTTTAGTTTTAAGTTTTATATTATAACAAAAGAGTCAATTTTCAAAAGTTAGATTAAATAGACAATTGCATACGTAGAATACGAAAGTGTAATCGGACGATGGGTGGCAACAGGTGGTCACTATCCCAGTAGCGGGACCAGAAGATGGCGGTATGTCATCTGATAACATAGCCTTGATATCAGCAAATTAACCTTCTATGAACCCAGATATCACAAAACAGAGAAGATGGAAGCTGACGCCAACTTCAAAGCTCGTGAAAAACCCTTTCCTTTAAGTTTCCTCTGACAAGCTGCCAGGTTGAGCAAGGGAAGAGGCATCCTGTACTTCAACAAGGGCAGCAAATGACCTAGAGGATGACGAATACACATACGTATGTGATCGTGCGTGATAGGTACGCGATCCAGTGTAACACAGTGAAAATCTGTTAAGGGATTCAACGACGGAGTTTTTCTCCTTCAGACCGAAGCTGCAAACTATGCTGTCGAGGGAGATAGAACGAAGGAGCTCGTAAAGTTGCTTAAAGAGAAAGAGTGCGATGGAATCCAATTCGCGGGAGTCAAGCCTTTCACAACAGCCGAAAAGGTAGAAGAAATTACCAGTCTTTCAGGTTCAGCTAACTCCCAACGGTTGCACTCATAGCGGAGGAATGCCTGATGGTCCATGCAATGAACGGCAATTCATTGATTAGGTTCGAACGAAGAGCCGCTCTTTTTAAGTATATAGCTTAAAGACTAAGTCCCAAATGGGGCAAAGACAATACGAAATAGTATGAAGAAACCAACCCAACTCCGCTCAAGTAGGAGGCGTTACGTTCTTTATAAAAACAGGACTGTATTTTAAGCAAGTATACAGCCGTGCAGCATTTAGATTCCAAGTGCTGGAAGCATGCATCGCGTAGGTACGAGGGGCGTTCAATATATTCTCGGTATCGATATGAAGGAAAATGCGAATTCAATTTAAATTATTTTTATTTTTCAATATAATCTCCCCTAACATCAATGCATTTGTTACATCTTGAGATAAGCTTTTTTAAACCCTCAAAAAAATAAATTTCCTCTTTCTCTGCAAAATACCGACTTGAGTTCTTCATCATCCGAAAATCTTTTTCCACGAAGACATTTTTTCAAATCCGGAAACAGGAAATAATCACTAGGGGCAAGGTCTGGACTATAGGGTGGGTGTTGGATTTCTTCGAAACCACAATCTCGCGCAGCAGCCTTGGAAACTCGCGCCGTGTGAACAGGAGCGTTGTCATGAAGAAGCAACACACCCGCTGCGAGTTTACCCCATCTTTTCTTTTTAATTTCCTCCCGCAAATTATGCAAAGTGGAAGCGTAGGATGTGGCTTTGATGGTTTCACCTTTTTTTTTGTGCTCAATGAGCAAGATTCCCTTTGGGTCTCAAAAAACTGTGGATATGAGCTTCCCGGCAGACGGAGTGACTTTGAACTTCTTCGGGTGGTCTGTTCCTTTTTTATGCCACTGCATGGACTCTTGTTTGCTTTCAGGGTCATAGTGGTGGACCCATGTTTCGTCCCCAGTAACAATTCGATCCATAACACCGTCCGCGTTCTCACTACACATCTCCAAAAGCTCTCTACAGCATGCGATTCTCACTTTTTTCTGAGGCGCTGTGAGCATTCGTGACCTTTGAAAGGTTAAGATGGTCATGAAGAATGGTGTGAATGGTACCAATTGAAAGCTTGGTGATCTCTGCCATCATTTCCACCTTTATTCGGGCATCCTCAAGAACAAGTTTTTCGACTTCTTTGATGCTTTCTCCCATACAAGCAGTAGCCGGGGCGCCGGAGCGGGGGTCGTCTTCAATGCTCTCTCTGCCTCTCTTGAGCTCACTTGACCACTTTTGCACAATTGATAACGAAGGTGCGGAACCCTGGTAAACAGACAGTTTTTTGACTTTTTCCTTGCTTAGTGAGAAATTTAATTACAGTGCTATGATCAATTTTCACCATCATCGTCTCAGTTGCCATTATGATTCTGTTTAACTAGAGATAAAACGCGAATTAATAATCACATTTATATGAAATTTAATGAATGCACTAAAATAATAGTATTACTTGATAAATAAGTCAATTTATATATACAACCACAGCTTCACCCTGATATCGAGAATATGTTGAACGCCCCTCGTATATACCTCTCCATAGTGGAAAGCGGTTATACGTGGTGTCTGTCTATGCACCTAAGGCTACTCAGTCTACTTTATTCATCTCAGGGCTCAAGACATTTTTCGATTCGAGTTTTCGAATTAGAGGAAGGTTATTTTATTATCGGCGGATATTTCATCATCAAACATAGAGTTTAGAGAAATTATACACCAAATATGTGCTAGGGGGAATATACTATTTAATTGGTGCCGTGAGCACAGAGTTACTTCAATTTATTTCTTTTTTTAACAAGAACTTAACACTCAAGTGGGTATGAATACCCTTATAATGCCTCAGCATGTGTTAAGTTCTTTGGAAAATGGGATAGAGGAAGAAAGAAAGATGTTTGTGTTCAGTGGTTATTTCGTTCCATTGGTGCCATCCAACATTTAATGGGGAGACTAAATTCTTAGTGGAAGTTGTCTTGATGTTGATTTTTATTCAATTACACACCTTTCTTGATTTTCATTAACTGAAAAAAATTAATATGTCTTTCGGGCGAGGCTGGCATTCGTACACCGAACCTTCCGATATGGAAGCCAGTCGGCCTAAATGGGACCCATGATCATTCTTTTTCTAGGCGCGGTTCCTATTTGAATCTCTTGCTATTTAACACTCCACAGACGAATAGATCTGACACACACTAACTAATATACCATAAACTTGCGGTCTCGGTACCGAAACAACCGTTCCAAACCAACCAAACTGCGGAGTTTGTTGAGTTTGTTCATAGGCTTTCCTACAAGTACAGAAGAATGAGTTGGACATACCTCCCCGGAAGAACGTCGAGAGCACTCTCCTCTCTACCCACCGTCCAACAGTAATCTATTAAACGAGGAGATTGACAGGTATCTAAAACTAATGGTCGAGAGAGTTAAATGAACAATGGACAAACCGATACCTCGGTATCAACACACTGGCAACGAACACTTTTTCCGCAAGGCTTATTATGCAACTATTGATGCATTGCAGGGACATAAAACTAGACTAAGCTGTCAAGGCTTAAAGCTTTGTACAGACAGTTTACTGACAGACATAACTCGGAGATCAAGGCACTGAAGTCGTTGATCAAAAGTCTCCAAATGTTAATAAAAGAGAATTACGGGGCTTCTGTAAGTTTGCATTGGAATAAAAAAAATCGGCTGTAAACACCAGTAACCTGAATATGTTCCGGCAAAAAAATAAAATGTTTCGGAGGAAAAATCTAAACGACCTTTCTGTCTAAGTAATGCAATGAATAATGCCTCTTATCTAGCGCATTGAAAGACAGCGTTGGTAGAACCAATCCCCAAACGGAATAACGATACTTCCAATCCGGCGATTGGATGTTAAATGATCCAGCAGAAGTCACATCGCCATTCTTCACGATGAACTGTCTTCTGGAGAGCATATCAGAAAGAATATACAGCTGTGGTTTACTAATGCCCAGCCTGTCCAGCTTTAAAAATAGTCCTTCTAACCATACGGTATCGAAGGCTTTTTCCAAGTCAATTAGGCAGGCACCAGGTTTCTTGCCTTTGTTCCATTGGATATCAGAAACCAGTTTGGACGCAGCATGAATGATATCATGCCCCGCCTTGAAACCGAATTGATTATCCGATACTATATGTTTGTCCTCAACCCACTTAGTCAGGACTCTTGATCACCTTCTCAAAAACCTTACTGATGTTTGGAAGAAGACTGATCGAGCGGAGATTCGCCGGATTGGATGTGTCTTTATCCCTTTTGGGTATGGGATGTACCACCGCAGTTTTCCAATGCGCTGGATAATGGGCATTATTCATTGCATTATTAAACAGGGTGGTATAAATGTCCACCGCTTCTATTGGGAGATGTCGAAGCACAATGTTCGGTATTTCATCGTTTCTCACTGATTTCTTACTTCTAAGCGATTCGAAGATCGCTTGGAGTTCCTCCTTCGAAATGAAAGGGGGTAGTACCTTATCGTTGGTGATAACGTTATTTGACATATTTTCGTCACTAAACTGGGTGCAACCCGAACTCTCGAATCGCTAATTCTCTATTTCATTTCGAAGGTAGAAATTGTGCACAAGGACTCGATTCTCCAGGTCGTGGTTCGGGCCAATGATAACATTCGCCTTCTACATTTCCTGGAAAGTCGCTCCTATAGCCTCTACCTGCTCCTGCTGATCTTCGATCACAAAGAAGTTGTCATCATCAACGGCCTCACTTGGATCAATACCCGCTGCAACAAGTATTTGTTCGTTGTTTGTCGTTCGGGCGATTCTAAGACATGGAAGGTCGTTTTGATTATTTCTCCGAAATATTATATTTA
This sequence comes from Volucella zonaria, assembly GCA_963966105.1. Lineage (NCBI taxonomy): Eukaryota > Metazoa > Arthropoda > Insecta > Diptera > Syrphidae > Volucella > Volucella zonaria. The sequence goes on along the minus strand of OZ014533.1, from coordinate 40,618,207 downwards.
CTTGCGGGATCATATTCGGGTTGCTGGTGTTTACAGCCCGAATTTTATTGTTCCAATACAAACTTACAGAGTTTCTGTAATTTTCCTTTATTAATATCTGGAGGTTTTTAATCGACGACTTCATAGTCATGATCTCCGGGCTATGCCTGTCCGTAAAGTGTCTGCACAAGGTTTTTAGTCTTGACAGCAGTCTACTTTTATGTCGGCGCAGTGCGTTAATAGTTGCATTGCGGAAAAAGTCATTGTTGTCAGTGTGTTGATACCGAGGTATCGTCTTGTTCATAGTTCGTTTAATTGTCTCGTCCATTAGTCTTAGATATCTGTCAATCTCCTCGTTTGGTAGATTTCTATTGGACGGTGGGTAGAGCGAATTCGAGGAGAGTGCTCTCGTCAGTGTTCTGGAGAAGTGTGTCCAACGCACCCTACTATAATTATAGGAATGTCTTTGCACAAACTCATCCAATACCGCAATTTCGTTCGGAACAGTTATTTCAGTGCTGAGACAGCAATGGTCACTGTCATATACGAAAGTGCGTAGACAGTTTGTAGTATGTTGGTTAGTGCATGCCAGTTTTATTCGTGAGTCGAACAGCAGAAGATCCAAATAGGACCCCTGTCTGGTAAACGATGGACTATCCATCGCCTTAAGCCCGAGTCGATACATTATGCTGTGTTAACCCCTCCAATTGAATAGTAAGTTCCCTGTAGTATTTGGTATATTATTTCCCCAATCACTATGTTTGGCGTTGAAATCTCCGCCGATAATAAAATAGTTATCTTCCAATTCCAGCCTCAGGAATCCAAAAAGTGTCTTGAGCTCTGAGATGAATAAGGTGGATTGAGTAGCCTTAGGTGCATAGACAGACACCGTGTATAGCCGCTTTCCACTATGGAGGTGAATATACACGATGCATGCTTCCAGCACTTTGAACCTACGTACTACGCGACTGTATACTCTTTTAAAATGTATACCTTTTCTTACGAAAATCGCAACGCCACCTCCCTGAATAGAGTTGGGTCGGTTTCTCCGTACTAGTTTGTATCTTCTGTGCCTCATTTTATGTCTTTTGGTTAGCTTAATTTTGCAAACCAGGGGCTTGGTCTTTAAGCAACTTAAATAGTGCGGCTCGTCGTTCGAACCTAATCAGTGAATTCACATTCACTGCAAGGACCTTCAGGGTCTGCTCCGCCACGTACGTACCCATTACGACAAAAGGTGCGTTAGGCCAGGCAGCAGCACGTATACTTGATCCACCCGCTCAGGCTGTTCAGTTAAATGACGTTGTTGCTGAGCCATCTGTCCCTGGATAGAGAGCAAGATAGCTAGCATGTCAGGTACTGGTTCCGGTGCTCAAGGCGCTGGGGCCTGAGAAGCAACCTTCGCTTGCTGTAGCGTATTTCCCCTACCTGCCACTATTTGGGCGTAGGTAACATGGGGAGTAACGGCTGGAGTTTGTAAATGCACTGGTGGAAGCTTAACTTCCACTTTCTGCTGCCGAGCCAGATTTACTCTTTTGCGTTTCGTTTTTAATTATCAAAAAAGACATAGGAAAATTGCAGAAGTGTACAAAATTGTTATTTGAGTTGATAAACCAGTGCTTACCACATTTCATGTAGATGTTGACCATGACTACATTTTAAGTAGTCCAATTTTGAATGATTTTTTTAAGCATATTGGTTGGTATCTCGCTAATTACACGTGTAGTGCTGTCTTCAAAGACTGCAATTAACGCTGGTTTAACGGGCTAGATGAGTGATTATACGTATGCCTATAAAAAATAGTCTACTGGCGTCAAGTCGCACGATCTAGCCGGCCAATTCACCGGATCAAAAAGTGAGGCAAATGGCTCATCGAACCCATTTCTCACTTGGTCCATCGATTCGCGTGCTATGTGGTATGTTCAGCTCGTGCATTTTGAGCAAATAAAAGTCCGAAATCATTGAAAGGTAGCGGCAAATATGCTCGAAAAAGTGATTCTAAATTGGACTCTCCGTATGGACCCAGGACCACTTAAAATGTTGGCCAATCCTTAAAAAGTAAATGACAAGCATTGATTTATCAACATAAAAAAAATTTATATACTTTTACAATTTTCCGCTATTTTTTTTGTCAATTATAAATCAAACGCTTAAAAAATCACCGCGATCCCATGTTTAAAAATGAAAATGACCATCTAAGGTAATTGAAGTCGTAGCCCACATGATCCAAGAAATTTGAGGAGAAGCCGTTACTATCGTTGGGACTTTACCAGTCTGAAACAAAACCAAAAAAATTGCCGGAAAAGATAAAGAATTTTTTTCAAGAAACATGAAGCAAAACCGACGTTTGGTGGACAAATGATTTTCCTGTGAGATGGAGAACGAGCGGAGACATAAAATGTACATGTCGAAAAAAAATTAATAACATGTGAATTATATTAGAAAAAAATTACTAAAAAATCAGAATCAAAATCATCTCTCGAGAATCAGAGATTCAAGAATTGTTTTTTTTCTGCCCTTCTGTATTTGAAATCTTTCGAGTCTGTTGGAAAAAGCCCCCACCGTGATGGAGAATTACAATATGTATGTTGTAAGCACACTATTAAGACGGGCAACAACTATATACTCGTGTGTACATAAATTTTTTGACAATAAATCACATGCACATGTGTATATATCGAATGATTTGTGAATGCACGCTTTATGTTGAAGTTGGTCAACTTATTAAAGTCTTGAAATGAAATTCTCAATTATTAATTTGGTGTAATGCCATTACTTGGATTAAATTAGCATATAAATTAGTTCCAATACTAATATCGGTATATGTACTGAATAAGTAATCAATTCAGGAGCATATGGTTGAAGTGGTGAACAAAAACAAACATGCAGCTTGCACGACAAACAAAGTGCACACCATATTAATTTGGCAAGATATGATGGATACGATACGAAACATAATGCAATACATTTATTAAGATTAAAATTTGGAACTTCCTGAAACTGAAGGTATGTGTAACTGTAAATATTCGAAAAAGAGAATTTTCTTTTATTTTTAATTTACATTTGCATTTTAAATATAAATTCGAAAAAAAGTAATAAACAAAACAGAAACTCTAGTATTTATTTCTTATATTTACCCAAATTACATAGAACGTTTTTTTACCATTTTTTTAGTAATAAGTTTTCGTGGATACAACTGATGACGCGATAAGACTGAAGACCGGAGACTGAAGATGAATGATTCAATAACAATTTGTCTGCTACTGCCAATGCGATGATAGACGGACGTTCATCACAGCTGTTCTTTCCCTTTTCTAAAGCAAAACAAATATCCATTTTCTCTAAATAGTAAAAAGTAAAGGAATATAAGCTAATATATGTCTTCGCAAGGGATTATTAATTATGACAAATTCAAATCAAAGGAAGCAAGATACTAATGCACGTTGGTCTTGAATGTTTGCAGGTTATAATGAGCAAGAAATAAAGAGCTTGGGAGGCGACTTCTTTTGGTCTAGGAAAGAATCCCGGAATTTGCTTTTTAAAGCATTTAACTCCAATCTTTCAATTAGCTACGCTTTTCATAAGCGTTGTAGGTATTGCTGTTCCAGTTCTACAGCAGCAGAGCAAATATCAAAAGTAGAGCGAACTACCGTCAGTGAATGAATATATTTGATTAGAATTTTAGAATGGATTAGAAAACATAAGATTAATGAAAAGGAAAAAGAGTTTTGGAGAAATTTTTTTTGCGCATTTTCTTTGTGAAATATTGTGCATTTAAAATGAACTAAAATAACTAAAATTGAATTTACTGACAGGTAATTTTAAGTTCATTCATTATTCACCGAATACGCATATTCGGCAAGTGAGTTTGATACCAAACTCGGCCAAGACCTTTGTTCATGTGAAAAGCATATAATTCTTTAGTTTTATTTAAATGGATAAGTTTCACATAGTTCTAATGTTTTATGTTAGAGCTGCTTTGTTACAATTCAAAGCCAACTATCAGCCTATCTATTTCCTATTTTTACTAACCAAAATTGTTCTCTTCCATCTCCACTCTTTACCTTTCACGAGGTAAGAAGTCGAGCTCTATTAGGTGTAATAAAAACCAGAAGTCTCAACTCTGTTTTTTTTTCTCTATTTAATCTAACTCCTGCACGAGGAAAGTTTACTAACCAGCGCCTATCCTAGGGTCTACTCGAAAGCACCCGCACATTTTGGTCCTTCGAGCCGGTACGTACAGGTACGTGTATGTCTGAAATATATGAGCAAGCAGAGGCAATATGAAGACATAGTTTTTTTATATAACTTTTCGAAGTCTCTCCAATACTAAACAAGTGTACATACATATATGTCCAGATCGTGTCAGTAGTTAGAGTAAGATTTTCCCCCGCTAGATTCTCTGTGGTTATTAAGTCCATCTGATAGAAAATTTTCTTAGCATAATGATCGGCTTAGATGAGTTTGTAGGTGCTACCGAGCAGTTAACTGAGTTTCGCAAATGCTTTAAAGAAATTCCAATCGTAGATAAAACTACAACCTCCTTATTAGCTTCTAAAGCTCAATTAAAGGAGTTATGGTCGGAAATCGGTAAGTCATATTACTTTTGTTTACAAGTGCCCGACTCCGCTTCAGAACAAGATATACAAAATATCAAGGGTAAATACAATTCCTCATCTACTCTTTACGTGACGTGCATAAGTGAAATCATAGATTCAATTTGAAAATTAAAATTAATAGCTTCCGATTTAGAGGATAAATTAGTAAACAATCCTCAGCCAAACGATAGAGTAGTGCAAAGTGTAACAGAAAAATCTTTAGTTAATATGTGCGTGAAAATTCTCTCGTGCGACATCGAAACCTTTGACGGTGATTATTTGTCTTGGTCATCATTTCGTGATTTATTCACTGCTTCTATATAAACCATCCAAAGTTATATGCTGTGCAGAAATTGTTTCATTTACGTTCTAAAACCAAAAACGAAGCACATGATATTGTTTATAAATTTGATCTTACAGCTGATAATTGCGATCTAGCTTGGAATGCCTTGTCAGAATGTTATGTAAATAAACGAATTTTGGTAAATCGTCAGTTTAAGACACTCTTCAATCTTCCTCCCGTAATTGAAGAATCAGGTAGAAGTTTTAAGAAGCCTCAAAGTGAAGTCAATGATTGTCTCTCGATCCTCAAAGCCTATAAGGTTGATACGAAGTCTTGCGATCCAATTTTAGTGTTTTTGTGTTCTAATCGCCTGCCCAAACAAAAATTCTCCATTTGGGAACAATCCATTAAAAAACCACGCGATCTTGCAGACTGGACAGAAATGAAATCGTCTCTAACTCAACAGTACCAAATCTTCGAATCGGTGTCCGATATCAAAAATTCGAATGTAAAAGCAGCCAAAACAAAATCAGCAAAATCATAGCGCTTCTCACATAAAATCCAATAATTACAGCTGTGCCTAATGCAAAGCCCCTCATCCCCTTCGACATTGCACGAAGTTTTTGCGACTTTCGATTCGCAATAGGATTGCAAAGTTAACAAGGCTTAGTTATTGCCAGAATGGTTTTTCATCAACAAATGTAGCGAATAATTGCCACAGTCAATATACATGCAAGCTGTGTCGACAACGGCATCACACACTTCTGCATAATCCCATTCAAGAACAAGCTGATCAAACTTATTCTTTATTCAGTGCAAATACTCCACCTACCAGTTCATCACAAATTTCTCCACAAGATCTACAGTCCACAAATTGTCCAGCCAGTCTACAAATTCAATCATTCTTCACAAAAAATGCGGAACGGGTTATTCTCGCTACTGCTTTGATCGATATCTATCATCTTGGCACGAAATTTACTTTACGCGCTCTTATCGATCCCGGATCCGAGGCGAGTTTTATTTCCGAAGATGCGCAGCGAAGATTACGCCCTCCTATAAAGCCCATACAATCCAACATCTCCGGTATGAGCGCAGTTGTTACGACAACATCTTCAAAGCTATGCTCCTTAGTAAAGCTATGCTTTACCGTCTTTCTTAATGCTATTGTTTTAAAACGCCTTACAGGTAAATTGCCTTCCTTTAATATTGATCGTCAGGATCTTTTAGTACGTTTCGATCTTGGACTCGCCGATCCCTTCTTTTACCAAAGCATCAACATTGATTTCATAATTGGAACAGATGTACCACCTTGATCATTCCCGGAATAACCACCGTGTGCCGCTGCCATTGTTCCGATTTGAGTTCGGTTTTTTTTTGTTTGGTTGGTAAATCTGTTTTTGACATTTCCTCTAAATCTTAGCATCATAGCTTGAAATTTGCAAAAGTTACGTAGCCAAGAGTACATCTATCTCTGTGTATGTTGGCGATTTTTTACAATTTTAGAAATGGATTTAAATTTGCAACATCGAACTTGTATTCAATTTTGCGTAAAAAACGGATTCAATGGTGCGCGAACGTTGGAAATGTTGGGAAAGTGTTTTGGCAACGATTCTCCAAAGAAAACGGTCGTTTGCCAGTGGCACGAGCGGTTCAAAAGTGGTCGTGAGTTAATCGAAGATGATGAACGCAGTGTCAGACCATCGACATCGAAAACCGACGAAAACATTGATGAAGTAAAAGGAATGTTGGTCAATAACCGCAAATTAACCATCAGAGAGATAGAGGAGGACTTGAACATTGCCTATGATCCGTCGAAGACACTTTGGTTAATGATTTGAGTTTTAGTCGTGTAGCAGCACAGTTGGTGCCAAAAGACCCCAATTTCATGCAAAAAAGAGACAACGGTGTAATGCATCATGAATTTTTACCAGAAGGCCAGACAGTAAACAATGAGTATTATTTGGGCGTTATTAGACGTTTGCGTGAAGCAATTCGCCGAAAGAGACCAGAATTGAGGGCAGAAAACTCGTGGATTTTGCACCATGATAACGCACCGTCGCACAGTGCCATCATTATTCGTAATTTTTTACCATCCAACCAACCACTGAATTCACCTGATTTGGCTTCCTGTGACTTCTTTCTGTTCAATCTAGTTAAAAAACCACTACGGGGAACGCATTTCAGCAGCCGAGAGGAAGTAATGGAAAAATCGCAGGAAGCATTGAGGAACATACCGAAAACCGAATATAAAAAATGTTTCGAGGATTGCATCAAGCGCTGGCATAAGTCTGTTGCAATCGATGGGGATTACTTTGAAGGGGACAATATAGATTCAGATGAATAAACTTATATTTTTAATTTACGATTATTCTTGACGGCATAAAACCAAATGTTTTTGGTTCATTGGTTGCTCAAAAAATGGTCTGTGGGTGGATCCGATCTGGTCCTTTTCGCCACAGAAATGTTCAAAGTTTGAATACAATCATATCATATTTTTCTGAAACTTCGCTAGACCAACAAATTTCTAAATTCTTTGAACTTGAAGAGATCCCAGAACACAAATCACTTAGTAAAGCCCAAAAGCTCAACAATTTTCACGTAATGAAAGATCGTTATCTAAAAACGTCGATCTTTATTCTACATACAATGATGTGCTCGAAGATGCGTCGAACTCTTCTAGTAATGGTGTAAGCCTCAACGATATTCTCCTTGTTGGGACAAGTGCTTCAATCTGACTTCATGAATCTCATCTTACGATGGCGATTCTATCGATACGTCTTTAGCGCCAATGTTGAAAAGGTGTATCAGCAGATCTGGGTACATCCTGATCATACATCATATCAGAGAATCCTTTTCTGAAAGTCGGTTGTAGGCGAATATCAAGACTATAAGTTAAAGACAGTAACGTTTGGTGTGAATTGCGCACCCTACCTCGGTATTCGCACTTTGAAACAACTTGCTATTGACGTAGAATCAGAATTTCCGGTAGCTTCTTCAATTCTGAAAAATGTCGGGTGCTCACGATTTTTAATCGTGTTAAAGTCGCAAAAGGAGTTGGTATCGGCCTTGAGCTGCGCAGGTTTTTCATTACGAAAATGGACATCAAATAGTATCAACTTCAAAAAACCTCTTCCACAGCCTTTTCTCTATAACGAAGATTTTCTAAAATTCTATGACAAAAGTGTAACACAGTCATTAAGTATATAATGGAACGCAAGGATTGATTCATTTCAATTTGTCTCAACAATATTTGATTATGATACTCCAATGACAAAGCGTCGAGTTTTATCAGTCGTTGCACCGATTTTCGACCCGGTAAGGTGATTAGTCACAGTAGTTGTTACTGCTAAGCTCATTTTGCAGGGAGTCTGGCAGGATGAGATATCTTGGGATATGCCACTCACGTGTTAGCGCTGGACAACGTTCTTTGCTGCACTAGCCAATATCTAATACATTCGAGTTCCTCGGTGAGTTGAATATACTCCCCATAGCTCAATCCAGGTACGCGGATTTTACGATGCTTCTGAGCACGCGTATGCAGCCGCTTTGTACCTGCTGTAAGATTACGAAATGCTGGCAACTCTGCCTAATCAACGGCGACGAGGTAAATCTAGAACGGCGCCAACGACAGGATAAAAGAGCGATTAAAAGAAGAACACGGTAGTTGAAAAAGGAACGTAGACGTTAAAGGACGAACCCGCAATTACTGTTTTTTGTAAAAGTGTTTATTTTTGTAGTATGTAAATAGATAGAATAAATATTCAGTTGTTGTAAATTTAAAACGATAATTGGACGAGATAGTTTTGTTATTTCTTAACTCTTTTAGATCAGAAGTGGGATAAAAGATCCACCCCTAACGCAAAACGACACCGGTTTAGTGACCGATAGACACAAAATACATAAGACAAAAAGATAAAGCGTAACGACAGCTGCAAGTAAACAGATAATTACCGGTGCAGGTATTTTGTGTGTGAAATTAAAGAAGGAAAATTTATCAAAATGCCAAAAATAGTGTCATTGAGTGTCGACGTTATAAAACGGTTGCCGAAACGAACGAAACTAGAAAACGTGTGGCAATAAAAGCGAATTGGTCGAACGCCTCAGCTCAGCGGTAAGCAGCGACGAGTTCGAATACGAAAGTGATGGTGAAAGTGAAAAAGGATCTTCGGTCCAAGCACAAATTGATGATTTGCGAAGTGTGGTGCAGAGCATCTTATCAATCATTCAACGACCACAACAAACGTCTAAAAGCGCAGAAAACGCTCGTGATGAACCCAGTCACGGAAAAGTAAGTGAGTCAGTATCCTCTTTACAAACTCGAGAGTATCAATCGCGAAACGTCAATAGTGTCAAAGAGATAGCGGATACTTTACCTGAATACGACCCGACGAAAGAGTCCTTATTTTGTGTTGAGCAGTTCATCGACAGAGTGGATAAGTCAAATCAAATGTGAAGTGAAACTGCCGACGCACTAAAAACCGAGTTCAGTACAGTGCCAGACAAAGCCGATGTGCATTTTAAGATGATAAACGCAGTACGGCAACACAGCGAATCAGTCAACGAATATTGCTTTCGCATGAGTGCTTTAGGTAGACGATTTCGCTTGAGTGAATCCGCAGTAATCAAATACACTCGCGAGGGTCTAAAGCATCATGATTTTCAATTGACAATTGCAGCGCTACGCTTTAGGTTTATGAAAGAAATGCGTGAATCGTTAGAGGATTATTTGGCAAATATAACGAGTTGGTCAAAAAGTAACAAAATTTTTATTTTTTTTTTGGTGGGTAGGTGTGAAAATCTTCATAGACACTATGAACCCGTTGCTCATAGTAGTGTGAGATTTTTACTCACTAAAAACACGCATCCCTTCTTATCGACTACAACTAAGTTACCTTATCAAGTAGTTTCCCTTTCAAATAACGTTCGCGTGGGGCAGGTAGCTTTCCAGCAAAAGCACCTGCTAGTACTATTATTATATGCGGATAGTCCTTATCGCGCCAGATCGAATGGTCTCATTCTTTGTAATCGACGCACTAAGTTTGTCTCGTCCAGAATTTGGAGTATTTTATTATTGCAATGACCATGAAGACGAATACGGACCTTGCGAGCAAAGTTCTTTATTTCGTCCTCGACGGTAACTATTCCTAAGTCTCTGTGGATATCACTGTTTTTGATATACCATGGGGCGTTCACGATTTGTCTTAGAGCTTTGTTTTGATAGCTTTGGAGAATATTTCGGTTGCTTGGTTTAGTACAGCCCCAAAGTTGTATACCGTACGTCCAAACAGGTTTAAGCACTTGCTTATAGATGAGCAGTTTGTTATGTATGCTTAACTTAGAATGTTTTCCTAATAGCCAGTACATTTGTCTGAATTTATTTTCAAGTTCGTCACGTTTCTTCTTAACATGCGGCTTCCATTTCAGTTTTACATCTGGTGTCATTCCTAGATACTTTGCTTCATTTGCATATGGTATTTGTATCGAGTTAATGAAAATGGGAAGGTTGTTTATTTTCCGGTAGGTAAAATTAACATGAGTAGATTTGGTCTCATTGAGAACAATTCGCCATATCTCTGTCCATTCGTAGATTTTATCCAAAGCCGTTTGCAGCTTTCCAGTAGCTAACTCGACTGAAGTATCTGTAGCTAGTATCGCCGTGTCGTCCGCGAACGTGGCTACTATGGTACCTGATTCTACCGGTGTAGAGTAATGTTCACAAAACAATGTAAAAAAAATAAAATATAGTTCAATACAAGATACAAAATATATATTCGAATTTATTTGAATGGTTACAAAACGATATTATGTATCCAAGTTTACTTAGCTGTAGTCACTGCTGCTGTCGAAATCCAAGTGGACGAGAAGTTCGACTTCGAGTATGCACCAGCCAACATCTTGCACACAACCGTATGCACACAACTTATGCGTTTTGTTGTTGCACAAATCGTAAGTTCCTACTGCATGATCATGCGATTTATCGTGTGCAAATTGTTGCTAGGATGCAACTGCATACTGGTCGTCCGATAATTTTATGTGCAGTGACTCACAGAAACATTGACCAAAATAATTGTATCAAGCAAGAATAGTATTTACGAGTAAATAAGTAGTTATTGTATTAACATTATCAAACATCCCGGCTCCCCTGGAACTAGTTTCAGGACGTTGGCAGTAGCGCTAGCTTTGTTATGGATCGGTTGAATGTTCCTGCTGTTGTTTTGACTGTGGCAACTCTTACTCGTTGGTCTGCACCTGGGGATACCTCTTGAATTCGACCCAGAACCCACTTCGTGGGAGGAATGTTCGGTTCCTTTATCACCACCAGATCTCCAGGTTTCAAATTTGGACTTGGTTTTTGCCATTTAGTTCGCTCCTGCATCGTCGTGATGTATTCGGTGTGCCATCTCTTCCAAAATCCCTGAACCATACTTTGGAGATGATTCCAGTGAGAAAGTCGATTAGCTGTGGTAGTCAAGTAGTTAGGCTCAGGAACGGCTGTTAGTGGTTCACCTACAAGAAAATGAGCTGGAGTTAATGGGTTCAAATCAGTATCAGATATTGCACATAAAGGACGAGAATTTAGAATAGCTTCAACCTGGGTAAGAACAGTGTATAATTATTCAAAGGTTAAACTAGAAGACCCTATTACACGACGCAAATGTAGCTTTACTGACTTTATACCAGCCTCCCAAAGGCCTCCAAAGTGTGGGGCAGAAGGTGGAATGAAATGCCAGGTGATTCCATCTTTAGCAAGAGTCGAAGCGATGGTATCGTTATGAGATTGACTCATAACTAGTTTATGCATCTCAGTTAAACACCGACGCGCTCCCTGAAAATTAGTACCATTGTCGCTGTAGATGTTGGTACATTTTCCTCGACGAGAAACGAATCTTCTTAAAGCTGCGATGAATGCATCCGTGGTAAGATCGCTCACCACCTCGAGATGTATAGCTTTCGTCGACATACATACAAATAACGCAATGTATGCCTTTGACAACTTGGGCTTACGAGTCTGAGATAATTTGATTGTCAGTGGACCAGCATAATCGCAACCGGTGTTCAAAAATGGACGGCTAGGGTGGATACGTTGTGCTGGAAGATCGCCCATGATCTGTTGACTCGTACATTTGCGCTGCATAAAACACGTCTTACATCGATGAATAATTTTCCGGATCAAGTTTCGGCTACCCAGTATCCAAAACTGCTGTCGAACGATTGTAAATGTTTCCGATACTCCAGCATGTAAGTAGCGTTGATGAATATCTGTTACTATGAGTGAAGCAACATTATTATTGTTTGGGACTATGACTCCCTGGGTTACTCGCTTAGAGAAGCGACTATCCTTTGCAAACGATACCACGAAGAGATTTTGTCGATCAAGTTCTGAATGACATGTCCATCAAACGACGTGACGAGTGCATGCCTTAGACCATGCTTTTCCTCCCCTTTAACGGCTGCTGTTTCCACACTCAAAGAGAAGCTAGAGTTGGGCCAATGGTCTTCCGAGAGTGACAACCAAGATGGACCGCTCCACCATAAAATATGCTCAGAAAGATTGGAGAGAGTAACTCCGCGCGAAGCACAATCAGCCGGATTTGACTCCGACTTAACATAGTGCCACGAGTATCGCGGTACAGTCTCGAGAATGGCGGCAGTACGGTTGGCCACGAATGTTGTCCAGCGACGAGGCGGTGACGAAAGCCAATGCAGCACGATTTCGGAATCGCACCAAGCAACTGTTTTTGTGATATTGGCCTTTATCGACGATTTGACCAAATTTAACAACCGAGTGAGCAAAACCGCACCACAAAGCTCCAAACGCGGGATAGAAACAGGTTTGATCGGAGCTACCTTAGTCTTCGCGGCAAGGATAGTAATCTTAAAGTTACCCGAACTGGTTTTGCAGCGAGCGTAAACGACGGCGGCGTAGGCTAACGAAGAAGCATCCGAGAAGCCGTGAAGTTCTATAAGTTTATCGGAAGGAAACACATTTCGCGGAACCCGAATTTTTTCAAAAAATGGAAGATGCTTGCGGTAAGTCATCCATCTGTCTGAGAGGTCCGATGGTAAGGGATCATCCCAACCAAGTTTTAAATCGGATGACCAGAGTTCCTGAAACATTAGCTTAAAAAGAATAACCGAGGGAGCCAGGAATCCGAGTGGGTCAAAAATACGAGATATCTCGGAGAGAAGTTGTCGCCTTGTTGGAGAGAAACACGGATTCAACGGAGCCATGCGATACGAAAATACGTCCGTAGCTGGATTCCAGTACATACCTAACACCTTTATAAAAGATTCTGAACGTTCAGGGTCGACAAACGAGTATTCACAATCATCCGGTGATTGCTTAGCGAGAAGAGCCCAACAATTAGCAAGGTTTCAACTGAGTTTGCTCCCGTCATAACATCGTCGACATAGACATCATTTAGAAGGATTCGAGTGGCGTTTGGATATGTTGCTTTGTAGTCTTCTGCAATTTGCTTCAGGACGCGTACTGACAAAAAAGGAGCAGAAGCGGTACCATATGTCACGGTTCTCAGATAATAATGTTGGATTTCATCGTTGGGATTTTGACGCCATACAATGCGTTGATAGTCAATGTCTTGATCGCTAACCCATATTTGGCGAAACATCTTTACTATATCGGCGGTGAACACATACCGATGCTGTCGAAAACGTAAACACACACCGATTAAATCGCGTTGAATTGGGGGGCCGATTAGGAGTTGGCTATTTAACGATTGCCCATTCGTATCTTTGACAGAACCATCAAACATGACCAAGGTCTTGATATTCTCGCATAAATGAACAATAAAGATTGTGCAACTGGGGATTATTTTTGAACCGACGTTCCATCGAATGCAAACGCGAAGTGGCGGATTGTAAAGTGTCCTTGAACCTAGGGCAGGGGATTTTGAATGGAAGCGATACGACGTATTTTCCATCCTCTGAGCGACTAAATGTTTTCTGAAAATATTCTTCAGCTGGATCATTTGATGTATTGTTGGCCTTGTTAGGGGAAACCTCTTCCATCTCCCAAAACCGTTGTAGAAGAAAATCTAGGTCAACAGTTGAGTGAAAGGAAGTTAATTCTCGACGACCGACCTGCGTATCGGCTAACTCTCCGGTAACCACCCACCCGAATGATGTTTTCTGTGCTATAGGCAAGCCTTGGGGTCCATGAAGTTGTTCCGCTTTCAGAATAGACCAAACCTTATCTGCTCCCAACAGCACATCGACCGCACTGGACGCATTGAAATGTGGATCTGCCAGATCTAAGCTCCTTATATACTCCCATGAAGATGTGTCAAATGACTGCGAAGGTAAATCGGACATCAGCTTCCCAAGAATGAACGCATCAATGAATAGCGACTCCCCGTTGTAGCGAGAACAAAGCTGTAGTGTCATACATCCTTTTGTATATCCGGCTTCTTTGGATGATAACCCTACTATAGGAATACGAGAGTGCTTCCGCGGAAGCCCAAGTCGTTGGGCAAACGATTCGGTGATGAACGAACATTGTGATCCCGTGTCAAGCAAAACACGAACATCAATGTATCTCCCTTGGCTGTTTCGACATTTAGCTAAAATGGTTGGAAGTACGGTTTGCTTTCCAGGGCGAAGCTTAATGGAGTGGTTGGTTACGAATGGAGATGGTGATGCAGACGTATCATGCAAGTTTGCTGAGCGAAACTGACGCGGATCAGGCGATGTTGTAGTTGAAAGGGCTGATAGTTGTACAGGTGAGGACGATTGCGAGGGAATGTCTTTTGTGTCATCCTGATGGACTAGCGAGTGGTGACGAGCTCTACAGACACGACAACGAAACGTGGACTTACACTTATTTGAGGAATGGCCAGTTCGAAGGCAATTAAAACATAGTGAATTATTTTTTGCGAATGATCGACGCGATTCAATGTCTAAAGCAACAAAACGAGAACACTGGGGTGCGATATGGTCATTTTTGCACATGGGGCAGGCGGATCGATTGTCAGATGACTTTGCTAGGTGAGCTCGAATTGGATTGAATTGTTTTCCCCGTGATGTAACTGTACGATTTAAGGATTGACACGATTCGAGTGCGTCACACCGTAGCTCAAGGAATTCAATTAAATCCGTTATCGAACGATCATCCCGGGAACCTACCTCTTCTGCCCAAGCTTGCTTTGTATCTGAGTCGAGTTTCGTTAGCAAGAGGTGAATCAACCACGGATCACGGCCGTTTCTGTCCAGCGCATTTAACCCCCGAATTACTTCGTCGGCACCGTTTGCAATTTTTCGAAGTGTGTGTACATTTGCTACCCCTATCGAAGGCAGAGATAAGAACAATTCTATAAAAGACCGAACAATTAGATTTACGCGATCGTATCGTTTTTCTAGCCTTTCCCAGGCCTCGATATAGTTCGCGTCTGAGACAGGAATATGTTTGATTACATTCGCGGCGTCATCTCGCAAGAACGACTTTAAGTAATGAAACTTTTGTGTTGCAGTATGGTTAGATTTGCGATCAACTGCACCTATGAACAAATCGCGAAAACACGGCCAGTCCTTGTAACAACCCGAGAATGGGGGCACGATTATCTTCGGCAGATTGATGGTCGAACTTGTACTGGCTGAGCTATTTAGGTTCTTAAGAAACGAGGATTGTTGATTAGCAAGACGTTCTAAAACCGAGTTATTCTCTTTAGCTTGCACCGCACTTTGTCTTTGACGAATAGATTTTGTTAACTCGGAATGCGTAAAACAATATTTAGTTTCATATTCCGCGAACTCATTTTCGAATTCATCAACACCTTCTTCCATATGTTGCAAGCACTCACAATGAAGCGAACAAAACTCCGACCAAGCTTCGTCCAACTTAGTCAATTTAATTTCTAACATTTCCATCGAAGTGCAGTCACTTATAGATTCCACAAAAACCGCGGCACGAGTTAAGCGACCTTTTGCATTTCCGCGCTTTAATTTTAGTGAATTCATTTTATGCAATTTTCTAGCACGCAATCAAACGAAAAACCCCGGTAAACGCCTAGCTTTAACGCGTAAGAATTCCTTATATAAAGTATACAGGTGTATAATCCAAAGAGATACTATCGCGAGGAACTATGTTAATTTGTTTTCCTGTAGTTCTACCAAAGCCCAGCAACGAAATCACACGCGTGGTTTTTCACGAAAAGCATGCACTATAGGTATAGAAGATTTTTTATTTTTTTTTTTTTTTGATTGAATTAATCGAAATAATTAATTTAATTCGGCTGCGAAGGACCAGAAAATGTAGAGTAATGTTCACAAAACAATGTAAAAAAAATAAAATATAGTTCAATACAAGATACAAAATATATATTCGAATTTATTTGAATGCACACAACTTATGCGTTTTGTTGTTGCACAAATCGTAAGTTCCTACTGCATGATCATGCGATTTATCGTGTGCAAATTGTTGCTAGGATGCAACTGCATACTGGTCGTCCGATAATTTTATGTGCAGTGACTCACAGAAACATTGACCAAAATAATTGTATCTTCTTTTTTTTTAAAATTAATTAACAAAGCAAGAATAGTATTTACGAGTAAATAAGTAGTTATTGTATTAACATTATCAAACAACCGGTATGTCTCGAGAATAGAGTAAAAACAATACCGGTCCAAGGACACTTCCTTGCGGAACTCCAGCAGCTATCTCTTTAAATTCCGAGTATTCGGTGCCATGTTTAACATGAAAAATTCTGTTTTCCAGGTACGATTTCAGAATCGTATGCAGCTCTCTTAGAAGAACCTGGCTTAGCTTAAAATTTAAGCCTTCGTGCCATACCTTATCGAAGGCTTGAGACACGTCAAGAAACGCGCTAGAACATATCTTTTTCCCCTCTAAAGCTTTCTCAATTTCATTCGTAATTCTAAAAACCTGATCAATTGTGGAGTGCTTAGTTCTAAAACCGAATTGATGTTCAGGAATTAGACGTCTCTCTTCAATGATCGGTTGCAAGCGCTTCAATAGGAGTTTTTCAAATATTTTAGATAGTATCGGCAGAAGCGATATGGGTCTGTAGGACTTTTTTTTCATTTAGAGATTTGCCTGGTTTCGGGACCATTATAACTTCGTCAACTCTCCATTGGCTTGGAACGTTTAATTGTCTTAGCGCGGCATTTATAAGTTGGAGCAGTTTGATCAGGGCTTTCTTTGGCAGCTCCTTGAGAATTTGAGCAGTTATTAAATCATAACCAGGGGCTTTGTTATTTTTCAATTTTTTAATTGCTTGGTTAAGTTCTCCTAGCGACACTGTTTTTATTCTAAAATTGCGCGGTTGCTCTTGTTGGAGTTGGAGTGTTGTTCCACGCAGCGTTCTGCAGGACTTTGATTAATCTGTCGTCTTCGTCTTCTATTTCGTTTTGTGTTTTTAGCGACACGTTTAGAACAATATGTTCATTGCAGTAGTTTCTAAAACCCTCCTAGTTAGTCTTGTTATTAGTTAATCTAGGCGCCACTTCTTTCTTAATTAAGAGTATGCTTAGTGTTAAAATGACTGGTAAGTGATCTGAGGAGAGATCATAACTTTCCTCGATGTTTGTAGAAATTTTGGCTACTCCCTTTGTGACAAAGATGTCTACTAGATCGGGGGTCTTTTTTATATCCGAAGGCCAATATGTTTGTTTTCCTGTTGAGAAAAAGTCAACTTTACATTGTATACCGGCTTCATAGAGTTGTTTAACTTTCGTTGTATTACATCTTGAGCCCTAGAATGTATGTTTCGAATTAACGTCACCATCTATTATAAAATTCGGTCCGAGTGAATCGAAGATACCTTTAAAGTCATTCTTTTCTAGCTTGTATCGCGGAGGACAATAAATGGATGCAATGTTGTAGTGCAGGTGGTTATATTTTACGCGAACCGAACTTAACTGCATTGCATCGCATTCAATCTTCATATTTATAGAGTGCTGAATACAATCTTTAATGAACAATGTGGATCCGCCTCTGGCATTGTTTGATGGGTGGTATGCATGATAAGCATAGTATCCCTTTAGTTCCACACGAGGTCCTTTCCTCAAGTGAGTTTCAGATATCAAGCAAATGTCAATATTGGCTTTTTGTAAGAACACTTCCAGTTCGTCGAGTTTTTTAATAAGGCCGTTTGCGTTCCACGTAAATATTTTAAGCACTTGTTTCATATTCATGCTTGAAGTCGAGTTTTACGTATTTCTTTCTCGAGATTACTCAATTTTTCAACTAAAAGTTTATTTGTTCTGATTTGCTCCTCAAGAGTCGTGAGAATTAGGGAGAAAACGTGAGCCACTGGATCTGGCGTAAAACCGCTTTTTTTATTTCCTTGCGACTCAGCTTGTGCATACGTTAGCGCGTCAATCGATGGCGGCTTTTCCTTTGCGTTCTTTTTTTTTTATATCCTTCGACTTTACCACGATGGATTTTCTTTCTTTCACTGCCTGTTCTTTAGCAATATTAGGTTTATTTGTAGTTGCGTTTGCGTTTGGACGTAAGGTTTTTTTTAAGCGTATCGCGCCTTTTTCGGAGTTCTTTCGCCACTTCACATCCGCGATAGTTTGCTGGGTGCTTTCCTTGGCAAATTATGCAAGACGGTGGAAGTTCTTTATTTAAGTTGCACTCTTCTGAGAGATGTTTACCGGCACATTTTACGCAACGCGGTTCTTTTTGGCAGTAAGTCTGCGTATGATTGAAGCCTTGGCAATGCTTACATTGCGGGATCGATCTTGTGTTCTTTCGCACAATTTAGAATAGTTTTGATACTATAGATATCTTCTTTATTTTCGGACTTATCGAAACTAAGCACAAACAGTGGAAGTCCCCGCTTAATCAAGATTTCCTCGTCTTCCTCTGTTTTTCTCTTTTCTTTTTTAATAATATTTACGACGTCTAGAACTTTAAAGCCCTTTGCATGGAGGTCGTTTACAATATCGTTTTTAGTACGCGAAGGGGGAAGTCCTCTCGCTACTACACGTAATGGTCTTTCTGACTTGTTTTCGAAAGTGTACCATTGGATCTTCTTGGTGTTTAATTTTTCGGACAATGCTCGGTAGTCATCGGAGTTGTCGACTTTAACTTTCCACACATTGTTGCGCAATGATGTAACCTTATACTTACATTTAAGCGTATCTTTGAGAAAGCAATGCAACTTACTATAGTCTGAAACCACAACAACGTTGATTGGAGGTGAAAGACGTAATTTTGTTGGGAGTTGCTTTTTTGTGACTCCTGGCTCTTATCTGGAACGACTGCAGGTGAAGAACCAGCTTTACGTTTCTTAGACGGTCTTTTCTTTATGGTCCAATTTGTTTCGCGCGTAAGCTCTTCTTCGTCCGTATGGTATTCGCGACTAGTTGAGCGGAGTAGACTGCTTTCTTGGGCTTCGTTTATATGCTTTTTCAGAGTCTTGTTTTCCTCTCGGAGTATGTCTACTTCTTTTTTAAGCTCTTGAAAAAGTAGCTCCATTTGCTTAAGCTTCGTACGGAGTGTGTTGTTTTCGTCCTCCAAGCTTTTTTTTGTCACTGAGTCAATTTTTTCGCTCGTAGGCGCTTCGGGCGGACTTATTTTCCCGGAGAAATTCGATCTTGGTTGTGGAGATCGTGATCGTGACTTTTATAGAAGGGATCAAACGACTGCGGTAAATTCATTGAATTTGCTGCGTTATTTGCGTTGTTTGTATTATTTGTTTTATTTGTTTTGTTTTTGTCTAGATTCATATTTAGATCCCACGAGTATGGAGGAAGGGAGGTCCACCGCATCAGAGACCCCTGTAATGCGGTAAGGCTACGTTACAACCAGACGACGCCAGGTATCCGGAGGGCTCCGTTCGCAGTGCTCTATTGATTTTACATCCCGAGCACTATTCAGGCCTTGGCACGGGTCGCATAACACCTTGCCTTGAGGATGGGATACTTATTTGAGTGGCGGCGCCCCATCAGGGATCTGGGAATCTGGCTCAGATGGATTTTAGTCGCCTCTTACGATACGCATTCCTCCCGCGGGTATATTCTAACCCCTACCCGCAAGGGGTAACAAAGTGAATTCGACAATGAAATGTGGTTATGGCGACAATAGTAACAAAAACGTCAACAAGGCGAGTGACAACGCTTATAATTCAAATGGCAGTACAAACAAAACGTTTACAGCCAAGAAGCTAATTGTCTGTTACAACTGCTCAGAAGCAGGGCACATATCCAGTGCTTGTCCGAAACCGCCACGTCGGCAGAGATGTCGACATTGCCAACGGAGGGGCATCTCGGAGCATTATGGCAAACGAAATGAGCGAACAACGAACAGCGTGCGGAAAGATTTTAATGACAAACGTGTATTGATCAACGATGCAGAATATTTTTCATTAATTGACACGGGCAGCCAATGCAGCATGATACGAAAATCAATAGCAGCTAAGTTTACTAATGAAAAAAAGAAATGTCTTTTACGCATTAGTGGAGTCTGCGGAGGTACTCGTGTGCTGAATGAGCTTATGAAATCAATGCTGGTTATCGATCACCGTCGATTTATACGTAATGGATGATGACACTTTCTAATCAGACTTATTCCTCGAAAACGACATTTTTAAAGACAACAAAATTCGGTTGATATAGTTAGTTAACGACAATGAACAGCTATTCAAGCGTATAGACGTACACACAACAAAGATCATTGACACCTATCAACTCATCAGAAATTCAATGTGACACTGAATACTGCGTAGCTAAAATCGCGCTAGTTAATCTGCTCAACGAATATCGAGATATTTTTGGAAATAAGCTTCGTGAAATTGGACTAACTGACGAGGAAAAAATGACAATCAACTTGTCAACTAACGAGCCCATTGTATCTAAACCTTATCGACTGCCGGAGCCTAAAACGGCAGCAGTTACTGCAATGGTCAACGAGTTTCTAACGAACGACAAAATTACGAAATCGATATCGGAGTACGCAAGCCCGATTGTACTCGTGAAGAAGAAGAAAGGCAATGATCGGTTATGTATTGAATATCGCCGACTTAATCAACACATGGTCAAAGTGCTTTTTCCAACACCAAACATCGAAGAACGACTATAAGACGTGCAACAGTTTACGTACTTCGCCGTACTCGATATGAAAAGCGGATACTACCAGGTACAAATTGAAGAAAATTCTCGAAAATATACAGCATTTGTAACCCCCGTTTAAGCTGTATTCCAACGACTTATGACGCTTATTCGGGAAAGGACGTGGGATGGAGATATGCTTCATGGACGACATAGTAGTAGGTAACAACGACATTAATGAGATGATTGAAAAGTTACGACAAGTCCTAGATGCATTGCGTGACCTCAACTTGACGCTAAATTTCAAAAAATACGAAATCCTGAAGCAAACTATCGAATTTCTTGGTCATAAACTACATCCTGCGGTTTTAAGTCCAGGTGATGTTAAAACAGCAGCAATTCACGAATTCCCAATGCCAACGAATACAACTGAAGTGCGACGCCTTGATCTCCGACCCATTGCGACGCTTCCTTAAAAAAGATTGCCAATTCATATGGGACAATCTCCAAAATGAAGCGTTTGAAAACCTAAAAACGAGCCTTACAACAAGTCCTGTACTAGTTGCCTAGAAAAACAACAGCGAACATAAAATTCACGCGGACGCCAGCTCTATAGGAATTGCCGGCGTATTTTACAGAAAGAAAATGACTACATACTAATGATGAACGTAATTATCATAGTTATGAATTAGAAGCCCTGGCAGTGGTGGAAATATTGGAGCATTTCCGGTATTACGTTTGCGGTAAAGACAATCCAGAAAAAGCAACTGATTCCACAAATTGCGAGATGGTCGTTACGTATCCAAGACTTCGATGTGAAGATTGAGCATCGAGCAGGGTAATGTATGGAGCACGTGGACGCAATAAGTCGAGCACCATAGGAAGCAGCACGAGAACTAGAAACAGCATCGCTACGAATCGCCAAAACAATCGTTAGCGAAGATGACTGGTTGTGCTCTATGCAGCTGCAAGACAAGAAAATCTGCGAGTATTCGAAAAAATGAATTCGAGTGATATAACGGCATGTGACGAATACAATGGCACATATTTCGTAAAGTCAGACTATTTCGTAAAGTCAATTATAAGTTTCTCTGGGTGGTACCAAAGGCGATACGATGGCGAGTGGTCCAAGGACAACACAATAACGCAGGACATTTGGGCCTTAAGAAAACGCTCAACGGTTTGCAGAAGCATTTTTGGTTTCCCCGAATGAGAAACTCCGTAATATCATATCTCAAATCATGCATCGATTGTGCATTTAATAAGGCACCCGGCGGAAATCACGAAGGTGAATATCACCATGACGCTAATACACCAGTACCGTTCCACACCATTCACATGGATCACTTGGAACCAATCCTGAAAAGTTCAAAACGAAACGACCATATTTTGGTTTTTGTGGACCCTTTCACAAAATTTTCCGTTATCAAACCAGTGAAGAGTACAGCGACAAAGTACGTCCCCAACATTTTACACGAAATTAGCGAATACTTTGGTATGCCTACACGCATCGTAACCGACCGTGGAACAGCATTCACGTCACACGAGTTTAAATGTTTTTGCCAAGCTAACGATGTGAAACACATATTAAATGCGGTCAGAACTCAAACAGCTAACATGCATGCAGAACGTACCAACCGTACCATTTTGGCTATGCTTCTACCGTCAACCAAGGAAGCAGTTGCCACGAGTGCAGTGGTCTATTAATTCGATGCAGAATAAAACAACAACAATTCACAACGTGAAATAGCCAAACGACCCACACGTTACAATATAGGTGACTTGGTGTTAGTCGAAAACGAACCATCAGCAACGGGTATTTCAAGAAAACTGCAATCCTTGAAGGCCCCTTCGTTGTAAGTCAAGTTCTCGACAAGGATGGGTATATCATTGAGGATATACCTGGTGCAAGCAGAAAACAACGCCATTACACGTTAACTTACGAATCAGAAAAAATTAAACTGTGGTGAACGTTACCGCCACTTGTCGCTGAACAAAGCAGCGACGAAAACGACGAAAGGAGCCATAACGAATTGTTCGACAAGACGGCCGACTGTAAGGTTACGAAATGCTGGCAATTCTGCCTAATCAACAGCGACGAGATAAATTTAGAACTTCGCCAGGATAAAAGAACGATTAAAGAGAATAACACGGCGGTTGAAAAAGGAACGTAGACGTTAAAGGACGAACCCTTAATTACTGTTTTTTTGTAAAAGTGTTTATTTTTGTAGTATGTAAATAGATAGAATAAATATTCAGTTGTTGTAAATTTAAAACGAGAAGTGGACGAGATAGTTTTGTTATTTCTTAACTCTTTTACTACATATTCAGGAAGGTCCGGATATTTGGTCCTCGTATCTATTATGCGGCAGGAGGAGGCTAGCACCGGTCAAGCAAGTACCTTTACCAAGACTTGAGCTTTGTGGAGCAGTTCTCTTGACAAATTTAATGTGCCATAACTTACCACATTTAAAAATTAAAATTTAAGAACAATTTCTTTGGGCTGACAGTACAATCGTCTTAGCATGGTCAAGCAATACTACATATAAGTGGAAAACATTTGTTGCAAACCGTCAGCATGTAAGAGCTAATGAAGTGAAAGTATTAAAATGCATCGAAAATGAATTAAAAAATTGTTGGCTATTACGCAAAAGGTATTGGGTTCAAACCTCAGATGAGCAAGCCTCTGTCTCTCAAAATGTCTTTACCATCATTTGGAGCAGCCCTGAGTGGGAGAGGCTAGACGTTGTTCAACCCCGGGCATGGAGTTCCTTATAATAAAAACGACGTGCAGATTTCGTTGAAACACTCTAATAGATAAAGAAAATATAGACGATGACCTATTAAGAAATCCACAAATACTTAGCAGATCCATGGCTTACGCAATTTATGCATCATATACAGCGCTTGAAGAAATTTCCAGAGAAAATTGCACAGTTTGCGCAACCAGCAGTAAAATTTATAAATAAAATCAATAAAATATTTGATTTATTGAATGGAAGACCTGCACTTATTCGAAATAACTTAAATATTGAATTTTTAAAAGAAATGCAATCATATTTACAACAAATTCAGCCAATCAATGCAAAATGTAAACCCTTCTGTTTTAAGGGCCTGATTATGGCAATTGAAAGTATTTTAATGATAAAAAAAGAATCATACAGGGATTACTGTGAGTTACATTATACATATGTTAACAAGTTCAATCAGGACACACTTGAAAACCAAACTCGACTGAATTTGGCTCATTACTGACCAAAATTATGGCTCTAAAATTTTTGTTAAGTCAAAATTGAAGAAGAAAATTCTGAATATTTACAGTTAGATTGGAATGCTGTGTTGGATACTGAAAATAAAACAAAGATTATCCTAACGCAGGAGCAAGAGAAAAATGAAAACAAATACGATCAAGCCAAATATTGTGAATCCAAACTTCTAGCGATAGAAATACCAGATGAAGACAGGGTTTTAATAAAAATGACAGAAATAAATGACATAACCACAAGGTTGCAGGTTACTGTTTTTTTTTTAAACACTTAAGAAAATGAATGCACTTTGTGAAAACTGTGTTAAGGAAATGGCAAAGGACAAAAACGATTTCCATTTCACTCCAATACTTTTCTGGCCATCAGACAAGTACTTCAAAATATGTCAACTGCATATAAAAGTATTTACCACTTGCTTTCAGAAATGTCCGTTTGCGTCTAATCTTAGAGAAAATATAGTTTATCAATGTATCTCAAAAACAAATTTGCACTGTCCAGATTGGTTTGAAACGACAAATAAGTATTATTCGGACAAAATTGATACAGTCAATTTCCTAGTGGGAGTTCTGCTTTGGAAAAATTGCACTCGTAAATGGTTTACTAACAAGAGCACAAACAAGAAAAGGAATCCAAACAAAACACAAAAAAAGTTACAAAATTTAATGAATACCATACGTAAACTAAAATAAATATTTAGATATGTACATAGTGTATGAATATTTGAAAAAAAAACTAAGGCGGTGGTGGGGGTCAATATTCTGCCATTCGTGTTCCGCGTTCGTGTCCGCTGGAAACCACTTTGGTTAAGCCACTGTAAATATTTAAAAATCATACTTCCAATATGTATTATGTAAATGTCTAAAGACAAAAATATTTTGCAAATGCATTTTCACATACATAAATGTCTGGCTATGGCTACTTATCAGACCTCTTCTTTTATTTAAAATGTTTATTATTATTATTATCAAGGGAACGATACAAATTAATTTGTAGGGTCCGGGTTTAGCGCCGGGGTACTATGCCCATGTGGCGCGTTTTGTCAACAGCACGCGGAGTACCGAGTTCGCATGTGGTCATCCATCTACGTACTTACCGCGGCCAACACTGCTTGATTTCGGTGATCAAGTGGGAACCGACGCAATTCAATTTCAATTTATATGCATTTTTATTTGATTTCTTAATTTGCTCTTACATGCTAAACAAAAAAAAACGCTTAAAAATCAGCTTAAATAACTTACAAATAGTCTTACTCTAACTTACTGGCCCCATGCAGGCACTCTAGGTTAAACATAATACTTAATCTATGTCTATCGACGTTTCTCACAGTCTATTTTGTTTTTTACATTTATTAAAACTAAAACTAAGAAAATTTATTTTAAGTAGAAAAACTTAGTATCTGGACTTTTTTTTTTTAATTAAACTTACAGACTACCTAAAAAATAAATCTTAATCTACTTAGAATACTTACATATAATACGTTCATACACACATATATACAATACACAATGCATTCACACTTCATATATACATATATGCATATACACATATGTATATATATATATATTTTTATTTTTTTTTTATCATTTTTTATTTTTATTTCTTTTTTTTTTTTTATATTTTTTTTTCTTAAAATCTAACTTGAACCTACTTAAAACTATATAAGCCGGCCATGGCTAAAAAACAAAAACAATTAGGCTGGCCCACTCTGCTTCACATGAAGCTAACTATCACTGGAGGAGTTCGATGACGAAGCATCCTCGCCCTCATCAAGCCACCAAAATTGCTGGTGCTGTTGAGCAACATCCTGCAGCTGTTCGAGCAACGTGGAAGATTAGCGGCACAGCCAATCTGTCCTGGATCAGACCTTTGCTATCAAGGTAGAGGAACGCTTCTGGAGGAACATAGCCGTCAAAGCGAACTCTCTCATGATACATATAATTAGGGTAGTAAGCCCCAGAGATCAGGTTGTTCGACGATGTCATTGCTCTTGCAATGTGCCTTCGAGTCAACTTAATAACAAAATTGTCCACTCTTATTAGGTTCGCCCTATTGTACAAGACCTCATTGCGATAGAATTTTATGTACTCAGACTCTGGTGTTCTGTATAAGGGAAGACAAGCCCTAAGGCAAGCCCTCTCAAACACCCGGATCTTTTCCAATAAACTTGCTCTCACGTTGAACCACACGGGACATCCAAATACTAGCATAGGCCGGATAAGGGCCATGTAGCAGATCACCTTCACCCTCGCATCGAGTTGGCTGTTGTAAAACAGTCTCCTTGTAAGGGCAAAAGCACCTCTGGCTCTGGCCAGAGCAACATCTATATGTTTGTTAAAATACACATATTGATCTAGCCAGAACCCAAGGTATCTGACTACATTTCGACAAGCAAGTGGCTGTCTATGTTGTCCGACGATAGAGAACTCTCTCCAATTCTTTCTGGTATCCCTAAAGGCCCCAGACAAAGGCGTTCTAAACAGAATGGTTTCCGACTTCTGAAAGTTGATTTTCAACTTCGTTTAATATATCGTTTATCGTTTAATTTTATCGAAGTCACGTTGTAAGAGTATGTTAATGACCTCAATCCTTGGACCTGATCAGTACGCGATTAAGTCGTCTTCGTACGCTATGGCGTGGTGAAGTGAACCCATCAGATCATTTGTGTAAATGTTGAACAGGATCGGCGAATTTGCCGCACCTTGTTACAAACCGTTTTTAATGTTAAATGTTCCAGCAGAAGTCACATCGCCATTTTTCGCGATGAACTGTCTACTGGAGAGCATATCAAAAAGAATATACAGCAGTGGTTTACTAATGCCCAACCTGTCCAGCTTGAAAAAGAGTCCTTCTAACCATACGGTGTCGAAGGCTTTTTCCAAGTCAATCAGGCAGGCACCAGGTTTCTTGCCTTTGTTCCATTGGATATCAGAAACCAGTTTGGACGCAGCATGAGTGATATCATGCCCCGCCTTGAAACCGAATTGATTATCCGAAACTATATGTTTGTCCTCAACCCACTTAGTCAGGACTCTATTGATTACCTTCTCGAAAACCTTACTGATGTTTGGAAGAAGACTAATCGAGCGGAGATTCGCCGGATTGGAAGTATCTTTATCCTTTTTAAGTGTGGGATGTACCACCGCAGTTTTCCAATGCGCTGGATAATGGGCATTATTCATCGCATTTTAAACAGGGTGGTATAAATGTTCACCGCTTCTAGTGGGAGATGTCGAAGCACAATGTTCGGTATTTCATCGGTTCAGTGGGAACCGACACTTATGTAAAATGTAAGAACCAAACATCAAACATACTCTAAATGAGAGTAGGAGTACCATAAGGATTTGTGAAAGACAGATGTATTCAAACAATTAGGAAATAAATAAACATAATTAATTGCCTCAGCCTCTATCTTATAATACGTACATACCCACATGCATATGAATAAAGTAAAGTATAATAAAGTTAGCCTACAATACCTACAGTACCTACTATTTACATTTTTTGTACCGTGCCTATAAATTCTTAACATCATCGCAGATCGCATTAAAATTAATCCTGATCTTAACCTACCCTAATTTAATGTACGAGTACATACTCGTATGTGGGTATACATACATATGTAGGTATATTTTTGCTCTGTCTGTTTCTCACCGTGCCAAAGTCGCTGGCCAGGAAAAAAAATACGAGAACACAAAACAAAAAAAAATATAAATTTTGCTGTGGGTATGTCACAAACCCTACGCTGGTGGTGAAAGCTTTTCGCAAAGCAAAAGAAAGGGCTTTGCACAGAAAATTTATTTTCCGTTTTTTTGCTTTGCGAAGCAGAAAAGCTTTTTGTTTGCCCATAGTTGTTTGCTCATCGCAAAAAAGATCAAAATTTTTTTGTATGGGGATGCGACATCTGGGTAAGTATATTATCTGTGCTAAAAGTAATTGGAAGTAGTGGAAGCAGGACACATCGAAAGACTACGAAGTATGATTGCGCATACAAGTCTAATTCTTGATTTTCTCCATAATAAACGAAGCCCTTGATTATGTCTTTATATTTGTTGTATGTTAAATTCGCCTGGATACTCATCTTATCGGATATTAAAATGACTTCTTTGTCTTTTGGTTCTAATGTTAAAACATTTTTTTGTATGTCCTCAAAAACATTTTCATTTAGACCAGGAGTTAAACTTTTAAGTTTTATCCATCTATGCAATGAAGCTGGTTGTGACAAGTGCGATTGCAGCTGATCGCGAAGATCGAGACGACGAACGGAAAAATATATATTGGCTAATCCACCTTTCTTCTTGGGTAAATTGTCGTTTGCCTTTTGATAAAATGAGTTTGCAAAATGTTTTAAAAATTTTATTTATATCATGTAATAAATCTACTTTTTCTTCTTCTGTTTACTTTTGATATTCTCTAAGCTGTGCATTATTTTTTTTTAGCCTGCGGACTTTAATTGCCAGAATATTTCTGAATTTTAGACTGTTTTTAACTCTCTCTTAGAGGATTTTGTTAATTTTTTTCAGTCTACTTAATTGTTGAATATAAAAAAATTGCTTTTTTTGCATACAGATTCTATGGAATCTATAGATCTGTGGCAGTCTATACATAAATGCTGAAACTTCATTTAATTCATCAATGGATATATCGGCACTCGTCTGCACTTTCAATCTTTGCGATTAGAGTAGTTTATTTTGGCTTTCTTAAGATCAAAAGCAAGTTTATTGTCATTAGATCCCAAAAACACTTCACTCCTTTTCATAAAAAGTGTAGGAACAGCATCATGTTTTAATTTTTTTTCCCAAAATATTTCAAATCGAAATGTATACTCCAAATGTATTGCCGTTTATGATTTTCAACATTATTGCGGGATTCTTCTGCCTGTGCTAACCAGTCATTATATTCCTTAGTTCCCTTTTTAGGAAATCTAAGCATTTTCCTTTCTGCAAATTGACACAAACAGTAAAATATCACTTTTCACTTCGAAAAAATACAATTTAAATATTTTTTTACCACACCACAGATCTACAC